>JAJOZX010002550.1:0-642128 GCA_023014485.1 Bathynomus jamesi | reverse complement strand
ACTCTCTTATACGAGTATATTTAAATTATAAAATAATATCTTTGTTCTAAAGTTTAATTTTATTTTGAAGGGAATTATGACATGTTAAATTAAATTCATAAACGTTGTAATATCTAAGATTAATACTGCTTCTACCACTGATACATTTTGCTAAAAGTTGAACATTCACTGTATAAGCTGCATCTCATGACTGTCAATACAGAACAGTTTTTATAATTACGTGTTAATTCCCATTTTTTAATAAGTGTAACATATAAGACTAAATTTTTGCCATTATTTTCAGTAGACTGAGAGCTTCTCATTCTCCCAATTGATATAGTGCAACTATCTTTCCCAAAGCTCAGGGCGGAGTTAATTTGTATGGTTGTTAGAAGATTTTTAGATTCAAGTGTATCTCTGACCACTTCAGTCAGTAGCAGTACTGCAAGATGGAGTTCCGTGTCACTCAGTGTAAGGCAGCTTATCACGTAGCACATATCTCTTCTAAGTTGTTGCTGGTTATTTATATACTTTGAAAAAAAAGGGCGGTTTGAGAATTTGTTCTGTTCCTTTTCTTCAAACTTTCTCCTCGATATATGCATAGACAATTAGACATCTCGGCTACTTTTATCACTGAGCCACCAGTGTTCCTTGTATCATGTCATTTTCAAAACCAATTATATCTCTTCTAAGTGCCATTGGTACTTTTCCGTTATACCCGCAATTTTAATAAGCCCCCAAAGTCAATCGCCTTTGACGATTGGTTAGGTTTAGTCGTGATATATATTGCCGATTGGTTAGGTTAAGTCGTAATATTTTTAGTTAAAACTAATGAAAATATCACGACTAACCTAACCAATCGTCAAAGGCGATGAATGTCTAAAAATATATAAATAAGCACTTTATTAATATAGTAAGTGGCCATAATAAATTTCTAAAAATATAACTTATTAATAAGCATTGTATTCATATACAACACAAATATCACAAATACACACGCATATATGTGAGATATGTGTGATATTTCGAGGTGAATGAATGCTTTTGTTTTCTCTCTGTCATAATACTACGTAAGTTAAAAGTGACGCATTACTCGGCGGTTTAATTTGTGGTAGTGGTTCTAAAGCAGCGGTTCTCAAACTTTTTCTTCTTCCGTACCCCTTGAATTCTTTCACAGGATTTTCTGGATTTTCGAGAGAGATAGAGGATTTTTACTTTCTTTACGACCATGTGACTCGTGGTCGTTCGTTAATCGTATATAAAATTAACCCTAGAATTAGGCTGACCATACGTACCGTTTTGAACGGGACAGTACCGTTTTGTATGGGGTTTGTATGGGTTCTGTCACTGAAGAATAATTGTAAGCTCAATATGTTTATGTACTTACTTTTTCATGAATACAGAATATTACATAACCCCCGTCCCTTTTTTGCCATCCCAATGTCCCGTTTTTGTCTCAAGGAAATATGGTCAGCCTACCTAGAATGCATAACCCGGGCCTCTGAGGTCCGCCGGGTGTTATATTTATCTGGGTTATGCATTCTAGGGTTAAAAAGGTTATATTTTCAGGACCCCTTCGCGTACCCACTAAGATTCCCTCGCGTACCCCTCGAGGTACGCCGTATCCCAGTTTGAGAACCTCTGTTCTAAAGCATCAGCGCATTCCCGGTGATAATTTATTGACTGAAGATAAAGTGTAACATAGTGTGCCAAATAAATAAATATAAAAACATCCCAGAATTAAAAATACATACAGTTAACTTACAAGCCCTCAAAGCAGTTTAACACGTAAACAATGGCTGGGAAACCAGGAAGTTGGTCATAAAACTCGATATGGAAAAGGAGAAAAGTGACTAGTTGTCGGGATCAGTCGAGAATAGAAAAAGGAAGAAAAAAATAAAAATAAGCACAATAAATGTGGAAAACTCTCTAAAATCTAGAAGGTGACCAAAAACAATTTATGTCTTAGGGCCTGTGCCACTGCGTGCACCCGCAACTGCGAAACCGAAGCTGACAAAACCACGGGCCTGAAATGCATTTTATGCAACTCATTTAAGTATTATGAATACGCCAATTTGGAAAAAAAAAGATAGAAAAGTAGTGAACCGAATAAACAATGAAATCACTGGTTTGTACGGCTACGTTTGTAATATCAATTGCATGGGAATGAATAGGAAAGTCATACAAACTGGGTTGGAAAATGACGAGAAAGATATGGAAATGGATCAAAATTTAGTTGAGGAAGTAAATTATACTAGTACATCACTAATACAGAATACTCTGAAAATAACAAAAATGGGGTACAAAACACTGAGAACAACGCATTAGAGAGAACCGCAGAAGAATACTTAGACGAAAAAATACACACGATACACGACAGCAACATCATGAACAAAAGCGAAAGTACACCGAAGACTAAAATACTGAATCGCACAAATTTCAGAAAGTTAAGTCTGAAAACGTAAAAGGATCCAAATGACGAACAATGTGCAAGTATTACAAAGCAGGTTCGTGTAAATATGGCTCCAGATGCACATATAACCACCTCAAAAAATGGTTCTACTGTTGAAGATACGGAGCAAACTGTTACTATTTCCACTCTTCTATGTACAGACATTCAATTAGGGAGAAAAAGTAACTAAATATAGAGTGCTCGTATTTTCACATTAAGGATACCCAAAGAAGAGAAAGAAAAGAGGTTAAAAAGTAACACCAGTACCAGTGAAGTAAATTTCTTAGAAGAAATGAGAATAAAAGGACAACTGTCCATTTTAATGAGAAAAGACCGAACTTCGGAGATATACAGTATATACCCCAGCAATACGTACACAACCTCCATCCAATTATATATATACTGCGTGTATATATATATATGTGTATATATATATATATATATATATATATAAGTTAAAAGTTAAGTTAAACGACATTGGGTCTGGGTAGTAGTTGGATGGGAGACCGTCCTCCGCGCCCAGATTATGTAACGACCCGTGGTTCAGATCCCACGTAAAGCTGTAGGTCTCTTCCGTCATATGACCTTAGATGTTGCAGAGGTTAAACAAAACCAATAAATTATATATATATATATATGAAAATTATTTCACGAAAGTAACACGTGAAAAATATTTATGATGAATAAAACCACGAAGGAAAAGAAACACAGAGTAGTGCTCAAGCGCTTTCGTCTAATGACATCCTCAGGAACACTGGAGTGAATAGAGAGTTCAAGACTATATATATATATATATATATATAGTAAGTATAGAAATAAAAATTGTGGGAGGAGCATACACATTTGTAAGGAAAACTAACAATTTTAGCACTTTGCCCGAAATTCAACATAAGCTCAAATGGCTTGTTTACAGCCAATTTTTTATATTATTGTCTGAATGATACATAGGTCACAAAAGAATAAAGAAATAAAAATAAATATAAATTGAAAACAAAAATAAATAAAAAATTACAAATGATGCCTAAATGATATATAGGTCACAAACGAAATAAACATAAAGAAATAAACACAGCTAAAAATAAAAATTGTAAGCGGAGCATACAAATTCAAGCTCAATTGATAGTTTGCAATCATTTTAATAGATGATGCCGAAGTGATATATATGTCACAAAGAAATAAAATAAAGAAATAAACCTAAAAAAAAAAAAAAAATTTAAATAAATTGAAAAATAAATTGTAAGAGAAGCATACAAATTTATAAGGGAAAAATTCCAAAGGTTTTTATAGTTATTGTCTGAATGATACATAGGTCACAAAAGAATGAAAAAATACAAATAAATATAATGGGGGGAAAAATTACAAAATGATGCCTAAGTGTATATAAAGAAATATAAGAATATGAAATATATAAGATATATAAGAAATATATAAGAAATATATATATATATATATATATATATATATATATATATAATATTATATACATACCGTATATTACGGCGTATAAGACGACACCTGAAGCATTAAAAATCTACCCTAAAACCAGGGGTCGTCTTATACGCCGTGATACAAAAAGTTACCTTAAAAAATGCAGTGTTTACAATGTTTATTTCTCACTAAAATCCATATATTAAAACATTAAAAGCACTGTAGAATTAAGAAAACACATCACATTCATTTAAAATTCCTCAAATCCACCATCTTCATCGTCTGAAGCAAAGAATTCGTCATAAACATCTTGGGTGATATTGTTTACAGAGCCGTCGTAACGGTCTCAGTCCGGATCTAATGCGCTAGCTTCGGCTTCGTCGTCGGTGTCCCACAACATATCGTCGTCCACACCATCCATAGTGTTAGAGATACCGCACTTTTTGAAGAATTTGATGAGAGTCTCTACTTTCACTTTATTTCTTTGCAAATGTGTCGGGGTGAGGAGAAGCCAGAAATATACTGAAGAAATACACCCACTCGCTGACTCAAGGTTGACTACGTCACAAACAATACGGTCATCGACCTTTAACTTACCACAAACTTCCACTACTGACAGTAGTCTGCTGGTGGTTTGGGGAGTCGTCTTATACACAGGTATGAGTTAAAATCATGAAATTTAGACTGAAACTTGTGCCTCGTCTTATACAAAGGTCACCTAATCTGCCGTAATATATATATTATATTATAATATATATATTATATATATATATAAGGGAAAAATTACCAAAGGTTTTCATAGTTATTGTCTGAATGATACATAGCTCAACAAAAGAATAAAGAAATAAAAATAACTATAAATTGGAAAAAAATTACAAAATGATGCCTAAATGACATATAGAGAAATATAAGAAATATATACATATACATAAGAAAGGTCTATTTCTTTATTTTATTTCTTTGTGACATATATATCACTTCGGCATCATCTATTAAATTGATTGTAAACTATCCAATTGAGCTTCAATTTGTATGCTCCGCTTACAATTTTTATGTTTTTAGCTGTGTGTTTATTTCTTTATGTTTATTTCGTTTGTGACCTATATATCATTTAGGCATCATTTTGTAATTTTTTATTTATTTTTGTTTTCAATTTATGTTTATTTTTATTTCTTTATTCTTTTGTGACCTATGTATCATTCAGACAATAACTATAAAAAATTGGCTGTAAACAAGCCATTTGAGCTTATGTTGAATTTCGGGCAAAGTGCTAAAATTGTTAGTTTTCCTTACAAATGTGTATGCTCCTCCCACAATTTTTATTTCTATACTTACTATATATATATATATATATATTTGTAACCTATATATAGTCTTGAACTCTCTATTCACTCCAGTGTTCCTTAGGATGTCATTAGACAAAAGCGCTTGAGCACCACTCTGTGTTTCTTTTCCTTCGTGGTTTTATTCATCATATATATATATATATATATATATATATATTAGGGTGTTTCATACCTATAGGGTAAAATAAAAATGAGCTTGGAGTTTTAATCCACACGTTTCTCCGTATTCTAAAGAACAAAAAACACGTTTGTGCAAGTTTGAACCAGATCGCGCTGCATTTAGAGGTCCCCAACTTTGACGACTTTTTGTCAGTTCATTTCTCGCCTGCCTGCAGTGAAGACGGTTTTCTTCGTCACTTGAGCGGTTCGTGTTGTGTAGCCTATTGGACAACTATGGAGGTAATTATATATGCTACTAATTATCTCATTTTACTGTGGTATTGAAATTTATTATTATTTAATTTCTGTCATTTTACTGTGGTAGTGATATTTATTATTAATATTACATGAAATTAATTAGTCTGTTGCATATTGGACAACTAAGCTGGTAATTATTTATGATACTAATTAATGTAATTTTACTGCGGTATTGAAATTTATTTAATTAATGAATTGTCAAAGAGAACGTAGTGTACACGTATCAGTTTTATAAATAAAGAAAAGCAGTAACTGGGACTCGAACCAGTGTCATAGCCGTTTGGCGGCATCGCTCAAGTCGGCGTACACAGTACGCTATCCACTCCCTAGATGGTGTAGTGGATAGCGTGCTGTGTACGCCGACTTGAGCGATGCCGCCAAACGGCTATGACACTGGTTCGAGTCCCAGTTACTGCTTTTCTTTATTTAATTAATGAAATTAATTACGATGTGAAATTATTTCTGTGGAATTATTTAGTTTGTTTTCTTTTCCAGGTGTCTACCAGAGCGAAAACAGAAGTGTTTCTTATTGGCCAGACGGATGCGAACATCACATCAAGTGGCCTTCCAACTCAGTTGCAAGTACTCAAAAAGTACTTTTACCACCAAAAGGAGCAAAAATTTGGACGTACTAAATGCCTGAACCTGTGCCTGGATGCCTGTCTCATATTTTGGGAGAGAGCGAGAATCCCCATGATGCGTCGAGATTCGGCCTTGAGGAAGATGGAATCCCTTCTCAAGGAATACGACCGGCTTGTGAAGCACAAGTCACATAAAGCAGAGTCCTTCCGAGTGAAGGAGGCGATGTTCAAGGATGCAATAGCGAAGGAGATCATGGACATTGCTCATTCACAGGCTAAGGAAATGATGAAGAATCAGGAGGACATCCACTTTCTCGACATGCAGCGTGAAGATCCAAATTCCTGCAGCATGGGCCCTGTTGACATGAAGCTTCACTATAAGGAGATTAGGAAAAGGAAGAGGCTGGACAAGATTAAGGAACAACAGGAGAAGGCCAGGAAGGAACAAGGAGCTGCAGAAGATACGGGGGCTTTAGTGATTTCAACTTCGTCAGAGACTGACTCAGATGGCGTTGACCCAACCGTGGAAGTTTTTCCATCCTCCTCCAAGGGAAATACCAAGAAGCGACGCAAGAATCTGATCTCACAGGATGTGACGACTACCTACGATCGGCTGAATATTTCGTACCGCGATTCAGCTATGTCGTACGCTGCAGCGGCTAAATCACTAGGTTTTGACTTGGATGAACTGTCCATTTCTGCCAGTACCATGTACCGCACACGCAAGGCTCTCAGGAAGGTGGCTGCTGAAAGTTATCAATCCGACGAAGTTTGTCCTGGTCAGCCTCTTGTCTTGCATTGGGACGGTAAGCTCCTACCTGACAATGAGCAATGGAAGGAGAGCGTTGACCGGATCGCCGTCCTCGTCTCTGGCGACGGCAAGGAGAAGTTGCTCGGCGTTCCTAAGGTGACGTCCGGAACCGGCGAGAAGATAGCGCGAGTTTGCTTGGATTTGGTCAAGGAACACAGGATGGAAGAGCGCGTGCGGGGACTGTCTTTCGACACGACAGCGTCGAACACCGGGATTCATATCGGGGCCTGCGTCCTGATTGAGAAAGGTCTTGGCAGAGAACTCATGTACTTCCCCTGTCGGCATCACATCTATGAAGTCATCCTCAGCTCCGTCTTCAAGCGTGCATACGGCCCTTCAAGTGGCCCCGATATACCCGTTTTCAAGAGGTTTCAGGCACAATGGAAGTTCATCGACCGGTTGGACGTGCGGCCGTACGATTTTGCTCAAGTCAATGACTCTATGAGGGAACTGAGGGAGAAGTCAGTCCTGCTGGTGAGAGGGATGGTGAGCACGTCGCATCAGCGCGATGACTACAAGGAACTGCTACAGTTGGTTCTCATCTTCCTGGGAGAAGCAAAAGTGGTGGATTTCCCTCTCAGAGCCCCTGGCGCTTACCATCACGCTCGATGGATGGCGATAGCCATCTACTCCTTGAAAGTAATTCTACTGAAGAAGCAGTTCAAGATGTCGAGTCACGAGTTGGAAGCTCTGACAGCCGTAGGTCTCTTCGTGTCCCTCGTCTACATCCGAGGTTGGACTCGTGCTGCAACCTCAAGCAAGGCTGCCGCAGTTGATCTAGAATTTCTGCGTGACGCGGAAGCCTTTGCCATGTCGGGATATTCGTGTGTTAACGCTGCGCAAGAAGCCATGTCTCGACACCTATGGTACATCTCTGAGACTCTTATTGCCATGGCGTTCTTCGACGCAGATGTGGCAGATGAAGAAAAGGCTCAGATGGTCGTCAGTTTGGGTAAGCCCGCATCGAAAAAGGAACTCAAGCGACCCCAAGGGAAGAACGTCAGGAATCTTGCCTCGAAACACCTGGCGGAGTTCGTGACAGGAAAGACGATGGCTTTCTTCCATGCATTCGACTTGGACACAGAATTCTTGAAAAAGCCAGTTGCCGAGTGGACTGAAGTAGAGGGCTTCAAGCAAGCAGCGGCAACTGTTAACAAAATCTCTGTCGTCAACGATCGGGCCGAAAGAGCCATCGCGC
Organism: Bathynomus jamesi; assembly: GCA_023014485.1. Classification (NCBI taxonomy): domain Eukaryota; kingdom Metazoa; phylum Arthropoda; class Malacostraca; order Isopoda; family Cirolanidae; genus Bathynomus; species Bathynomus jamesi. The sequence continues at coordinate 633,916 of JAJOZX010002550.1, read as the reverse complement.
TCACCAAAGAGTTCAACTGTTCTCTGACGAAGAACGAAGAGCAGAAGCAGTATTTGCTCAAAATTGTGATGTAGCATAGGGCGAAATACCCGAATAAAACCAAGAAGGATTTCATGGACAAATGATTCGCAAGAAGTGGTATGTTTTTTGTATCTTTGTGAAAATGTGTAGTGAAATGGTACTCGTTTGTTGAATAAAAATTCATTGACAGATTTTTGTTTAATTTTTTCCGTTTATGATCTGCCAGAGCATCAAACTGGGGACCCGTAAACTTTAAACTATTGAATTAATACTTCGGTTTATCAGTCTCCTCAGCAAATGGAACAAGGGGATCCATGTGGATTAAAATTTTTCCAAACTTTTAATTTATGAAACACCCTAATATATATATATATATATATATATATTATATATATATATATATATATATATATATATATATATATATATATATATATATAAGTGTATAAGTGTATATATATATAAGAATATATATAAGTGAATTGCTTAGGGAACAATTTAAATCTGTGTTTAGCACCCCTAAGTCCGAGATGGAAGTGGAAAACCTAGACGAGTTTTTCGACATTCATACAGATCAACCAATAACAAATCCTGGCACAAACCTATTAATGGACTTCGAGTTCACAGAAGGAGATGTAATTACGGCCTTATCACAGATGCGAGACAATTCAGCGCCAGGGCCAGACACATGGAGTGCCACATTTCTGAAGAAATGGAAAGAGAGTATTGCAAAACCGCTATACTTACTATGGAGGAAATCACTTGACACAGGACAAATTCCAATCCCTTTAAAGAACGCGAACATTGCCCCCTTATTTAAAGGTGGTAACAGAGCAATGGCCAAAAATTATCGGCCAGTGGCTCTCACCTCACACCTTATAAAGTGTTTTGAACGCATAATTAGAGGCAAAACTACCTACTACCTACAAGAAAAAGATTTATATAACCCAAATCATCATGGCTTCAGGGCGAGTGGATCATGCCTGTCACAGCTACTAGACCACCAGGAGAAAATATTAGGAACATTGTGTCGAGGACAAAACATTGATGTAATATATACTGACTTTGCTAAAGCCTTCGATAAATGTGACCATGGAATCATAGCACACAAACTTATGGATACAGGAATTACTGGAAAGCTAGAAAGGTGGATATTTAATTTCTTGACGCAAAGAACGCAAAGAGTGGTGATAAACGAAGTTAAATCGGAAGTCCCGGAAGTCGTGAGCTCTGTCCCACAAGGGACAGTATTACCTCCCATGCTGTTCATAATAATGATTGCAGATATTGATGCAGATATTAAGGACAGTATTGTATCATGCTTCGCAGATGACACAAAGATATGTAAGGAAATATTGAACGAAGATGACATAAAAAAATTACAAAACGACATTGAAACATTATTCCAGTAGGCAGAAGACAACAATATGAAGTTCAACGAAGAAAAATTCCAACTTCTAAGATATGGTAATAACAAAGAGCTACAGAAAAAAGGGTACAAAACTCCGCAAGCCAAAGAGATAACACCAAATCCACAAGTCAGGGATCTTGGAGTAATAATGTCGTCGGACGCAGAATTCAGAGAGCACTATAAAATCAAAATCACAACGGCTAGAAAAATGGGAATCATCTGGAGGAGCTTCCGCAGCAGAAAAGCAAACATCATGCTTAAATTATGGAAGAGTCTAGTCCTACCAATAATTGAGTATTGCTCAGTACTCACAAGCCCACATAGAAAAAGAGACATTGCGAGCATTGAAGCTATACAAAGGACTTTTACGACTAAGAAAGAGGAAACGGAAGGTAAAGACTACTGGTCTCGACTACAATCCCTGAAACTCTACTCTCTTGAAAGAAGGCGCGAGTGGTACACAATAATATACATATGGAAAATACTTGAGGGCTCTGTCCCTATCCTCAGAAATGAAATAGAAACAAACTGGAATGAGAGAAGAGGCGGATTTTGTACGGTTCCAGCTGCGGTGGGACAAGGGGCCATGAAAACGAGGATGGAAAATACCCTCAGAATACGGGGCCCAAAGCTTTTCAATGTCCTTCCAAAAGAAGTGAGGAATCTCCGGCACACCGTCCTGAATCACTTCAAGAACCAGCTGCACAGATTCTTGTGAAAATTCCCTGACCAGCCATGCGTGGCTGGCTACGAGGGCAGGAGGAGATCAGAGAGCAATTCCCTCCTTCACCAAGTCCCGCAAATGAGGCGGGATGCTGCAGAGGGGTCGACCGTAGATCGATCCTGAACCGTCGTTCAAACTCAACAAAAGTAACAAAAGTAATATATATATATATATATTATATATTTATATATATATTAGTGGTGGAACGGATATCCGCATCCGCATCATTTTTAACATCCGCATCCGCACTTCTGACTGCGGATGTTATGCGGATATTACCTCTAATAAATTATGCAATTTCCAATTAAATTAGCTTATAAAGTAGCTTATAAGGTCCAGTCATGCACATTTCATGTAAAGTATTAATTATTAATGAACAAACAAATACATAAACCTGAAAATATAAATACCTGGTAACACAGAAAAATGAATGAAACTTGTTTCATTCAATTTTCTGTGGCTGAAACTCCTGAGAAAGTTATTATTTTTATCATAATGAAAACATTAATATTAATTTTAATTCTTATGTATTGCCTGCCATAATAGTAATATCACGAAATTTGAAAAATTATGTCATATATTCATAATTCTATATTATATTGATAGATTAACTAAATATCCGCATCCGCAGATGTTGAAAAACTGACATCCGGTCCACCACTAATATATATATATATATATATATATTAGGGTGACAACTTCTTATAGGGATAAAATTTGAAATTCAAAATAATTTGCCGGCCATTTGTCCAATGCTGCCACCCTATGAGGAAACACCGTAGACGAAATCTCATGGAATTCGGAAAGCATTTAGGGGTGCCTCGAGTCACCTGAATGAAACTGTCACGCGGAAGAAATTTCAAGAATGAACGAGTTTCGACAACGCTTCAAAAACAAAAATGTTTCGAGAATGCAAGTGTATTATATAATTTAATAGAATTGTTTCCTTTATTTCATACTATAGATTATGCAAATCGATTAATTTATTTCATTAAATTAAAATTTTCATAAATAAATCGTTAAATAATATGATGTGTATCAATCTTTGGATGATCAGCTTTTGGTGCTTCAAGTTCATTTTGCATACGACTGCCTGACTGAAAACAACGCTTAGAAGTGATCTCCCGATTCTTTTAAGATATCTAAGGTAATATTTTTTATTTTGATACATTGATTATATTATTATTGGAAATTGTTCTAGAAAAGTTTCATTAATTGTTGGCATAGTTTGATGTTTAAATTATATAAATTTGGAACTGAATTTGATTTCCTATGAGCTATGAGCTTCGACACTACAGCTTCAAACACTGGTTACTTGTCTGGGGCATGCGTAATTTTGGAGCAGAAACTCGGCCGCCGACTCTTATACCTTGCATGTCGCCATCACATCCTAGAACTTGTCGTTGAGAAGGCGTACATGGAATGCATGGGACCATCATCTGGTCCAGATATCCTCCTATTCTCCCGCTTCAAAGAGACGTGGAATACAATTTGCCAAGATAAGTACAAGACCCTGTCAGACCTTCCATCGAGTCTGAATGAGAATCGAGAAGAACTGATCGCTTGCTGGAATCTATATCTGACAAAACATCAGCCGAGGGATGATTACTGTGAATTCTTGGAGTTGTCGATTACAATCCTTGGAGGTAATTTACCTAACTTTAGGTTTCGGCGACCTGGAGCACTTCACCGAGCACGTTGGATGGCAAAAGTAATTTATTCATTAAAAATCCTGCTGCTTTCCCATCAGTTCAGACTTACAACTCGTGAAATGTCTGGCTTAAAACGATTTGTATTTTTTTCCCCTGGAGTTATATGTCAGCGCGTGGTTCACGGCCAGCAGTCCTTCATCTGCTCCCGCGAACGATTTGAAGCTTCTTCAAGACCTAGCAAAGTACCACGATGAAAAGATCTCAGCATCCCGCCTTAGTGTCCTCGGTCATCACTCATGGTACCTCAGCGAGTACTTGATTGGTCTCGCACTCTTTGATAAAGGTATCAATGCAACGACGAAAAAGAATATCGCTCGATCAATCCTCGAAAAAGAAGCTGCTGAAGATCCTCCAAAGCGAGCCCCAATACCTGCTGTTTCTTCCATTTCAACAAAGCAGCTCTCGGACTTTGCCTCGAAAGGATCAAAGCTTCTCCTTGAACTTCTAAAAATTAATGATGGTTTCTTGTCCAAGGAACCAGAGACCTGGCCGGACGACGAAGATTTCAAGACTGGTTTGACTATAGTTGAAGGACTAAAAGTCGTCAATGACATGGCAGAGAGGCGAATTGCCTTGATCCAGGCCTTCAATACAAAGATTACGAAGAATGAAGAACAGCGCCAACATCTCTTGCAGGTTGTTGAGGATCATATGAAGTCTCAGCCTGGTACATTGAAAAAGGGGTATAGCTTGAGGAAAAGCAAGAATTAATGGGTGGTCTACAATTGAATGAAAGACACCCTGGAATATATTTAGTAAATATATTATTTACTTATTACGATTGGAGTACGCCTGCACTTAAACCTTATGAACTAAAACTAACGTTTATTTACATTAATTAAAAAAAATATTAATTTATTTTTACTAGGTAATGAATAATTAATTTTTGTTATAAGGAGAATTATTTACCTCACTTGAGACACCCTTAAATATTATCTGAATGACCTAATATTTACAGTACATTGTTTTCTCATGTAGTAGCAGCATTGAACAAATGGCCAATAAAAAACTCCAACTTTCGATTTTTATTGTCACCCTAATTATATATATATATATACAGGGTGTCCCGTAAGTCTGGAACCATAGGGCAAAATGATAAAAACGGCAATAAAACGCCGAAGAGACTTTTGGGGACTGTTTGTGAAATGAGCGAGGATGGTAGCGGCTGTGTTACCATCAGTGGATGTCCTCGGAGGTCCACTGCGTGGTTTATCTCCTATGGATCCCGTTTCCCTGAACTTTGCTACAAGTTTGTCGACACAGCCGTGTGTTATCGGCGCGCGGGTCGGATGCAATCTGTTAAATTCCTCAGCGACCTCCCTCTGACTCCGATTTCCTACGAGCAGAATTACCTGGACGCTTTCTTCCTTACTCAAAGACACCATGGGCACTTGCATAAACGGAAAAACATGAATTACTTATTTTACCCTATGGTTCCAGACTTATGGGACACCCTGTATATATATATATATATATATATATATATATATAAGGGCTACGTCGTGGCCAATATCGTAATACCGCTTCCCAGAGATCAGCGAAGCTAAGCGACATTGGGTCTGGGTAGTAGTTGGATGGGAGACCGTCTTCCGCGCCCAAATTATGTAGAGACCCGTGGTTTGGATCCCACGTAAAGCTGTAGGTCCCCTCCGTCATATGACCTTAGATGTTGCGAAGGAAGTTAAACAACCCCAATAAAAAAAAAATATATATTATATAATGGAAACCGACAAGGAAAAACGAGAGGCAATTCTAAGGGATTTTCTTTTTCCTTGTAGATTTGCATCATTTATTTATTTCATGTGTTTAACTGTGAAATGTATCCCATATATATATATATATATATATATATATATATATATATATATAAAACCTTTGGTTACCTTTGGTTAGATTCTGCCCGAATTGTTCATTCTGGCGAAGGTCAAGCTTTTCACTCCCCCTTAGACCTGCAGTTTAATGTGGAATCCGAACCACGCCCCACCAGCAGCCCAGCATCTTAACCTCTTTTGGACCACTGGGTCGAATTTGTACTGTTTCTAATACACGCACTTATAACTTAACCCTACAAAAATTCAGTCGTTAGGAGGTTAACCACTAGGCCACCCAGGGTACCCATTTATCGACCAATCACTTTATTGTGTGGAAGGATGAACAGCTGGGTTTTGCTGCGCGCCGCCTGCCGGGTCTCGATCCCGGGGCCGATGGATTCGTAGTTAGCGACGCTAACCACTACATCACCGATATAATAGTGATCAACTGAAGATGCAGAGACGTTTGCAAACACCTTAGCAATATTCCACCAACACAATTAGCGATATAACTCATCAAACCAAACACGATCAAGATGACGTCACACAAGCACGACTAAGATGACGTTACATCGCGAGGATTCACTCAAGACATGTCCTCATGCCTTGCCTCACGCTCCAACTTCGTTACAAGGACTTCTGGACGCAACTCGACTTCTCTCCCTTCGAACACCAGCTTCCATAACCCACGAGCTACCACCATGTAAACACCATTCGTGCAGGGCTCCGCTGGCCCCGTTGTCATTCACCTAACTCTATATAAAGACTAATCATTTACCTCACGCGTTATTACCTCAAGTGTATACATTATTGCAACTGTAAACGACATATTTCTATCTCATTCATAAATCGTTATTTTGTGTAATAAAGGAAGAAAACTCATTCTATCAATCAACCTAATTAATAACTTAATTAATAACATTCTTTGATCTAAAAGATCTGGTGACCTCAGCCAAAGCATTCATAATTGATTATTAATAACAATTACTTATAACCGTAATTATAAACATCATTCCTAATTGTACCTATTTATGCATCAAACATGGCTACAAACTGGCCATTAAATAGACATAATTATAAATTGGTACTATATATATATATATATATATATATATATATTTCCTATTTCTCTCTTGTCCTTGAAAGTGTGAATATATCACGAAAGCGGTCGGAATTCGTGTTTCTTTTTCCTTTTTCCCTGTGGTTGTTTGCTTATTAATAAGATCACGTGTTATTTTGTGATTTTACTGCATATATATATATATATATATATAGGTACATCATTTGCGGACGATACAAAGATCAGCAGAAAAATCAGCGATGCAAACAAAGTGGAGGCCTTGCAGAGAGACACGAACAAAATATACAGATGGTCAGAAGACAACAATATGACATTTAACACCGAGAAATTTCAGCTCTTGAGATATGGTAGAAATTAGGAACTTAAACAGACTGCATATTATGCCTCAGATAGACAAGAAATTCAGAGAAGCACGAAAGCGGTTGACTTGGGAGTAATAATGACCGATGATGCCAAATTCGAAACACAAAATCAGAGAGCAATAAACAAAGCAAAAAGAGTCGCGAGACAGGTACTAAGAACGTTCAAAAGGAGGGACAAGACAGTAATGATTCCCCTGCTGAGAACACCGATCATACCAAAACTTGAATACTGCTCAGTTTTGACGTCCCTATATAAAAAGGAAGACATTAATAAACTAGAAGAAACGCAGAGACATTTCACAGCCAAGACTGATGGCTGCAAAGAACTCAACTACTGGGAAAGACTACGTAAACTAAATTTGTACTCCCTGGAAAGAAGAAGAGAGAGGTATACCATAATCTACATATGGAAAATGATCAAAAAACTGGTACCAAACCTCAAACTAAACCCAATTACCATCCAAACAACGCTGAAAAATGGTGTTCCCAAATTAAAGGCCCGACAAGGGACCTCCTCAACTCTGAAGGAAAATAGCTTTGTTGTCAGGGGGGCCCAGAATTTTCAACCAGCTTCCATAGGACCCCAGAAACGTTACAGGGGTCAAAGTTTAAGTCTTCAAGAGAAGACTAGATGCCTGGCTGAGGACGGTACCGGATGAGCCGGGTGTACCTGGATATGTACGGTGGAGAGCGCAAGAGAGCAACTCGCTCCTCCACCAAGTCAGTACTAGAGGCGGGGCCACTAGCTTGACCTCCGTGTGAAGAGAGACCAACGCACGAAACAACGGTGTATATATATATATACTTTGTTACTTTTGTTGAGTTTGAACGACGGTTCAGGATCGACCTGCGACCCCTCTGCAGCACCCCGCCTCATTTGCGGGACTTGGTGAAGGAGGGAATTGCTCTCTGATCTCCTCCTGCATGGCTGGTCAGGGACTTTGCACAAGAATCTGTCCAGCTGGTTCTCGAAGTTATTCAGGTCGGTGTGCTGGAGATTCCTCATTTCTTTTAGAAGGACATTGAAAAGCTTTGGGTCCCGTATTCTGAGGGTATTTTCCATCCTCGTTTTCATGGCTAATTGTCCCACCGAAGCTGGGACCGTACAAAATCTGCCTCTTCTCTCATTCCAGTTTGTTTCTATTTCATTTCTGAGGTTAGGGACAGAGCCTCAAGTATTTTCCATATGTATATTATTGTGTACCGCTCGCGCCTTCTTTCAAGAGAGTAGAGTTCTAGGGATTGTAGTCGAGACCAGTAGTCTTCACTTTCCGTTTCCTATCTTAGACGTAAAAGTCCTTTGTATAGCTTCAATGTTCGCAATGTCTCTTTTTCTGTCTGGGCTTGTGAGTACTGAGCAATACTCAATTATTGGTAGGAATAGACTCTTCCATAATTTGAACATGATGTTTGTTTTTCTGCTGCGGAAGCTCCTCCAGATGATTCCCATTATTTTTCTAGTCGTTGTGATTTTGATTTTATAGTGCTCTCCGAATTCTGCATCCGACGACATTATTACTCCAAGATCCCTGACTTGTGGATTTGGTGTTATCTGTTTGGCTTGCGGAGTTTTGTACCCTTTTTTCTGTAGCTCTTTGTTATTTCCATTTCAATGTCGTTTTGTAGTTTTCTTATGTCATCTTCGTTCAATATTTCCTTACATATCTTTGTGTCATCTGCGAAGCATGATACAATACTCAGTGGTGTAGTGCTAAATAAAGAAGTGAGGGAACGCATTTTGAAAGTGTTACTCAGATGCGGGGGGGGGGACAATGGCGAGCGCGGCGAGCCCATACAGCTGGGGGTCCGGGGGCACTGTAAGCCCCCCGGGAAATCTTTTGAAATCTGACCAATTTCAGGGATATTTTGAGGTCATATGCACTGGATATTAGGATATATTCCAAGGTTGAAGATGCAGTATTTCCAGTGTCATTAGATATATGACATCCAGTACGATCAATAAAAATAGCTAACAACTGGAATGATTAACTAAAAAAAAGTTAACAAATGGTACGCCGTGGTGACTGTTTCACCAGATCTTTATAGGCTAGCATTGCCTCAGTCGAAGCTAAAAGAAATGAAGCAGTTAATGATTCTTTCTCATATTTCTTCTAGGGGTGGGAATTAAAATTTCATGACGTTAGAGATTTGTAAGTTCGGATTTATTTGAAATAGTGAGGGAACGCCGTTCCGTCTACCAAAAAAAGTAAGGGAACGCCGTTCCCACGCGTTCCCACAGCACTACACCACTGACAATACTGTCTTAATATTTGCATCAATATCTGCAATCATTATTATGAACAGCAAGGGAGCTAATACTGTCCCTTGTAGGACAGAGCTCACGACTTCCGAGACTTCCGATTTAACTCCATTTACCACCACTCTTTGCGTTCTTTGCGTCAAGAAATTAAATATCCACCTTTCTAGCTTTCCAGTAATTCCTGTATCCTTAATATTTTCTCCTGGTAGTCTAGTAGCTGTGACAGGTATGATCTACCCGCCCTGAAGCCATGTTGATTTGGGTTGTATAAGTCTTTTTCTTGTAGGTAGTAGGTAGTTTTGCCTCTAATTATGCTTTCAAAACACTTTATAAGGTGTGAGGTGAGAGCCACTGGCCGATAATTTTTTGGGCATTGTTCTGTTACCACCTTTAAATAGGGGGGCAATGTTCGCGTTCTTTAAGGGGAGTGGAATTTGTACTGTGTCGAGTGATTTCCTCCATAGTAAGTGTAGCTGTTTTGCAATACTCTCTTTACATTTCTTCAGAAATGTGGCACTCCATGTGTCTCGGACTTAGGGGTGCTAAACACAGATTTAAATTGTTCCCTAAGCACTTCACGTATTTCTTTCGGGTCATTTGTGTATTCGGCCTCCCCGTCTATCAACGATCCAATACTCTCCTTACACTGCATTTTCCTTTTCGCAAAAGTGTAGAAGTATTTTGGGTTATTTTTTAATGTTTTCTGCTACCTTGTTTTCCTCCTCGTTTGTCGTATGTATGAATGTTTGCTTTAGGTCCATTTCTATTTCGCCAAGTTTTCTCTCTAGTTTGAGTCTCTGCATCAGTTCTGTATCTGTGGAGATGTTTTACGGTTTGTCTTCGTTGCCTGAATAGAGTCCTGATTTTCCTCTCGAGCTTGCTACGTTTTCTTTCCTGTCTCTCCGGAATATGTTTCAGTATTATAGGTTTGGTTTCCGTCTCTATTATACATAGTATATCTTGTGGAGTCTTCTTGTGTAGTAGCAATTCCCAATTTACCTCCTTTAAATCTTTATTTACGTTTTCCCAATTTACTTTTCTTTGAATTTATGTTTAAGCCTTCAAATATTCCATCTGCCTCACTAGGATGCGTTTTCGGACCTCTGGGTGCTAACTTCAACTGAATATCGATGAGGTTATGGTCGGAGAACTTTGTCTGCGTTACTTTTTTATTTATTATTATCTCGTTGTTATTTATCCCGATTAAATCCGAAACGTTCTCCTTTCTCCTGACTTCACCGATTTCCTGGGTAAGGGCGTAATGTTTCATAATATCTAATAGCATTGTTGCTTGGGTTCTGTCATCTTTAGTAATGTTGCCATGAAACTTCTCAATATATATAACTTCGTCATTTTTCTTCCATGATATGAATGGGAAATTAAAATCTCCGAAAATTAGAATATATATATATATATATATATATATATATATTATATACTGTATATATATATATATATATATATATATATATATATATATATATATATGCAGTAAAATCACAAATAACACGTGATCTTATTAATACGCAAACAACCACAGGGAAAAGGAAAAAAGAAACAAATTCCGAGCGCTTTCGTGATATATTCACATTTTCACATTTTCTTGTCCTTGAAAATGTGAATATATCACAAAAGCGCTTGGAATTCGTGTTTCTTTTTTCCTTTTTCCCTGTGGTTGTTTGCTTATTATATATATATATATATATATATATATATATATATATATATATACGAGAGTGGGCTGAAAAGTAATGCCTCCACTTGACTAATTCTGAATTGTGTAAAAGTAGCCAGATAAAACCGGTTTTGTGTTGTAACTTGATATCCCCACCCCATTCCAGATTGTGTACAGGTAACCAGATAAAAACCGGTTTTGTATTATAGCCTAATATAGCCTACACTCATTCCACACGTTGGTTCAGTATCGATTACAATGGAAAGGAGTAAAGACGTTCGCTTCAAGCAAAGTGCCGTAATTGAGTGTTTGACCGCGGAAAGTGTTCCTCCCATAGACATTCATCGGTGAATGCAAGCTGTGTACGGCAAACAGTGTGTTGATGTGAGTACCGTTCGACGTTGGGCGAGGCAGTGTAAAGAAGGAGAAGCAGGGCAAGAAAACTTGCGAGACAAACCACGAAGTGGGAGGCCTGTCATGGCAACCGACGAGTCTCATCGGAACTACGTTGACGAACTGATTCGTGGAAATCGTCGCATTAAACAAAATGAAATGGCTGCAATGATCGATACATCCAAAGAGCGAGTGGGACACATTATCAGTATTCTCGGTTACTGAAAGGTCTGCGCCAGATGGGTGCCTCGCATGCTCACTGCCGAGATGAAAACTGAGAGACTACGCATTTGGCAAGAAAATCTGCAGCGCTTCGAAAATGAAGATGAATTTCTGCACAGCATTGTGACAGGAGACGAGACATGGGTCCTCCATTATGACCTTGAAAATAATCGGCAATCCATGGAATATCGGCACAAAAATTCACCGCAACCAAAAAAATTCAAAATTCAAAAATCAGCTGGAAAAGTGATGATGACTGTTTTGGGGGATATCAGTGGTGTTGTTCTCGAAGACTTCACGGAAAGAGGGACAGCAATCAACTCCGCACGTTATATTGAAACTCTGAAGAAGTTGAAAAAAATGGATCAGGAGGGAGGGTTCGCACAACAGAAAAACGCAGTCATTGTTCGCCATGACAACGTACGACCTCTCACCAGTGTTCAAACACGAAAAGCAATTGAGGATCTGCAATTCACCGTCTTGCCGCATCCACCATATAGCCCCGATTTAGAACCATGCGATTTTCACCTTTTTCCTAAACTTAAAGAGCATCTCCGTGGAAATCGCTACGAGTCTGACGAAGAAGTTAAAGCCGCTGTGAAATTTTGGTTTCGTAGTCAAAGCTCCGAGTTTTACTGGGCTGGATTTCAAAAACTCCTTTATCGTTGGCGTAAATGTATCGAGGTAGAGGGTGATTTTATAGAAAAGTAAATTTATCGTTTTGAAGAATAAACTCAAAGGTACATATCGGCTTTTGTTTCGATAATATCCTTCAACTCGTTTAATATTTATTGGAGTGGAGGCATTACTTTTCAGCCCACCCTCGTATATATTACTTTCGGATCACCTAAGGATCAGGGCCCCCAACCTTCGTTTGTTGGCCTTGGCTAACTAACGAAAATATCACGACTTAACCTAACCAATCGTCAAGGGCGTACGGTTGACCTAACGATTGGTTAGGTTAAGTCGTGATATTTTCCTGATCTTCAGGTGATCCTTACTTTCTGCTACTTTTTTAACGATCAATTTGAATTTCGCGAAATTAAAACACTTTTTTCAAATTCTCTGCTTGTAAATATAATTATGAAGTATTTAGAGTAGCGAATGTGCATTGGCGATCGAATGCCACACAAACATAATTTAATAAACTTAACCTAACGTATAAATTCAATTTTTTTTTTTTTTTTATTTCATCGCTCAGTGTGATGGTTCTGGCAAATTCAGTCACATAGAAATAGCACAGTTTACATACAGGGTGTCCATAAAGTCACGCATCATAGGAACATAAGCAATGTCTACTTATTTATGTCTCCATCAGGCCAATATGTTGAGGAACATTCAAAGAAACCTGCTTTTTCGCTTACAAATATGTTTTGAGATTGGTGGGAATCATTTCGAACAAATAAATAAAACAAAATAAATAAACAAAATAAATGTATTTTCCTATGATGCGTGACTTTATGGACACCCTGTACAATACAAGATCCTGTGTTCAATATGTATGATGCGACATAATAATTTGAAAATACATATGTGCAATCTGTGCGTCCCCGCTCCGTCTACTTTGTGTGTGTGTGTGTGGGGGGGGGGGGTATTCGCATGAACGGCAAAGAAAGCTGAGAAAAGCTTTACTTAACAACAAGCCACGTGGCCAAGGTTACGCTGGAAATACATACGAAGAAACTATAACTCATCGATTGGATAAACAAGGTGAAGGTGTATGGAGATATTTTCCACTTCATCCACATTAGTTTGTTTAAGGAAACAAACCTGTGCCCTCGATTAGCGTTATAATAATAATACTCGTACCTTTGATACAGGATGAAAGAATAAAGGATATAGGGTCAGGTAGGAGTCTGGCGCGACTTATGAATAATTACTGTAAAACACTTGTTTAGTCGCTTCCAGAGTTTAGTGAACTTATCGCATAGTCACAAACCAGCTCCTTCACTTTCAACAGATTATTAAGGAATGAACTGCATACCTGTACTTGTACATAATACAATAAGTACGTCACATCATTTTCTATAGAAATGAGAAACCTAGACAAACTTTGAACACTTCATTAGTATATATATATAATTATATATATACATTCGTGGCCCTATACAGTATGTCCCACAAAAAAGTACACCCAACTTTAGATTGTACTAACTCCTCCAAAAATTGAGATATTTTGGATCTGTTTGTTTGATTTAATAGAGCAAATTATTCTTTGTTAACGTTCAAATTTATTCATGTTTAAACGAATTAGTGTTTAAGCATCTGCTTTTAACTGAAGGGTACAAAAAAATGGATTGCGCAAAATTGGTCAATGAAAAAATAATGTGTGTGCTATCGATGTAATGAAAAAACAAATACATAATAATAGATACTTTAACATAATTTTAATAAGATACAAAGCAGATTTTTCTTTATTCCTTATTACAAAAGTTATGCTTAGTTTCGTTTTCTTTTAACATGACCGCCATTCCTATCGATACAAATCTGGAGTCGAGCTCTCATCTTCCCCATCACTCTTTTGATAAGATCTGGATTTCTGGATTGTCTTTTAACAAGTTGATTTCAGCTGTGATGCGAGTCCTCAAATCATCTAAATTGATAGGTTGTGATGCAAATACTCTATTTTTCAAATGACCCCATAAAAAGTAATCACACGGGATCAAGTCAGGGCTTCTGGGAGGCCATTCAATGTCATGGCCTGTAGCAATTACTCTTTGGTGGAAGACTTCCTGCAAGCGTTCCTTCACAATAACTCTCCTGTTATTGTGAAGGAACGCTTGCAGGAAGTCTTCCACCAAAGAGTAATTGCTACAGGCCATGACATTGAATGGCCTCCCAGAAGCCCTGACTTGATCCCGTGTGATTACTTTTTATGGGGTCATTTGAAAAATAGAGTATTTGCATCACAACCTATCAATTTAGATGATTTGAGGACTCGCATCACAGCTGAAATCAACTTGTTAAAAGACAATCCAGAAATCCAGATCTTATCAAAAGAGTGATGGGGAAGATGAGAGCTCGACTCCAGATTTGTATCGATAGGAATGGCGGTCATGTTAAAAGAAAACGAAACTAAGCATAACTTTTGTAATAAGGAATAAAGAAAAATCTGCTTTGTATCTTATTCAAATTATGTTAAAGTATCTATTATTATGTATTTGTTTTTTCATTACATCGATAGCACACACATTATTTTTTCATTGACCAATTTTGCGCAATCCATTTTTTTGTACCCTTCAGTTAAAAGCAGATGCTTAAACACTAATTCGTTTAAACATGAATAAATTTGAACGTTAACAAAGAATAATTTGCTCTATTAAATCAAACAAACAGATCCAAAATATCTCAATTTTTGGAGGAGTTAGTACAATCTAAAGTTGGGTGTACTTTTTTGTGGGACATACTGTATAATATTTACGTTTCCAACGTACATTCTGCTTTATTATGACTTTTGTACAATGTCGTTTTACATTTTCAGTCACTCACCGATGTCATTTGGAATATGGTAAAGCATTTGCATTTTAGAAAAGATACACTTTTTACCATCTACATTATTATATTTATGTACACGTAATAAGTTATTTTAGTATCTACATTTTATGAAAAGGTATACAAAATCATTTCAAGGTCACACACATTATAGTAGTACTCCGCATGCGTAGGGCACATTAATTAAATGTATATGATACTGAACGTAATAATAGCATTATGCAGACATTAGGTTCTTGTCTTATTTCTAGCACAACTCTTTAAACAAGCATAGATTTCGGAAGGTAAAGATGTAAGGTCCGGGAGGTCGGGAGGATATTTTAGGCGAAGATAAAATAGAATTCGATATCATAATGACTACGTGAATTAGATCGATCCGGAATTAACTGGATTCAATATTATTCCACTTAAACGAATCAAGATTGGATTTAATTATAGTTAGTAGGAGTCGATTAATTCCGGTTCGATTTAATTACGTTCTGTTCGATTTAATCCTCTGCTGAAATTCCTCCTGATTGTTTCCAACAGTAGTTTCGTATGTACGATTTCTTTAGTTCTGGAACAACATTTCAAGCTCTGACGTATCGAAAATGTCCACTGGGTAAAAAATAAAAAATTATTACGCGCAAATTTCCACGATTGCTCTGACGCCATATACATATGTAACGTTTCCATGGCAACTAATTTAGATGTTAATGTCGTCTTGCTTCATATTCCATATTTACTTATTTCTGACGCGAACACAGTTTTTTTTTAGCAGGGTATATATATATAAATATATTATATTATATATATATATATATATATATATATGTCACTGTAAAAGCCCGACGAGTGGTAAATCTTAAGATTTGCCGGTAAATCTTGACATTTACATGTACATCTGGTAAAAGTCCGAAAAACAAGTGAAATTTTACTTATTTCGTACTTTTACCAAATCTACATGGTAAATGTCAAGATTTACCATCAGAAGTTGTAAAAGCCAGGATTGAAGAGAAATTACTAAAACTGGGAAAAAAAACATTTATTTAAATATACTAGCAACTTAAAAACGCGAAAAATTCTTGCACAAAAAAAACCGAATTCATTTATTACAGCATGGTGAACTGTTGTGGCACTTTGAATTGCATAAAAGGCCAGAGGCCTTGCACAAACATCTTTTAGTTAGGTTAGGTTAGGTTAGGTAAATCTTGACATTTACCATTAGGTTAATTTCTCTTCAATCCTGGATTTTACAATTTCTGATGGTAAATCTTGACATTTACCATGTAGATTTGGTAAAAGTCCGAAATAAGTAAAATTTCACTTATTTTTCGGACTTTTACCAGATGTACATGGTAAATGTCAAGATTTACCGGCAAATCTTAAGATTTACCACTCGTCGGGCTTTTACAGTAACATATATATATATATATATATATATATATATAATATATATATATTATATATATGCAAATTAACCCTACCATTATTTTTATTTAATATTTCTTGAGTAAAAAGTGAGGGTGCTGACCACTACATTACGACAAGCCAAAAGTTAGTCCAACCGGGTGCATATTTCGCGTCCAGAAGTGTTTCCTCCTTCACTCGAGGCAATGGCAGCTTTCATTTAAATCTCTGGTTATACTAGAGATTTGAATGAATATATACTGGGGAATGTATACATACTGAGGATTTAAGTGAATATACTGGGGTCACAATAATAGAATGTTGGGCATTCACACGCATGATTTTGCACAATGAAATGCTGCAGGGGGTCAGTACGGGGAACACCTCTGGACGGCGAAAGCGTTGTGTTCGTCGGATGTTGAAATATGCGCCAGATTACTGTTACCTTGTCGTAGCGTAGTGGTCAACGCCTTCGCCTTCTACTCAAAAAGTGCTGCGTTCGAATTTCGGTGACGGTAATTTTACATTACACAAAATTATGTGTGGTCATGTTTGATATGCCATATATATCATATATATATATATAATAATATATGAAGAAACTATACGACATATATAGCAGTGTACACAAAGTACCTTAATAAAACAACTCGCAAAAATAATGCACTGAAGAAATCCCTTGATTTAACCATTTTAAAAAGTGTCGACCAATTCCGGGAAAAATTATAAAGAAAAATCACGAACAGGAAAGTAAAAATCCTTTTATTTATGGTTGTGCGAAGGTGAAATAAGGCTTGCGATCAATGGTTCAAGTGTCTTTATCGCTTCTCATGACTCTAATCACTCGACGATGGCTAATTCTTATGACGTCAAACGCATCGCCAAAAACACATTTACACACGCATTTAAACAATTAGTATTTTTAACTTTATGAAACAAAGGATTTCTGGAACCAACGCTATTGCTTTATGCTCTCGTATATATATATATATATATATATATATATATATATATATATATATATATAAACCACTTTTTATGCAAATAAAATAGAAATTTTGTAATTTTAAAAAAATAAAATCAGCCTATTTGCTGCGATATTATTTCGGTTCTTTATACAATATTTACAATGCGCATGGCCATGAGTAGTATATATTCTGATAGTTTAACAAAATTATGTCTTCCTACATAACGGAACAGCAAGTTTTTATATGAAAACATTTTATAAGTGTGTGAGTGTAACCCAAATTGAAAGAGAATATCGAAAGAAGTTTAGATTGGTGAAAGGTCTACCACGAAACTGTATTGCGAGTCTGTTACAGAAAACTTGGATAACTTCATAAGTAATGTGGGATCAAAACTATTAGCAAGAACACCTGAAACAATTGAGCAGTACTAAATTTGACACACCGAGAAGTGCACAAAAATCTGTCATATCTTAAAATTAGTGAGGGATTAACTCATTATATTTTAAAGAAAGATGCGGAAGTTAAGGGATTCTGATAAAGACAGAAGACTAGAGTTTTGCTCTCCTTTTCTTGACGTCAGTGAGGAAAATCCAGAAGCGCTCGACAATATCTGATTCACTGATGAAGCATATTTTTGTCCCACTAGACATGTCAATAAACAGAACATTGAACATGCCATTGAAGAAGCTCCTCTTCATCCTGTTAGATGTACTACAGGATTATCAGCTAGAAGCATTATTGACTTCAGTAACACTTTCTTCCAAGATTAGACTCGTTCGCATGTATCCATTAATGTGTTGGATTACTTGACAAACGTGCATTTTGAGGGTGGGTAATTTCTAACCATTACTGAAGAAGATTTGGTTACGGCTAGCCTTGGCCCTCATACTCCCACGACCTTAATTCTTGCAATTATTTTATGTGGGGTTATTTAAAAATTAAAGTGTACAGGAATAATCCAAGGACAGTTGATTAATTACAGAATGAAATCAGAGCTGTAACAATGGAATCGAGGGAGACATTTTAGCACGAATTGTTCAAAAATTCAGAGCATGTTTAAAGCAAATTATTGAGGTCATGGTGATCATAGTGATCATAATCATAGTGATCATAGTCTCAATGTTTTTCAAAAAAAAATCCAAAATGTATATTTTATTTGCGTAAAAAATAGTTATTGTATCTTACATACAGAAATAGTTATTCAAAAATAAAAATAGTCACTCCTATCTGAAAGTCATATGTGTGTGTGTGTAGTATACACCATAACGGTTAACAGCGTTTCTTACCTTTAAGTCGACCCATTGTAGTGGTAAAGTGATTCAGCAGTTAATCTTCATTTCATTATAAAAAGCAAGTCACTCAAATCTGAAAAAAAGTAAAATAAAAGTTATTTGGGTTTTTCCATGGTTACAAAACACGAAACAACATTAAATAATCAAATTTAATTGCAATTTATAGTGAATAAAATTCTTTATTACTGCGAAAACTTTATTTCAGGCTTGTTTCGTTCTTTATGTGAATAAATGAGGAAGGCTATTTACACAGAGGGGAGTGACCTACAGCTTAGAAAAGAATTGCGTCATACATCATCGCGAGCAGCGTTCATGGTTTCAGTAAGTAATCCCGTTTACCTATAAGCGAAGTGAAAACACTGAGGCTGAGGGTTTGAAACCCGATGATGCCGGTAATAATAATAATACGGTAGTAGAACAATGAACGGCATTAGTTGGCCTGAGCGTTGTGGCAATTTCTGGCCCTACTGACTGATTAGTTATTATTATTTCAAAGGACCAACGGCCATATTGAACTTTGGAGTTGTATGGTACGAATGAACGTGTTTTGGTGTTATTTCGCAGCAAAGTTCATGTAACGGAGAAAACCTACAGCTTATATGGGATCCGAACCAAGGGTCACTACATCATCTGAACGCATTTAATTACCACAGACCCATTGTCGCTTAACTTCGCTGACTGACAAGAAGCGTTGTTGCGATGTAGCTATGATGTACCCATTATACGGCACGATGAACCCATAGTGTGTGTGTATATACAGGGTGCCCCATAAGTCTGGAACCATAAGGGAAAATAAGTAATTCATGTTTTTTCCGTTTATGCAAGTGCCCATGATGTCTTTGAGTAAGAAGAACGCATTAAGGTAATTCTGATCGTAGGAAATCGGAGTCAGAGGGAGGTCGCTGAGGAATTTAACAGATTGCAACAAAGTTCAGGGAAACGGGATCCATAGGAGATAAACCACGCAGTGGACCTCCGAGGACATCCACCGACGATGACACATTCGCTACCATCCTCGCTCATTTCACAAACAGTCCCCAAAAGTCTCTTCGGCGTTTTTATTGCAGTTTTTATCATTTTGCCCAATGGTTCCAGACTTACGGGACACCCTGTATGTATATATATATATATATATATAGTTGTTAATTACTTCGTCAGATTCTGAATTCAGGTAAATAAATCCCGGTCCTAATTGGTAGGTCCAAAGCAGTCACTGTAATGAGGCGTTCTTGAATTTTACTGTTCCGAATGATGAAAAAACGAAAATTACACGCCACTTTAGGAAATAAGTCAATAAGACTGATTTTAAAATTTAAGAGAAATATAATTTTAGTAATTTTCCATAATTTTTATGTTGGTTTTGTTTATAATTTTAAAAATTCACCAATTTTTTTAATCATTATTTCAAGATTCAAAAAAGCAGAATTCAAAAGGGGTCTTCACGACCATAATTGTTAGATTTTCCGTCAGTGTGATATTAAATATTTATTTAATGATTACAGCACCACTGAAGATGGGAAGGGAAAATTCCCGAAACGTTTGGCAGAAATAATGTGCAGAATTTTGATTTTCATATAATAATTATATATATATATATATATATATATATATATATATATATATATATATATATATATAAGCAAAGAACCAGAGGGAAAAGGAAAAGGAAACACGAAGTCCGAGCGCTTTTGTGATATATTCACATCTTCAGGGACAAGAATGAAATAAACAGAATTTACCAAGTAAATGAATTAAATACACAAGCGAAAAAATTCCCCAAAAGGCAACTCAATTTAAAAAAACAATAAAACAATCTAAAGATTTTTTTTCCTCCCAATAGACAAATTAATCTAAAGGCTACTAAATTATTGAATACATAAAAACTACAGTATATAAAGGAAATTAGACAATTAACATGTACACAAAAAATTATAACAGTTATTAGAAATAGTATTTAATTAAAACAGGCAATTAAGTGGCAAGAATCTAAGGAAACAAAAGACATGGTGCAATCGTCGGCACGTGCTCCTTCCAAATTAAGTTTTAGTAAATCTATTGTTAGTAGAAATATAATTGAATCGAGTGTGAACAAGAATAATGCTGATTTTGTTCTTAATATTAGCCCTGGGCTTTATAAATTAGACTCGTACATTGTTAGAAAGATGGTGTATTATTTTGACCGCATTCTTGTCACTTAATTGTTTGCTTTAATTAAATAAATATTATTTTAACAATTGTTAACATTTTTATGTGTACATTTTAATTGTATTATTTCTTTTATATAGTCTTTATGTACTCAATAGTTTAGTAGACTTTTGAACAGGTTATCTATTGGGAAAAATTTTTAGATTGTTTTTAGATTGAGTTGCCTATTGGGGAATTCTTCGCTTCCTCAATAGGTAACGGAATATTCTGGAAGGAGCACGCGCCGACGAGTGCACCATGTCTTTTGTTTCCTTAGATTCTTGCCACTTAATTGCCTGTTTTAATTAAATACTATTTCTAAGAACTGTTATAATTTTTGTGTACATTTTAATTGTCTAATTTCTTTCATGTAGTTTTTATGTATTCAATAATTTAGTAGCCTTTAGATTAAGTTGTCTATTGGGAGAAAAAAAAAATCTTTAGATTGTTTTATTTTTTTTAAATTGAGTTGCCTATTGGGGAATTTTTTCGCTTGTGTATTTAACTCATTTACTTGGTAAATTCTGTATATTTCTTTCTTGTCCCTGAAGATGTGAATATATCACGAAAGCGCTCGGACTTCGTGTTTTTTCCTTTTCCCTGTGGTTCTTTGCTTATTAAAAATATTACGTGTTGTTCTGTGATTTTATTGCATATATATATATATATATGTTAAGGATCCATTCTGAATTGTAACATTATAACATATATATATATATATATATATATATATATGTGTGTGTGAAAATTATTTCACGAACGTTAACACGTGAAAAATATTTATGATGAATGAAACCACGAAGGAAAGGAAACACAGAGTGGTGCTCAAGCGCTTTCGTCTAATGACATCCTCAGGAACACTGAAGTAAGTAGAGTGTGCGTGTGTGTGTGTGTGTGTGTGTGTGTGTGTGTAAAAATGAACCATAAATAATTCCCGTATTCCTATACTATCTTATTCTTCATTAATTCTTGTGTTCATTTATATAGTTCTTGTATCCATTTTAGAAAAAAGTATCCATTTTAAAAATTCATGTGTTATATGGTTCATGTATTTATATAATCCTGTATATTCTTCTTTATATAATGCCCATACTCATATGTATGTATGTGTGTGTATTCATTTTTACATAAGGACCAAAATCGCCCAACGCGAGTTTGGATAAAATTTTTGATTTGCTTTCTACTTTGCCAAATAATTGGTGACCTGTTGTTTTTTAAAATCTCATAATATTTTTTTTAGATTTCGCTAAATAAGGAATCCTGCTTAAGCTTTGCAATGTTCATATTTTGTATACATTCTCTTTCGTTATAAAAGATGAGATCATGTCTTGCCTAAGCATTAAAATTGTACATCTTAAACCTTAAAATTTTACTCATATGCATATTTTAGTGTAAAGATGCATAGTCCGATTTCCACTTTTAGTTAACTTGGCAGATTATGATAACATCACATCTGAAAAGTCGCGGTTTAAGATAAAAATATGGTTTCGTCTTCAAATATTTTGTTTACTCGTTCAAGCCTTACCACAGCTAAAAATTTACTTTATTTTCGAATAATGTGCAAAAATAATACAGCCTTTTTAGCATTTAATAATAATGATGTTAGCAGTTTTGGGGTATATAAACCCCAGTAAAAATCTCCCATTGTCATTTCAGAAGCTAATTCAGAGGCTGAGCACTACCTGTACATTTTAGCAGTAAATTACAGTAAAAGATAGTCTTTATCTTATCCTTCGAGCCTTGCTCTCTTCAGAAGAACTTAGTCATTGAACTTTCCGGATACGCTATAAGAAGAGTCCGGAATCTTCAGAATTTTTAGTAAGTCTACCAGAGTCCTCCGAGCCACTATAGAAGAACTCGGAGAGGAATATAGAAGAAAACTGCTGCAAGTCACACATGCGTTGCTGCCACCTAACTAGAACCCCCGTCGACTTCGAACCAACCCAGGCCATAGACGGAGGGGTTAACATATATATATATATATATATATATATATATATATATATATATATTAGTAAATATAGAAATAAAAATTGTGGGAGGAGCATACAAATTTGTAAGGAAAACTATCAATGTTAGCACTTTGCCCGAATTCAACACAAGATCAAATGGATTGTTTACAACCAATTTTATAGATAAAAAAAAAAAAAAAAAAAAAATTCAAAATAAATTGAAAAATAAAAATTGTAAGAGGAGCATACAAATTTATAAGGGAAAACTACCAAAGGTTTAGCACTCTGCCCTTCTTGTCTAAATCCGTTCTGAACGAATTCAAATCAACCGGATCGAGTTGAAAAAGACCTTTACTCATGTTAAAGTTATTTGTAAGTTGAATAATAGCAGACTCAAGAATATTTCTATTAACAATGTTGCTAGAGTGAAACAAAACTGAAGCATTATTCCAATCAATACAATGGGATAACTCTGACAAATGGACAAAAAGGGCACTGGACGACTGTCCCGTTCTAACGGAATATTGGTTTTACACGCGTGTGCAAATCCTTTCCCGTCTGACCAATGTAAAAGGAATCACATTGTTTACAACCAATTTTATAGATAATGCCTGAATTATTGGTAGGGCTATTTTTTACTATGATATTTTTCACAATATTGTTATATGAAAATACTACATTAATATCCAAAAGTTTAAGTACATTAGCAATCGTAGGATCCATGATAAATGCCTAAAAAGCAATGCCTAAAAAGCCCGGGTAAAATGGAAGTACTAAAATATTCGTTTTGCCCTGTTAAGACAAGATTCCATAAACGCAGGTGGGTAGCACAGATCACTTCCAATACCGTTGATTTTTTCCAATTCGGCATCGATGTATTCCGGACTGGCGATCCTAAGAGCGCGGAGAAACATTGAAGAAAATATGGCCTTAATGGGGGTGTCATGTCCAGAGTAAAAGTGTACGTAGGACAAATTGTTTGTTTTTCTCCGATAGATACTAAACTTAAAACCTGGGCTTTCACTATGTACACGCACATCCAAAAACGGGATTGAATTGTCTTGTTCCACTTCTAAAGTAAACTTAATGGAGGGGACTTGATCATTTAACTGAAGGAGGAAGTCATCCAGGTCACGATTCATGGGCCAGATACACAAAATATCATCGACGTATCGCAACCATGGGATGCCAACCCCCAGGATTCTTGGAATTTAAGTAATTTCGAAAAACTCCATATAAATATTGGAGAGGAGGGGCGACAAGGGGTTGCCCATGGCCATCCCAAAAACCTGTTGATAATACTCGCTATTGAAAGTGAATTTACAGTCTTTGATGCAAAGCTTAATAAGTTCCAAAACGATATGTGCGGGTAGTGGCAGGTCGTACTTATGTAATTCTAGGGAGAGAAAATCAAGCATATCGTCAATCGGCACTTTTGTAAACAATGAACAAACGTCAAACTGATCATTCTATCGTTGGTTTCAGTGCGTACATTATTCAATTTTTCAGTAAGATCCATGGAATTTTTTACATGTGAATCAGAGATAGTTCCGAGAATGGGGGACAAGACTTTGACAAGCCATTTGGAGAGTTTATAGGTAATAGAGCCCACCGAGCTAATAATAGGGCGCATAGGGTTGCCAGGTTTGTGGGTTTTAATAAGACCGTAAAGGTAGGGAAGAGATGGTGAAGTGGACATGAAAAGCGGAATTAAGTCCTTATGATCTTTGAGAATGCGTTTCAAGCCACTATTGAATGATTTGATGACGTCATCCTGCGGGTTCTTCCTAAATTTTCTGTATGTGGCGGGGTCCTGGAGCAGCTCGTTCATCTTTCTAATGTAGTCCACTTTGTCCATAATAACTATGGCGTTAGCCTTGTCTGCTTTAGTAATATGGAGCTCACCATCTTTCTTTAATTGTGAGAGGCTATTGCGAAAACGTTTAGGAAAGTTATCTTCGTAAGTACTATTCGCAGCACTATAGACAAGGCCTTTAACTATGTTAACCAAAGACTGAGAAAGATTACACTGTTTTTCAAAACAAGCAAGACTAACAAATTTGTAAAGCAGAAGGTTTTTTAACAATAAAAAAGGACATACCAAATCCAAGGGCACTTTTTGCATCGTCACTGTTTTTCGAAGAAAGGTTCAAAACACATTTTGAGCTTGCTTTTTTACTCCACTGACTATTTCGAATGACACTTTTAATTTTGCGATTCAAAATGTTACGAAGTGAAGTTCTCCGACGCCACTAGTTGTAAATTTCATCAAACAAAGGTTAGATCCACGATTGGGGAATAACGGTAACAAAATTACGTTTGGCAATGCGTAAATTTTTGAAGGCGGACCACTCATTTTGTCTGGTGACTTCAATATTTTTCTTTAAAATTAATCTGCTGAAGTTGTTGAACGGATGATCGTCAATTTGTCTGAGGCGAATCGGAAGGAGGGACTTGGGAAGGACCTGCTCCTCTAGACCTATGGCCTTGGGCGGTTCGAAGTTGACGGAGGTTCTGGTTAGGTGGCAGCAACGGATTTGTTACTCTGGTACTGTATTGGAAATCTCAGAAGTTTCTCTTATACTACTCTCCGATTACTTCTTGTAGTGGATCGGAGGATTCTCTGAGGCTTACTAAATTCTCTGAAGGTTCCCCGATTCTTCTTATAACGTATCGGGAAATTATTTTCTCTATTTAAGACTAAGTTCTCTGAAGAGAGCAAGGCTCAAAGGAGAAGACAAAGCTATTTCTTACTATATTTTACTGCTAAAATGTTACAGATAATGCTCAGCCTCTAAGTCAGATCAGTAAGAATCAGAATAAAACATTGGAGAAATTTTATGGTCTTTTATACTGAATATTTACTGACATCATTATTATTTAATGCTGATCTGTTTTTGTTTTTTATTCTCAATAGGCTGATTTACTTTGCAAAACATTTAAAGACAAAACAAATATTTTTGCTGTAGCAGTGTTAGACTGCCAAGCAAGAGGAAGCCATATTTTTATTTCAAACCGCATATTGACAGATCTGATGTTATCATGATCTGCCGAGTTAACTAAAAATGGAAATTGAAATATGCCTTCCCATCACGAATTACAAACAAACATGCACATGGGCGAAAATTGAAGGCTTAAGATTAAAAATTAAACGTTAAGCAGGACATGACTTCATCTTTTACAACGAAGAGAGAATGTATACAGGAAATAAACAAGATTACACTATTAAGCTAAGTCTATGAAAATGATTAAGTTGTTTAAAAAGAAATAATTAATCAATTATAAAATAGAAAGCAAATAAAAAAATGTATCCAAACTTGTGTCAGCGTTATACGATTTTGGACTTTATACAAAATGATTAAGTAGTTTACGAAGAAATAATTCACCAATTATAAAATAGAAAGCAAATCAAAATTTTACCCAAACTCGTGTCAGCGTTATACGATTTTGGACTTGACATGTCAAACTGAATATATGAATAAGAATATAAGGATTATATAAATATACGAAGTATACGAATGAACATAAGAATTATATGAATGTAGGAATTATTCATTTTTACATATATATATATATATATATATGAGAACTTTTATAGAATATACAGACCTAATGTGCATGGAACAAGGAACCCTTCTGGGATATTAAAGCCACTATGGTCCGAATAAGTAATGGTAAATGATAAATACTAAAATATACGCAAATGCAACGAGTTTCCTGCGTATATCGAGGTTCTGAATGTAGTTATCTAGGTTAGCTTTAAACCTAGTCCCGGTTCCAAAGCTTGTCCTATCTGCTTAGCAGATAGCTAGTGAGGGAAGCTATATTTTGGGGCCTCTTTGCTAGTGATCCGTTGCCCACGTTGGGCTTCCATCATAAAAAAGAAAAAACATTATTTACCATTTACCATTACTTATTCGGACCATAGTAGCTTTAATATCCCAGAAGGATTCCTTGTTCCATGCACATTAGGTCTGTGTATTCCATATATATATTTATATATATTTTGGAACAAAGATTTGCCAACATCAAACTCTGTAAATGTACCACGTACAGTAAGTAAAAAAGATTTCAAGAAAGCCCGAATGGCGTTCAATAAATGTTTCGTGTGAACGAAAAAAAGAAGTATTGATAGAAAAGTGTACAAGATTACTGTATATCGCGTGATTTTCGAGTATAATTTATCGGAGGAAAATCGTAAAACCAAAGCCAAATTACGTACAAGACGAGCGTCGCATACAACAGTTAATGTCGTACCATAAAGATTTTCGCGGCTTTATATTTCTGTGTTCCCTTTTGCGTTTACAACATGAAGGCTTAGGAACAGGAATGAAGGATAATGTGACCCAAAAAATTTAATTATGGTACGATTTATTTTTAATTTGTTAGAAATTGTACTTATAAGAAGTGTGATAATGGGTTTAATGACAAATTTATGTTGGTGCATCAACAGCGAAATCTCTTGATTTTCTTTCTCATTCTGTCCTTATTCAAGTGGCGTTAAATCTATTTAATAAGTGGTGTGTATGCAATACAAGCAGGATTTAACTTCAGTTACCCTTGAATGCAATAAAAGTCTAATCAAATGGGTCTAATCAAATGGACGCTGAAAATAAATTTCTTTAACATGACTTCATATGACTAATCCTAACTGGGGTCCTGGCATTTAATGACGAAACTTTATGTATGCCATGCGTCAGAATAGTCACTCAGAAACTGAATTTTTGTTTTTGCATTTGTAAAACTGAATGTCATTATGGGACCAATCTCAAGGACCAACAGGCCTTATGGGTGTAATAATATCAGAGATATGGAGCGCTGAGAATGAAATTTATACGACAGAGATGACAACAACAAAATCTGATTACACCCAAATCGAACCTAAACGTAAAATAGTGAAATTACAATCCAAGATAAGAAAGTCAAATGGATCCTTCCATTTCACTATTTTCTTCTTTTAACTTTATTATCTTTATATATATATATATATATATATATATATATATATATAATATATATTATACATTCAACTGCAAAGAACACGCAGTATAAATAACGTAAAGAACGACGCTTCTGTAGGAGATATTCCGCGCAAGACGAGAGAGAGAGAACGAAACAAATGAAAAAATGAGGTAACCACCCGGGAATCGAACCCGGGATCTTCCGATTGCCGGTCAGATGCGATACCATTACACCATGGGCCTCACTCTTCCAAATGCCGTAATTCTTCTACATACTCGCAGAAACCAATGCCCCAAGGGGCACCTTCCGCATGCCGTAACATTATATACATTCAACTGCAAAGAACACGCAGTATAAATAACGTAAAGAACGACGCTTGTATAGGAGATATCCCGCGCAAGACGAGAGAGAGAGAACGAAACAAATGAAAAAATGAGGTAACCACCCGGGAATGCGAGTATGTAGAAGAATTACGGCATTTGGAAGAGTGAGGCCCATGGTGTAATGGTATCGCATCTGACCGGCAGTCGGAAGATCCCGGGTTCGATTCCCGGGTGGTTACCTCATTTTTTCATTTGTTTCGTTCTCTCTCTCTCGTCTTGCGCGGAATATCTCCTATACAAGCGTCGTTCTTTACGTTATTTATACTGCGTGTTCTTTGCAGTTGAATGTATATAATGTTACGGCATGCGGAAGGTGCCCCCTTGGGGCATTGGTTTCTGCGAGTATGTAGAAGAATTACGGCATTTGGAAGAGTGAGGCCCATGGTGTAATGGTATCGCATCTGACCGGCAATCGGAAGATCCCGGGTTCGATTCCCGGGTGGTTACCTCATTTTTTAATTTGTTTCGTTCTCTCTCTCTCGTCTTGCGCGGAATATCTCCTATACAAGCGTCGTTCTTTACGTTATTTATACTGCGTGTTCTTTGCAGTTGAATGTATATAATGTTACGGCATGCGGAAGGTGCCCCCTTGGGGCATTGGCTTCTGCGAGTATGTAGAAGAATTACGGCATTTGGAAGAGTGAGGCCCATGGTGTAATGGTATCGCATCTGACCGGCAATCGGAAGATCCCGGGTTCGATTCCCGGGTGGTTACCTCATTTTTTAATTTGTTTCGTTCTCTCTCTCTCGTCTTGCGCGGAATATCTCCTATACAAGCGTCGTTCTTTACGTTATTTATACTGCGTGTTCTTTGCAGTTGAATGTATATAATGTTACGGCATGCGGAAGGTGCCCCCTTGGGGCATTGGTTTCTGCGAGTATGTAGAAGAATTACGGCATTTGGAAGAGTGAGGCCCATGGTGTAATGGTATCGCATCTGACCGGCAATCGGAAGATCCCGGTTCGATTCCCGGGTGGTTACCTCATTTTTTCATTTGTTTCGTTCTCTCTCTCTCTCGTCTTGCGCGGAATATCTCCTATACAAGCGTCGTTCTTTACGTTATACATATATATATATATATATATATTATATATATACAGTAGTGATGTAGGTCACATCCGCACATTTTCTCGCATCCGCATCCGCGCCCGCATCCGCACTTTGGACTGCGGATGTCGTGCGGATGTGGACCGTTGAGATAAAATGTCATTAATAAGCGGAAATTATCAAATTCTACTATATTAATAGAACTAGTTCATTGTGCGCAAAAGTGATGCAAGCGACAAGACGAGAGGCTGTTCTTATATGAAGTTACTCTCTTGCAACCTACTTAGATCCACGTTACAAAGTTATGTTATTTTCACCTAGTACATTAGAACGAGTTAAATCATCACTTGGCAAAGCAGTTGAAGAGCTTCAATCTCTTGAATCTGTCGCTTCGCCACCCACCAAAAGAATAAAAGTTTCAGTGACAGAACCAACACCTTCAACAAGCAAATCTATCACGGAATCTGTCTCTCAGTTTCTTGAGTCAAGCAGCAATGACGAGACCTACGCGATGTCAAAAGATGTAGTAAAAATGATCGAGAGCTATCACCAAGAAAAACGCCTGGCTGCATGTGACAATCCTATTAGTTGGTGGAAAAATACGCAGAATATCTATCCATACTTGAGTAAACTTGCAAGGAAACATTTAGCCTGTCCTCCAACAAACGTACCAAGCGAGAGATTACTTAGCAGTGCTGGATTAATATATGATGAAAAGAGAAACAGACTGGCAGCAGAAAAGGCAGAAAATTAATGTTCCTTAAGCATAACCTTCCTATAATTAAGTTTGAACATTAAACGATGAACATCTTAGTTTACTTTATTTTAATTACTCATTTATAAATATGCCTAATAAAACTTTTAACTTAATATAAATAGTTATCAAGCTAATTAAAGATCTCTTTCTATAAGGGTGGAGGTTGGGGAAAGAGGTCGGTGGGGTGCATTTGAGTTGGGTTCACGTCCCGCATCCTGGTAACACAATTATGGTTTCTAATTGTGGCTGAAACTCAACAAAATATAACGAATTTATTTGCAGACGAATTCACTAATTGATTTCTATATTAGTTAGATGCTTGATATTATTTTATATGTTCAGAGAAAAGTACAGCAATTATTGTACAATTAATCAATTATACTACATTATAGCTACAGCTCTCTCTATATAATAACTTATTATATACGTTAAACACAACAAATCTCGAATATATCCTAAAAAATAACGAAAATGTAGACATCCGCATCCGCATCCGCGGATGTTGAAATCAAACATCCTCATCCGCATCCGCGGATGTTGAAATCAAACATCCTCATCCGCATCCGCGGATGTGAAAAAAATGACATCCGCTACATCACTAATATACAGTATGTGTGTGTGTGTGTGTTTTATGGTAACTGCAATATCTCTATAGCAACCCTTAAAGTTTGGAAAAAGTGATATACAGTAAGATGTTTGAATACAATCCGATGTTTCTGGTTAAACTAAAAACCCTATAAAAAAACTATTTGAATTAATTTGTTAACATAAGAGATATGTACACAATGTAACGAAGAAACCGTGAATATTTAAACTTAAAACTTTTTCTGTGATATAAAAAAGGAATTGAATTATGGAATATTTACTACAGTAAAGGATTATTTTATAGGAGAAGATATTTTGCGTAACTAAATAGCTATAACCACTTTTGCCTTTCTGACAATTTATTACTTTTTAGGGCCTAAATTTTATTCAATTGAAGAGGTTTTTTCATAAGAGAATTAAATCTTTATTTTTATTTTTATCTTTGTTTTGGAGAACCCCCAATTGCGTGACACACAGTACATAAGCTTAATAATGCTTTATTTAAAACAAAAATTTATAGTTTATTTATAGTATATTACTAATAATAATCAAATTTACGTAACAGCAAAGATGGATAACATCCAAAGTTCCCCCTCACTAGCAACACATACACGCTGGAGAACAGAAAAACAACTGTCATCAGACCACCTGCCCATCATCATTACAACACGTTCTACACTCTGCCCCAACAGCCTTACAGAAATTACAAGAAAGCTGATTGGGAACAGTTCAAAATACAGATTGAGGAACAATTCACCACATTAAACAGCACACCCATCATAAACATCAATACAACACTCAAGACATTTACTCAGATTATCAATAACGCAAACAAATACCCGAGGGCAACATTAGGAAATACAACCCAAACTACACTAGAGAAATAGCCCACCTCATAAGGCAACGAAACAACCTCAAACAAAACACACAAACACCACACACAGAAGCCATAAAACAGCAGATACAACAGCTCAACACAGAAGTAAACAACAAACTCAAAGAAAAACAAACAGAAACATTTAGGGAATTCATAACAACACTAAACCACTCCACAGATACATCCAGGCTATACAAGACTATAAACAGCATTACCCACTCTAACAGCGGCATTCACACCTCACACGCAGCTATCTGTCGCAGCCAAAATAATATCCCAACATATACACAACAAGCTAACATTCTAGTTAATTACTACGCAAAGATAAGTCACTTAAACAGAGACAACAACCAGAAACACGCAGACAAACAAACAGCCAGACACAAGAAAACCTACAGACTCGACACGACCATTACACCCTTTAATACAGACCAGACCAACAAGATCATGAAAAACATTAAGAATTCGAAGGCTATTGGACCAGACAACATATCTAACATACACCTTAAACACTTGGGCCCACAGGGAATACTAACTCTCACAAATATCAGCACATATTTATATCAACACTGTATTAGTCCTGACATATGGAAACAAGGTAAAATTATTATACTACTCAAACCAAACAAAAATCCAACAGAACCAGCTTCCTAGAGACCCATTACTTTACTATGCACACCTTCCAAAGTAACAGAAAGACTAATCTTACAAATCACCAACCCACACATATCACTATCGCCTACTCAACATGGATTCAGACCTCACCACTCAACCACGACATTACTCACTTACCTCACGCAGCACATCATGGATGGCATCAACTCCAGACGACCAGCTCACCGTACACTATTAGCAACAATAGACATTAGTAAAGCATTTGATGCTATCCCACGCTTCCCTCTCATAAACAAAATACTCAACACAAACATGCACAATAACACCAAAAGGTGGCTGAGCAACTATCTTTCAGGAAGATACTCACATGTCACATTTAATGGCAAGTCATCCAAAAGCAAGCTTTTTCTGAACGGGGTCCCTCAAGGCTCTGTTCTCTCACCAACATTGTTCAACTTATACATGCATGACATTCCAACACCCATAGATAACAAGCTTATCTTATCATCATATGCAGATGACATCACTCTAACATCCACCCACACACACATCGACACCGCTACAAATAACCTACAAACATACATAAACAGTATACAAGACTGGCTTTCACACAATAGACTCAAAGTAGCGCCCACAAAATCAACCATCACCTTGCTCACAAGCAACACAAAAGAACATCAGATAACTCCACAGCTTACACTAAACAACACCAACATTCCACACACTCACAGGACCAAAATACTTGGGGTCACATACAACACATCATCATTATCTTTTGCAAACCACATTCAGGACATTAAAAACAAATGTACGTCAAGACTTAACACGCTTAGAGTACTAACAGGCACAAACTTTGGACACCAGCAGGAACCAACATCACTCATATACAAACAATATATTCGCTCAGTTATGAACTATGCTAGCCCATGCTAGCCTGCTAGGCACCCATTATCTCAAACACACACATAAACACCTTACAGACAATACAAAACAACGCACTTCGTATCATTACAGGATGCACTCAAACAACACCAATAGAACACCTGCACACAGAAACAAAAGTACTGAAAGTTAAGGAACATTTAGACATGAGGGGAACACAATTCATGGCAGCAGCGACAACTCACCCCCAACCCACAACACAACACGCACCGACACCTCGCACCATTAAGGTAACACCAGAGAGACATTATAACCAAATACTCCACTCTATACCACGCCCAACAGACATCACACAGTACAGGAAACACATACACACACACCTAACTGACACGACTCGGTCCGAATGCGGTCCTAGGTGCGAAGCCGCCACCCATTAACAGGTCAGAGACCAGCATGAACAGATCGGATCGAGTTAACTTAGCACGATTCCGATGTGGACATCACCCCAACTTATAGACATATAAACACAAACTAGACAACTCCACAGACGACATCTGCCACCTGTGCCATGACACACCACAAACAATTGAACACTTTATGACAGACTGTACCGGTCTAGCACAACACAGAACACAACACAACACTGGTCCTCTCCGGAGGATCCAAAGTTCAGTGTTGCGTATATGTACGTAACGACCCAACCTGCTCTCCTATTCCCGAACACGAGTCCTAATTCTACACCTCTGGCTACGGCTTACATGCCAATCTCAAACTAAATGCATCTGCGCTGTCTACCTTTCTTCTAATTCTACTGACTATCCAAAACTCTTTGACTACCTCACTTTTAAAGTGGAATACATTCTACCCCATTCTCCTTTTGCTGAAATCTCCATTTTAGGAGATTTCAGTGTTCACCATCACCTTTGGCTTTTCTCCCATTTCACTGACATCCGTGGCGAACTAGTTTAAAGCTTCTCTATCCTAAATGACCTAGAGCACAATACATCCAACATTCTGGATTTATTTCTCACTACTCATCCTTCTTCTTACTCCGATCACAAACTCATCCGTTTCCTGTCCTAGCTCTCCAGTTCGGCCTTTGGATCCTCCCAAAAGGAGACGCCTTTGGCGCTGCTGATTGGGAGGCCCTTAGGCACTACGTCTGTGATTTCCCATGGAATGATTACTGTTTCCGTGGCCAAGATCGCGCCGAGTGTGCTGAGCGCATCACGGAGATTATTCTCTCGGGCATGGAGGCGTACATTCCATATTCTATTCCTTCTACTAATGCAAAAAAACCTTGGTTTAACTTTACTTGTTCTAATGCTATCCGCAAGAGGGAGGAGGCTTTCAGAAGGTACCGTCGCCATCCAACACCTGACTCTCACTTAGCTTATATTTCTGACCGGAATCATAATATCTGTTCTTCGATTCGCCAAAAATTACTTCACAGGCAAAAATGTGAAAACCTATCCAATTCTAATTCTTCTCGATCTTTCTGGCACCTAGCCAAGAACCTCTCCAACAACTTTACTTCTTTTCCTCCTCTTTTTCCATTCCGACGGCTCAATTGTCGTCTCTTCTCGATAAAGATGAACTCTTCGCTCAAACTCTCGCCTCCAACTCAACCCTGGACGATTCTGGTGCTGTTCCTCCATCTCCTCCTCCCTCTAACTTTACATATTATGTCTGAAATTAGAATCTTTTCCAAAGATGTTTTATCTGCCCCATCTGGGCTCAACTCCAGGAAGGCGTACGGTCCTGAACTTCCGATGGTGTCCCTCCTGTTTTTCTCAAGAACTGTGCCGCTGTGCTGACACCCTGCCTAGGCAAACTATTTCGTCTTTGTCTTTCATCTGGTACTTTTCCTTCCTGCTGGAAGTTTGTTTTCATTCAGCCTGTCCCAAAGAAGGGTGACCACTCGCAACCCTCCGACAATCCTCCAATTGCTTTGTTTTCTTTCCTTTCTAAAGTTTTTGAATCTATTCTTAATAGGAAGATTCTTAAACATCTCTCTTCTCGCAATCTTATTTCAAATCATCAGTTCCGCACGGAACGCTCTACTGGCGATCTTCTTTTATATCTCGACTCTTGGTCATCTTCCTTTCGGGATTTCGGTGAAACCTTTGCTATTGCGGTAGATCTATCAAAAGCTTTGGTAAGAGTCTGGCACAAATCCTTAATTTCCAAACTGCCCTCCTTCGGTTTCTATCCTTCTATCTGTGCCTTCATCTCTGATTTCTTTCTTCATTTCTGATTTCTTTTTTGCGGTTGTAGATGGCCACTGTTCTTCTCCTAAATGGTGGTGTTCCTCAGGGCTCTGTTCTGCCACCCACTCTTTTCCTTTTAGTTATTAATGATCTATTAAGTCGCACTTCCTGTCCTATCCACTCCTATGCCGATGACTCCACTCTTCAATTCTCCCTCCGCTTCACAGAGCGCCCCTCTCAACAGACACTCAGTGCTTCGCGTGGGACGGCTATGATACAGCTGACCTCTGATCTTTCTACAATCTCAGACTGCAGTCCATTTTTTAAGGAATTTTTACTGCTGGAACAAAAGTCAAAAGGGCACCTAATCCCGTAATAAGAGGGCACTTGATAAATGCAAAAAAGGCACAACAGAAGAAAAATGTAGAATAATCTCATTCTTCACTATTTAGTGTTACATATATATCTGAAACAAACAGAAAGTATAAAGCTTAAGTTACATAGGCTGACCATACGTACCGTTTTGAACGGGACAGTACCGTTTTGTATGGGTTTTTGTATGGGTTCTGTCACTGAAGAATAATTGTAAGCTCAATATGTTTATGTACTTACTTTTTCATGAATACAGAATATTACATAACCCCCGTCCCTTTTTTGCCATCCCATTGTCCCGTTTTTGTCTCAAGGAAATATGGTCAGCCTACTTA
Source organism: Bathynomus jamesi (assembly GCA_023014485.1). NCBI lineage: Eukaryota > Metazoa > Arthropoda > Malacostraca > Isopoda > Cirolanidae > Bathynomus > Bathynomus jamesi. The sequence continues at coordinate 597,941 of JAJOZX010002550.1, read as the reverse complement.
AGTACCTAAAACTTGAGAAAATTACCGAGGACACCAGCAACTCCTTCCTTTACTTCTGCAGATCTTCCATGCTGTTTACAATTGATTTTCTTTTGTGGAATATGGAGAATATTGATCATAGAAAACGTTTGTATAAATAAAAGGGCATACCATAATATTTCTCTTTGCTTAGAATTTTTCACATTTGATTACTTAAATTTAAATAACAACATATATATATAATAACTGTACTTTTGAAAAAGGGGGGGGGGGAGGGGCACACATCACTGCTGGAAATGAGGCTGACTGCTGGGACAATTTGAAGGACCACTGGGACAAAATCCCAGTAGTTTCTATGTAAAAAAAAATGCCCTGTCAAACTGGAGCAGAGAAAACGTTGTGACTTTTAATGCCTCGAAACTGAGTATCTTTATCTGTCTATTCGTCATAATCGTCGCATGACTATTCCCTTACCTTTAATAATATACAATTCAATCTTTCCTCTTCTCTTAACATTCTTGGTGTTTCATTTTCTCGTGATGTTTCCTGGAAAGATCACATATACTCTCTTCCCAAAACAGCTTTCAAGAGGTTAGGTGTGCTGTACCGGCTGCGCAGTTTCTTCACCCCCACTCAGTTGCTGTGTATGGAGTATACTTCTCATGTGTCGGGTGGCTCAACCCACACAGCTCTATTTGACAGGGTGGAATCAAAATCTTTTCGTCTTATCAAATCCCCTTTTCTTACTGAGTGTACTCAATCCCTCCCTTTTCACTGTAATGTTGCCTCTCTTCTCTTTACTCTCGCTATTACAACGGACACTGCTATTCTAAACTCTCTAACTGCATGTCTCCTCCTTTAAGGAGAGCATGCAGTACCAGACTTTCCAAATATTCTCATTACTTTTCCAAGGGCAGATCTAGGCATTTTAGTAAGGGGGGAGTCTAAAGAAAAAAGGGCACAGTACCAAATTTTTTCTTAAAACAGACCATCAATGAGCGAGTGTAAAATCAATTGTATTGTTTTATTAGATCAATCTCATTCAAATATGACACGAAATAAAAATCTAATTTGGGTACAGTTACCACAGAAAATTTTTCAAACAATGACAATTATCTTGCCAATTAAAGGAACTATCAGACTAAAATGAAGATAAAAACTGATATGGCTGCACCAGTACTAAGGGCACCTATGAAAACCATTACAACTACAAATTTAGAAGGTCAATATATACGAATAGACTCAAAATAGAATTTGAATAAAATAAAATAACCATAATTTATTTACAAAAACAAAATTTGTTTTCAAAGGCATACACATCATTCAAATAGGGTACTTGCAAGAAATTGAGGAGGAAGGTTCCAGACGTAGCCGACCCCTCTCTAGATCCGCCTATGTTTTCTGTCCAACTCTAACGCAAGGGTATTTTCAACCTTTCATCTACTCAACCGGTCAGCTCTGGAACAGTCTTCCTCAATCCATCTTACCCACTGTCTATGACCTCCAATTTTTCAAAGGCAGTGTGTCCAAGCATCTCGAAAACATTGGACCTTGACTTTGGCTCTCTTATCCCTCTATGGGAGGGGCATTCGCCCTTGGCCTCTCCTTCCTACATAAAAAAACTCTAATAACAGATGAAGACTGTAATATATATATATATATATATATATATATATATACAAGTAACCACGGTTGATCGATCGACTGTTGATACGTGGTTGATATCGTGGAAATGTGGTTGATACTGGTGACAGTTCACAGATTAATATTGATGTACGATTGATGCAACAATATGTTGATAAAAAATAAAATGCAATCAGAATTATCAAAATATATTTTCCAAAAAATATATTTTCGCGAAATGACTAAAAGCTTCAGCCATTACGCGATATGGCTGGTTACACACTTTGACTGTAATATATATATATATATATATATATATATATATATATATATAATTCGAAAAAGTAATAAAAACTAATGACACTTCATTCTTTGTGTTTTGATTTGTTCACTGTATAGTCACTTGGCACTATAATTAAGACAATTTTGCCTCGTGGAATCCTGCGTTGATGCAACTTGTTGCCCGCCATTGTTGCAATATTGATTGCAAATTTGAAAATGAAAGGTGCTGTAACAGATAGGTACAATAATCATAATGAAGGATCTGCAGAGAGAGAGAGAGAGAGAGAGAGAGAGAGAGAGAGAGAGAGAGAGAGAGAGAGATTTAATAATTTTAATTTTGTTAATATAATTTGCAATCTGATACGTGTACTTTATTTTTAATTTTGTGATACCATCTTTTTGTCTCAATGGATTACGTTCAAGGAATCATTGATATAATCATTGTTATATTTAACACCAGTTAAAATAACGCGAACATTTTTTTCATTGGATTAAGGAATACCCAATTATAGTTCAAATTAGAACTAATAAGTTTATTTATTGAATTAATCATGAGATAATCATTAATCATTTTTAATCTTCAGAAAAGAGAATAAAAAATTAATAGTAAGAGAGTTTTAGCCTCTTGTCAAAAACGCCGCTCCACGATTTAGGAAAAGGAGGAGGTAGGAAAGCAAATTTGCAAACCGATAATAAAATAAAGAGAAAGGCAAGTACTAAAGGGCTGGGTAAAGGGTTACGCTCAAATTAAGATTGTGCGTACGTCCGAATAACGTAAAAATAGTCTGGCGCCAACTGCAATAAGAGTCAAGTCATTCGTTACGCATTAAAGGGTTAAAGATAAGGTTTCCAAGATAAATCAAATTAATTTAATCTTATTAATGGAACACACACACACACACACACACACACACATTACCTTTCAAATGTTCCGTGCGATGATTCCTCATTTCTCGAAGGTCAAGCTTGTCGTCCCTCCTCTCAAGTTGGTCTGGTGAAGTAGTGAGTTGGTTTCTTGTACTCTCCACCTCACATAGCCAGGTACGCCCGGCTCATCGGGGATTGTTCTGAGCCAGGCGTCTAATCTTCTTTTGAAGATGTCCACCGCAACACCACTCGTGTTCCTTAGGTCTTTGAGCAGCTGATTAAACAGTTTTGATCCTCTCACAACAAAACTATTTTCTTTCAGGGTTAAGGATGTTCCCTGTCTAGCCTTTAATTTGGGAACACGACACAGTCTTCCTTTTCTACTTTCCACTGTTGTTTCGGGAGTTACAGGGTTCAGAGTAAGATTAGGGACTAGTTTCTCCATTATTTTCCAAGTGTAAATAATGGTGTATTTCTCTCTTCTCCCTTCCAGTGAATATAGGTTTAATTCGCGTAACCTTTCCCAGTAATTTAGTTCTTTGCATCCATTGATCTTGGCTGTGAAGCTCCTCTGAATCCCTTCTCGCTGTCTAATGTCTTCTTTTTTATATGGACATGTTAGGACCGAGCACTATTCCAACTTTGGTATGATGAGTGTTTTCAGTAGAGGAATCATTATATTCCTATCCATTCGTTTAAAGGTTCTCAGTATCTGCCCAGTTATTCTCTTTGCTGTTTATTGCTATCTTATTTTGTGTTTCAAATTTTGCATCATCAGTCATTATAACTCCTAAATCTTTTGCTTTAGAATATATATATATATATATATATATATATATATATATATATATATACACACACAGGGTGTCCGGGTTTAAATGACAATAAAATAAAACATTATAAATGTATGTTATTGCCATTTAAGCCTGGACACTCTCTCTCTCTCTCTCTTCTCTCTCTCTCTCTATATATATATATATATATATATATATATATATATATATATATACAGGGCGTCCCAAAAAAAAATGTATACACACTTTAAATAATTATAAAGGCAGTGTTTATTAAAATACATTTCATTTTCAAAATGTAATAGAATCTACAGACATTATTTAATTGTTTTGTCAACGCCTGTTTTCAAACTGACGTCCGTTCTGGTCCAGGCACTGCTGATAACGCGAAGCAATGGAATCGCAAACATCACGAAACATTTCGTTTGGTATTTGTGTGCATTCTCGTTCAATGGTTGCTCTCAATTCAGCGACTGTTGCAGGTTTTATAGCGTAGACTTTGTCTTTTAAGTATCCCCATAAAAAAGTCTAGTGGTGTGAGGTCTGGTGAACGCGGAGGGTATTCTACGAAACCCCTTCGTCCAATCCACATCCACATCGTGCCAAGTACCACTCGCAATACTCCACTCTTCGGTCCGGATCATCATCTTCATTAATAGCATGGACTAATCTTGGAATGTAACTTTTCCATTGACAGCGCTTCAAAATGCGTTGGACAGACGATTCTGAAATTCCTACCTCACGACTCGCTTGCCGCACAGATTTTCTTGGACTTTGGTGATACGTTTCCAGTACTCTTTCTTGCTTTGTGGGGCTTGTCGATGTCCGTGGTCTTCCGGAACGCTTCTTGTGGACATTCTGAACAGTTCCATCGGCTTCAAACTTATCTCTAATTCGAGTGATGGTAAGTCGCGTTGGTGGATCTGTTTGAAACTCCCTCCTAAACTGTATTTGCACTTCAACTGCGTTTTCACACTTCCAGTAGCATTTTAGAATGAATTTCCTTTGTTCAAAGCTTAGTCTGACTGCCATTATTAATTCTAATGGGTTTAACTTGGAAAGAAAGAAACATCAATTGAGCTATCAGCTGTTAAAGTGTGTATACATTTTTTTGGGACGCCCTGTATATATATACATATATATATAGGAGACGCGCTGTGAAGGCTATGTCGTAGCCACTGTAACACCGCTTCCCGTTGATCAGCGAAGTTAAGCGACATTGGGTCGGATAATAATTGGATGGGAGACCGTCCTCTGCGTCCAGACTATGTGGTTCGGATTTCACGTAAAGTCGTAGATCCCCTTCGTTATATGCCCTTAGATGTTGCGAAGGAGGTTGACCAACTCCATCATTACATTTGGGCAAGGGTGCTATATTTTAAACATACATAACATTAACAATTCATCCTCTTCTCTCTCATGTCTATTGTAACTTGCAGTATGCGAGCAGTGTATTTACAATAGTTACCGAATGAACACATCGTACATTTGGCGTCTCAACCTCAACTAAATTTGTAAGTTTTTCTCTTAAGTGCAGCATTATCTCCAAGAAGTGACCATTGTTTATTTCTCAAAATTCAGTAGCTCGCGAACACCGATGGTTCATGATTCGTATTTTGGGGGCTGGTCGCCATCTTTATTTTACGGTTTGGTTTAAACGGTATCAATTATATTTCGATATTTTTATTCTTTCCAATTAATTAAGTTTAATTACAGCTTATTTTTCAAGGAAATTCAAAGGACACCAAACAGCAACAGACCGGCTGGTCTCTATGAGGCTGACTGTTTAAGGAGGAAGGTTAAAAGATAGAAGAAACTTTAAAGCGAAGTGAAAATTTTAAAGCAAAGCAAAGAGGTTGAAAGAAAGGAGGGAAATTTAAAGATAAATGAAATTTTTAAAGCAAAGAGGAGAGAATCCGAGTGAAAATTTTACAATACTTTTATGCGATAACGACTGCTTCTAACTGGGGGTTTAATTAAGGTAAGATAAGCATCTAATCTTTTTTTGAAGGACTCGTCTGAATTACTTTGAAATTCGCTGAATGGCTTTCCATTTCACAATTAACAAAACGATTGAAGAAGAAATGTTTACCCTCATTAGAATTAAAATGTTTGCCTATTAATTTCAGATCATTACCGCGAGTTCTATCTGCATTTCTGAAGGTGAAATATTTTTCGGCGATCGACGTTATCAAAAGCTTTAATCATTTTAGGAAACTGGATTAAATCTCCTCGACTCTTCCTTTTTACGAGTGAGAATACATTTAACGTTGCTCGACGGGCAGCGAATGATTTGTTTCTAAGTCTGGGAATCATTTTTGTAGTCCCTTGCTACACTCTCCATTCTATGTCCTGCCATAAATATGGGGACCAGAATTGGACGTAATATTCCATCCAGGTGGAGGCGTACTAAGAAATTATGTAATTATATAATGTTAGCGGTGTTTTCTCAGACTTAAATTTAATAAATCCTTAAATTTTATTTGCTTTTCTAACCACTTCGATACGTTGCTTACTCGGTTTAAGAGTGTCGGCAACAATAATACCGAATCTTTCTCTTCCTTAACACTCGTTAGGGTCTTGTTGCGCATAGGATACTTTTCTTTAACATTGTTTCTACCGATATGCAAAGTTGATTTTTTTGTCCGCTAGTTTGGTATCATCTGCAATTTTTTTAATTACACTGTTAATTCCTAGGTTGATATAAATAATAAAAAGAAATGACCCCTGAGGTACGCCACTAGTTACACTTCTCCGGTTAGATGCCTTGCCATTAATGACCACTCTTTGTTTACGTCCGGTAAACCAATTTTTGACCCATTTGAGAATATTACCATCAATTCCGTGAGACTGAAGTTTAGCTAATAATCTCCTTGTAAGTCATCGTAAATTTGTTCGTTGTTTTCGCCTATGAATGGACCAATCGTCTGTACAGTATGTTGGGTTTGCAAAATGAAAGGTTTATTAATAATATAAAATATGGTAGAATTTTACATAAATGAAAAACATAAGTTAGGATTTGAAAGATAGGATCTAAATTCCAAGTAGGCCTCGGGTAAAACCCAGAAAAGGATACGTGACTTTCTGCACGTAAACATCCGAACAGATCTCAACTTTTCCTTACTGGAACATGTGACAGATATTTAGTTAACCAATGAGGTGTGATAGTATCAGTCACGCGACCACACCTCTATTTCACCCACTCGTGTGTTCGTAACAGTCTTAGTTTTCAAATAGTACCAGAAATATATAATCAAACAATTTATACTGTCAAATAGGTTACATAAGTTTCTTAAATAATTTAAAACCGTTAGAAATTTTGTAAAACTAATAAATAATGTATTTAAAGTTGTTTGCAAGTTCCAGTTTTATGAGAAAGAAAGACCCAAAAACTATTCTGGCTGGAGGCGCAATCCCGACTAGGAAACGACGAGCGAAACGAAACAAGAGAGTGCACAAGAACAAGAAGACTGCAAAACAGTAGAAAACAGTTTGTCACAGAGAGTGGGTCGTATACTCCATCAGAAGATCGTATTTGCCCTCATTTGTCATTTCTATTTTAACAATCTCGACTCGGGGCCGTGGGAAATGGGTCTACTTTTAAGATGAATTTAGGCCAGTAAATTAATTTAATTAACCTCCAGGGCTATCCTTGAAGAACAACAATAGATTTCTACCTAGACCATATTCGTGTTTCCTTAGACCAGCGGTTCTCAAACTTTTTCTTCTGTACCCCTTAAATTCTTTCTCGGGATTTTCTGGATTTTCGAGAGATAGAGGATTTTTACTTTCTTTACGACCGCGTGACTCGTGGCCGTTTGTTAATCGTATATAAAATTAAAAGGGTTATATTTTCAGGACTCCGCGTATCCCCTAATATTCCCTCGCGTACCCGAGTTTGAGAACCACTGCCTTAGACCTATTTCATTCCCGATCAAGGCCTCTGCCCTTTATTATTATTTACATAGCGTAAGACGTTTAAATGAAATGAAAATGAAAAGGTTTATTGGCAGACTATAGTCCATATGACAAATATTAGTAATAGAATGACAGTTCACATACTAAGGATAGAAATATATACAATTGATTAGAAATAATACAGTAATGTCAAAGTTAAGTGGAGCTACAGACAGACGTTTTCGTACAAGAATTTCATAGTTTAGAGGATAAACGGCAGGACTCATGGATAGCTTGGATAATCGGGTTGGTTGATTTTTTAATTCTTTGCATCAGACTGTATTTATTGAGCACATCTTGTTACCTCCAGGAAGCTTGGGACATTGCGGGTAGCAAACATTTGCGAAGCTGAGCATCTCGGGGGTAATTTATGTAAGAGTCTAAAATACCTGTTGTACAGCAAATTTATGGTTCTGCCAGAACCTTTTTTATAATTCACCCAGAGTTGCTGTCCGTAAATATTACTGCAGAAAGTACAAAAGAGAGTGTCTTTAGCTGCACTTGTACAGAACCGAAAGTTCTTTATACAGCAATACCTCGCTATTCGCAACACTGATATTCGCAACCCCGCTTATTCGCAATTGATATTTAAACACCCATATTCGATATTCGCAAAGCATACTCCGCTTATTCGCAAAGTGACTTGATCGGGTTGGAGCAGCATCTAGCAGTGGACGAAGAAGAGGAGCAGGCCGAGAGTCCTCCTCTCAAAACCCTCACCGTTCCAGTTCTGAGGAAGCTTCTTTCTTCATTCGAGACGGCACTGGACATGGTGTTGGACGTTGTCTAAAATATTTAGACAGTGGGTTTAGGGATTCTTGAAATATACTCCTGACGGCATAAGTGATCGAAGTATATAAGAAATCAATTAAAAAACTATTGGAACGTAACCACAAATCAACCAAAATCGACAAGAATGAATAATTGATTCATGTTCGATCATGGTAATTATATTCTATTAAAAGTATATATATATATATATATATATACATAATATACAGGGTGTACATAAAGTCAGGATCTATTTTTGTGAGCACTTGGAAATTATATGGAATTCAATCATAAAATGATAAAGTGGTAACATTTATTAAATAATTAAGAGTAGGATTCGACGTGACACCCATCAGTATCCCTGCACAGCTCAAATCGTTCCGCAGCATTTCTAAACACATTCTGGAGCATTTGCGGGGTTATGTTATCTGCAGCAGTTCGTATACGTAAGTTTTCAAGACTCGTAATCTTCGTCTGATAGACGTGCGATTTGATAAAGCCCCATGCAAAGAAATCTAAAAGGGTTAAATCTGGTGATCTCGCTGGCCAAGGTCTGTTGCTTCCGCGTCCGATCCAGCGATTTGGAAAACGTCCATTTAGAATTTAGATAATCCTGAACAATTTTGGCATAGTGACAAGGAGCACCATCATGTTGATAGACGACGGTACTAACAATCCTATCCCCAATCAGCTGAGGTTCAAGGAATTGCAACAATATAATGCAACATGTCCAGATAAATAAGCCCCGTAACTGTAGCTTCAGCAAAGAAAAAAGGACCATAAACCTTAGATTTTGTTAAACCCATCCAGACATTAACTTTAGGTGAGTCTCTTTCCCAATTTTGGACGAAATCATTCGGTCTTTCATCTGCCCAAATTCGACAGTTATGGCGATTTACTTTTCCACACGTATGGAAAGTGGCTTCATCACTAAAGAGAATGTTGTCCATTAAATTATCACTCCAGATTTGTTCTACGAGATCAGCACACACAGCACTTCGTCGAGGGAAATCTTCCTCATGTAAATCATGTAAAACCTGCAAATGATAGCTTTTCTTCTGCAAATTAACTTTCAGAATTTTGTGCACAGATGACGTCGGGAGGCCGAGTCTGTGTGATGCAGCACGAACGGACGTACGTGGCTCCTCAGTGATAATTCCGCGTACTGCATTCACGGTAAGATCTGACATACACGGTCGTCCTGATCTTGCTGCATCATTTACAGATCCCGTTCGTTTAAATTTGCTCACCGATTTTCGTATTGTCTTGTCTATTGGCCCCGGCTTATGAAATCTCCTTCTAAACTTCTCTCTGATGTCATTGTATTTCTTTCCCTCGATTCGCCAAATTACTATTGCCACACGCTCTTCTGTATTCATTCTAAGGGCTTCTGAAAAGAAAAATAGAAAAAAATAATTATTTCACAAAAATAGATCCTGACTTTATGTACACCCTGTATATTGTATTATTTCATAAAAACAGCGTTGATCGGCTGCATATAAAACGTTTACAGATATCGACCAATCGCTAAAAATAGAACCAAAATCGTACGCCCGCCAGAGTACTGACACTCAATTCTTTCCAGCATCTGGAAATTCTGGGCGACAATGTTATACTTCTCCTTTGGCGCGCTCTGACGCGCTTTGATGCCGGCGAAAGGAGCTTGAGTCGCCATCTTAGTTCATTCGAAGCTCTCATACGAGTAATACGTATCGGTTTTGACTCCGTAATTTTAGCCGGTTATCATTTCAATTAACTTCGCTTTATAATAAAATGTCAAGATTTAACATCATTCACTATTGATTCTAATAAATCGAATTCTTTTAAGATTTAGAATTCCTTTTAAGCTCTTTATTTTCAGTCAGCGGAACCTTTATCATATCTCTCGCTGATTCGCTTGTACTCGTATATGGAGGCTAAGCTTCACGCCTCACTCTAATTTCTACTCGCTCGTTGTAGCACACATGTATATGTTTATACCCGGGTGTTAATCGTTGACCCAAGTGTTTGAGAACGCCATTGTGGATTATCTTACACGAAGAGAACCATCCAGGGGCAGTGGCGGATCTACTATGAAACTAATGAAGCTTAAGCTTCAGGGCCCCTAATCCAGGAGGGGCCCTGAAGCAACTTTTTTTTTAATGAGTGAATTTTTCAACAAAATCGATGGAGTTTTTTTAAGTGTTTGTTATTAAAATAAGGCTATTTTAGTGATAGAATCATAAGCCAATGGGTTGAAGTACTTAATATTGACCTTAGAATATGCTCTAATACCCATTTCATATGGCCAAAAAATTTGTGGTGATTTGCCATAGAACAACCCCATGAAGAAGATAACAGCGGTTACCCAGACCTCGTTGCTGGTGGGAAGGGGCTCACTGTATGGCCCATTTTCAAGGACACCACCCCACCACCCCGTTCTCCGCCATTTGGGCCTCGAGGTCCTTGCAAGGGCAGCAAGGCCCTTTGAACCTTGTTGGATGTTGCCCTATTGTTGCTGGTTGCGAAGGAGCCCCCATAACAGTTCAAGCTTCAGGGTCCCAAAAATGTAGGTCCGCCACTGTCCAGGGGTAGCTATTTAGATTGGTTTGGAATTTCAGTAACGATCGTCAAATTGAACCTCTAACAGGTTGACTGGGGTTATCAGCTTGAAACGAGTTAATTGCGATTCACGAGCTTAATCTGACTAGCGATATATACCGTTGAACAACCATTTGCATAACGTTGCAACCTAAATCGATACTTTATAGTTAGGCTTGTTAGAGACTAACCTATTTATCAATTTAAATTAAAAAAATTTAAATGTATCCAACTTAGTCTAAGCTAAACAAAATTAAATCTATCACGTAAAGAGTTTAAGCTTTCCTTAATGATTGTTTCCTTTAAGTGAATATGCTTAAACAATTAACAGCGTCCAAGTTTTGTGAGCCCTAAGTTTAATTTAAACAATACCTTTTCGAACCTGAGGTAAGGGTGGACGCGGGTAGCTGTAAAGATAACCCCTTTTAGGCTGCTTAATTTTCCACAGACGTTGATCAGAATGTGGAGAGGAGCACCACTGTCATCCGCAACGTCAAGAACGACATTCGAGCCTACTACTATGTCGCCAACCGACACTTCATGCATTTTTCCAGCCCAAATCTTCCCCTTCTCCTGATGTAGCTACCACTCCAACTTCTTCAACCTCCAAGTCCGCGTTCCATAGGATTTTTAGTCCTCGTTCCTACAGCAGCAGTGTCAGTGCTGTCTCGAGTGGGAGGCCGATGACCCTGGCCCCTCTTCACCCCAGTAACTCCTCACCCTCTCCTCTTTATACCAGCCCCGGTACGCCATTGACACACACAGCAAAGGTAAATGCTAGTTTAACTGTTTTACACTCATTGTAGTTATATTGTAGTATGTAGGGGAACGCATTCCCCCCTAATTACATTAATTCTTATGGGGAAAAATTGCCCCGATATTCGCAAATTCGTTATTCGCAACGACTTTTAGGAACGTATCCTTTGCGATAACCGGGGTATTGCTGTAATCATATTCGCTTTAGCACACAGGCTTCAAGATTGTTTTCTTATATCCGAGTCATCACTCAAGGAGCTGGTAATAGTTTGACCCAAATACTTAAATTTTTGTATTTCCTCATTTACTTCACCTTTCATTTTAAACCTAATATCAGCTGGCTGCTTACAGCTTTTAGGATGAAATTGCATAACCTTAGTTTTTGTGATATTAAAAAGAATATCATGTTTCTGCGAATATACTTCGCAGATTTTTAGTAACCGATCCAGACCTTTAACAGAGGGACTTATTAACACCATATCATCGGCATAAACTAAGTTATTTATCCTTGTATTATCTATACAACATCCCACTGTTGCCTCATTAAGTGAAGCAATTAATCCGTCCAGGGCCGGATTTAGGAGTGGGCAAAGTGGGCAGCTGCCCATGGGCCTCCACATCTTGGGGGCCTCCACATATTGACAAGCCATTATCAAAATAGAAAAAACCCGAAACTAGAAAAACCCGATAGATGATCAACAAAAAAACACGCGCATCCAATACCACTGTAGTACATAAACTTTTACCAATTACTATTTGTTGTGTACTGATTATTATTTTGTTTTTATTACTCTTTTAGGCCTACTCTCACTATAATGGAATACCCGAGTAACCCGAGGCTTTCATTTTTTGCAGAAATGAGTGGAATGGACAGACACAAGAGTGCACGATGTTTTGAAAGTGTATGTATGTTAATTATATTATGAATCTTATGGATGACTTCAATTATGTCTTCCCCTAAGGTAGGGGGGCCTCCACATGGAGGCTGCCCAGGGCCTCCACACGTCTAAATCCGGCTCTGAATCCGTCGATATACACATTAAACAGCATAGGGGAGAGCAAGGAGCCTTGTCTCACCCCGCAAGAGGAGCCAAAACATTCGGATAGTACATTGCCCCACCTAATGGTAAAAGATTGGTGGGAATACCAAAATTTCAATAAATTTAATATGTACATGGGAACCTTCCTGTCTTCTAGTTTTTTAAATAACATTGTGGTTCACTCTATCATATGCCTTACTTATATCTAGGAAACAGCTATAAATAGTTGAATTACTGTCAATGTATTTAGATATTGTTTCTTTAAGTACGTAGATACACAGGTCAGTTGAGTGGGACCTTTTAAAACCAAACTGATTAGATGTCCATAGGTAATCATTTAAGCGGAGTAACAAGAGTTTTTCTAGCAGTTTCGAGAAGCAGGAAGCGATAGCAATAGGCCTGTAATTATTGCTGGACAGAATGTCTCCATACTTATTTTTGACCAGGGGCAAGATATATACCCTCATGAACTCTGCAGGGATATAGTTATGAGCAAGCATGGCTGATAGGAGCAATGATATATGCAGACATACTATGTCATTGGCAGTGGCATATTTTAAGTGCCTATTCGAGAGGTTATCTACCTCTGACGCAGAACCAGTCTTTAACTCTTTAATTAACCTCTTTACTTCAGGAACTGATATCAAAGTATTTTCCTTTGTCTCTCCCACAGTCGTTTCGCTGCAATCTATCATAAAATTATCCCTACTCACACTGTTAAGAATGTTAAAGTAGTGGTTTTTCCACAGCTTTGCAATTTCATCCTCCCTCGACACCCAATCGGTTGTCGGAGGGAGGACACTTTTGACACCCTTTTGATGCTTAACAAATTTCCAAAATTTGTTATTATCGTTATTTATTCGAGCTTCACAGGCTTTTGATGCTCGAAAGACTCTTCTTCCTGTTTACATCGCCTTATGGCCACCTTATACTGACCCCGACTTCTACACATATTCATGTATACTGGTCCTAATCTGGGTCTACCATGAAAGTACAACAAATTGTAGGCGTCTTTCGATTCCCTCTTCAAGGAGGCAATGAAATCATTCCATCCAGGAATAATCTTAGTATGATAGTTGTAAAATTTAATCAGGGGGCTTCCTGCTTCTCTTAACAGGGATACTATCTTATTATAATACCCTCTCTATGAGTTTACAGTGAGAATTATTTGAGTAAGGATTATTACAGGCAAGATGCAAAATTTCTAAATTATTAAAGAGGTGACCTGTTCTGTCTTTGTATTCTATTCTCTGTTGCATATTAACATTAGACCAATCGACGCGATTATTCTTACCTATTGAGTTCTTGTTATGTCGTGTTGCGCATAAATTGGTAAAATTAATTAATAGTTCTATGGTCTATTATGATCAGAAAGAAGGAAATCATGCAGAATATGAACTCTAACAATTCGATCCTTTAGATTATTACTAGTGAGACAATGATCAATCCACCTGGTGGTACCACTCATATCACTAACGTATGTAAAATTACCACTGGTTACCCCTAATACATCTACATCACTTATACTTAATTTGGCCGACTCGCACATGCTACCCAATTCTACAAAGAATTCCTAGTTCACATGCGCTAAAGTCCCCCATTATTATACAGTGAGAATATTTGGGGTTATCTGATAATGACTTAATTTTGTACAGCAAATCAATGTATTCATCTAGATTACTGCCGTTGTTGTATGGTAAATACCAGTTTACAATTAATATGCAATCATTGTTCACTTGTAATTCAATGCCTAACAACTTTACATCATCGCTTGTTAAAAATTTTATATGTTTTGACAAATTTTTCCTTATTATGAAAGCAACACCACCATTCAATTTAATTTGTGAAACATAACATTAAATATTAAGACTTTGTTGTGTTTTATAATAACAGTGGAAGTAATTTTTATACTTTAAAATTCGTGGCAAAGGCCCGTTCATTAATATAAGGTAAGTGGGAAACATTGTAAAGGTAAAAAGAGTTTTACTTAGCTGGAGAGAATAACCTTTTGAGGAAGAACATTAAGATATAATTGTCCGTGCTACCAGACATGCATTATTAATATCGTTGATATCCACCCACGAATGGATCAATGGAAGGGTCACCAGGGCAGCCACCGACTAGCAGGGATCACCGGGAAGAACGTCACCCTGAGAGAAACCCCGCACTCAACATGCGAAGCTACTTTTTTATTTCTAACATTATTATACACTGTCTGCCAAAAAAAAAGGGTTCACTCTTAAAACATCCATGGAATTAACACTTTTTAAACAATCAGTATGAAACTTATACAAGTAAAAGATACATGAAACATCTACCTGTGAACCAAATTTCAGTTCGAAGCTAACAAAAATAACGATTTATTAAATATTTCTCTAATAATACTACAACTGATGCTCGACAAACTAATTAAGAATCCTTTATTTCCATTTTCACTTTTGTGAATTCTAATACACGATTTTTTTTGCAGGGTTATAAAATATAGTGAGTATGCCATTTTCAGAGAAAGATAAGATTATAATTAAGCATTATAGACTAGAAAAGGGATATGGACGAACGAAACTGCTCTCCGAATTCCTCAACAAAAGATGAACCCTTGGAGGTTTGAGAAAGCTTCTAAAGAAAAATTACGAGACTGGAGATGTCAAAAGAAGAGGGGGAAGTGGGCGACCAAAAACTGTTCGCATACAAGACAATATTGACGACGTCGAAGAACGTATATTAATCAGGAAAACCAGTCAGGAACCCATGACACCAGCTCGCGTATCAAAAGATTACAATTATCAGAAACTAGTGTGAGACGCATAATTAAACAAGATCTTCAACTAAAACCTTTCAAAAGAGTGCACGTGCGAAAGATTACTCAAACTGATGAGCAGAAACGAGTTCAAAGATCAAAACAAATCTTACGGTGAGTAACATGTGATAAACTTTCAAAGGCTTTTTGCACTGATGAAAAGAGATTCACTGTGAAGCCACCTTGCAACAGTCAAAATGACAGAGTTTACTCGCACGTTCAATGTAAGAATGAAATACCTGATAGCAGATTTTTTGCAACCAGAAGTCATTTCTCAGCTTGTGTCATGGTGGTCAGTTGGCCAAATGTGACCATCGGTGGTTATTATCTTTTTCGGCAAGACGGAGCAACGTCCCATACAGCAATAGCAGCTGTGGAATACTTAAAAAATAATGTCCCAGAATTACTTGAACCCCAAAATTGCCACCTAACAGTCCTGACTTGAACCCTGTTGACTATGGAATCTGGAAAAATTTGGCACAGAGAATTTACAGGAGCAGGGTGAGAAATGTTGATCACTTGCGTCAGCTTCTTGTGGAAAAGTGGGAAGAGATACCATAGGAGCAGATCGATCGAACCATTGATGAATTTCGTTCAAGATTGAAGAAAATTGTTGAGACAGAAGGGAAACACATTGAACAATTTTTTTAATACGAATTCCAAAAGAGTAAAATGTTAATTTGACTTCTTTTGTAAACTTAAGATTTAAGTTCTGTTTCGAAATTCAAAATCCTTTTTTTATTTTCATGGTTTTTTTAATGGAGGCATTTCCTATATTTTATAAATCTTATGATGTAATTTATAACTAAAATGAGAATAAAAATTTTATTACCAAAGTTTTACCACCTTTGTGGACTCCCAGAATTCAAAACTGGAGCGATGTTCACCAACAAAATTTGTTGAACATAAACAATCCTCATTAAATCATTAATTTTAAATATAATAATTTGAAAATTGGTGTGTGTATATATATACTGTTTACATAGTTTTGCTCTGTATGAGTTTCATTATGATTGGTTAATAAATGTTGATTTCATGGGTTTTGAGAGTGAACCCTTTTTTTTGGCAGACGGTGGAGAATTCCTTCGGATTCGATTTAATTTGGTTCACTCTATATACACAGTATATACAGTAGCTCAGAGTCGAGCTTACTTTTTCTAATAAGTTTTTGCTTCGCTTTCTCAATAACTTGTGTGAATTTTCATCGGACAGATTATTTTTCTTTAAATTTGAAATACGCGTTTCTTTTTGACGTTAAACTAATTTTAATTTCATCATTCCACCATTTAGGTTTAACAGACTTTGCCCATCTGCGTAATGGAATACTACTTGATTCTAAATGTTTAAAATAATTATAAAATGAATTCCACGTACCATTAATACCATGTCGCACTAAAGTCTCATCCCAATTATAGGTCGAAAGTTTGTTTCGCGTCACAAAATTTAGCTTTTTCCAAAATCCAAAACGTATTCCAAACTATCCGAATTATGAACATTAACTTTAATTTCAAACGTTATTTGCCTATGATCACTGGTGAAGTAGTCTCCTACAGAGATACTCTCAATTAAGTTTCGGTCTATACTTAAAACTAAATCTACAGGGTGGCCCATAAGTCCCAATCGGTTATAATTAAAGCGAAAATACAAAAAATCAAACAAAGTAAAAAGTTTATAATAAGTTTAGAAATACTTATTGATTATTTTAAAAAATGTTAAATTTTTTCTTTAAATTTTGTTCTTAATTTTTTTTTAAATGTTTGTTAAAATTCACTTGATAGATTTTCGCTTTAATTATAACCGATTGGGACTTGTGGGCCACCCTGTAGAATATTAAGATTTCTAGTGGGTTCCTTGACCACTTGAAAAAGTGAACTTTCGAGCAAACTCTCCTCCAACAGATGACCGGAATTGGATTGTAAAGGACCACTTCACTCCCTGCAAAGCAAATAAAGAGCTCGCATGATTATTGCAGCATGTTCGCTGCTTACATAAAAAATTAGTTGCTGAAGTCTGATGCCAAATAGAGTTTATATAAAGAAAATATCATAACTGCCAACAAGTTGTTGTTCTGTGCCCTTTGCGTGGCGTTTTTCGACTATCGAAAGAGGCCATTTATTTCTGGAATTGAGGTAAATGCTGGTAGCATTTACAAGATTAATAACACACGAAGCTTTATCGTCACACGCCACTAAAGTTCGTTTACTTTCCATTGGAAAGAAACAAAGCGATTAACACTTGGTTAACGAAAGATTAAATTACATCAATCAAAATAGATGAGTTTCAAGGAGAATTATAAACAATTATTTTAACTAAGCCATGCATGGCTTTCAGAGGAAAAATAAATGAAGGTTTGTACTCAGTAGAAGACATTACTCATGGCAATATTTTAACGTTTGTTAAGCTTGTTGACAGGCATAGTTCGGTACCGCAGAATCACCTTGAAACTTCATTCAAGGGCTACGCCGTGGCCATTGTCGTAAGATTGGGTCTGGGTAGTAGTAGTTCGATGGGAGACCGTCCTCTGCGTCCAGATCACAGTATGTACCGACTCGTAGTTCAGATCCTACGTAAAGCTGTAGGTCCCCTCCGTCATATGACTTTAGATGTTGTAAAGGAGGCTAAACAACCCTAATCAACTAACGTCATTCAAACAAAGACAATAAAAAAGAGGAGTCTTTATTTACTTTTTTTTAGCAAAACGAATTTTTTAAGCATAATTGGCGAAAGCATACTACGAGAAGTTGTAGAGGCTGCCAATTTTCTTGAAAGCCGATTTAGCACTAATGGCACGACGTTTCCGTGTAGGACCAGTTGTTATTTTGTATGAGACATGTAAAAGATGGCGAAATTAATGAAAGGCTTACTAAAATGTTGATGCTGGCACCGGAGAGGGCCAATACATTTTAATAAAAACCGAACTAAAAAAATTTTTTGGTGTTGACAAAAAAAATCTTGGCAAATCATTCAGCAGTGCAGCCAACATGAAAGGTAACTAAAAGGGTCTACAAGCTCTTCTGAAGAAATATTCGCTCTTATCTTTGTACACTTATTGTGACGCCCATTGCTATTGGTGATGCTACCTCATGCCCAATCGCTGCTTAGGATCTCTTCGGGCTACTGAAAAGTATTGCTGTTTTCTTTAACAAATCTTACAAACAAAATAATTTGTGGAAAACGCTGTTGGAAGAGAACCCGAAATGAAATGATAAAAAATCTGACAGACAAGATGAAACAGCAGACATACAATTTTGTGACTTGTTTTCTATAATTTGTGAAAATTACATGAGAAACGAGACAGGTATTATCATTTACTTGAAGCATTAGAAATACTTGGTTATGCAAGGATATTGATACAGTTTCAACACAAGCTAGAAATTTATCCCAAAAATGGGGAGGTTTTGAAATAAGTTTTACTTTTTTGGTCTCCCACAATTTCGAAGCAAGCACTCCTGTTTCTGAATACCTGCAAAGGAAGGGGTTACATTTCATTTTATTTTTCGGAGTCTCCGGGGAACCCCTCACCCCGACTCTTCCACTTTTTAAGCCTCTTTTAAAGAGTATATAAAGACCGCCTCTTTGTTTTTCTGTTAATAAAGCTTGAGAATGCTCCAGCGATTGGCGCGAAGCGTCGTTACTCCTTTCCTTTTCCTGCGTGAAGTATCTCAACACAAACCAAAACCATGGATTTCGCCGCATATAATATATATATATATATATATATATATGTTAAGTTTTTTTTGCGAAATCGGTCTTTTTGCAAATTCTCCGGTCAGTTTGCAAAGAAACCAAAACAACAGTAACTTACAAAATGACCTTCAATGTTTGATCATTTTGCAAAAACACACAAAAATCGGTCAGTTTGCAAAAAACACAAAAATCGGCCACTTTGCAAAATCACCAATAATCTTGTCGGTGTATTTGCAAAATCTCTTGTTCTAACACTGTAGAACCTTCTAGCTCCTAACCTAACCACAATGACACTGTTGGTTAGGTTAGGTTAGGTTAGGAGCTAGAAGGTTCTACAGTATTAGAACAAGAGATTTTGCAAATACACCGACAAGATTATTGGTGATTTTGCAAATTGACCGATTTTTGTGTTTTTGTAAAATTATCAAACATTTAAGGTCATTTTGTAAAATTACTATTGTTTTGGTTTCTTTGCAAACTGACCGGAGAATTTGCAAAAAGACCGATTTCGCAAAAAAACTGTAACATATATATATATATATATCGTCACACGCCACTAAAGTTCGTTTACTTTCCATTGGAAAGAAACAAAACGATTAACACTTGGTTAACGAAAGATTAAATCACATCAATCAAAATAGATGAGTTTCAAGGAGAATTATAAACTAGAGGCGAGGCCACCAGCTTGACCTCCGTGTGAGGAGAAACCAACGCACGAAACAACATAATGTGTATATATATATATATATATATATATATACAGGGTGTTTCATAACATGTGGGACGCACTTTCAGGATGGATTCAGAACCTGAAAACAATGAAAAAAGATTATATAAACATATGCCCGAAATCGCTTTGTTTCCGAGTTACAGCCCGATATGTGTTCCAGCAAGTATCCGCCTTACCTTTAAAGGAAGTGTTTCAAATGACCGCCTTGCGCTTGAATACACCCTGAACACGCCTCGTCATAGACTGACGCGTTCAAACATTCTAGGTATTGCTCGGATTTTCTGGCATCCTTTTTCTACACGTTGGCGAAACATTTCAACGTTGTCAATGGGTGTCACGTAAACGATGGATTTCAGATGACCCCACAGGTAAAAATCGAGTGGATTCAGGTCCGGGGAACGAGCAGACCACGCAATGGGTCCTCCACAGCCTACCCATTTATCAAGGAAATGGTCATCCAAATAGTCTCTGGCTACTCGACTAAAATGAGGCGGAGCTCCGTCATGCATAAACCACATACGACGTCGGACACCAAGAGGAACTTCATCAGTAAATCGCTTAAATCATTCCTTAAAACATTGGAATAGGATTCTCCTGTTAATCTTCCAGGCAAAACAAAAGGACCGATTAAGTTGTCGGCAGGAAATCCTGTCCATAAATTGATGCTAAATTGTTGTTGGTGCCTTGACTGGATGATGCATGCGGATTCTCTTCTGCCCAGTGATGAGTGTCGTGAAAAATTGATCACGCCATTTCTTGTGAAAACAGCCTCATCAGAAAACAACACGGAGGATAGAAAAAGAGGATCGCGAGCACACTGTTGAAGGAACCAAGTGCAAAAAGCCTCTCGTGGTGGGAAATCAGCTTCAGTAAGGCCTTGTACGCTCTGAATGTGATATGGGTAAAGCTGTTGTTGCCGTAAAATTCTCCACACAGTTGTGCATCTTACACCCTCTGCTGCTGCTATCCTTCGGGTGCTGACACCAGGATGTTCCTCCACGCGATTCAGGACCCCTCCTCCAACTCAACAGTTCTGACGCTGATTGGTCTACCACTATCTGAAACTCGCTTGTTGAATGATCCTGTATCACCAAGACGCTCGTCTATTCTCTGAAAGGTCTTTTTATCTGGCAGACGGCGATTCGGAAACCTTTCCGCATACAGACGTCTTGCTGCGGCCGCATTACACTCAGCAAGTCCATATACGAGATGCATGTCTGCCATTTCTCTGTTCGAATAAGCCTCCATTCTCATTTCAAATGCACACTATCAGTGAATAGCACAAAAACTTTTAAGGTTTTTTTTTCACTGAACTGCACTTATTCACGGTAAGAAGTTACGAATACGAACAATAAAACACCACGATGCACCTCTGACTGACTGATAGCTCTACACTCAATGATATTGAAACATGTCATGGCAAGGCCATACATGAAATAAGTCTCGTACACACTCACAAACATTGCCGGCAAGCAGTGTTTGTGTACAGTTTGCGGAAAGAATTACTGGAACACAAAACGGTCTGTAACTCGGAAACAAAGTGATTTCAGGGCGTATGTTTATATAAACTTTTTTCATTGTTTTCAGGTCCTGAATCCATCCTGAAAGTGCGTCCCACTTGTTATGAAACACCCTATATATATTTACAGATTTTTTTTGATTAATTAGGATGATTTTTAATTTTTATTGTCGATTATCTTGATTCCTAAATTTATTTAATTGATTACTGATTTTTTCCTTAATATGTTCAATAATTATGATCATTCCCTTTTCCTCCAGTAATGCTGAATCAAAATTTAAGAATTTTTTAGACAAAGAAATGCAGAGCGAAGTTCCTCTTCACTTTTTCTAATGAAACCTTTCCTTTAAATGGTTGGGAATTGTTCATCCCTTTGAAATGACTAATTTCGATCTAATTATTAATTGAATATTTCTGATGATTTACTCGTAAATTGAAAGGAGTGAGAAATTATGACAAATTCTTCATCCTGTTTGTAATGCCTAATTACCATTTAAAGTCTCTCTGTTTATTCTTTTTTAAAACATTTTTTATTTTATACTTCGTACATGAATTTACATTTTTAATATTTAAGAGCGAGGCCAACATTTTGCGCGTTACATTTGTCGCGCGAGAGTAGTAAACAACCACTATTAATAGTAAAACATCATTACTCGCTTTTAGCTTCGGAAGATTGCCCACCATTTTCACCTTGAATAAATAGATTATTGAACAAAAATTATATATAAAAAAAAAAATGTTAAAAGGCTGAAACGACGTTCAACGCTTCTTTACTTTGTATTTGGTCATAAAACGTGGAAACCAATTTAACTTTACTTTGTATTTGGTCATAAAACGTGGAAACCAATTTAACTTTACTTTGTATTTGGTCATAAAACGTGGAAACCAATTTAACTTTACTTTGTGTTTGGTCATAAAACGTGGAAACCAATTTAACTTTACTTTGTATTTGGTCATAAAACGTGGAAACCAATTTAAACGCAGTTACATTTTTTAATCTTTGACTTTGTTTCACTCTTTTAATAAAATGAACATCTTTTGTTTTGTACGTATTTATTCTTTATTGCTTTAGTAAATGTTTTTCCTTCTCAGCAAAGATGAAACAATTCTCCTTCCTTAAATACAGGGTGTCCCATAAGTCTGGTCTCATAGGAAAATTTATTTTAAATTAAATTTACAAAAGTAAGACATTATAATTAAAACAATGTTCAAATTAATGTCGTGTTTTGGTTTTTTTTGTTGCAGGTAGAATAATACGCAATGGTAATATGGAAATGAATTACGAGGTTAGTAACTCGCTTTCATATTAGCTATTACGTGTTATTCTACCTGCAACCAAAAAGTCCCAAAACAAGACGTCAATCTAAAAAAATTGTTTTAGTTTTACTTTTGTAAATTTAATTTAAAATAAATTTTCCTTCGAACGAACTTATGGGACACCCAGTATGTATATATATATATATATATATATATATATAATATATATATAATATATATCAACGTAAAGAACGACGCTTGTATAGGAGAATATTCCGCGCAAGATGAGAGCGAGAGAACGAAACAAATGAAAAAATGAGGTAACCACACGGGAATCGAACCCGCGATCTTCCGATTGCCGGTCAGATATGATAACCATTACACCACGGCCTCACTCAATCAAATGCCGTAATTCCTCTACATACGCGCAGAAACCAATGCCCCAAGGGGGCACCTCCCGCATGCCGTACATTATATACATTTAAACTGCAAACACGTTAATTATACTGCGTGTTTGCAGTTTAAATGTATATATATATATATATATATATATATATATATATATATATATATTCAGAGCTCTTCTACATTAAAATGAGCACCCATAAAAATCTGCGACAGTTAATTTTATGTTGAAGACCCGTGTTAGGTTACAAACAGAATGTGTCGTGCGTCGAAGAAGTTTGCGGATCGTGAAAAGATGCTTGTAAAGTTGGTAGTCGTGATCCATCACCATTTTGCCTCTCGTCGCGTGATTGGACAATCAGAGTGAGTTCAAAGTGAAAGTCGGAAAACATAAAATTTGGAGCTTCCGAATGGGACGTTCATAACATCAAATTTTCGTCAGAGAAATGGAGAATGACTATAATCAAGCTTTTCAAGGATGCTGGTTACAGCCTACAGTTCAACAGGGCGGTTTCTGTATGATGACATGAGCATACAATTGGGATGCTGCTGGCTTGCTGGTATTTGTTGAGGAACTATTAATTAAATATTTACATTTGAGAATACTCTTCCATTCTCACCACTTTTGAACAAAATGTTTGCAATTATATACACATATTGCAAAGTACTTGAGCCACATGACACTCCTCCACAACCACCACTCAGTGTAGGAGAGGGAAAATGCTGATTTTTTTGTTGCACCTATTCTGGAACCCTTGACATGAACTCTATTGAGCATATTTGGAATCAACTTGATCCTCACGTGCTAAAACGAAGACTTCTCACATCCGTGGTATCTCTACAGGAAACTTTAGAAATATTTTCTATATACCGTGATACAAATATTCATTGTCTTTACGCCAAGACGTGACCCAACCGTATACGAGTAGGTTGTTCTTTTCTATTTTGTCTGTCTCGTGTATGTTACGTCCCATAATAAAATTTCTCTTGCAAGAAAAGTAAGTAGAGGTTTCGGACCAAATAATGAACTACTGCGCTATTTAGATATTGTACTTAGTTTATCAACTAATATATACGAAACAAAATAAAGAAACAGCTAACCTTTGTTGGACAGTGCGTCACGCGTATTTCATATAAACCTCCACTTAATTATCACGGAAAGCTACATAATCTAACTCGTATACGCGCGTCCACTTTCTGGAGATTCAGAAAATATTAATAAAGCAATGGTACTACCCGTTTCTGAAGATGTACATATATTATAACGTTACATATACCAATATGTGGAATTAAAATATTTAAAGAGTCTTTTTAAATACAGATATTCCCGTACGGTCGGGAAAATAATCCTGACGAACTAATTTCAGCATGGAAAATATTCCACTTCAACCACTCCAAGAAGTGGTACAAATGTCGAGGGGAAATAATCAACAAAAAACTTGATCCGAGTTCCCTCGAGTATTCAGCTAAGGCCAAACGAATTGAAACACCTTAATTTTTTTTTTAAATGAGGAGGAGGTATTAACAGAAATTATTACCTATATAACATTACTGATGTACAGGGTGTCCGAGAATTATCTGTACAACTTTTGGCTGTTATTAAAAGTCAACCATGAAGTGTAGAAATTCCAGTGTTGTCCCATTTTACAGAGAATCTCATTAAGTTTTTTGTGATACCAAGTTTTGACAAGTTTTTTAGAAATTCCAGTGTGTCCGAAAATTATCTGTACAATTTCATCTTTTAATAAAATTCTTGATAACACACGTAAAATTCTTAAACAAGATTATTTAGAATCTGTATTTTCAAAGTTTCTTTTATTAAAGTAACATTGTTACAAACATTCGATATGTGCACCATCAGTTGCATACACACAGACATTGATGATTTAAAAGCAGAATCACAGCTGCTATTGAGCGAATTGATGTGGATATGCTGCAGCGTACATGGCAACATTTGGATTATCTACGATTGATGTTTTTGCGAATCACTGATGGTGCACATATCGAATGTTTGTAACAACGTTACGTTAATAAAGAAAACTTTTGAAAATACAGATTCTAAATAATCTTCTTTAAGAATTTTACGTATGTTATCAAGAATTTTATTAAAAGATGAAATTGTACAGATAATTTTCGGACACACTGGAATTTCTAAAAACTTGTCAAAACTTGGTATCAGAAAAAACTTAATGAATTCTCTGTAAAATGGACAACACTGGAATTTCTACACTTCATGGTTGATTTTAATAACAGCCAAAAGTTTGTACAGATAATTCTCGACACCCTGTATTTTGAGTATTTTTATGAATTTGTACAATTTTCAAGATAAATTGTCTGTATTTGTCAAGATTTCTGAAAAATTTTAAAATATAATTTCATTATATAATATATATATATATATATTATATATATATTATATATATATATATCTGTATATTTGCACAATAGCCAAGGCTTTCTAACCTACTGTAACCTAACTGAGTTGGTATTTTGCAGGTTGATGTTATGTTACTGTTTAAGGGTTTAATTTCGTCGTAAAATAAAAGTATGTAACGGAAAAGACCGAGTGTTACATGGTATCCGAACCACGGTCGCTACATCATTTGGATACGGAAAAAGGGATGATGTAAATAGACTTTATTTCGTTTCCCTATATATTGTATATATGTATTATACAGCGACGTAGACTTTAAAATTTTTATATATATATATATATATAGATTATATATATATATATATATATATATATATTAGCCCCCTCTCGAAAAGAAATTCTCTATGCCCCTGTAAATATATATATATATATATATTATATATACACACACACCACCTTTGGTTAGCTTCCGCCCGAATTGTTCATTCTGACGAAGGTCAAGCTTTCATTCCACCTTAGACCTACAGTTTAACGTGGAATCCGAACAACGCCCCACCAGCAGCCCAGCGTCTTAACCACTAGGCCACCCAGGGTACCCATTTATCTACCAACACTTTCTTGTGTAGAAGATGAACAGCTGGGTTTTGCTGCGCGCAGCTGCCGTCACCAGGTCTCGCTAACCACTACAACCAACCAAGGCGCATAAAAAAAAATATATATATATATATATGTATATATCAGGCATGGGGCAATTACTTGGTCATGTAATTATTACAATTACTTGTCATTCTCAATTACAATTTACTGTAGATGTGAAATATTTAATTACAATTACTTAGTAAAGTATTAATTACACTTACAATTACATTTTCAAAGCGTTGCATTTTTTTCATAAATACACTGTTGATTTATGTCATGCTTTTCTACCTACGTTTTCAGTTCCATTTTCAGTTTTGGCCATCATTTTCATGAAAACTAGATAATATTAGGTTAATAAAATGTACTTTTTTTTTTAACATTGCACGGACTGTATTTTTTCATTAAGCATTTCTTGTTATGGACAATTGGACACATGTATATGATACGGTCAAATGAAACCAAAGATAAGGCACTCAAAAATACTAATATAAGACGAAAGAACTGTCATTTATTTTATCAAAATAATAATGGCAAAACTGGGACTTTAGTTAGGAACATTTGAAATAAATGGAATTTTAATATATTTATGTAATTGTATGAATTACCTTGGTTTCTTAATGTAATTAATTACAACTGCATTTTAGGTAGTCAATTACAATTACTTGCTAATTACATGAAAATGTAATTAATTACAATTAATTACAAATTACAATTACCCCATCCCTCAATATATATATATATATATATATATATATTAGTGATGTAGCGGATGGCATTTTTTTTCACATCCGCGGATGCGGATGCGGATGAGGATGTTTGATTCGACATCCGCGGATGCGGATGTCTAATTTTCGTTATTTTTTAGGATATATTCGAGATTTTTGTGTTTAACGTATATAATAAGTTATTATATAGAGCTGTAGCTATAATGTAGTATAATTGATTATTGTACAATAATTGCTGTACTTTTCTCTGAACATATAAAATAATATCAAGCATCTAACTAATATAGAACTCAATTAGTGAATTCGTCTGCAATAAATTCGTTTATTTTGTCGAGTTCAGCCACAATTAGAAACCATAATTGTGTTACCAGGATGCGGGACGTGAACCCAACTCAAATGCACCTCACCGACCTCTTTCCCCAACCTCCACCTTTATAGAAAGAGATCTTTAATTAGCTTGATAACTATTTATATTAAGTTTACAGTTTTATTAGGCATATTTATAAATGAGTAATTAAAATAAGTAAACTAAGATTTTCATCGTTTATATTCAAACTTAATTATAGGAAGGTTATGCTTAAGGAACATTAATTTTTCTGCCTTTTCTGCTGCCCGTCTGCTTTCTCTTTCATCATATATTTCCCACTGCTAAATAATCTCTCGCTTGGTACGTTTGTTGGAGGGACAGGCTAAATGTTTCCTTGCAAGTTTACTCAAGTATGGATAGATATTCTGCGTATTTTTCCACCAACTAATAGGATTGTCACATGCGCCAGGCGTTTTTCTTGGATAGCTCTCGATCATTTTTACTACTCTTTTGACATCGCGAAGGTCTCGTCATTGCTGCTTGACTCAAGAAACTGAGAGAGAGATTCTGTGATAGATTTGCTCGTTGAAGGTGTTGGTTCTGTCACTGAAACTTTTATTCTTTTTGGTGGGTGGCGAAGCGACAGATTCAAGAGATTGAAGCTCTTCAACTGCTTTGCCAAGTGATGATTTAACTCGTTCTAATGTACTAGGTGAAAATAACTTAGCTTTGTAACGTGGATCTAAGTAGGTTGCAAGAGAGTAACTTCATACAAGAACAGCCTCTCGTCTTGTCGCTTGCATCACTTTTGCGCACAATGAACTAGTTCTATTATTATAGTAGAATTTGATAATTTCCGCTTATTAATGACGTTTTATCTCAACGGTCCACATCCGCACGACATCCGCAGTCCAAAGTGCGGATGCGGATGCGAGAAAATGTGCGGATGTTCCGCGGATGAGGATGCGGATGTGACCTACATCACTAATATATATATATATATATATATATATATATATATATTATAATATATTATATATATATATATTATGAAATCCAAACATTAAGTTGCAAAATACAAAGTTGATATAAAAGCTATTTTCTGATCACTTTACAAAAGACAATTTTAATCAATGATTTCTGCGGCTATAATTACAGGTGGTGTTGCACACGAACAGACAGACATCACCCGAGTAACTGCAAACAATGTTCTGCCTTTAAATGTCTTTAAAATGAAATACTTGATGGTATTGTTCCTGCTTCTCTAAGTCTGTTTGTGAAGGATAGACAAAAGAATAAGTATGTTCAAATAAATAATTAATAATAATTAATCAATAATATAATAATAAAAAGTTGAAACTTTATTTAAATTTTTTATGATAATAATAATATTAATATTATAGTAATAATACTAAAATGGTAGTTTACTTTACATACCTTGCGAAGTTATAAGAGAATCCCTGGAAATATAAAGAAAATTAAATAAATGTCAAGAAAATTTTCAAAAGTTGTCAACACGATTTTGAATTCTTTTAAACTGTTTTCAGTATTATTAAACAATCACTTTTCATCACAGTTTTTTCTGCAGTTATTAATTACGAGCATCTGTAAACAAAATTACTTCACCTGTTCACGCGTTCACTGTGAATCATCGATGAATTTGACGTGAGTTGATAGCGATCAAAGCCATGTGGCTTACTGGCTTTCTTCAAATTATTTTCCTATGGCTGACTGGCTGAGCTGCATAATTTATAGTAGTGAAGTGCTTACTTGTGCGTGAATTCATATGATTTATTGTATAAATTGGCAGCTTCATTTAAATTTAAAGTTTTTTAAATACACACACACACATATATATATATATATATATATATATTATATATATATATATATATACACACACTAATGATGTAGGTCACATCCGCATCCGCATAAAATTCAACATCCGCATATGCATTCGCGCCTGCGGGATGCGGATGTGTACTATTTACTAAATTGCTATTTTTGAAGCATAATTTGCCCTTCATTCAGTTCATATACTGAACTTGTGCAGCCTTCATTTGATTTTTAATGTAAATGGCAATGTCTTTTGTGTATTTGTATAATTAATTGTTCATGCTACAATACATAATGTCATAAGCACATACTTTACAAAGGATGGTGGTTGGGGAAAGTAAAGTGACTGGTGGGAGCAAGACGAGTGGGGTCCCCGTCCCGCATCCTGGTAACACACAGTTGTGTGGCGAAAACTCGCCCAAAAAAAAGAGTGTATGTAAATTATAATTATAATTATTGTAATTATAAAATTATAATTACAAAATAATATTATCTAATATCTAGTATTATCGGATATCTAATATTTATAACTAACCAAAAATCGAAAGTCAGTTAATAAATTAGGTAGGAATTTAAACTATCGTATTATCAAGTTGACAAATTTATGCAAATATCCAAACCTGAAATTACGGTTCACATGTTACTAAACAGCTCTGTTAGGAAAATCTACAGGGTGATTCAAAAGTCAGGTTACATAGGGAAATACTGTATTATGTAATGATACAGGGGAATAGTCACATCACATGTTCGATATGGCCACCGTTAACGGCAATGCACTTGTGCAGCCAGCTAGGAATATCGCATTTACCTGCAAAGAAACAGAAAAGCCCTATGTAACCTGACGTTTGAATCACCCTGTAGTTCTGCCTGGAATTTCACAACTCATCGCAGTCAAAACTAGTTTACCTAGTAATAGCAATTAATTGAATACCAGGTTAGTTGATTGAATGCCCGGTTAGGTCAACTGTACGCCCTCTGGTCACGTTAAGTCGTGATATTTTCGTTAGTTTTAACGAAAATATCACGACTTAGCCAACCAATCGTCAAGGGCGTACCGTTAACCTAATCGGGCATTCAGTTAACCTAACCTGGCATTCGATTGACCTAACCGAGCATTCAATTAACCTAACCTGGCATTCAATCAATTGCTATTACTAGAGTAAACTAGTTTTGACTGAGATGAGTTGTGAAATTCTAGGCAGAACTAGATTTTCCTGACAGGCCTGTTTAGTAACACGTGAGCCGTATATTTCAGGTTCTCCCCGACAGCCTTAGGTGGACCTAGTTTTGTCTAAGTAATACTAGTTTTAGCGAACGATCTTCGTGACTTCTAGTTTTGACTGGTAAAAACTGATTTTGACGGATTTCGGGTTTTTACTTGTAACGCATACTGTATATATAAATATGGATCTTCTCGGTTTCACTTACTGCCCATTTCTAAAAAAAATTATATTTTTCTTAGGTAATTTTATTTGTAGGATTCAATTTTGTCCTTTCTTAAAGAATGTGTCAGATATTTAGAGGGTTTTAGTTTTTTAAACAGAAAATATAGCTTAGTTGCAAAAAAATTATATTTTACTCAGTCAATATTCGAGAGATGCACGGCCTCCGAATTCAGATTTTTTATTCATACCAGTCGTTAGTACGTATGATTTGATGAATTTAATTAAAAAACTAGACCTTGTGCTTTTAAAAAATAAGGGAGATATCGATTTTTTTCACTTAAATGATTTTTTTTACATTTTCCGAGTAGCGAAACTTTATGCACCGCGAAGGTTAGTTATTTTTCCGTCGATTTAGTGAAGATTAGATTAGGTTAGGTTAGGTTAGGTTCGTTTTAGTGAAGGTTAGGTTAGGTTCGTTTAAGTGAAGGTTAGGTTAACCTAGCCTAACCTAACCTTCACTAAATCGACGGAAAAATAACTAACCTTTTATTGTGGCGGTGGATAAAGTTTCGCGATTTCTCAAAAAATAATGCAGGATAGTCTTGTGGTCTTTGGCTTTTTTTTGTTATCAGCTCTCAAAACCAATTTCTCGGAAAATGTCAAAAAATCGTTAAAGTGAAAACAAACAATATCTCCTTATTTTTTAAAAGCACAAGGTCTAGTTTTTTTTTTTTATTCATTAAATCATATGTACTAACGACTGGTATAAATAAAAAATCTGAATTCGGAGGCCGTGCATCTCCCGAATATTGACCTTTGACTCTGCTGGGATCACCTGAAGATCAGGGCCCCCAGCCTTCTTTAGTTAGCTTTATAAGGCTAACTAACGAAAATATCACGACCTAACCTAACCAATCGTCAAGGTCGTACAGTTGACCTAACGATTGGTTAGGTTAGGTCGTGATATTTTCGTTATTAGCCTTATAAGGCTAACTAAAGAGCCCTGATCTTCAGGTGATCCCTCTGCTGTAATTTTCTTTGTCATCTTTTAAATTAAAAGAATTTCTGAAACGGCAAAATTCATGGAATTCAGAAAATGGACTTGCTTCAATTTCCAGTGAAACATTAAATTTAGACCTAGTAGTTTGTTCTAACAAAATCTACAAATATGGGTTAGCTTAGTCGTACGTTAGGGATTAAGCCAGAGTAGGACTAATGGTGCCGAAGGCTAAATCAGTTAAAAAATCTAAAATTGTCTAGCTTTTATTGATAAACTTTTCAGATAGTTTCATTTATTTCTAAAAATTAAGACCGTTGAACTTCATCGCAAATAGAATAACAAATAGAGTATGACTGTTTACTAATGGAATCTCGTAAAACATATTCCTTCACCTATATATAATTAACCCTTTGTCGGGCAGTGTGACTTTACTTATTTTGTTTTGGCTAATGCCAGACGATTTTATTCAATTTCGGAAAGACCTCTGTGCGGCAAACGTCTCTTAACCCTTTACCGCACAGAGGTCTTTCCGCGACTGAATAAAGTCGTCTGGCGTTAGCCAGAACAAAATCAGTAAAGTCACACTGCGCGACAAAGGGTTAATAAAACGATTAGCACAACGAATCTAGTAAAGAGGGTCCCTTTCTCAAATTTAAAAGTGGTTCTCACAGTTATTTCATTAAGGATAAAACGCCATACGTATTCCACCATAAAATAATACCTTTTTAATTAGTTCTTTGGACGTAAAAGACACCTTAATAAACATAAAACATAAAACCAATGCCTCATCTTCATATATTTATATATATATATATATATATATTAGTGATGGATCGAGTGGTCGGTTTTTCACAACCGCGGTTGCGGTTGTGTTTGCGGTTGTCGAATTTTTTCCAACCGCGGTTGCGGTTATCATATATTAGGAAAAATGCGTAATTATTAACTGGATTTAGCCACTATAGTGCGATTTAGCCACACTTGGTACATAATATATACTAAATAGTATTTATTTAGTAAATACCTTATGTTGAACACAAGTTTTGCAATACACCGCTACCGCTATTTGTGTGTTGCAAAACTTGTGTTCAACATAAGGTATTTACTAAATAAATACTATTTAAATGAAGTATATTCTAAACTTATATAGCTATTATGAAAGAATAGGTAAAATTAATTAAAACCATATTTTGCACTAAGTGTGTTACCAGGATGAGGGACGAGGACCCATCGCACTGTTCATCCCACCTACCACTTTCCCCAGCCTCCACCCATTGGAAAGTTATGGATTATTATTCATTTGAAAAACTGATGTCAAACTTAATGACAGGCAGTGTGAATTTCAAGAATAATATTTTTGCTGCATTTTCACCTTTCAGCGGCAACGCTTCTCATCGTACAACGTTCCCGCTCCACGCATAAGGAGACCCATCATTTTCTTTTTTAAAAAAAGAAATATTTCTAATTAACCTAAATTAAAATTAACTAAGCTTTTACAACCGCAACCGCACTTATGGAACGGCGGTTGTGGTTACGGTTGCGGTTGTGAATTTTTGTGCGGTTGTAGTGCGGTTGCGGTTGCGGTTATTCGATCCATCACTAATATATATATATATATATATATATATATTATATATATATATATTATATATGTATGTATGTATGTATGTATGTAGCCTATGTATGTATGCGCTAAAAACTAGCACTGAAAAGGAAAAAAAAATAACCGATGCTTTTATGTGTATTTAACCCATTTTCAATACGACGTTAAAACTGTGCTGTTTCTTCCTTATATAATGTACTGCAACCTTGCATGGAAAAATTCTTATTAAAAAATGAGCAATAAAGATATTATCCGATGCTGATTTTCATGATCATTCAAGTGCATTTTTTAAAGAGTTAAAATTGATAAAGATCGAAGATGTAATCAAATTGGCACATTTTATTTTCATTTACAAATGTATGAACAAAATTATTAACATATCCCTAAAAGGACGACGCTACATATTTGTAACCTTTCAAATACACGCATTCATAACTTAACCCTACAAACAATTCCGGCGTTAAAGGGTTAACTGGATAAATATCTTTTGACCCCCACTACTCGCGGGCGGCTTTTCTGAGGGCTATAACATTTTTCAGAAGAAACTACACCACACGCACTTTACACCAAAAGATAAAGAACATCGTCGCGAATGATTTCATACAAACACTGAACAAATTCGTTCATCACAAAAAAGTTGGGAGCAAAGTTTATGTGGCCAAAATGTTGTTCAGCCGAGTAAGTCGTTCGTTCGTGTGAGGGCGGAGTTTAATCGTCGAGTTTTAAATTTCGCCCAACGGAAGTATTTAACAATTCGTGTTGTTTATGGTAAAAAATAGTAAATAATTTTGTGTATCTAGTCAGACCACATTTGTACAAAATTTTACTCTTTTGTGAAATCGAGGAAAAGCAATTCAGCACATAAATTTACAAAATTACTACAATCGTAAAAATTTTGAGTTTCACATCCAAAGCTAGAGAGACGAAATTTGTAAAGCTGTACTCAAAATGTAAATGGTTCTTGAGCTTAAAGGAAATGTTAAGTTCTCACTGTCTTAAAAACTTGTTCAGAAGATAGAATGAGCGCAAATTTTGTACAAAATTTGTGTTTAAAACAAAAAGGCGCGCCCTATCCGTCTATTAACGAGTAAACTAAACTGTAGTAACAACTCGTAGCTAATCTTTGTTGAATTTGATTCTCAGTTTTCATACATTTTGCTTAGCTGAATTGTGCTGATAGGATCCTGGTATCTCGGAACAGCCATACGTTTTTCATCAGGGGGGTTAGCCCCCAAGTTGCATGAAGTGGGGTGAGGGGGTTTTGGGAGGAGAGGGAGAATGACCTCTCCCCAAAGGGGTAACCTAACGTGCGCTCGCCGTAGGCGAGTTTGCGAAACACAAGCCCCGCCCGTAGGGCAGGGAGCCGAAGGCTCTGCTTATGTTTTATTTCAAAAAAATAAAATTATCAATAAATTCCAAATAGCCTTTTATGCCATGACTAAGTGGTTTTATTAAATAGAAATTGTAAATAACTATAGTAGTATAGCCGCAAAAAGGTTGAGTGCAGGAATGTTGCAATGGTGCAAGAGATAATGATCAATGTTGCAAAGGGGGTAGGGGTATGCAACGAAGGGGGTTGGGGTTGCAAAGGGGGGTATGCAACAAAGGGGGAGGGGTACACCTGAAGGGGGAGAGGGGAGGGATCTTCGGGGGGAGAAGGGAGGATGACCTCCCCCCAAAGGGGTTGCCTTAGCCGAAGAGAGAAAGGATGGACGGAGGAGGACTTTGGAGGGACAAGGTGGGATGTCCTAACCCCCCAAATGGAAACTAAGCTAAGTCTTAACCTAAGAAGGGAAGGAGAAAGTTCTTTATTCGACCGAAGTTCGCATGAAACTGCCAGCTCCGAAGCCAAGCGGGTCTTATATAGAGGATGGTTGAGTTGCCAAATAATTTTTTTATTTTAATTGTACAGGTATACATTATTAGGGTGAGTTGCTAGATACCACCATTTATTTTAATTCGTTACCAAAGCATACAGACTTTCTCTTGAAAACCGAAATTGACAATAAAAAAATGTTTATTAATTAAATAAATAGAATTTGCCTTCTACTGCACAAAAAATAATATAATACGTACAATCGTCAAAATAATAGTTCAGACGAAATACACACACACACACACAATTGAACAACTTTCTCCTTACCTTATATATATATATATGTAGAATCATATTAACTGTGTCTATTTAATTTTGTCATTCCTTATATATATATATATATATATATATATATATATATATATATATATATATATATCTATATATATATATATATATATATATATATATATATATATATATATAACGGATTTTCACCTTAAGTGAATTAATTATTAGAACAATATTAACATTAAAAAATTCACTAAACAATTGGCTTAGCAAAAGAAATCGTTCCATTAACATATTCTCAAATCTATATACACACACCACACACATACACACACACACACACATACACCTCTGTGTATATATTATGTGAATGAAAATCAGAAAAATGACATAAGTATATTAATAAAGCAAATGAATTTTCTCCTTTTAAGAGAATCAATTATTAAAACCAATATTAACAATATAAGAAACTAATTATTTAAACGCCGTTCTATTTACTTTCTTTCAGTTATTAAAACGAATCCTAATATTAACTCTTGTCCTTTAAAGAGTGAACGGAGCCAGGTAATGAGAATATCCAGCAGAAGGTCCAGCCCGAGGCCTTTGAAAACCGCAAACTAACGTGAAAGGAATCTGGGTCAAAAACTTTCTCTCTGAAATACACACTTCACTCTCGAAGCGAATGTCTTCCTTGTAAATAAAAAAAATGTTTTATATTTTATCAATATAGTTATTTTTATTTACACTAATTTGCATCTCAATTTTTTATTTTAAAACACTGTCAAAATCATAATTATCAGAAATCAACTTAAAGTTTTTTTCAAAATTAATACACATGTACTCTGGAAGTACTAACAATTGAATAAAATTATTTTTGCTACTGAACGTAAAACTAAATTTAAAATTCTCTTTCCAAGAGATCGTGGGTTCGACTCCCGATTACCAGGCGCGTATCTCTCACGAATCTTAGTTAATGTTTTCAATAATGTAATTACTTGTTTTCTGTATAAACGTCTGCAGAAAGAGATGAGATCATGGGTTCGACTCCCGATTACGCAGACTAATATTACAGGAGCTTATTCCTGTGTGATCCAAAAATACATCTATTAAACTGTATATTTAATTTAGCAATAACAATTACTCTCTTAGAATAATGTAATTACTTGTTTTCTGTATAAACGTCTGCAGAAAGAGATGAGATCGTGGATTCGAACCGAAAATTGAAACTCAATTTAGTATGGGCGCAAAATAACTTGCAACCGAAAATTGAAACTCAATTTAGTATGGGCGCAAAATAACTTGCAACCGAAAATTGAGACTCAATTTAGTATGGACGCAAAATAATAAAATACTGTTGTGAACAATATTGCATAAAGGGGTGGGTGGGGAAAACCAAGTATTGTCGCAAATATTGACGTGGTAGAGACAGCAAGGGGTAATGCAAGCAATAAATCTGCGGAGATAATATAGCAATCTTGGGAAAATCCGAGAATAATATGGGGGCAAAACTAGTAATGCAGAAAGACAATCTAGATTTGGGAAAAATCCGAGAATAATATGGGCGCAAAACATGGTAATGCACAAAGACAATCTAGATTTGATATTTGTCAGAATATTACTGTGCTGTCAATGTCAAAGTAATGAAGAGTAGCGGCGCTAATTTTGCTTCCTGCGATACTGAGCTGAGCCACTCTGTTGAATATATTCCTATAACGAATATATTCCCTCAACTAGTAGGGTCGCAAAATAATAATGCACATTCTGGAAATCTTTTATAGAGATGGTTGTTGCGATGGATATTGCATAAAGGGATGGATTGGAGAAAACCAAGTATAGATACAAATATTGTCGTGACGGAGAATGCAAGGGGTAATACGAGCATTAAATCTATGGAGAAAT
The DNA here is from genome assembly GCA_023014485.1 of Bathynomus jamesi. Classification (NCBI taxonomy): domain Eukaryota; kingdom Metazoa; phylum Arthropoda; class Malacostraca; order Isopoda; family Cirolanidae; genus Bathynomus; species Bathynomus jamesi. The sequence goes on along the minus strand of JAJOZX010002550.1, from coordinate 561,025 downwards.
ATAAAGATGCCATTAGTCGTCCAAAGCATGGACCCGTTATATCGGTGTTACGATTGGTACACAAACTTATCATAGCTCCACCCAGTTACACTGCAACCAATCATTACGAACATCTGCTCTTGATCTTTTGGGGCGGAGCTTGGTGATTGTGCATATAAAAGGAAATATTTTTCAGTTGGGAGTAACAGTAGCTATTTTCGCCAGTGAATAAACATTCCCTCTGCCAGTGAATAAACATTCCCTCCGCCATGGATCACGAACTTTACACTTTTCCGGATTTGTATCAAGAAGGTGACACTGCAGCATTGACTGCAATTAATCTTTTTAACGCGATTGACCGTGATGGATTATTTCCAACGCAAACCGTTGATGATATTTGCAATGACGCTCCTTACAATCCGACGCAAGGGACTACCATAGAAATGTAAGTGTCTATAATTTTATTTTTATTTTTTATTCACAAACTGTCAGAAAGATGATTTCATATATATGGAGGGATGTAGTATCTCGTCAAATACTTCATTTAGATACTCACCATTATGCTAAAATCGAAATTTTTTATGGCAATCTTTTGCATGTTTTTTATAAATGTTATTCGGAATTACCTCTTAAATGAGCTTCTCTGAGCGAACCAAAGATATCTTCACATAATGGGGTCTGTCTTACAATATGTATACTCTGTATATGTTTTTATTAAAAAAGATTCAATATGAACATTATTCTTTCTCCTTTAAGGTCCGATGAGGATTTGACACGTGTTATACAATCTTTTGAAGAATCTCGTGTCATGGACCTGAATACGGAGGATATACCGAACAGTCAGCATAATGAATGTCACATCGAAATAATGTAAGTGTTTTTCGATCTTTTTTGGGGGGAAGAAGACAATATATTTTCATCAATTTATTAAATGAAAGAAATCAGTACAATAACCATCTTAAACTACAGAATATACAAACTAACGTTACAAATATACACACGAACAAAAACATTATACTATACAACGAGTACGCACAATTGGAAAACGGCTTTTTATCTGTCTGCATACCATTTCATCGTTTCGTTGAGTGTGACACGGGTCGAATAAATTTTAAAAATTTATAAATTCTTTATCACGTGACATATGCATGAGAAATGAAATGCAGTACATTCCACAAGTATTACTAAAATATCCTTGTATTCGAAACGGGTTCCATACAACTTCGGGAATATGTAACTGAGCGAGAAATTTTACAATAACAGGGTCACTCCAGGGTTGAGTACCGAGTGAATCAAAATAGTACAGGCGTGCTATTTTTAAAATAGATTGCAAACCAATGAATCCCTTCATTACCGATGACATCTGTGTTCACAATAAGACTACCGCATTCTCGCGTACTTGGCAAACTCAATGTTTCATTCTTCGCAAACACGCCGATAAATTTGGAACGTGTGACTCGTTCACTATTCATTACTCTCTGAAATGTATTAGCATCCATTTTAAAAGTCAGTGATAACGCTCCTAAATCTATCTACTTCTATTAGGGCTTGCGACTCGAGATATACTAGTACACTAATAGGCGCCTCTATAGGCTTGGTGAATTCCAACCTCACTGAGATGTTTCCGCTCTGTTGTGGGCTTAAATGCGTATAAGTCAGGTGTAATTTCAAACGGATAAAGGTTAAATTGATCAGTGAATTCTTTCTGCGTTACCCCATTACCGAGCTCATCACAATCACCTGCAATATGGGTCAGATTACTATAGGCTCTCGCGCAAAGAGGTAACACAGCGTCTGATAGTCCGTATCCAATGTTCCACCCAAAGCAATGCCATTAACGTATAGAGTTATATTTTTAAGTCCGAAATTCTCGAATTTAAAGGCACTCTTTTTATATTTTCCATTCACCGAAGCATGGTCCTGCATTCCGATTAATATCCTTTTAGGAAGATTTCCCAGGGCGATGTTTTCTATCTGCTTCGACGCCAACCCTGCAGGCACCGTATATAGTTTGATTTGTACTCTGTTAATAGGGTATTTCACTGTAGCGTTTAGTAAATTTTTCTCAATTTCTAGTTGTTTTGGTGAACTTAATTTCACTCGCCGTACGCGGAGGTATGTCTCCATAATGTGAACCACAACGGGCTTTGCTCCCTCTTCTTGATCAGCATCCAGATTTAAGCAGATCTCAGGACTCGTGCGGGTGAGCTTTATTTTCATATCCACCCCGTTGACAAGCAACTTCTCCTGGAAAGTGAAATCTGTGTGCAGACGTCCAAAACACTCGTATATCTTCTTTTTAGAATTTTTAAATTTGTCCTTTATACTACTTTCGTCTTTAGTTTGATAATATCCCTCGGCACTTAAAAAGGTAGCCTTCGCTTCTTTGGAAAAGTTGAGGACATTTTCCAGATAGGCTCGTAGATGATAGTATCCCGTGCCTGACGATATGTTGGCCTGATTTAAATATACGTCACACTGGTTGAATATGGAGTGCAGAAAGTTTGTTTCAGGGTATACAGCATATTTGTCATCGCAGTCCGTTCCATCAGAATGGGCTATACGTAGCTTAGCGTACATGTGCACACAGCTTGGATCAAAAAAGTAAGGGCCTGAGCTGGGTATCACGAATTCTATAGGAGCACTCGGGGAACTAATTGTGTTTAAAGGGTTAATTGTAATAAAGTCACTGTGCTCAATAGAAACTTGAGTTGGAGGCATCTCAAAAAGGGATAGCTCCGATTTACAGCATTGTGAACTACATGGGTGGATGAAGCGTGCCATGACGAGTTAGAAATAGTGCCTCCTCTCTCGACAAGTAGTAAACAAACTATGATTCATGAGATCAATGTCCTTAGCTTATATCAGTCAAAAAAGTGGTCAACCATAGGTTTCATTCGCTTACAGCACTTCTTTTTTGATATCCTTTTACGTTTAATACCACGTGACCCCTTCTTCCGGACAGCCCTCTTCTTCTTCCCGCCACCACGCATTTTTCTCTTTGCATCTTTGATGATTTCGTCCCGTGTACGCTTTAAATGTTTTTTTAGAGCTTCTTTAGGTTTAGCCCCAGCCAATATGTCTTCTGCAGTGTTAAGACCTGATTGTAGCGCTTTCCTTCCGAGGTATCTGGCACCCCTCTTCAGCAAAGGAACAGCCGTACGTAGTATGGATGAAAAAATGGACCCAAGTCCACTACCGCGCTGGTATCTCACCCCTCGATAGACGGTGAAAGGCTTTCTATCCATTATAACTCAGTGCGTCGAAAGTGTAGCTTCACTGTTAAGCTCCCGTTACCGAATGGGAAGTTTTCACCCTCAATCGTTCTTATATATATTGAGATATTGGTTATTAAATTAGTTGCGACATTCACATAATGGGGTCTGTCATATGTAATACTCAAACTCCTTCTTCTATGGTTGGGGATGTGGGCAATGCGCAGCAGGCGTGCCTGGGTATCCCCAACAAACTGGTGCTCCACTATATTACTGTAAATATAGCACATGTCTGGGGACTGAGAGCTTTCAGCAAATTTCTCCATCTTCAATTGAAACATTAAGCTGGACAAGTCACGTTGTGCCTCGTGAAATGTCTCTCTTTGGAAGGCAGCGCTATAGCTCTTTATCTCTAATATTTTTACTAAGTGTTGATTTTAACCTCAATGTGCATGCTGGCGTGTCTATGTTTACGATTTCAAAAAGTAAATCGTTTGTCAGGTACGAATTTTCAAGACTCTTGTTTAAACCCTCCACAATATCCATGGCTGTATCATAATGCCCGATTCCTAACGAAACATTTATGCTATAGAACCGTCCCTCACCGCATTGAGCGTACAGTATTGTCTAAGATTATGCCTAATTTTTCGCATTCATCGGTGCTTCTAAGGATCAGAAATATGACCTGTGCTTTTTCAAAAGTTAAAAATTTGGTGGTTAACTGGAGTTCACATAACCCCACCTCATACGAATCACGACCCAATTCAATGGGTCCATGGAGCTCTGATACAAAGTTGGCTAGTGTGTTGTTAGGGTGTACAGACAGGGACGAGGAGGACGGGAGTGTGACGTAGAAATGGTTAGGAGCCATGTTGCATACTATTTAAGCTTCATTATTGCATCAGCTTTTATATAGGTGTTGAAGCTTTCTGGGTACCCTAGCCATTTCACCAGGTACATTTTTCTCTTTCCTGAACCTTTGCTTCCTAAAATTTTCTCAATTTTAAACACATTTTTTCCTAAATTAAATGCACTTTCTGCAATTCCTCGCGGTAAAAGCCTCCTGAGATTTCTTCCCCATTCAAATCTTCAACGTAATACATCATTATCTCACCTTTAGGTCTCATAGCCCTAACTTTAAAAATCTCACGTGTCCATCCTTGCTCAAAACCCTTTGCGAATTTATTTCCCGAACGCGACAGCCTTACATAATCATTGATTTTGAAGCGCGCAGAGTGTGGTGGTGTTGGTGATCCATCTCTTCTCGGGAGCGTACCTCTTTCTAAAACTTCGTTAGGTGTTGTCCCAATCGTGCGATGGTGTGAGCGGTTGTAGGATGATGCCAATGATTCCAGAATGTCTAGAAATCTGTATGTGTTTTTATGTGTAAAATAGCGGTGCATGCGTTCCTTTATGGTACGTTGAACTCTTTCAGCTAAAGAAGCCTTATGTATAGAATTGGTTGTGTAATAGCTGATATTAAACTCTGTCAACATGTTCTGAAAAGCACGGCCTATAAATTCCTTCCCCATATCCGTACAAAAATAGCCAGGAACCCTGTTTTCTTTTAACATTAGCGTTTTGGTGGCTTTAGCAACTGTTTCAGGTGATTTATTTTTCAGAGGAACTAGCCACAGATATCTAGAGAATACATCTATTATGAATAGAATGTAACGGTAACCATCGTTATACACAGAATATCTTTGCATGTCTGTTAAATCTGCTTGCCAAATAGAATCAATCGAGGCAGCCGTTGTCTTGGCTGTTTTAAACCTTTTTCTCACCGGCTTATGAAGCGTATAAGCGTCCTGCTCCCGCAAAAATCTCTCAACATCTTTTTTTCCTACTCCGTAAACACTTCTGTACAGTCTATCTACGCCGCCGTAGGAGGCTGGGTTAGAAATGTCATAATAGCGTTTACTTAATACGTTAGCCATTTGCGTATTTTAGAGGCACGTGGGTAGGGTTGACCGTTGTTTATCCTCTTCTTTCTCCTCTTCAAAGGTGTTACCGCCGGGGGTGACGGCGTCTTCAATTGTGCCACATGCGTTGCATGTTCCAAGTCTTTTAACCTGTTCAGATTTCCTATCAACGTTTTAGGGACATTTATTTGTTGTAGTCTTGCTTTAATATGCTTCCATCCTGATGGTGATGGCCTATCCCACTTTCTCACCAGATCATGGACAATGTCTACGATATTCGACCCCTGTACCTTTGATCCTTCCACAATGATCTCGCCTGTATCGGTCCATTGTATGGCTGGGTCCTCATTCAATAGATTTAAAGACTTAAACCTTTATTCCTCAATGTATGTGGGAGGGTGCTTTTTAATACATGCTCGATATGTTGTGTGGCTGATCCCTTAATTTGGTTGGTCAGCTGTATCGTCGGGTACAGTCCTATGTCGCCATGTCCATCGTCCCCCGTGCTGTGCCTAATAACCACAGGAATCTCTGTCGGGTTCTTATAATTTTCGTACTCGTGAAGAAATTTCTGCAGAGCTTCTTGGTATAAGATTCTTTTCTCATCAGGTGTTTTTTCACTGTTTAATAGGGCTAGCAATTCGCTTTCCATTCTTTTAAGTCTGCTTTTACGGGATCTAGATCCGTGTCTGGATTCCTTTGCAGTGAAGCGTACACCTCGTGTGGAATCACTACCACTTTCTTCATTATATTAATCTAGTCAGTAAAGGACCCAAAACTGAAAATAAGATGGGGAGAAATGACCCTCCTGTTTGTACAATAATTCGTTTTTTCTTCGCTACAGTTTGACTTTTACGAGCGAGTGCACGTATTATGTTCTTGTAACGGCGTAGGCGAGCCTTCTGAGATGGTTTCATTGATACATTGCAATTTATAACGTTAAGACAGATTTCACAGATGCATTTTAAAAAGTCGGAGTCGATATTTTTAATAAACATCTGTTGCATTGCCCGGGGCAGTCGATGATAGATTTTTATTAATTCACGGTATTTCTTTAGTCTCTTTGTCATTCTGGAATATACACCGTTTCAGGCTCGTTTGGAAATATATTCGTTCTTAGAAGCACCCTAAACGTGTTTCGCGGATGAAGGTCGCAAAGCAAATATCCGTAACGCGTGCTTGTAGCTTCTTTATAAACTTCCAAAAACTCCTTACGCTGATTCGGGAACATTTGATTGGCTAATACCCCAATTTGTGATACATCTCTACGTTGTGCGAATAAGACTAGATATTGTGTATTTAACGACACATCGCGCATGTATCTATTTTTGAAAAATAGATTCTGATTGATGAAGAACACGCTTATGTTAAGATGGTGGGAGAATACTGTAAATGTCTCGGCAAACGTTTTATCCATCTCCAACATGAGATCGTCAATTACAATGACTGTATGTTCATTTCCCTTTAACGAATTAACGTCATATACACCTTTGTGGAACAAAATATCATCTTGGTACTCGTTGAACACTGATTGATACGTCGAATAGCACCATATAACTTTATGCACAAATTTCGAGAACATCTCTCCCTTTTCTTTAATGATTTTAAGCATAAACACAGTTTTACCACATCCTGTAGGTCCAGATATAATACATGTGGATGGGCTCGTGAATCTGAATTTTTCTACAGAGTCCATTTCTAACACGTCACACTCCTAAGTGGATCATTTACAAAATATTACAAATTTTGAGTGCTGTTCCTTATATTTTGTTTTCTTCTCCCACAGAACCGTGAATGACGATGAGGTACAGCACCCCATCATCGACATTACGGATGACCCCGACGACAGTGTAGTTGTGATCACAGAATCCTCCCCTGCCGACGAACCCTCACCAGCGATACCGGTAGCACGTTCAAAGCGGAGGTATGATGAAGAGAACCCCACGTCAGGTATAAAGCGACCGAAATACGCGCCTGTTGTTAGCCAACCACCAGTAATAGAGCCCCAACCCTCAACGTCTTACGCAACAAGCCCCCCAGCAGCACCTTCCGCAATATATCCCCTTATTCATCCGCCACAGTTGCCCCCCGTTCTGTTGAGTCTACAATAATAGACTCCAGGCCCTCAACGTCTTACGCTGCCAACCCCACATCAGCATCTTTGGCCGATATAGCCCCTTGTCCATCCTCCACAGCTGTCCCCCGTTCTGTTGAGTCTGCAATAATAGATCCCCAACCCTCAACGTCTTACGCAACCAATCCCACATCATCCAATATAAACTCTTGTTCATCCTCCACAGCGGTGACTCGTTCTGTTGAGGATGATATAACGTTTGAGTTGGTGCGCTCCGCAGCCCCCACCCCAGCCTTGACTAGAAATCGGTATAGAGTCAGGGTCGACCCTAGAGCCATGTATAGCAATGGAATTGAGCGCGGGCTACGCCGGGTTGTACAGCGTATTGTAGAGTTTGCTCTTCAGAACCGCGACGAGCGTGAAGTCAGGACGAGTCTGTCCTTCGGATTCGGGTCAGATGACGGTGATGTAGATGATTATTGGGTAGTAGTGCCATTTAGACGTTTGGCGGCTGAAGATGTAGAATATATATTAGGACGTATAATGCAAGCCGCCCAAAGTAGTATAGCCTTCAATATGGACAACTTCACGGTAAATATTGATCGTGTATTCCGTGTTGCGGGTCATAGTGCCATACCGTATACTCTTAACTCAATTCTCAAGCTATTTATAGACGGCATATAAACGTCGATCGTGGTTGCGGCTTTATAGCAGTAGTCTCGCATGTTTACTGTACAAAATACACGGGCTCAAAAATTTGGTGCCTACGGTCGTGGAACGTGCCCGTAAACTAGCTGTAGACTGTGAACTTGAATTTGACTGTAATATGGGCCTGAAGAGCTGAGAATGGTAGAACAGGAAATGAATGTTCGTATAGTGGTATTTGGACTGGATGTCGTCGAAGGACTGTGTATGTTTTTAAAAGCATGTGGAGAGATCGTACAAGACCCCTACTTATTTTAGGATTGTCAGGTACAACGTATCTCCCCATCCGTAATATAAGGTGCCTTTACGCGAGTTATGATAAAAGTCGAAAATATGGGCGACATCATGATTTGTGTAAGGGATGTCTCGAGTTTGCAGATGATATAGTGAAACATTGTAAAGATTGTCATATGGTGTGAACAGTGTAAAAGCCCCAAATGTGAAAGCCGTGTAGTTGAAGCTGAGAAGAGGGATTGCCATGTGTGTAGACGCACATTTTTCAATAATACCTGTTTTGAGCTCCATAAATCAATTGGCACGTGCAGGAAAATGAGAATCTGTGAATGTGGTATGTTTCACACAATGGATAATTGGGGAAAATTTAAGCACAAATGTGACGAAATTCACTGTCCTACATGCCAGGAGGAATATAAGGCGGATGGAGTAAAGCATGTATGTTATATGAAAGACGCCAAGCCTAAAAACAAACCCTGTATAACTGTATACTACGACATAGAAACATACACGAATGCTGAAACCAAAGAGGTAATTCCACATTTACTTGTGAGCCAAACTATCTGCGATGAGTGTATGGAGATCGAGTGTGATGAGTGCTCCAAATGTGGTAAACGGACAAACGTTTTTAAAACGAATGTCCACGATAGTCCTGTGAAACTATTTGTGTCCTATATTGTCAAGTTAGCCGACAAGTTCAAAAAAATGACTGTGTATATTCTCGCCCATAACGGGGCAAAGTTTGACACACAGTTCCTTTATAAGGAGTTGCTTCAGCACGAATCCTCTGAGATTTTTACAGGTGATCCATTCAAAAGAGGCAACAAATTAATACAGATGCAAATAAGAGGTAATGTACAATTTAAAGACACTTTATTATTCACACCTTGTAAATTAGCAAAGCTACCCAAGGTGATGGGGGTAGCAGCTGAAGTTTCAAAATGATATTTCCCTTACACATTCCTCACTAGCGAGACTTTAAACTATGTAGGTCTACCTCCACCCAAACATTACTTTAACTATGATTGTATGAGTGTAGATGAACGTGAAAATTTTAACCGATACTACAACAGTTTTAATGAATCTAATCCTTATAATATAGCTGATGAATGTGAGCGTTATTGCGTGAATGATGTACGAGTGCTTAGAGTATGCTTCCAGGCCTTTAGAAGGATGTACATAGGCCGTTTCAAATGCAATCCGCTGCAAGTCGCAACCACCATCGCGTCATTATGTTTTACGGTGTTCAAGAATAACTTCATGCCTAAAGCCACCTTAGCCATTATTCACAGAAACAACCCCCGCAGTTACGGCCACAAGGCTATTTACTGGCTCATACACCTACAGCAACAGACAGGTGTATACATAAAGCACGCCCGCAACACGGGTGAAATACCCATTAAGATTAATGGTCGTGTTTTTTGGGTTGATGGGCTAAGTGAAAACCGTGTCACTGGTGAGAAGACTGTGTACTCCTTTAACGGATGCTGGTGGCATGGATGCCCCCGTCCTGAGTGCGGAATCGCCGGAGATATCCACGGTAGATCTCCTGCCGACTGTCTTGCGTGGACCCGCACCCGCGATCAACTTATAGGGTCCCAGTTCACTCACAAAGTCTTGTGGGAGCATGAATATGATGCACGGATGGAGACAGACGAGGCGTACCATGGAGAAATAAACACGATCAAGCGTTCAATGGGGTACTGGATCCTCTCAAATGCGGTGATAGCTTGTTCGGTGGGCGTACAAATCCCTTCAAGCTATACTTTCAACCTACGGAGGGTGTGAAACTTCACTACTACGATTTCTGTTCTTTATACCCATACATGATGAAGAACAACCCGTACCCCGTGGGTGCTCCTGAGAAACTGGTGGGACCTAACCTGCCCTCCATCAATGAATTTTCAAGAAATTTGAATGATCGTTACTTTGGGCTTTCTTTCGTAGACGTACTCCCCCCTCGCAATTTATGGATGCCGATCTTACCCGTCGTTATCGACCACAAGCTCATGTTTCCCCTGTGCGTGAAGTGCGCGGAAGAGAATAACGGCAATTGTAACCAAATACCCCACCAGCGTAAGATCAGAGGCGTATATACAAGTCCTGAGCTGGCCCTAGCCGTATGCCATGGGTATAGAATACTGAAGATACATGAGTTGTGGAGGTTTCAGAAACTACCCAACCTTTTCACACCATATATAAACGCATTTTTGAAGGATAAGGTTGAGGCATCAGGGTATCCGCGAGGAGTTGATACCGAAGATGAAAAGTCTGCCTATATTCAACGTTACCGCAACCGCGAAGGTATACAACTTGATCGTGCCCAAATTGCAAAGAATCCTGGCAAGCGCTTTAGTGCAAAGTTGTGTCTAAACAGTCTATGGGGAAAATTTGCACAGAATACCGGCAAAGGGAACATTCATTTGGCACAAAGTTATAGTGAAGTCTGGGATTATGCCAATGCTCCCGATAAAGAGGTCATGGAGATCGTGAATGTAGGTAATACTTACATAATAAAGTACAACAACACTGATTTGGCCAAAGATACCTCAAGGGTTACAAACATACCTGTGGCCAGCTTCACAACAGCCTACGCCCGCATAAAACTTTGGGGTCTATTGCATTCTCTTGGGCGGAGAGTATTGTATGCCGATACAGATAGCGTGATATTCACAGAGAGAGAGGGTGAATACATGCCTGCTATTGGGGAGTTCCTCGGCAAGCTCACTGATGAGATCAAAGATGAGTATGGGGACAACGCATATGCCGACTCTTTTGTCTCAACAGGACCTAAAACTTATGGGGTACGGGTGAAGGTGGGGGAGGATATGAAATATATCGTGAAGGCAAAGGGTATCACGCTCAACCATGCGAATCGGCGGGTCGTTAACTTTGAATCGTTGAAGGATCTAGTGTGTTTGGACGATGATGATGGGAGCGATCGGCCTCCCCAACTAACTGTAGGCACCCACAATTTTCGGGCGCAAAAGCTGGGGGGCCTATGATACCGTACCCTTTGGATACCATAACCTTTGATGCGTCTATTGTTAACTTATTTATCACACGTATTTGTAAATATGTCTTTTATAAAGGGTGTTCGGAAAGTCACTGTGCACTTATATTATTTAATAGCATACAATAGTATAACATTGCATATATGATGGAGGTTATGGATGGGACCATCAGAACTTATAAAAGGTGTTGAAAACTAAAAAAAATAATAAGAAAATAATAAAAAAATAATATAAAAAATATAAATATAAAAATATAAAAATATAAAAAAACATTAATTATATAAGTGCACAGTGACTTTCCGAACACCCTGTATAATCTTTGATGTGTCTATTGTTAACTTATTTATTACACGTATTTGTAAATATATATAACTTGAATATCTCGTTTATTAAATAAATCATGTTTCATTTAGCGTTTCACTTTCTCCTTTGTGTGTGTGTGTGTGTGTGTGTGTGTGCACAGGTGAAAGACCAGCAACGCGTGCAGAAGAGAAGCAGCAGATATGGATAGTGAGTCTTGTGGATGAGTGGTGTGACAAGCGGTATTATATCATGTTACACCATACCGAGTACTCGTACACTTCGGTTGAAAATGTAAATCTCGTCATCATGGACAATCTTAAGTATTTTTATCACTATATTAATGTATATCATGATGAGGTTCGTAGTGAGGTTGTGGCTAGTGCCTGCGTGAGTTTTTAGCAGACTTTAGAGACGAGTATCGTCTGTTAAATAAAGAGGAAAAATATGGGCATATGTTTCTCTCAAATAGTGCGCCGGAGTGTGAAGACGTTTAGTTTGTGGAAATGGTGAGTGGTAAAACAATAAAACCGTTATAAAATGTGCCTAGTTCATGAAATTTACCCTGAAGGAAACTGTCTGGTGTGTATTGAGGGAAGTGGTAGTGATAAAACGTTAAAACCGAAATTAATTCTTGTACCGGAAAATTTCTCAAAACACCTACCCAATATAATGGGGTACAACAATTCATGTTGGGTCAGCGCCGCACAGGTTTCATTAGATTATAGTGCGACTCGCACCTCACGGATCATACGAGTTCGAACAAACCCATTCACATATCATCAGGGTGAGTCAACCGCCCATCGAACCGTTCCTGCCTACCTGCGTGCCTCACGCGGCTTATAGTTATCTCAGAGTTTGAACCTAGTGGGCGTGCGAATACGATGGAACTTCCTTTGAGCAGCATTCTCAACGCCTCGTACGATGTGTCCGTGACGAAATCGTTGCGCGTGTTCAGGCGTAAATCCGGTATCGTTAACTATGTACTAGAAACGGAATGTAGACAAACAAACAAACGGAATGTTGTTTATTTAAGTGTCGAGGAGATGAATAGAATCTTCGTGATAGTTGAGAAGTGGAGTGAAGAGCGTTATAAAATACCTGCTAACGTAGGTACAAGAAGAGAGCAGATTAGTAACACCGCCTCATACGCCACTGTATGTACGTTGTGTACAAATAACGATCGACCATGCATTGATATACGGCTGATGTGGAGGAATGCTTCTGATAATAACGCTCTTGTCCCTTCGCGAAACCGTTTCATCCTCGACAGAATGTTTGAAATCGTCGGATTCCGCAAGTTGAAGCTATATTAGACGCGCGTGATACGGATATGCTTTATTTTGATACAGTACTTGAATACGCATACATCGCTCTGCTCGATGGGTTTACCGAGTGTAGGGCTGAACAAGGTGGGAATGGTCTAGAGCTGGACGTTTATTTAAAAAGTTTAGACTCTTTGAAATATCATGAACTTTGGTACAAAACAATTGATCGGTACAGGGCTGAGCTCACCTACACCGTTCCCCCTGAAGAATTATTTCTTTATATAACGAGCAGCTGTCGTAACGACTTAGAAGATTATTTCAACTGTAGCTATGCAGTGTGAAGAAGAGTTCACGATTGAAAAGCTCGCGTTGGTAGAAATAAACCCTCGATTGGAAAGGCGTGTTTATAAACTTGTGTTTAATAATGTGGCTAACGATGAACTCTGTGCATGCTTTTGATTGTATTCTAGACGTAATTAAAGATAACTTACCAACCGGTTGTAAAGTGGGAACAAAAATAGTACTGAACGATATGAAGGCCCTTCATATCGAGTACAGGTTTCCCTATACTTTAAGCGGTGAAATATTATTAAGCCGCGTATACTGCGTAATGCAGAGCAATAATGATGTAAATGTAGACTCGCTTAAGTGCGAGTTTAGTATTTTGAAAAAAAAGTGAAATGTATTTATATATTTAACATATTTGTTTGTGTGTGTGTGTGTGTGTGTATTTCTGCTATATTGATGGATATACGATTTCTTATTTTGCGCGGTTGAAGATAAAGTGTATGTATTTATTTATTTAACATAATTGTGTGTATATATTTCTGCTATATTGATGGTTATATTATTTCTTATGTTGCGCGGAGGAAGATAAAGTTTATGTATTTATTTATTTAGTTGTCTGTGTGTATTTCTGCTATATTGATGGTTATATTATTTCTTATGTTGCGCGGTAGAAGATAAAGTTTATGTATTTATTTATTTAGTTGCGTGTATATATTTCTGCTATTTTGATGGTTATATTATTTCTTATTTTTGTTTTTTGATCATTACAATGTATATTTATTTTCTATATATCTCCATAATATAAGTGTGTGTGTGTATATATTTCTCCTGTACTGTTATATTGACGGATATATTTTTTGATTATATTATTATTGTTTTTAATTGATCATTCAAATGTATATTTATTTTCTATATATTTATAATACACAGAATGATGTAATGTTTTATTTAATTCTTTTGGTTGTAAACGATTATACCAAGTGGCTGGTTACGCCTTCTAAACCTACTAGCGGAATTCTAAGCCAACTTTTAAGAATTAATTAAATAAATGGTACAATCTGGCAACTCTCCATAATAATGTATACTTGAACAATTAAAATAAAAGTGGTATCTGGCAACTCTCCATAATAATGTGTACCTGACCAATTAAAATAAAAAGTGGTATCTGACAACTCAACCTGAACAAGCCATTTACGCCTTCTAAGCCAACTGGCTGGTTAGGAATCTATAAGTGGACGACGGGTCGGCTGAAGCGTTATTATGCACTTGGCAGGAGCCAGGTGAACAACTCTCTTGCTTTCTCTCCTTCTCCTGCAGAAAAACAAAGGATCAATAGTGACTAATTTATCAAATTATGAACCTAATGAACACGAATCTAGTATAATTGACAAAGGATTAAATTTTGGCCTTAGGAAACCATCTAAAAAGATAGAAAAACAAATTGAAACCGAAAGACTTTATGAAGAAATTAAATACAATGAACATAATGGTAAAATAAATGTGATTAATGATGATGAACTTAAAACGAAATTAAAAACCTTTTCAATCTCATTTATTGAAAATAATAATCATGGAAAATTAACAAAAAATGAATATGACGTGGTATCATCTCTTAGAAACAATGATGAAATCATAATAAAAAAATCCGATAAAGGTAATAGTACTGTTATATTGAACAAGAATGAATATAATAATAAATTAAGAGATATTGTCAGCAATAATAGTAAATTTTCGAAATGTAATATTAACACAACACTTAAAGCAAAAAATGAAATAAATAAAATTGCTAATTCAATAAATGACGTAAACATCTCCAAATTACTAAAACGATCAGGAAGTTATAATGATGGTCATCTTTATGGACTACCTAAGATTCATAAAAACTCTACTAATCCACCATTACGCCCTGTCATCTCAATGAGCGGAACTGTCACACATGATATCGCTCAGTTTTTAAAAAAGATAATAAGACCGTATCTTAACAAAAATTTTATTGTAAATTCTACAACCGAAACACTAGCTAAATTAGCTAACTTAAAAATAACCAACGCTGAACAACTTGTTTCTCTTGACGTGGAATCACTTTTTGCAAATGTACCAGTCATGGAAACCATAGAAATAATTTTGGACAATGTTTACAATAATCAAAATTTAATTGCACCAACATTAAAAAAAAATATGAAACAATTACTTATTTTGTGTTGTACAAAAACTCCGTTTAGATTCTGTGATGAAACCTACATACAGATAGATGGTGTTGCTATGGGCACACCATTAGGACCTACCTTCGCAGACTTTTATATGTCAAACTTAGAAAATAAAATAATGAAAGAAAACAACTTCTACAACCCAAAACTGTACATGAGATATGTCGACGATACCTTGATACTATTTAAAAACAATAACCACATTCCTTTATTTATTCGAAGACTTCATGAACTAAGTAAATTAAAATTCACATTTGAACCTTCCTTGAATAATACACTCTCTTTTCTCGACATTAATATATTCATCGGTCAAAATGGATGTTTAACGACTGGTATACATGTTAAACCAACAGACAAGGGAACGTATTTAAATTATAATTCATACTCACCAGAAAAATATAAACTATCAATAATTAAAACACTCGTGCACAGAGCTTTCAATATATGCTCAAGTTGGCAACTATTTAATCAAGAAATTGAGAGAATAAAGCAAAATCTAATAAACATTGATTTTCCGCTATTTTTAATCGATAATATCATAAACCGAACTCTAACAAATTTATAACAAAAATAAGGAGGAGGAGGAAAATAAAAATAAAAATACAGGTATAAAATTTGACTTCGAAACAAGAAACCCAACAAGACTAAAACATGAAGAAAAATGTTTAAACAATATATTGAAGAGGCACATAAAACCAATGGATAAAGAAAAAACTATCAATGTTAACATATAGTATAAAAACAAAAAGTTATCAAGCCATTTTTCGACACGTAACAAAAACCCTGATAAGCAACATCATGTGGTGTACCAATTTACATTTCCTGGAGTTGACTGTACGTCGACTTACATTGGTTACACCACAAACCACATTAAAGCGAGAGCATACCAACATAACTATCGTCCAAGTAAAATTAACGAACATCACAGAGTAGATCATAAAATATTAAATTTAAAAAAATATCTCACAAAACTTTCAAATCTTATAGTCATCACATGACGTACAAAAATTAAAAACTGCGGTAGCCTTTTACATTAAAATGAAAAAACCGAAAATTAATATAAAATTTAATGAACTTTCGAATATTCCTAAATTAATTTGAAATTGTATCAAATTTACTACAAAAAATAAATAAATAAATAAAATATATATATATATATTATATATATATATATATATATATATAATATATATATATATACAGGGTGGGCCGTAAGTTTCCATACATAGGAAAATTTAAACGTTTGTTTTTATGTTTCAGATACCCTAAGAATATGCGTTTGTAAGATCTTGTTTACTGATGAAGCAAATTTTTACGTCAATGGAGAGGTTAATCGGCAAAACATACGTTATTGGAGTAATGCTAACCCTAACTGGCTGAGTCCGACGAAGATGCAAGGTGCCGGTAAAGTGATGGTGTGGGCCGGGATATGGGGTGACAGAATTATTGGACCAATTTTTGTCAGTGGAAATCTTAATGCCGAAAGGTATCTTAACATGTTGCAAGAAGAGATTTTCCCATCCCTGCTAAACGAGGAAGGTAACTTTCCAGTTTACTTCCAGCAAGATGGAGCTCCACCTCATTATGGTCTTCACGTGCGTCGGTATTTGGATCAGCAGTTTCCGGATGCTTGGATTGGTCGGCGTGGTCCTGTGGAGTGGCCTCCCAGATCCCCAGATCTCACCCCCCTTGATTTCTACCTTTGGGGGCACTTGAAGGCCATGGTGTATCAGGAAAAGATACGAGACATAAATCATCTAAAGGAACGTATCACCAACGCCATTACAAGCATAACGTCAACTGTGCTAATGCGTGTTCATCAACAGTGGGGAACACGTATTGAAATGTGTTTTCAAAACAATGGCAACCATGTAGAGCATATTATATAAATAAAAATGGTTGTCCATAAAAAAATGTTTATTTTTCCTATGTATGGAAACTTACGGCCCACCCTGTATATATATATATATATATATATATATATATATATATATATATAAAAAACCCATTTTACTTTAAAATTATGTATAAAGCTCTGAAGATGTTCAAAGTACAGTATATGAACGAAACGCGTCAGCAGAAGAAAAAATGAAGACAGTATTCTTAGCATACTGCAAATTCTTATCTAGAATTATTATTAAGAAACTCAGTACTGAAAATAAAAAACTATTCAGAATATTGGAAATAATAATAATAATAATAATAATAATAATAGGCGCCCTACCGGTAATGCCTGAAATTTGTACTGTGTATAATAATAATAATCAGATTAATAAGTTTTCTATCAGTCATGGCACATAACTTGTTGAAAATAGTCTTACATAACGTAAGGTCAGTGAGGAATTCAATTGTAGATGTTCATAAAATCTGTGACAGTGCAGAGTTGATACTCCTGCAAGAGCACTGGCTACCGAAGCAAGAGCTAAAATTCCTCTCTACCATCCATGATGACTTTATGTACCATGCGTCATCAGCAGTAGACTTGTCAGATGAATTAATGTACGGTAGGCCTTTTGGTGGTGTTGCTTTCTTAATAAGGAAAAATTTGTCAAAACATATAAAAATTTTAACAAGCGATAATGTAAGTTTGTTAGGCATTGAATTACAAGTGAACAATGATTGCATATTAATTGTAAACTGCTATTTACCATACAACAACGGCAGTAATCTAGATGAATACATTCATTTGCTGTATAAAATTAAGTCATTATCAGATAACCCCAAATATTCTCACTGTATAATAATAGGGGACTTTAACGCGCGCGCATGTGAACTCGGAATTCTTTGTAGAATTGGGCAACATGTGCGAGTCGGCCAAATTAAGTATAAATGATGTAGATGTATTAGGGGTAGCCAGTGGTAATTTTACATACGTTAGTGATATGAATGGTACCACCAGGTGGATTGACCATTGTCTCACTAGTAATAATCTAAAGGATCGAATTGTTAGAGTTCATATTCTGCATGATTTCCTCCTTTCTGATCATATACCATTAGAACTATTAATTAATTTTACCAATTTATGCGCAACATTACATAACAAGAATTAAATAGGTAAGAATAACAGAGAATAGAATACAAAGACAGGACAGGTCACCTCCTTAATAATTTAGAAATTTTTGCCTGTAATGATCCTTGCTCAAATTAGTCTCACTGTAAACTCATAGAGAGGTATTACAGTAAGATAGTATCCCTGTTAAGAGAAGCAGGAAGCCCCCTGATTAAATCTTACAATTATCATACTAAGATTATTCCTGGATGGAATGATTTATTGCCCCCCTGAAGAGGGAATCGAAAGACGCCTATGATTTGTGGTGCATTCATGGTAGACCCAGACTAGGACCAAACCTAACCTAACCAGGGGTTAGTTTAGGTTAGTTTAGTTACTTAACATTTAAAAAAAAAAAATTGGCAATGAAATTTGGCAATCTGGCAAGTGGCGTCCGAATCTAGCAAAAAGTCTGGGGTCCAGGATAACAGGAAAGTACCAAATCTTTAGAGTCCGATGAAACAGTTGTGATTTGTACAGGGTGTTCGAAAAGTCCAGTCATCCCCCTACAAAATGTACATATTGGTGTCTCTCTGAGAGCTTGGTTGCATTAGCGCTGTTTGATCCAGAAGTTTCTGTGGCTACGAAGAGGGCTATAATCAAGGTTATGGAGTCCAAAGAAAGAGATGAGGATGCACGAAAAAAGTTCAGCAAAACAGTTTTCAAGCCGACAATGACCCTGGATGCCTTCGCCTCAAAACAATCGAAGAAGCTATGCGTTTATTTCAACCTGCCGCAGGATTTCTTGGAGAAAGATCCTAATGACTGGAATTCCTTTCCCTCATTCCAAAACGCTACAAGAGATGTTTCTAGCATAAATGTGATCAATGATAATGCTGAGCGCGAAGTAGCTCTCATACAAAATTTTAACCAGAGGCATACAAAAGATGAAGAACAACTGCAGTTCCTTCTTGAAGTTGTGGCTGACCATCGTCAAAGCTTTCCCGACAGCAAACAGGAGACCTTGATTGGGCAACAGCGAGTGGTTTGGCAACCATGACACCCCCGTCTTGAACAGCTAATACCCAACGATACAGTTGGGGGGGGGACCCAAATGCCATGGTCTCATAGGGATATAGAGTAAAACTTTGAAGTCCTTGAGCTACCTCTAAATATTAATTGATTCAAATGAAATTTCTACCCACGCGTTTTTACATTATATGCAGCGGTGTAGTGCTGTGGGAACGCGTGGGAACGGCGGCGTTCCCTTACTTTGTTTGGTAGACGGAACGGCGTTCCCTCACTATTTCAAATAAATCCGAATTTGCAAATCTCTAACGTCATGAAATTTTAATTCCCACCCCTAGAAGAAATATGAGAAAGAATCATTAACTGTTTCATTTCTTTTAGCTTCGACTGAGGCAATGCTAGCCTATAAAGTTCTGGTGAAACAGTCACCACGGCGTACCAGTTGTTAACTTTTTTTTAGTTAATCATTCCAGTTGTTAGCTATTTTTATTGATCGTACTGGATGTCATATATCTAATGACACTGGAAATACTGCATCTTCAACCTTGGAATATATCCTAATATCCAGTGCATATGACCTCAAAATATCCCCGAAATTGGTCAGATTTCAAAAGATTTCCCTGGGGTCTTACAGTGCCCCCGGACCCCCAGCTGTATGGGCTCGCCGCGCTCGCCATTGTCCCCCCCGCATCTGAGTAACACTTTCAAAATGCGTTCCCTCACTTCTTTATTTAGCACTACACCATTGATTATATGCCACCATTTCAGGGGTTGGGAGCCACTTCTTTCCTAACCTCAAAATTAGACATGTAAATAAGAACCACCCTAATATATATATATGTATTTTCTATACCTCCTCGTTAACCTCGTTGATGTTCCATGCGATGGTCTCTCTTCACACGAAGCTCAAGCTGGTGGTCCATCCTCTACGCCTGATTTGGTTGAAGAGTGAGTTGGTTTCTTGTTTTATTTTTCGTTATCTGATTTTGTGTTTCGAATTTCACGTCATCGGTCATTATTACCCAGACCGAACACTTTCGTGCTTCTCTGATTTTCCACGTCTATCTGGGGCATAATATGCAGTCTAAGTTCTTCATTTCTACCATATCTCAAGAGCTGAAATTTCTCGATGTTAAATGTCATGTTGTTGTCTTCTGACCATTTGTATATTTTATTCGTATCCCTCTGCAAGGCCTCCACTTCATTTACATCGCTGATTTTTCTGCTGACCTTTGTATCGTCTGCAAAGGATGCTACTATACTGCTGGTGATTACTTCACTGTCTATATCTGTTAGCATGATAATGAACAGGAGTGGGTCCCAGTACTGTACCTTGTGGTACTGAGTTGCGTACTCCGATTCTGATGATATACCTTGAATTTTGACGACCCGTAGACGTTCTCTGAGGAAGCTGTAGATCCATTTTCTCAATTTGCCTGATATTCCCATATATTTCATTTTATGTGCTATTATACCATGAACACATTTGTCGAAAGCTTTAGCAAAATCCATCGAAGTTGTCATTGCCTTCCAGTGCATCTAGGACATTGATATCGTGTTCTATTAGTTGAGTTGTGATAGGCATGATCTACCTGATCGGAATCCGTGCTGATTTTCGGTGAATCTTTCCAGTGTCTCCAAGAAATCGAAGATTTTCTCTCTAACTATTCATTCAAATACTTTCATGAGGTGGGACGCCAATGACACTGGTTCTTTGCTTGAGATCTATCCCGTTCTTTATATATAGGGGTAATGTTTTTTCTTTTCAAGATGCTCGATATTTCCCCAGTGTCTATGGATGTTCTCCATATACAGTATCAAGGTGTAGCTATTTCATTTTTACAATTTTTAATCATTAATGCGTTCAATTGTCCAGACTTGCAGCTGAATGCGATTTCATTTGTTTTATAGGTCTCGCTACATTTTCTGTGGTAAAATCAAAGTCTGTTATACACTCTCCTTGCAATTTTTCTTGAAAGAATGCATCGATGTCGAGTATCGCTTTGTCGCTTTTTGGGGTACTGAAAACTGATTCATACTGGGCTCTAAATGTTTCAGATATTTCTTTTAGATCGTCATTTAGTTCATTATTTCTCTTCCTTAAGGTCCCGATAACGTCGCTTGTTTTTGTTTCCGTTTTCGCATAGAAGTAATTTGGATTTTTCCTTTATTGTTTACATATATATATATTATATATATATATATATATATATATATATATATATAATACACACAGACCGTGCATGGAACAAGGAACTCTTCTGGGATAATTAAATCCACTATAGTCCGAATAAGTAATGGTAAATGACAAATACCATTAACTTAATTATTCGGACTATAGTGGATTTAATTATCCCAGAAGAGTTCCTTGTTCCATGCACGGTCTGTGTGTATCATAAAAAACTCAGGGGACCATTCTGAGTTCATCATATATATATATAATATATATATATATATATATATATATATATATATATATATATATATATATACAAACTCAGAAGTTCCCTGAGAACATTATATGTTAAACACAGACCGTGCATGGAACATGAAAAGAAAAAACTATGGTATTTGTCATTTACCATTACTTATTCGGACTATAGTGGATTTAATTTTCCCAGAAGAGTTCCTTGTTCCATGCACGGTCTGTGTTTAACATATAATGTTCTCAGGGAACCATTCTGAGTTTGTGTATACTAAACGGACGTGTTTCGTGCCTTGAAAAGTGGACGCTCAATGTCCCGGTTGAGGCTTAAGTTTTGGTTTTTTTGGCTAAAAATACAATAGTTACCCCCTTTTTCTTTGATTTATTCAACACGACGTGAATGCAACGAGTCTTTTACTTATATAGAGGTTCTGAATGTAGGGATCTAGGCTTGCTTTAAACCCTAGATCCATGTCCCAAAGCTGGATCCTGTCTGCTTTGCAGATAGCTGGTGAGGGAAGCTATATTTATGGGATCTCTTTGCGAGAGACCCGTTGCCCACGTCGGGCTAAAATCATGAAAAAGAAAAACTATGGTATTTGTCATTTACCATTACTTATTCGGACTATAGTGGATTTAATTTTCCCAGAAGAGTTCCTTGTTCCATGCACGGTCTGTGTTTAACATATAATGTTCTCAGGGAACCATTCTGAGTTTGTGTATACTAAACGGACGTGTTTCGTGCCTTGAAAAGTGGACGCTCAATGTCCCGGTTGAGGCTTAAGTTTTGGTTTTTTTGGCTAAAAATACAATAGTTACCCCCTTTTTCTTTGATTTATTCAACACGACGTGAATGCAACGAGTCTTTTACTTATATAGAGGTTCTGAATGTAGGGATCTAGGCTTGCTTTAAACCCTAGATCCATGTCCCAAAGCTGGATCCTGTCTGCTTTGCAGATAGCTGGTGAGGGAAGCTATATTTATGGGATCTTTGCGAGAGACCCGTTGCCCACGTCGGGCTAAAATCATGAAAAAGAAAAAACTATGGTATTTGTCATTTACCATTACTTATTCGGACTATAGTGGATTTAATTTTCCCAGAAGAGTTCCTTGTTCCATGCACGGTCTGTGTTTAACATATAATGTTCTCAGGGAACCATTCTGAGTTTGTGTATACTAAACGGACGTGTTTCGTGCCTTGAAAAGTGGACGCTCAATGTCCCGGTTGAGGCTTAAGTTTTGGTTTTTTTGGCTAAAAATACAATAGTTACCCCCTTTTTCTTTGATTTATTCAACACGACGTGAATGCAACGAGTCTTTTACTTATATAGAGGTTCTGAATGTAGGGATCTAGGCTTGCTTTAAACCCTAGATCCATGTCCAAAGCTGGATCCTGTCTGCTTTGCAGATAGCTGGTGAGGGAAGCTATATTTATGGGATCTCTTTGCGAGAGACCCGTTGCCCACGTCGGGCTAAAATCATGAAAAAGAAAAAACTATGGTATTTGTCATTTACCATTACTTATTCGGACTATAGTGGATTTAATTTTCCCAGAAGAGTTCCTTGTTCCATGCACGGTCTGTGTTTAACATATATATATATATATATATATATATATACTAGCTGAGGTACCCGGCGTTGCCCGGGATAAATTTCACATTGCTGTTGAATGTCGTTCACGGTCAGCTTCAAGGCGTGATTGTCTTTCTTGGGGGTGTTTCTCTTGCTCTGGTAGCTACACTTTCTCGGACAGCTTCAAGACGTGATTGTCTTTCTTGGGGTGTTTCTCTTGCTCTGGTAGCTGCTACACTTTCTCGGACAGCTTCAAGACGTGATTGTCTTTCTTGGAGGTTTTCTCTTGCTCTGGCTGTTGCATGTCGTTCACGATCAACTTCAAGGCGTGATTGTCTTTCTTGTGAGCTTTCCTGCTTCCGGGCTTCTTTATTTTTTCTGGCTGCTGATGTAGATCTGCCCAAACTTACCCGTTTCTTTGGTGGCATGATAAAGTTGTTGGGATTTTCAAAAACTGCAAAAAAACATTGCCACATTAACTTCCTGTAACTATTCGCACAAACAGACAAACAGACAGGCTGACCGACTCTGTGTTGACATTCTTCATCCCATAAGAGGTTCCCGTGCCAAATTGTGGTAAGATATAATATATATATATATATATATATATATATATAATACAGTACCATGCAAAAGTATGAGACCACTGTCAATCTGATAACTATTAGATAATCTGTCCTATGGAAATTGGTTTTGATACTAAAATACACATTAACTAGAACCTCTGATTCATATTAACGTATAACTAAGTTATTACTTAAGTGTATAAAGTTGTATTAGCTGGATGACCCTCTAGTCTCAGTTGATCCCTCTACTGTACGAAGGAAGCTTAACTCAGTAGGTCTCAGATGTCCAATACTTGTGTTCCAAAGCATATTTTCTTCTCTTCTCTTTATTTCCATTCCTTAATAATGGCTTTTTTGCTGCAACACATCCTTTAAGACCTACTGAGTTAAGCTTCCTTCGTACAATAGAGGGATCAACTGAGACACTTGTTGTTTTTTCGAGATCTGCTGCAAGTGAAATGCTAGATTTGCGGATGTTTCGAAGGAGAGTAATCTTTAGATATTGTAGATCAGATGGAGAAAGCTTAGAAGGCTTCTGTAATCTCATTTGATCTCTGACGAGCCAAGATTGTTTTTACACCAGTTTTGGAAACACTCGTAGATTCACTTATTTTTCTTTGACTCAGTCCCTCACTATGCAAATGTATTATTTTATATCTAATCTCATCAGAAATTGTACTTTTCGTCATTTCTTAAACCTGTAAAAGAAAAAAAACAGCATGGATTAAGATTATAATGAGAACGTTTTGGATAAATTTGTTTGTCAGAATTTAAGTGAATATTCAATACTTTTAATTATAAATACTAATATAACAATACCTTAGGAGCATTTACTGCAAATCCATCATCAATAGTTCGCTAGATATTTAAATACATGCGTTATAAGTAATATAATAAATCAACCCTCAAGTCCAATTTATGCAGACTAGAGGGTCATCCAGCTAATACAACTTTATACACTTAAGTAATAACTTAGTTATGCGTTAATATGAACCAAAGGTTCTAGTTAATATGTCTTTTAGTATCAAAACCAATTTTCATAGGACAGATTATCTAATAGTTATCAGTTTGACAGTGGTCTCATACTTTGCACGGTACTGATATATATATATATATATATATATATATATATATATATATATATATGAAAATTATTTCACAAAGTAACACGTGAATAATGTTCATGATGAAAAGAACCATGAAGGAAAAGGAAACACCGAATGGTGCTCAAGCGCTTTCGTCTAATAGTTCTTTTCAATATATATATATATATATATATATATATATATATATATACCTCGCAACTTCGTAGCAGCTCCGTGTACTGGTCTGTCTTCACACACAGACAATGCTGGGGGACCTTGCTTCTAGGGCTGGTGAATGAGCGAATTGTTCTCTTGCACTCTCTGCCACGCATATCCAGGTACATCGGGATCATCTGTTACCGTACTGGGCCAAGCATCTAGTCTTCTTTTGAAGACTTTAACTTTCTGCCTGCTGTGGCGCTCCTGAGATTGTTTGGAAGCTGGTTAAAAAGTCTTGATTCCCTGACAACCAAACTATTTTCCTTCAGTGTTGAATCGATCCATTGCCTCTCCCTTAATTTGGGGACACTACAATATATATACAGTATATATTAGGGTGACAACTTCTTATAGGGATAAAATTTGAAATTCAAAAATATTTGCCGGCCATTTGTCCAATGCTGCCACCCTATGAGGAAACACCGTAAACGAAATCTCATGGAATTCGGAAAGCATTTAGGGGTGCCTCGAGTCACCTGAATGAAACTGTCACGCGGAAGAAATTTCAAGAATGAACGAGTTTCGACAACGCTTCAAAAACAAAAATGTTTCGAGAATGCAAGTGTATTATATAATTTAATAGAATTGTTTCCTTTATTTCATACTATAGATTATGCAAATCGATTACTTTATTTCATTAAATTAAAATTTTCATAAATAAATCGTTAAATAATATGATGTGTATCAATCTTTGGATGATCAGCTTTTGGTGCTTCAAGTTCATTTGCATACGACTGCCTGACTGAAAACAATGCTTAGAAGTTCTCTCCAATTCTTTTAAGATATCTAAGGTAATATTTTTTATTTTGATACATTGATTATATATTATTGGAAATTGTTCTAGAAAAGTTTCATTAATTGTTGGCATAGTTTGATGTTTAAATTATATAAATTTGGAACTGAATTTGATTTCCTATGATAATATATATACGAGTATATAAATATATATATTGGGACGGAAAAATTCTACCAGACGATGAAGGTGGTCGGTGTGACCGACTAGCCATTTTCGTAACCGGAGTTGATACCGAGAAGCTCTTGGGTGTACCTAAGCTGACATCAGGAACGGGTGAGGTCATCGCCTCGGTGGTACATGCTGCGCTCAAAGAATGGAATGTGTCAGAAAAGGTATCAGCTATGAGCTTCGACACTACAGCTTCAAATACTGGTTACTTGTCTGGGGCATGCGTAATTTTGGAGCAGAAACTCGGCCGCCGACTCTTATACCTTGCATGTCGCCATCACATCCTAGAACTTGTCGTTGAGAAGGCGTACATGGAATGCATGGGACCATCATCTGGTCCAGATATCCTCCTATTCTCCCGCTTCAAAGAGACGTGGAATACAATTTGCCAAGATAAGTACAAGACCCTGTCAGACCTTCCATCGAGTCTGAATGAGAATCGAGAAGAACTGATCGCTTGCTGGAATCTATATCTGACAAAACATCAGCCGAGGGATGATTACCGTGAATTCTTGGAGTTGTCGATTACAATCCTTGGAGGTAATTTACCTAACTTTAGGTTTCGGCGACCTGGAGCACTTCACCGAGCACGTTGGATGGCAAAAGTAATTTATTCATTAAAAATCCTGCTGCTTTCCCATCAGTTCAGACTTACAACTCGTGAAATGTCTGGCTTAAAACGATTTGTATTTTTTGCCCTGGAGTTATATGTCAGCGCGTGGTTCACGGCCAGCAGTCCTTCATCTGCTCCCGCGAACGATTTGAGGCTTCTTCAAGACCTAGCAAAGTACCACGATGAAAAGATCTCAGCATCCTGCCTTAGTGTCCTCGGTCGTCACTTATGGTACCTCAGCGAGTACTTGATTGGTCTCACACTCTTTGATAAAGGTATCAATGCAACAACGAAAAAGAATATCGCTCGATCAATCCTCGAAAAAGAAGCTGCTGAAGATCCTCCAAAGCGAGCCCCAATACCTGCTGTTTCTTCCATTTCAACAAAGCAGCTCTCGGACTTTGCCTCGAAAGGATCAAAGCTTCTCTTTGAACTTCTAAAAATTAATGATGGTTTCTTGTCCAAGGAACCAGAGATCTGGCCGGACGACGAAGATTTCAAGACTGGTTTGACTAAAGTTGAAGGACTAAAAGTCGTCAATGACATGGCAGAGAGGGGAATTGCCTTGATCCAGGCCTTCAATACAAAGATTACGAAGAATGAAGAACAGCGCCAACATCTCTTGCAGGTTGTTGAGGATCATAGGAAGTCACAGTCTGATACATTGAAAAAGGGGTATGGCTTGAGGAAAAGCAAGAATTAATGGGTGGTCTACAATTGAATGAAAGACACCCTGGAATATATTAGTAAATATATTATTTACTTATTACGATTGGAGTACGCCTGCACTTAAACCTTATGAACTAAAACTAACGTTTATTTACATTAATTAAAAAAAATATTAATTTAGTTTTACTAGGTAATGAATAATTAATTTTTATTATAAGGAGAATTATTTACCTCACTTGAGACACCCTTAAATATTATCTGAATGACCTAATATTTACAGTACATTGTTTTCTCATGTAGTAGCAGCATTGAACAAATGGCCAATAAAAAACTCCAACTTTCGATTTTTATTGTCACCCTAGTATATATATATATATATATATATATATATATATAGCTGAGAAGCACAATCCTAAGGAATGGAGTCTTTTTATCGATTCATCAAAATTGAGTTTGAAAGCTGTACTATCGCACAACGGTAATATCTATCCTTCGGCTCCGTCTGCACCTAAAATTCATATGAATGAATCATATAACAATATGCAATTACTTTTGAAACATATTGTCTATGATAAGCACTCCTGACATATCTGTAGTGATCTAAAAGTGGTTGCACTTCTCTTTGGCTTAGAGTTTGGATACAAAAAGTTCTCTTGTTTCTTCTACAAGTGGGCCAGCAGAGTTAAAGCGAGTCATTATGCACAGAAAGAGTGTCCACTTCGACAAAATTTGGTTCCAAAGTTGAGTCTGAAGTCCTGCTGATGAAAGTATAGTTTAGTAAACTAATGAAAAATTATATTAATCGGCGAGTGCCGTATATATACGTTTATACGTATTAAGTGCTGTCCCGTTGAAAACAAGTGAGCTCAAATTAAAACGGCATGTTCGGCAGTATAATATATATAATATATATATATATATATATATATAATATATATATATATATTAAGCTGAATATAGCGCACAATCTTTCAAAGCACTTTGTAATTGTGTACCATATTTAAAAAGGACGGGTATATATCTATATTTATTTGGGCACAATTATGACAGAAATATGTAAACTAACATATCGATATGTACGAATGAAAAAACACCTTATTAAAGGTACTAAAAACGCTAGTGTATTTTATAGAATACATATCGGATAACTAGTGGGCCAAATTGTCCACCACTATATACATATACTGTATGCTATATGCTGCGTACAATTTTTTCGTATTATTTGTAAGCTTCTGAATAACATTTTTAAAGCTTAGCGTTAAAATACATTGTTCCGTTTTCTTTGTAGCAATATATAACGAAGAACATGCATACCG
Organism: Bathynomus jamesi; assembly: GCA_023014485.1. Lineage (NCBI taxonomy): Eukaryota > Metazoa > Arthropoda > Malacostraca > Isopoda > Cirolanidae > Bathynomus > Bathynomus jamesi. The sequence goes on along the minus strand of JAJOZX010002550.1, from coordinate 532,372 downwards.
AATTAAGGGTGATGGTATGAATTCAAAATTGACAGTATAGTTGGGGGTCCAATACAGGGCCGGATTAACCATTAAGCAAAATAAGCCCGTGCTTAGGGCATCAAGGGAAGGGGGGCACCACAGAAATTTTCCATTGTCGGATTTACCATGGATTTATTATACTATTATAATCGCGGCTTATAGCCTATAAGCTGTTGAAAACTGAATTATATATATTCATATATAGTATTTATTTTTTTTCATTGTTTGAATTTGTAGTGAACAACAACCCTTTTGAGAGAATAAATATATTTCGTTGTAATCACACACTTTACGCTTTGCGTTATTATTTTGTTTATATCAAATCTTTGAGCGCCATATTAAAAATACATATAGATTAAATATTTTCGTGTGCTATAGGAAGTTATTCTGAACGTGTGATTTGTGCATATAATATTAAATATATATTTTACATAATCATTTGGTATTGTTTTACAGAAAGATTTAGGTTTATAGAATTGTAATATAAATTAATATTAAAATAAAAGAAACTATAAACTCTCTATATTGCTGTTGTATCAAGTGATGTTTATCACGGCCATTATAATAATAAGATATACTGACCTAAGTTAATTAGCGTTGAAGAAGTTTATCTGTTGCTCTCTCTTCTTCTCTAGGGTAAGTCTATGAAGTGTACTTTATTTGTATATATAACAATATTTTATCATACACGTATCTTTATTTTATAATTTATTTATCTATTGTCATAACAGTATAAAAGAATTTAGATTGTAATAACCAGAGTGAATAATTTGTAATGTATATATAACATCAAACGTAGTTAGGACAATTTAGGCCCTAAGCAAATGTTCATATTTCCTATAATTAAATATTGTGTTTTAAATAAATAAATAAATGTAAATATAAAATGTGGCTCGTTAATAGTGAAATGTTAATATTGATATTTTTATAGATTGCGTATTATTAATTCTAATGTTAAGTATTTTTATTTTATAGGTTTCGGTTCCTTCTTTCGGTTCCTTCTTTTGGTTCCTTCTTTCGATTTGATTTGTATTCAACATTTCGAGTTGATATTTCGGTTGAGTTATATTTAATTGCCACTTATATTTAAATTGCCACTTTGGTTGTGTACGGTTCCCATTTTGTCTTTCTGAGAATAAAAGAACAAAGCCAAGATTGTGATATGTGTAACTGTGTTGATTGCCACATAATATACAAATAAAATATTCTTTTTATTTCTGTATTTTACAGACCCCAAGAACCAAGATGAAACGTGTTCAGTTAAGTGGTGCACAAAAGCGAAAACTATCAAAAGAGAAACAAGAGAAGACTTTGGATTTAGAGTCCAAGACTGCAAAGCTGACTGATTTCTTCACACAAGTTCCACGACCACAACGTCAACATGATATACCGATTCTGAATCAAAACCAATCTCCGTCATCAGAAGTGGACACAAATACCACTTTGATCACTTCAAAATCAAAATATGATGACGTTGGAATCACCGAGGTGTCACAAGCAGGTTCATCTACCACATGTCTCACTACTGATCTCACTTTGCCTGTAAATTCTCTTGATACCTCTACTGCAAATGTTGATTCAAGTTGCTTTACAAGACATTCTGGGGTTGAAATAATTGCTGAAAATGAAAGTTTAGTGGACCATGGTGATGGTGGTGAAATGAATCAGTCTGCAGAAGATGAAGTAAATATAGCAAAAGATCCAGGGTTGTGGCTTGATTTCTCTGCTGATGATGTGGCTTATTGGATTGCTTGTGGACCCAGTGACTGTCAACACCACAATGGGCCATTTGACAAGTCTTACCGGCATTTCAGTAGTGGCAAACCAGCAAGATACTGTTCACAAAAACTTTTCGTTGGGACAAAAGCCAATGGTGAGAAATACAAGAGAGAGTGGTTATTGTATTCACCATCAACAGGATCAGTTTACTGTTATGTTTGTAAACTGTTTGCTCCTAAAAATGTCTCACATTTTGTTATAAGAGAAGGGTTCAGTGACTGGCGAAATACTATTGTAATTGATCATCATGAAAAAAGCACTACTCACCGAGACTCTATGCTAACATACTTAACTCGCAGACAAGGTGCGGGGTTGGGACAACAGTTGGAAAAACAAATTCAGGAAGAGTGTGATTACTGGGAACATGTCTTGAGGCGTGTCATAGCTGTTATTTGTACGTTAGCTGAACGTGGCTTGTCTTTTCGAGGAACAGAAGAAAGATTTGGATCATTGCAGAATGGGAATTTTTTAGGGCTGCTTGAGCTCATAAGCCGGTTTGATCCATTTTTAGCAGGTCACATTTTGAAATATGGAAATTCTGGCAAAGGAAATCCTTCTTACCTGTCCAAAACCACCTGTGAGGAACTCATTCAACTAATGGCTCAAAAGGTCCACGCACTCATTGTTGACGAAGTAAAATCTTCTGGTTATTTTAGTTTGTCAGTTGATTCAACACCAGATCTATCACATATCGATCAGTTAAGTGTTGTACTTAGGTACTTAAAAGATGGACAGCCTATTGAACGCTTTTTAACCTTTCTGAAAATGAAAAGCCATACTGGTGAGGAAATGGCAAATCAGGTGTTGCAGTACTTACGTGAAGTTTGTAAGCTAAACTTTTCAAAATGTAGGGGTCAATCTTACGACAACGCTGCCAACATGTCTGGGCGTTATAAGGGGATGCAGCAAAAAATTTTAGAAACAAACAAGTTTGCTATATATGTGCCCTGTGCAGCCCATTCACTAAATCTGGTAGGCCGAAGTGCTGTTGACTGCTGTCAAGAGGCGGTTAATTTCTTCTCTACAGTGCAGTTGCTCTATACCTTTTTTTTAGCCTCAACCAGCAGGTGGGAAATTCTTAAAGGTTGTATTGGAAATGAAAGTGTCTTAAAATCCCTCTCTGATACCAGATGGGAGGCACATGCTATGGCAACAGCAGCAATTTTGAAATCTTTCCTTAAAATTTTAGAAGCGTTAGAATGTATAGCTGAAGACCAGTCACAAAAGGGAGACACTAGAAGAGAAGCAAATAATATTGCAAATAAGATGCAAGAGCTAGAATTCGTTTTTATGTTGAATTTTTGGGATGAGATTTTGCAAAATTTTCATAGAGTAAGCAAAGTTCTACAGAATAAGGATGTGAACTTAAAAACATGTGCAGATCTGTATGGATCATTAGCTGACCAACTGTGCACTTCACGAGATGAATTTGAAAGATATGAAGCAGCTACAAAGGAAATGCTACCAGATGTTGATTACAAGGCAGCTCAAACTCGCAAACGTATCAGAAAGAAGGTACCCAATGACGGAGATGCACCAGAAGTATATCTGAATGCCAGAGATAAATTTCTTATCACCACCTTTTACACAATTGTTGACAAACTTGAAACTGAGATGAGAAGAAGAGGAGAGATATACAAAGAAATAGCAGAGAGATTTTCTTTTCTAAGTGATGTGCCACATAATGTCACCACTTCATCATCTACTGAAATTGAAAGGTATTCTCAGGGTTGTAAAAAGATGATTGATGCTTACCCAGAGGACTTGAACACTAATTTCTCTGCTGAGCTTCAGCAGTTTCACTCATATGTGTGCCATAAGTTCAGTGCAAAAAAAAATGTAAAAACAAGATTCAGTCATGCTGAACTTTATAAAATAATTGTAGAAGACAATATTGAGTGTGCCTTCCCAAATGTAGAAATTGCCTTTCGTATATTTTTAACATTAATGGTCACAAATTGCTCAGCTGAGCGTTCATTTTCTCAGTTGAAGTATATTAAAAATACCAACAGAACAACTATGCAACAAGGCAGGCTGGATGCCTTATCTCTACTAAGTATAGAAGCAGATGTGTTACGTAAGATTAGTTTTGAGGATCTGATCAAAGACTTTGCAATTAGAAAAAGTAGGAGAAAACTTTTCAAATATAAATGAAGTGGAAGTATACAAAAATAAACATTATTTTCCATCTTACTGTAAGTTTTGTTTCATTTCAAAAAATAAAATTTTATTTTATGGTTTATTTTTGTTTATATTTTGAATTACATATATATGGGGCACCAAAATCTTTTAAGTGCTTAGGGCCTCTAAAGGTCTTAATCCGGCCCTGGTCCAATATTATTATTATCAATGAACTATCTTGTATTAATTGCTGCATCTAGTTTGCTTCGCCCCTTTTTAATTTTGAATAAGATTATTTATTAAAAATGACTTTTCCTTATGCGTTATTACCGCGAATTGCTGTCCGTATATATTACTGCAGAAAGGGGGTTTCTTTAGCTTTACTTGTACAGAACCGGAAGCTCCTTATAGTCATATTCGCTTTAACAAAAGGCTTCGAGATTTTCTTAAATCTGAGTCTTTAGTCAAGGAGATGGTTTGACCCCAATACTTAAATTCTTGTACTTCATCATTATATATTATGTTATTATAAATTTAATATGGGAACTTCCCTACCTTCTAGTTTTGTAGATAAAATATTGTGATTCATTCTATTATATGCCTTACTTATAGCTAGAAAACAGCTATAAATAGTTCAATTACTGTCAGTGTATTTAAATATAATTTCCTTAAGTATATAGATACTCAGATCAGATGAGTGGGACCTTTTAAAACCAAACTCATTTAGTTCATAAGTTATCATTTAAGTGGTGTAGTAACACGAGTTTCAATAGTAATTTCGATAAGCAAGAGGCGTTAGCAATAGGCCTGTAATTATTGCTGGACATAATACCCTCATACTTATTATATATATATACTTATTATATATTATATATATATATATATATATAATATATATATATTATATATATAATATATATATATATATATATATATATATATATAATTACGCAATAGATAGAGAGGAAGGCTATATTATCTCGGCTTATTTACGTGTGTTGATTCACGAAATGTATATTCTAAATATCAGTACATACATACAAATAGTAGATCATTAAAATTTTTAAATTACGTAGCCTTTAGCTTTTAAAGAGAAATTTCTTTTAACACATGCAATTTTATAACGAAATTTGATGTGCAGTAAAATTATTAGTTCACATACCAGAAGATATTTATATATATCGATGTAAATAACAGGAAACTACATATTTAAAAGTAAACAAACAAATAAGCATGTATTATGAATGTATGAAAAGGTCTTGTATTTGAGCTTCAGAGCGGATGAAAATAAATCAGTTTCCCTTAAAAAAAGAGAGAAATTAATTTATTTAAATTAAAATAATAAACCTTCATTTTATTTTTCATAATACAGATATTAAACAAAGAAATTGTTTTTTGATTTAATACGTGTTTAACCTGATTTTGTTTCTTGTGATGTTCGCATTAGTTAACATACGAAAACGGACTTACACTCGAAGAGGTAATGTGATATTGGATTATAATAATATGCTTTGAGAATACAACGCAACCTCTTGTATGTTTTGAGGTCAATGCATGATCTCGTTAGGTCTATTAAACCCTTTTCAGATATTTATTTTATGGTTTCAATTCTGTTGTTTAAGAGTATAAATTTCAAAATTGAATATCATACTCTGATACAGAATATCAGTTTGATGTGTGAGAACGTTGCTCGCCCTGCAGCTAAAACTAGCGGGGCCACGAACACGACGGAACGCTGGCGGAAAGTGCCGGAACAAAATGTACTCGAGTGTTTGTCTGGTTTTGTTTGTTTTTGTCTTTTTTTGTTTGTTTGTTTTTGTCTGTTTTTGTCTCATGAAAGACCATGAAAGAACCCCACAGGATTTTGTTTTTTTTCACAAGGAGGAGGGGGGGGGCCTCTTATAACGGAAGCGAAGACCTTCAGGAGGCCCCCTCCAGGGGCAGGATTTCAGACCACCCCAACTTCCTCTCCCCAAACGCGGGGATACTACTACTCATATTGAATAAACTTTTTTGAGGCCTTCTCTAATATTTTCACTTTCCCAGAAGAGTTCCTTGTTCCATGCACAGTCTGTATGTAATATAAAAGATCTCAGGGGACCATTCTGAGTTCAATCCCATATATATATATATATATATATATATATATATATGTACGGGTGGGCGGAAAGTAGCTCCCTATTTTGGATTGGTAAAAAAATACGTGTATTATCCATTTATTTCAGAAGAAATAATATGAAAAGGTAGGCATACATGGTAGGTTTTCTCTAAAATTCAATGTGGGCTCCAACTCTTTCCACCAGCTTCTGGAGCCGCCCAGGAATGGCGTCCACTGACTTTAGCAGGAACTCCGGCGGGATGGAGGACATGACTTCCCGAATTCGGTCCTCCAGTTCTTCCAATATCCTCGGTTTGGTGCGGTAGACTTCTTCCTTTACCCACCCCCAATGGAGAACATCGACGATCTGATATTTATGCAAGATGGCGCCCCTCCGCACTTCGCTCTGTTGTCCGCGAGTGGCTGGATGCCCACTTCCCTGGGCGTTGGATGGGTCGTCGTGGTCCACATCAATGGCCAGCCAGGAGCCCCGACTTGACACCGTGCGACTTCTTTCTTTGGGGTGGGTAAAGAAGAAGTCTACCGCACCAAACCGAGGACATTGGAAGAACTGGAGGACCGAATTCGGGAAGTCATGTCCTCCATCCGCCGGAGTTCCTGCTAAAGTCAGTGGACGCCATTCCTGGGCGGCTCCAGAAGCTGGTGGAAAGAGTTGGAGCCCACATTGAATTTTAGAGAAAACCTACCATGTATGCCTACCTTTTCATATTATTTCTTCTGAAATAAATGGATAATATACGTATTTTTTTACCAATCCAAAATAGGGAGCTACTTTCCGCCCACCCTGTATATATATATATATTTTTTATTTTTTTTTAACTGCAAACAACACACAGTATAATTAATGTAAAGAACGACGCTTGTATAGAAGCACGTTCCGCACAAGATGAGGAGGGAGAACAAACAAATGAAAAATGAGGTAACCACCCGGGAATCGAACTCGGGATCTTCCGATTGCCGGTCAGATATGTTATCCACTACACCATGGGCCTCGATTAATCAGAAGTCGTAATTTTCCTACATACGAGCAGAAACCAATGCCCTGAGGGGGCACCTGCGCATGCCGCACACACATACATTTTAACTGCAAACAACACACAGTATAATTAATGTAAAGAACGACGCTTGTATAGAAGAACGTTCCGCACAAGATGAGGAGGGAGAACAAACAAATGAAAAATGAGGTAACCACCCGGGAATCGAACTCGGGATCTTCCGATTGCCGGTCAGATATACTATCCACTACACCATAGGCCTCGATTAATCAGAAGTCGTTACCTCATTTTTCATTTGTTTGTTCTCCCTCCTCATCTTGTGCGGAACGTTCCTCTATACAAGCGTCGTTCTTTACATTAATTATACTGTGTTGTTTGCAGTTAAAATGTATGTGTGTGCGGCATGCGAAGGTGCCCCCTCAGGGCATTGGTTTCTGCTCGTATGTAGGAAAATTACGACTTCTGATTAGGAATCAGTGCCTGGAGTCTTGCGCAAAAGCTAATAGGATGTTAGGCTTCATAGCGCGTAATTTCGAATTTAAATCGAAGGATATTATATTGCCCCTTTACAAGTCCCTAGTCAGGCCTCATTTAGAATATGCCGTTCAGTTTTGGTGCCCGTACTTGCGTGAGGATATTGATAGGTTAGAAAGGGTTCAGCGTCGTGCCACGAAACTTATTCCGTCATTGCGCAATAGGCCTTATGAAGATAGGATTAAAGAGTTAGACCTGTATTCACTCGAAACTAGAAGATTAAGGGGGGAGCTTATTGAAGTTTTCAAAATCGTTAATAACATCGATAACGTAAATTTTGAAATTGTTCACTTTCGATAATAGTAATACTCGCAATAACGGATTTAAGTTGCGTGGCAGACGTTTCATTACTAATATCGCTAAAAACTTCTTTACGTTTAAAGTAATTGATAAATTGAATAATCTTCCCGCGTCAGTCGTTCATTCTACCAGCGTTAATATGTTTAAGAACCGTCTTGACAGACATTTTAAAATGTAACGTTGTTTAAAATTAAATAAGAAAGTTAACAACAGGAGCTCTGGTGGTGGTGCTCGAGGATGAGTCTGTTGACGATGAATGCCAGCTTGTGACATGCCAGCGTGTGAGCCAGCAATAAAAAAAAAAAAAAAAAAAAAAAATTAGACTAACACGAACGTAGATGTAGCTCGTAGCGTAAACTAACCCACTTTTTGTTAACTTTACCTACTTTTTTTTTTTTATCTCCTTTCTTTGCATGTCTGTAACTCTCTTTACTTGCATGTTTGTAGTTTGCATGGTATGACAGTGAGTTAAGACTGTGTTTGCATGGTTTGTAAGCGTTCTTATTTACTTCTTTTCATCTTTCACCCCCTCCTTTTTCTCCGACTATTTTTCTGACTTGTCGGCAGTGGCCGGCGGATGATGATGGTGAGACTTTTTTCCTCTTTTTCTGAATGAATGTTAACCCCGAATGATAGGTGTTGCTCCTTACTTAACCCCTTATTCTCTTCTCTTCTCTTAACCCCCTACTCTTTCCTTTCTCTCGGGCTAGCCTTAGAGTGGATCTTAGGGTCTTTGTTAGCCTTAGCTTCTGTAGATCTGTAGATCTGTAGAGTGTATATGCTGTTTTGTCACACAGGTGTGTGTATGGTATGTAAGGTATGTAATTTTTACTAAAAGATTTACATGGTTTCATTTTAAACCTATATTTTAAAAGCGTTCATTTAATTTTATACTGAACTTGCAAGATGTTTATATATTCTTGTACTTATCTGATGTTTCCCTACAAATTTCAATACATATTTTATATAATGTTTATGCTCATTAACTCATATTTATGTTTTATTCTTTTGTGAATGTATTCGTCTTCTTATTCCTTTATCAATTTATCATTCTTAATTTAATTTTTTATGAACATTCATGTCTAATTTCATATTGTTTTACCTTCTTAGTGTAAAAAAAACAGGATTTTATTGTTTGATAAGCAACCGTGAATCGCTATACTCGCACACAAATATTATATATATATATATATATATATATATATATATATATATATATATATATATTATGTAGGAAGAAGGGGCAAGGGCAAGCGTCCACAAAAATCCCCCCCCCTGTTAAAGAAGGAGAGAGAGTCAAAATTAAGGTTTCTGAGGCCCACGATGCCATTTTATTATTATTATTATTTTTTTAATAATTTTAAAAAGATTGTGTAGTGTGTAAAATGCACGTATGTGTAGTGAAGAAATAGAGGAGAAGTGCGTTTTTTAGAACATTCTGGACTGCTCACAGGGTAGATGAGATACGAAAAAGATTAGCTAAGGAGGACAGTGACAGTTGAAACGGGAGTTCCAGCACTCCCTGTCTTCTGTCTAACGTCCTCCCGGGAGTGCTTCCGTGGTCGATTGGTGTCTACAATCTCCTCTCATATATATATATATATATATATAATATATATATCAGTGGCGACTCGTGGTATAAATGTATGGGGGTGCGATTTCATAAAATTTATAATTTTTAGAATTCTAGTACATAAACAATCACATGGTGCTTCCGTACGGTACTTATATGTCAAAAGAAGCCATAAATTTGTATTAAAAAAATATTTTAATAAAATATAAAAATAATAGTTTTTATCTGTTAAATTAATATTTATCGTTTCAAGCAAGGGGGAGCGACCGCTCCATCGCTCCTATACGCCAGTCGCCACGATATATATAATATATATATATATATATATATATATATATATATATATATTAGTGATGGGACGATTGTCATATTTCATACAATCGCTGTTGCGATTGCGATTGCGATTGTCAGAATTTGAAATCGCGCGATTGCGATTGCGATTGCGATGTTTTAGCTTTAGCCTCACATAACGCTCATTTATGCTTTAAATATACCTAAACGCGTTACCTACCATAGGGTTAGCTTGATTTTTAACATTCCAATTTTACATAGAGCAAATAAAGAGGTGTACTTATTGTTATTATTAAACCAATTTTTTATTCTGTTTTCAACTAATTCGCAACCCGTTTTCATTTCTGTTTTTGACTTATTTATTATTTATTATTATTCCGTATTGTTGTTAGCTAAACTTTCCTTTAAGTACGCATGAAAGAGCAGCTTTCATAGCAACTTTTGTAGAGATTTAAATCTTTTGTTCACAATCGCAACAATCGCATCATTAAATGCGATTGCAATTGCGATTGCGATTGTAAAAAATGTGCGATTGTATCGCGATTGCGATTGCGATTGCGATGCATCGTCCCATCACTAATATATATATATAATTTAGGGTGATTCAAATATGGGGGTAAAAAATTTTTTTTTATATTTTAATGTGTTCAACCCTTTAAATGGTTCATTTCAGCATAAAAACAACTATCCTAAAATATTTTAGCAAATTTTAATTTTTAGGGTTGCTACCAGCAATTAAAATTGACAGAACGACTCAATTGTCAAATTTTTCCAATATTGTTGTACAGTTTTCCACACCACCCAGGAGGTACAGTACAAGGCGCATTGCTTTTTTTTATGTGGAAAGCTCCCCGTAGGTCCTACCATAACTACAAGCATGCATAATTAAACTACAGTAGCATGATATTTGAGACATTAGCTGTCCTTACTTCATTAATGTTTCTTTTTTTCTATCAGGTAAACAGCCCTGTAGTTTTTCACTACTTGTAGCAAGAATTGTTTTTGGTCTTCGTCATGTGTTAGTATTTTATTATATTCATCCATTAATTTTACTCCTCTTTCTGCTATATCATTCACGACTTTCCACTGTTTGATAGATTTCTTAGCGGAGTTATACTCTTCATCATTATGCCATTCTTAGCATCTTTGAGTAAAAATTTTGAACTAAATTCTGTTATTGTAAAGAATCTTTGAGTATTTGATGTGACAAAATCTTCTAATGTCTTCGTTGGAATAAGTGCAGGATCTAGAAAAGCCCGTTTTGCAGGAAGAGTTTCTGTTGTATTTTGCAAGGCCTTTACCATTTTGTTTTTTGTTTCAGTAGGCACTTCATCATCATAAAAGGCCAAGGCTACCAGTTCTTCTGATAGGTACCAGAGGTGACCTAACAGTTTTTTAATAGCAACAGATGCAATTGTGTCATTTATTTGTTTGTAGACTACAAGATTCTGTAATAATTCCAGATCAAGACGAGGAGCGCAAGATGGCACAGGAGCTGTAAACCATGCCTTTACATATAATCGAGTAGCAATAGACAGATGTCTTTTAGTCCTTTTTGTCTTTTACTGAAATTTTGAACTGAGATTTGAACATAAAAATTTTTAATGAATAATTAATTTTGGCCATCCACCTAGCCCGATGAAGTCCCGCTGGATGTTTAAATTTGATTCCACCTTTTGGTTCACCTCCCAAAAAAATAATTGTTAACTGCAATAGTTCTAGGTAATCGTCTCTTGGTTGGAATGATCTAGTTGATTTGCTGCAAATGTAATTATGTCATCTTTGATGTCATGAATATTTTCATAGATATCTGGATCTGATAATGCTGTTTTGTAGTCCTCCTTATTAATGCTTGACCATTTTTCTCTGAACTTCTTAAAAGGACTATATCTGGGCCAGAAGATGGTGATAAAGACTTTGAACAACAGCTTCCAGCATAATTTCAAATATTTGGTGTCGACATGCCAGCCACAATAAATCGTTGTCGAATTTTTGTTCTAGAAGAATAGCTGCACCATTTCTAGGACCAGTATTGGCTGCCGTTGTATCGAAACACATGCATTTTATTTGTTCGCAGATGCCCCATTCAAGCGATGTCTGATACACAGCATTTGCTGTCAGGAGACCAGTACCTGAATCCAGTTTAGGCACACCAAGAAGTTGATCACGCCTTCTCCTGAAACCAATACGGACAGACGGTTAACAATATGCATTCCTGTAATATCTTCAATTAATTTTCCGTCCCAGTGAATTGTTTAGGGGCACCTCTGGCGTGAATTCTTTTCAGGTTCTCTGCAATTTTCTTTCTATATTTTATCCTCTCTCTACGAATAGAAGAGTAGCTAACATTGTACTCTTCTGGATTTTTTCCTAGACTTTGAATTGTTGGCATTAAAACTAGAGACGCATTCTGTCACTCAATTTTGCAACATCAAGACTTCCTAATAATTTATCATCAAACAATTTTCTACGTTTGCCACCTTACTTCTCCATGTTGAAGGTTGTGCAGCACAAAAACCAGCTTCATCACTTTTACTTCTCCTCTGATTCTGATTCTGATGATGTACTGGTGAGTATGACAGCCTCTTCATTCTTCTTTCTTTTGATCTCTTCTTCTGCTTCCTTTTTCATAACGTTGTTGCTTTTCTGCTGCTCTTTGCTCTTTTTAGCAACAGCCTTATCAATGGTACCCATTTTCCATGACGTCCTTTCTCACGTTTGCATTTTCAAGAATTTCTTATCATCTTCTATTTTTATAAGCTGCATAGCATTCTCATGAGCAATGTCAAATAATTTTCCAGTTTATCTTTCCATTTTTCTTCTTTATTATTTAAATTTTGTGATCTTTCAATTTGTTTGCTTTGTTTTCTTAAGCAGCTGCCATTCCTTCAGTATTCCTTGAATTTTATCTACTACATGTATTCTTTGTTTTGCTGGTATTCCTGCTTTTTTCCAAACTGCTACAGTAGCACATCATCCGCAGTAGAGCAGCATGATTCTCTAATGCCTTGCTTTTTAATATTTCTGTAGTGCATGAAGAGGGCCATCATTTCCTTCTCTGATGGTAATACGGATGTTTTTAGTACTGCAGAGGGCTGCCCAATTAGCCATACTTCAGTTTCTTTTCTTGTAGAACTTCTCCCAACTGAGCAACTAGGTGATGGTGAGTTAGGCCTAGCTTCCATAATCGATTAATTGGTATCAAAATTACGAGTTCCAAAAACAATTAAAAGCAAGCTAGTATATAAACCATTAATTAAAAATTCTGAAATATAAACAATTAAACATAAAATCATAAGTTTGTAAAAACAAACAAATTGAAAAAAGGGAAACTTTGACTCCTGGTAGCACATAGTAAATTTTATTTAAAACGTGTCGTTTCTATTCATATATATATATATATATATATATATATATTAGGGTGTTTAACAAATCAAATTTTTTTTATTTTAGATCATATACCCCATGCCCCATTTCCATTTCAAAAAAGTATGCGTAGCCAAATTTCAGCAAAATCGGATGATATTTGCAGGTTCCGCTCCTTATATGGTAAACTCTATGCTGATTGGCTTCCAGTTTGTACATAACCGGCCCATAAAAATTGCCGCTTTTCTTGTGCTGTAATAGTGTAAGATTGTTTATGGTTTATGCCAGTGGTACTCATTGAGCGGCTCGCGAGCCAAATACGTCTCGTGATGGCCTAAGCGGAGTTCGCGAGCCGCGCAATGAGTACCACTGGTTTATACTGTAAATATATCAGATTAGTTTATGTCGAGTGGTATTTTATGCTTGATGCAAAAATAATTGACACACATGCAGTCGGTTAATGTGCTATAGTTTTGTAATATATTCACGTTATCTATAAAAACCGTTAGACTTGAGCAATTCTTTTATATAAATGTTTGAGCAATGAGCATTTACCGTATGTTATTTTAATTCTAGGTACTGTTTGATGTGATGGCAGTTAGGAAAGGAACGTGGCTTCTGGAGAAAAAACCCTCACCTGACTTACTTGGGGCAAGGCTACCTTCCAAACAGCAAGTAATGTTATGTTTTGTATCATCACAGAGAAGAAAAGAAAACCATTGCAGAAGTAGCGATGGTAGACCCCAACATCTCTTTAATGAGTATCAACAACTCCAAAAAGACAAGGGTAAGACCACTGATGGTGCGCTTATGAGAAGAGAAATGTGGAAGGGTGATTTGTAAGACCTGTTTAATATAGCAAGCTCCAATGTATAGAATCATCCCATGTCTCTCATGAAGATAAAGCCTTCTTGACATCACAACGCAGAGACAGAATGAGTTCATCAATGGTCGGTGTGGATAGGTTTCATCTACAGGCAATGAAACGGAAAGCGAAAGTTCAGGATGCATTGAAGAAGAGGAAGAATCGTGAGGAGGAAGGTATACAGAGGATAACCCAGAAGAATAAACTTGAAGGTTACTCATCTTCAACATCATCGACGGAAGAAGAAGAATTCAAGGTAAAAGAATCAAAATCTTTGAAAACGACTCAGTGCCGATCAAAAAATACTCTAGATAAAACTCTACTGCTACATGGGATCGTGAAAACCTGTCAATTAGCCAGGCTACTACGTCATAGGCCGCCACCGCGAAAAGCTTAGGATACGACATCAACACATTGTCAATCTCCAGAGCCACTTTTCACAGAGCTCGCGCAAAAAACAGGGCAGAAATGGTGCAAGAGATGGCCACTACAAAATTCCAGACTGCTCCCTTATTATTGCTTCACTGGATGGAAAACTGCTCCCAGACATTAGTCGAAAAAGAACCCTTGAAGATAGGATGCTGTTGTTGTTACGGGACAAAACTTCGAAGAATTGATTGGTGTTCCTGCAGCTGTCGATGGAACAGGTAAACAGGTTGCACAGGCAGTGATGAAAGAGGTACAAATGCAAAGATTGAGGAACGGATCATAGGCATGTCGTTCGATACAACTCCTTCAAACACAGTGATGGTTTAAGGTGCTTGTATGCACATTGAGCAAAGTCTTCGAAGACAAGTATTATGGCTGGCTTATCGTCACCATATACATGAACTGATCCTCAAACATGTCTTTGAGTATTGCTATGGGCCGTCATGTGGGCCAGATATTGCTCTCTTCAAGAGAATTCGATCACGCTGGGATGCCTTGGATCAAAATCATATTCCACACTCAACTCTGACACAGACTTAATGAACATCATCAGCAATGACAGCTTCTACGAGAACAGGCGTGATGAAATGCTGACCTTCTTCAAGGAGGTTCTCCAGTCAGGAAATCACCCACGCGAAGACTACAAGGAACTACTGGAACTTGCCTTTATTTTCCTTGGTGGAGATCATCACATTAAACAATTTAAACGCCGTCCTCCAGGAGCATGCCATCAAGCAGATGGATGGTCAAAGCTAACTATGCTCTTAAAATTACTTTATTTAAAGACCAACTAGAATTGAAAAATCAAGAGTCTCGGGCAATGACACGTGTTTCTCTCTTCGTGGCTTTTGTGTATATTCGACACTGGCATGAATGTATCGTCCCAAGATGGGCTCCAAAGAACGATCTAAACCTCTGGAATCTGCTGCATAAGTATCCGGATGGTGAGGTAGCAAGAAATGCAGAAAAGGCCCTTCGACAAGGCCCTTCGACGTCATCTCTGGTATTTGTCAGAAGATCTCGTTGGACTAGCCTTTTTTGACGAAAGAGTTGAAGAGGAAGAGAAGAGAAAGATGATAGAGAACTTGGAAAGGCCCTCATCAAGGAAAGCTCATAAACGACTGGAAAGCAAGAACTTGCGGAATATCTCCATCTCTCATTTTGTGACTGAAAGAACAAAAAACTTCTTCAGATTGATAGTGGAGGAATGGGTGATCGTGAAATACCAGCATTCTTAAGTCATAAAAGAAAGAAAGGCGACAAATACAAAGAATACAAGCAACTCGAGACAACAATAAACGCTCTAGTTGTGAATGACGCAGCTGAACGAGCAATTGCTCTTGCAAAGAGACTGAACAATTCTGTGAGGAATGAAGAGCAGCAACAATACCTGTTACAAGTTGCAAAGAAACATATGAAATAAGTGCCAACAAAAGGCAAAGCGGAATTAGCCAAATACAGTGCTGTATAATTTTCATTGTCTGTATAAATTTCTAACTCCATAAATGTTAATGAAAATACATGGAAATTTGCTATTTGCTATGGAAAATGCTATTTATTTCTCGCTATAAATGATTAGATATCCAAATTAGATAGATGATTAGATATCCAAATAAGGGAAAAGGGAGAACGAGCAAATGAAAATTGAGGTACCTCCCAGGAATCGAACCCGGGATCATCCAATTGCCGGTCGCTTTACATTAAAACCTTGACCCCTACGCTAAATGTTGACTCATCAGCTGTCCCTTTAAATTTTTTATAATCCCTCCTCCTTCCCCAATTCCTTATAATCCCCCCTTCCCAATCGCCCTCACCATCTTATCTTATCTTATCTTATCTTATCTTATGTTTTCTCGTTTTGCCTCTGCTTAAATCAGTCTAGCCTCGGAAATTGCAGTGAAAGGTTAGTTAGTTTCATTATTCCAGTGTACTATTGTTAATTTTTCTAGTGTATTAATTTCACATTTACTATATGTATTTAAAAATAGCTTCTTAATTTTATATGTAAATCTGTATAACTTAGAATTTAACCCTCTTTTTTCAGTCTTTTAAAATTTGCCTTTATGAATAGGTTATAGAAATTTTCTTTGTCTTGTTTTTCATTCAATTATTGATTTTAATTTCACATTGTCATTATACAGCCTGAAGATGAGCGTATTGCTCGAAACGTTGCGCATTAAAGAAGACTTTTCATGGCATTTACATTTCTCCTTGTCATTGGATTTCTCCTAAAATATATATATATATATATTGAGACTGCTTTATGGTACTAGTTTTCGGCAGTCTTTTATAGGCTGCAGAGGTAATATTAATGAAATAGTTAATTAGTTGTAAAGAGGTCATCACATTCTTTCTTATCATATAATGAAGGTAAAGGAATTGGCTGAACTGGTTTGCCTTTTACTTAACAGATATAAACGTTCACAGTAAATAAGAATACAGTCACTTTACCCAAATTTCATAACCTTGGTCTAATTTACCATTGATCTAATTTACTCTGGTTATGAAATAAGGGTTAAAATAGAATGTACAAATACAATGACCAAACTACTGCAACTAAATTTTAATTACAATGAAGGACAATGCACAGAATATAAGTGGAAGATAAATGAACTTATTACATGAATTATAAGATAACGCTCGAATGACTTTAGGAGTCACATAATGGTGAACGGTATGAGACCCTCGTGTTCAGTTGGCTCGGCGTGAGGGTCTGTTTGAAGGGGGTATGAACATGTTTACCGAAAAATCTTTATTTACCAATCGATTTAGATGAAATTTTCAGCGTTTTCGCCTTTTCAGAGAAGTAAATTTCCTCTAAATTCGACTAATTTGCTTTAAAACTTGTGTTATTAGAGTACTTACGTTTTCCACCAAACCAAACTCGCCTCCCTTAACTCCCTTAATCTAGAAGAAATGTATTCGAAAAGTAGTGAGCTTCTTCCTAATTAGCTATGCTACAAACCCATTAGAATACTTTTTCCGAGTTTCAATTTTGAGCCGAACAATATTGGTTTCAACTTGAAAATTCGAAAAAGATTTTACCCAGATCCACCTTATACCCGATAACCTTTCCTCTATCTTATAAATTTTTTTCTAACTATTTTTCCATCCTACAAATCTTTTTCTAAGTTCAATGCTGGACGTTTCCATGAATGTCCTATATAAAAAACTATATAGGGTTATGAATAGGCTGACCATATTTCCTTGAGACAAAAACGGGACATTGGGATGGCAAAAAAGGGACGGGGGTTATGTAATATTCTGTATTCATGAAAAAGTAAGTACATAAACATATTGAGCTTACAATTATTCTACAGTGACAGAACCCATACAGAACCCATAAAAAAAACGGTACTGTCCCGTTCAAAACGGTACGTATGGTCAGCCTAGTTATGAATGATTGCCGTCACCCTCATCCGTTGGAAATTTCCAGCAGATATTGGTGGAGAGTTGACGACAAAAACCCTACGTCTTTTCTTCAAAAAGTTGTGTTTGTGGAGGTCTTCAAAAGACCTCGATAAGTAGTGGGTTTTTTTGGTTAATGTTAAATTTATTTGCCTTCGGTATTTGGCTCTACCTAATGGTAAAGGAGGAAATTACCATACCTTATTATTTCGTTATATCTTATTATTTATATGTTTATTATTATACCTCATTATTTCTATGTTTGGCAATTATGATACTTCCATTCCCAATAGGCTATGTCGCCAATCCCGAGGCAATTTTGTTGTTATTTAATTCAATAAATTAATAATTTGTATTTAATTAAGAAATAAAGGTGCCATATACGATACCATGTTGTAGGCGTGTATAGTTTTTCCATATCCTATTTATTCTACAATTTTGAACAACATCGTATATTTAGTTTTCTTTTTTGTAGTTAGTATTTTCAGGATTTCAGTTTTGAGAAAACTTGAGCTAAATGTTCAATTGTCTGTCAAAAAAAAGTTCAACAGGTTTTTCTAAAACTTCATATGAAATAAGTCGATTATATGAAGCAGTTTTTGAGGAAATTTCAATAAAATCTTACTAAGTTCTTTTTTATTAAAATTATTTGAATTAGTCAACCCAGAAGTCTGAATCCGTAGATTTTTCAATAAATTCAAAATTTTCAAGTCCTAAAGTTCCTTCTAAGAAATCGATTGTGCTGAAATTTAGTAGAAACAATATCTGTAGAACAGAGGTTCTTAACATTTTCTTGTTATATTTTCAGCTTTAAAAAATAATGGTTCCAAAAACCGCCTGAAAAATTACATCCGTCTATACATATATCTAAATATCTAAGTGCCATGATTAAAGGAAGGAAGGAAGGTGCGCCTACCACCTAATTAAAACCGTAGTGGTTTCAACCTTGAATTTTCACTCTTATCTAAAACGTTATATTTATTCTGATGATATTTGTCGATATTTATGCTAAATCAAAATCTTGATTTTGGTTTTGCACGTTGTCATTAAATAATTTAAAATCTACCTGGACGACAAATTAAGATTGCATGCAAACCCGCAGTCGAAAAAGTTGCCGGTTATTCAGCGACAACTAATATTACTATTAAGAACATTATCATGAAAGTAATTATCGATCAGCAAGCTGCATTTTTATAACACTCTTGCGTACCACCTGAAAGAGCTCTGCGTACCGCCGGCTGGAAATTGTTGCTGTGGAATACACTAGAAAGTCTGAATCCCGTAGACTTTTCAATAAATTCAGAATTTTCAACCACCATAAAATTTCTTCTAAGAACTTAAGGTGCTACTATAGCGTGATTCCTACCGGTGACTTCGATACTATAGGGTGATTCCTACCCGTTTTGGTTCGAAACTACAGTACTGTAGAGTGTGATTCCTATCCAAGGTATAAATGAAAATATAATAAATATAAAATGCTATTTATTATTCAATTTTATTTATTTAAAAAATAGTTTCGGTGCTACTATAGTATGTGGTCTACCTACGATTGGTTAGGTTTAGTCACGATATTTTCGTTAAAACTAACGAAAATATCATGACTAAACCTAACCAATCGTCAAGGGCGATGGACATTGGAATGTAAACAAGCAATTAGTAAACAAGGTAAGAAGCTATAATTAAAAGGTAGACCGCCGAATCGAGGTAGGAATCACGCTATAGCAGCACCGAACTTAATTGCGTTGAAATGTAGTAGAAAGAATATATTTTATATATGTAAGATACACTGCAAGTTTCAAACAAATCAATGAATAGCTTTTCATGGTCCAGAAATACTGTAGGGCAGGGGTGGCCAAAATGTCGATCGCGATCTACCAGTAGATCGCAGAGCAATTTTTAGTAGATCGCAGAATGAGCAGTAGCTTAGCCTAGCAACAGAGACCTTACATTTCACAATACTAACGAGCACACGACCCGACAGCTACTACCAAAAATTAGCGTTCTTTATGTTATCACCTCCATTATCGATAGCAACATTTATTTGTTTTAGTTTTGTGTTTACCAGTCATTTAACAAAAAATAGCAAAGTTTAACGTTAATAATTCTGAGAGATATTTAATTAATGTCACAGAAAATGATACCGCTAACTTTAATTTCTGCCAAAATTTCATACCGCGGTAAGCTGAGCTGTTATGAGCATGTGCCACTTAAGTGACGGGTCAGTCATTTGGAATAATCGGTGGTGAAGGTGAGTCTCCAATCCAATTGCATTAACACCGTTAAAATGAGTGCTGGACCAAGTGCCAAGAAACAAAAACTTACAAATTTCACAATGAGTGGGAGACGGCATATTTTTTGACGATGAAAAAATTCCAAATGTATGTGTTTAATTTGCGATGCATGCGTCGCTTTCGTCAAAAAGGGGAATTTAGAGAGGCATTTTAAAACTATTCACAAGCGGTATGACAGTGATTTCCCAGCTGAAAGTGAACTACGTAAGAAAAAAGTCAATGAACTTAAGTCTCAACTTAGTGCTCAGCAGTCTATCTTTACAAGGCCTAGCACAAAATCGAAAGCAGCAACGATTGCGTCATTTCAGGTATTTCGGGTGAACCGTGTACTTGCGAAACACAAGAAACCTTTTCAGGATGGAGAAATATTCAAAGAAGCATTTACAGAGGCAGCAGAGTCGTTGTTTCAGAATTTCAGTAATAAATCGGAAATATTGCCTGCTATTAACCAGCTTCAGCTATCCAGAAACACTGTGATGCGGCGTTGTGAAGTAATGGATGAAAATTTGGTGGAACAACTGAAGAAAGACACATGACTGCGTGTTCCTTTCACTTCAGTTTGATGACTCGACAGATGTGATCGACACATCACAGTTATGCATTTTTATTAGAATCGTGTTTAAAGATATGACTGCCAAAGAAGAACTGCTTAAAATCCTACCTTTAAGAGGGAAAACTCGAGGTGAGGACATTTTTCACGCATTCAGTGAGTTTGTTAACGACACACAATTCCCACTTCACAGGCTTGTGAGCATAACAACTGACGGATCACCTGCTATGACTGGCCGCTCCAATGGGTTCATCGCCCTGTGCAAAAGTGACAAAAGGTTTCCAAACTTCTTTAATTATCACTGCATAATTCACCAACAAGTATTGTGTGGTAAAATGTTGAATATTAAAGAAATTATGGATATTTCCCATAAGATTGTGTGTTCTATTCGGGCGAGAAGTCTACAAAGGCGTCTCTTCCGGTCTCAGCTAGAAGAAAATAAAACAGAACACACTGACCTTTTGTTGCACACTGATGTCAGGTGGCTAAATAGAGTAAATTCCTGCAGACTGCAAAGGTTTAGGGATCTCTTACCCGAAATTAAAGACTTTCTGAAGTTAAAAGAAACATATTACAAAGAGTTGGAAGACGAAGTGTGGTTGTTAGATTTAGCTTTTTTGACTGACACCACTGCTTTTCTAAATCAGCTAAACTTAGAGTTGCAAGGTAAAAAAAAACTATTGTTGAAATGATTACCTCAGTGAATGCTTTTAAACAAAAACTAGAACTGGTATCCTCACAGCTACAACGACACCAACTGCGGAACTTCAAAAACATGATGTCAGAGCTGGAAAGTCAGGGGAAAGAATGCGACCAATTTGACAGTGTTCGATACGTTGAACAGTTGCAGAATGTTATTACAGACTTCAACAGACGGTTCCAAGACTTAGCAACACTAGAACCTGTAGCAACATTCATGTGCTTCCCATTTGGTGCAAACTTTGACATTGATGATATTGCATAAAAAATGACTTTATTGTTTAATATGGACATATCTGCAATCGAGCATGAAATTTTGACTCTGCGAAACGACATTCAAATCAAATCCAGGTTTTCAGAAGGAAACTTTTGGCACCTACTTCTTGAAGAAAAGTATCAGAATGTCAGAAAAAGTGCCATGTACTTGACAGTATTTTTTGGATCAACCTACCTTTGTGAGTCAACGTTCTCATACATGAATATCATCAAATCAAAATACCGAGCCACTCTGACAGATGATCACCTGGATGCTTGTTTGAGGCTAGCAATCAGCAGCTACAATCTGGACTACACACGGCTTGCTGATGTCATGCAGTGCAAATCACCACATCAGTAAAGTAAGCTCTTCCTATTCCAGTATACCTAATTTCTAATAAGTTTGGGGGTTAAAATTTAATGAAAAATATATCTGTGTGCATTTGGCAATATATTTTTATATTCACTTCATTTTATTCTTGGTTATTCTCTCTCCATCTCTGTGTGTATATATATATATATATATATATATATATATATATATATATATTATATATATATATAAAACTGGGCTGGTGGATCGTATAGGGAGAACTTTGGAAAAAGTAGATCCCATCTCAGTAAAGTCTGGTCACCCCTGCTGTAGGGTTTCGGATTTTTTGCGTTGTTGATTGAAACTTCCACCTTGAATTAATTAACCTCAGATGTACGGTGCTGGTTTGTTTCCACCGATCTGACCGGAATAAAAAACGATTAATTCAAATGAATGGTGAAAATCCCTAAAGATATTACTTATAACGTTAATTGGCTAAGGTTAAGAATAGTGCACAATTTTTTGTTTTATTTTAAACAAATAAATTGGCTATTAGACTTTTAATGGAGCATACAAACACATGTAAGTGGTGTTTTTGTAGGTTAGGTTAGAGTAATTACCTTAGAATTTTCGCTTTCCCATGCTAAACATGGGCCTAATTCGTGTAGCGTATACAGTACAAAGTTAAAAATTCGTTTGCTCTTGCTGAATTTATCCGTTCTTACACTTCCACCGATTGCTTTATGACCAGCTTTAATGTTGAGTCCCTCTTTACCAATGTTCCTGTCTCCGAAACTTGTAATATAATCACCGACAATATCTTTTCCACCAACCACCATATCCTTGGAATGGAGAAACAAATCGTTCCTTCGTTTTTTGAAACTTTCGGTTGAAAATACAATATTTACCTTTGATAATAACACCAGTACACATTTGAAAACTTGTCGATCGATTTTTACAAACTAGTTGGTGATTCTATATAATTTGAGTGCGCTGATCTCAAAAATATAGTTAGTTTTTCCCTATCACGTATGGTTTTCTTACTACAGGGTGTCATAAATCCCCCATTTATCCCCAAATGTGAACCATTTTATCGAGACCAACATTGGATTGCACATGCTAAACCATAAATTTTGTTGTTATAGACTACAGTAACGCTTACATAATAATGTAGGGTAAATATATATAACAACCAGTCCCGTTCCCAGCAAAATACTCTCTCCCCTCCCATCAATGGGTGGTTAACATTTGGGGACAGATGAAGTATTACAACACCCCTTGTAGCACGAAATCTTTAGGTGATAGAGTAAAACCTAATTAAAGCAGAATTAAATAGCTCCTAGCTCTTGGACAAGCATATTGCTTGTTTATGAAAGAATAAAAAAATAACTGAAAGAAACAAAATATATTTACCTTCTTTACTTGCAAACATTTCAGGACTTATTCCAAAGACTTAATTATGTGTCGGATGCCAATAAATTGTTCTCCTGCAATCTAGACCCCAAAAGTTCTGCAGAGTCCTTAGGCAGATTCAAATCCCTGACTAAGTCATTTAGTTCGGCTTGGGTTAATGGTTTAGGATCTCGGTCAGTTGTTGGCTGTTCATAAACATCATCATTGTCTGGATTTGGGAATAGGAACTTCTGAACCATGGGGTACCGGCCTTATTGCAGATGGAAGACTTGGGTATTGAAGGCTCTCTTTATTCTTTGCATTATAACCTTTAACATTGCAAGAACAGAAGTAGCAGTCGTCGGTATGGTTTCTAGGCTCGCGCCATACCATAGGGATCCCAAATGGCAAACTTTTCTTTTTACCTTTGCTCCAATTCCTTAGTGCCGCAACACACGTAAGACAAACCTTGTTGTGGAGCCCAACTTTTGTCTTGATCTCCCAATTTAATTCCAAATAAGCATGATAAGCTCTCTTAATGAAGGTCGTTACATTTGTCCTTTGTTTTACAACAACATACGACCACAAATATAACAAAATATGTCTGGACTATGGGTACATCCTCTAGAAGCCATTATTAAAATTTTAAAGACGTAATGTTAGAATTATCTATCTGAAAAATATGAAAAAAACGAAATTAATTAAGATAAAAAAGGTAAAAAATTACAAAACGCCCCAAAATTGTTTTGCTAATAACTTTAAAACTGTGGGTGATAGAAAAAACTGGTAGCATTTTTTAATTCAGCGTAGTGAACTGCTTCAGAATCACAACTCAAAATAAAGAAATCGATTTTCATGCAGACCGGTGTAATCTATACCAACAAATCGACGGCATGACGATGGGTTCTCCTCTTGGATCTTCCTTTAGCAACAGCTTCCCACCGTTGTTCCTTGAATATATCAATCATTACCATCCAAATCTTAAATTTACCCTTGAAATGGAAACCAAAAAGTCTCTATCATTCCTTGATGTTCTGGTCATTCGCTCTCCAGATAGCTTTTCTACTTCGGTTTATAGGGAAAAGACTACTATTCGCCTTGGAACGAATTATTTCAGTTCAATACCATTTAATTTTAAAATATCTCGCATCACATGTAAAATATACCGAACTTATCATATTTTCTCAGATTAGATCCTGTTCCATAGAGAGATAAGTCACCTCCAGCAGTTCTTTAAGTATAACCTATACCCAATACATTTATTTGATAACTCTCTCAACCGTTTTGGAGAAAACCTTTTCAGCCTCAATATTTAATTCCCACTGTTCCTAAATTAGAGATGTACAGTATATTAAATTTCCTTTTCTTGGTCATACCACTGACGAAATGAACAGGCTCGTTCGTAGTGTCCTATCAGAGGCCTTTCCTCAGTGTTGTTTTAAATTTATTAATAGCATTTTCTCCCCCATTTATAATTTCTGCCGTCATAAGGAACGTCTTCCTTCATTTGTCAGGTCCTCTGTAATATACCTCTACACGTGTGCGGACTGTAATGCCCACTACGTGGGCCAAACTGGCCCGCAACTAAAACAGAGAATCGATAAGCATAGAGGTCTTTCCCATCGGACTGGCCATCCCCTGTCTAATCCAGAATATTCTGCTATTCGCAATCACAGCGAATCAACTGACCATCCAATAAGCGCTAATCATTTCTTTATTTTATTATCCCAATTTGCCGAACTTGACAGAAAAATTAGTAATTATACATTAAGAATCTGATCCCTTCCTTAAATGCACAAAATTTATCCGTTAAATTATTCACTCTACAGACATTCTTCCAGCCAACAGTTTTCTGCCCCATCTTCTCTTGCTAGTTTTTTTTTTTTCTCTGGTCATTCCTTCTATTGCCCTTGATCTGTGATCATGTGCACTTTGGGTAAGCTCTCATTATATATATATATATTATATATATATATATATATATATATACAGGGTGTCCCATAAGTCCGGCATCATAGGAAAAATAATAAAAAAAGGCAAAACAAAAGCTTTTATTTACAGAACGTGCTCAATATGTCCACCATTGTTTTCAATACACAAATTCAGACGTGATACTCAGTCAGCAAGCACACGGTGAATGATGTCAGGAGTAAAGGTGTTACATGCCCCAATAATGCGCTGCCGCAAATGTTCAACACTCCTAATTTTCTCTGCGTATACCAGCGCTTTCAAGTAGCCCCAGAGATAAAAATCTAGTGGCGTGAGATCCGGGCTTCTAGCTGGCCATTCCACAGGCCCTCGACGTCCTATCCAATGACCAGGGAATTGTTGGTACAGGTATTCTCTTACTTGGGTGCTGTAATGTGCAGGAGCGCCGTCTTGCTGGAACCATGTTGGGAAATTTCCTTCTTCGTTCAAGACACTGGGAAATGCTTCTTCCTTGAGCATACGTAGGTAGGTGCCTCCAGTGACATGTTCATCGTAAAAGAGGGGGGCTATGATGCGATCCTTCCAAATACCACACCATACCATCACCCGAGATGCACCTTGTTCCTTTGAAGAGGTATACCAGTGAGGGTTGTTTTGAGACCAGTAGCGGGTTTTCTGTCGATTTACCTCACCATTTCCATAAAAAACAGTCTCGTCACTGAACAGAATGGTGGACGGGAAATTGGCATCCCGAGCATATTGTGCCGTAGCCCATTCACAAAATTCCATCCGCCGGTCGGGATCATCTTCGCTTAATTTCTGTAGGATCTGAAGTTTATATGGATGCCATTGTGAGCCTGAAGAATGCGATGGATGCTACTTTTCGACACTCCTGTCTCGGCGGACAATCGCCGAAGAGACTTATTGGGACTTCTGTTAAAATGAGCCAGGATAGCAGTCGCTGTATCATCGTCAGTGGACCTCCTTGAAGGTCCACTGCGTGGTTTATCTTCTATGGATCCTGTTTCCTTAAACTTTGCAACAAGTCTGCTAACACAACTCTGTGTTATTGGCTCGCGGTCTGGATGCAGTCTGTTAAATTCAGCAGCGGCCTCTCTTTGACTCCGATTTCCTATGAGTAGAATTATCTGGATTCGTTCTTCCTTGCTCACAGACATTATGACCTGTAGAAAGAGAAAAATATGAATTATGGTGTGTAGAAATAGAAAAATATGAATTTCTCGTATGATGCCAGACTTATGGGACACCCTGTGTGTATATATATATATATATATATATATATATATATATATATATATATATAGGTATTATGTATGTATGTACAATCATGGCCAAAAGTTTAAGGACACCCATCAAAATAATGCAAAATTGAGAATTAATCACTAGTTGGGTACCATTCATTTGCAGAAGGTAGCATCCTATTTTTAAATATTTCACAATAGATTTTGGAGTTGAAAGTTGTATTCTTTTCAAGAATATATGATACATCCGTCCCACTCCGTGATAGGAAATGCAACTCCAAATCATAACAGACTCAGGTGTTTCACTGTTGTTTGGAGACATTCTGGTTTAAAGCGTTCACCAGTTCGTCGCCGTACTAGAGATTTGTCATTAAAAACATGAAAAGACGATTCATCTGAGAAAATTACTTTTCTCCAGTCTTCCGGGGTCCACTCTTTGAATTGACTGCACCATCTCAGGCGACGCTCTCTTTGTTGTTTATTAATGAACGGTGTTTTAGCTGGCCGACACGATTTAAAATCAGCTTGCAGTAGACGACTTCTGACAGATCTGTGCTCGTGAAGACCGCATCCTCATAAGGAAGTGTATTAACAATCGAAGATCATCAAGAGTCTTGCTCATGACTTGAATGAATCAACAGGATGTCATCTTAGTGACAGATCTGTCAGAAGGCTTTTACTGCAAGCTGGTGTCGTCCAGCTAAAAAACCGTTCATTAATAAACAACAAAGAGAGCGTCGCCTGACAACTCACAACGTAATAAATTGACGGGGGTTCTGGTTAGGTGGCAGCAACGAATTGATACCTTCGAGTAGCTGGTGCCGTGTAGGAAATCGCAGTAGTTTATCTTATACTACTCTCCGATTTCTTTTTGTAGGGGATCGGAGGATTCTGTGAAGCTTACTAAATTCTCTAAGGGTTCCCCGATTCTTCTTGTAGCGTATCGGGAAATTCTCTCTCTATTTTAAGACTAAGTTCTCTGAAGAAAACAAGGCTCGAAGGAGAAGACAAAGATATTCTCTAACTGTAGTTTACTGCTAGAATGTTACAATTAATGCTCAGTCTCTAAATCAGATCAGATACAATCAGAAAGAACACTGGAGAAATTTTATAAGTTTATATACTACATTTTTAATGACATCATTATTATTTAATGCTGACCTGTTTTGTTTTTTATTCTTAATAGGCTGAATTATTTTGCAAAATATTTAAAGATAAGGTAAATATTTTAGCTGTAGCAATGTCTAGACAGATAAGCAAGATATTTCAAGATGAAGCCATATTTTTGTTTTAAACCGTACATTGACAGATCTGAGGTTATCATGATCTGCTGAGTTAACTAAAAATGGAAATGAAAATATGCATTTCATTATGAATTACAATTAAACATGTAAGAAAGAATGTATACAGAAAATGAACATTGCAGAATTTAACAAGATTACATTATTAAGCCAAATCTAAAAAAATGAAAATAATTTAAAAAGAAATAATTCACCAATTATTCAGCAAAAATAAAATAAAAAGCAAATCAAAAATTTTATCCGAACTTGTGTCAGCGTTATGCGAATTTGGACTCTATATGTAAAAATGAATATGAGAATATAAATATATATAAATATAAGGATTATATGAATATAAATATATACGAATATAAGAATATAGGAATATAGGAATTATTCATTGTTCATTTTCACATATACCACCTCCTTTGAAGACAAAGATATTCTCTAACTGTAGTTTACTGCTAGAATGTTACAAGTAATGCTCAGTCTCTAAGTCAGATCAGATACAATCAGAAAGAACACTGGAGAAATTTTATAAGTTTATATACTAAATTTTTAATGACATCATTATTATTTAATGCTAACCTGTTTTGTTTTTATTCTTAATAGGCTGAATTATTTTGCAAAATATTTAAAGATAAGGTAAATATTTTAGCTATAGCAATGTCTAGACAGATAAGCAAGATATTTGAAGATGAAGTCATATTTTTGTTTTAAACCGCACATTGACAGATCTGAGGTTATCATGATCTGCTGAGTTAACTAAAAATGGAAATTAAAATATGCATTTCATTATGAATTACAATTAAACATGCATATGAGCGAAAATTAAATGCTTAAAATTTAAAATTAAGTATTAAGCAAGACATGATTTCATATTTTACAACGAAGAAAGAATGTATACAGAAAATGAACATTGCAGAATTTAACAAGATTACATTATGAAGCCAAATCTAAAAAAATGATGAAGTAATTTAAAAAGAAATAATTCACGAATTATTCAGCAAAAATAAAATAAAAAGCAAATCAAAAATTTTATCCGAACTTGTGTCAGCGTTATGCGAATTTGGACTCTATATGTAAAAATGAATATGAGAATATAAATATATATAAATATAAGGATTATATGAATATAAATATATATGAATATAAGAATATAGGAATATAGGAATTATTCATTGTTCATTTTTACACATACCACCTCCTCCTCCTCCTCTTCTCGTATTAGTATAATGTTTGCATATGGACTAGTCTAGTTGTTCTTTATTCGACTAAGGTTTCCACCGCAAAAATCACTTGACACCATTATATATACACACGAGTACATATTGCCATACAGGGTGTTTCAGGTCGACTAGAAATATGGGAAAGAAACACTTCATATCAGTTACGGAATTACTATGACAAACTTCAAATACCAAATACAAACTACAAATTGGCGGAATTTGTAGTTTGTATTTGGTATTTGAAGTTTGTCATAGTAATTCTGTAACTAATACGAAGTGTTTCTTTTCCATATTTCCAGGGTCGACCTGAAATACCCGTAGTATGGTATACAAGGCTAATTAAGTACCCTCAAGTGTGTTTCTAAGTGAGCATTTCTCCTGTAAGAGGATTTCTGCAAGTGGAAAAGAAATAAAAACAAAAATAAAAGCCGTTTGTCCTTTTACACACAGTCGCCTCATACAGATAAGATAACCATGATAACTCTCATTCACATTTATTACAATGCTGAGTAAATAAATAAATAAATAAAACTCAAATTGTCGGTATATGGCACGTACTGTACAGTTGCGGAAACTTTTGCTGAAAAAAAAGGCGCCAAGACTATTAATTAGTATTTTTTTAATCTTCCTTTTTCGATCGCAAAACAAAAAATTACTAATTAGTAATTTTGGGGTTCTTTTGAAATGTTATTTTTTAGTGAAGCTTTTCTGCAACTGTACGTATATAATGATTATAAAGAAGTGGCTCCATGCAGTCTAATTTCTAATTCTCACAGGATCATTTAATTTTTGTGAGTGCACAGCAGGAAACCAACTTTTTAAGAATACAATAAAGACTATGTCATAAAATGCCAGTGTGAATGAGGCATGACAAAATATCTAAGAGGGTCACAGCGAAATGTTCTGATATATTCAAAATTTTAATCAAGGTTCAGAGTTTGAGATACCTGGATAGTCTGCGTTTGAAAGATTGGAGGTCATAAACAGGGGGAAAGATGGATTGAGGAAGATTGTTCCGTCGTTGACCGGTTGGATAGATGAAAGATTGAGAATATCGATTAATCTTTGCGTTAGAGAGTTGGACAGAAAAGGGATATATATGCGAATATATATATATAAAAAATTTATGCAGAAAGGAGGGGGCCAAGGGCGAGGCGCCCGTAAAAATGACCCCCCCCCCCTATATAAGAAGGGGAGAACCGAAATCAAGGTCTTCGAGGCTCACAATGCATTTTTTTTAAATGATTGTATAGTGTTTGAAATGCCTGTATGTGTAATGAAAAATAGAGGGAGAAGTCGGTTTTTGAGGGCATGCTGGACTGCTCACAAGGTAAATGAGACAGAATTATTATATATATATATATATACACGCACCTTTTAAATGTTCCATGCGATGATTCCTCATTTCACGAAGGTCAAGCTCGTCGGCCCTCTTCTCGAGTTGGCCTGGTGAAGAAGTGAGTTGGTTTCTTGTACTCTCCACCTCACATAGCCAGGTACGCCCGGCTCACCTGCGATTGTTCCGAGCCAGGCGTCTAATCTTCTTTTGAAGATGTCCACCGCAACACCACTCGTGTTCCTTAGGTCTTTGGGCAGCTGATTAAACAGTTTTGGACCTCTCACAACAAAACTATTTTCTTTCAGGGTTAAGGATGTTCCCTGTCTCGCCTTTAATTTGGGAACACGACACAGTCTTCCTTTTCTACTTTCCACTGTTGTTTGGGGAGTTACAGGGTTCAGAGTAAGATTAGAGACTAGTTTCTCCATTATTTTCCAAGTGTAAATAATGGTGTATCTCTCTCTTCTCCTTCCCAGTGAATATAGGTTTAATTCGCGTAACCTTTCCCAGTAATTTAGTTCTTTGCACCCATTGATCATGGCTGTGAAGCTTCTCTGAATTCCTTCTACCTGTCTAATGTATTCTTTTTCATATGGGCATGTTAGGACCGAGCACTATTCCAACTTGGGCATGATAAGTGTTTTCAATAGAGGAATCATATTCCTATACCTTCGTTTAAAGGTTCTCAGTATCTGCCCAGTTATTCTCTTTGCTTTGTTTACTGTTATCTTATTTTGTTTCAAATTTCGCATCATCAGTCATTACAACTCCTAAATCTTTTGCTTTAGAATTTCTCTGAATTTCGTGTCCATTTGGGGTATAGTATTCCATGGATTTTGGGTCCTCTCTTTTTCCGTACCGTAACAGTTGAAATTTCTCAGTGTTAAACTTCATATTGTTGTTTTTGGTCCACTTGTAGATTCTCTTCATGTCTGTTTGTAAATATCCTATATCCTCTGAGTTTCTTATTTTTCTGTTGATCTTTGTGCCATCGGCAAAGGATGTTACTGTGCTGTCTCTGGTAACGTCCTCATCTATGTCAGTTAGAATGATTATAAAGAGTAGTGGAGCTAGTAGTATGACTGCAAAATGGGAGAGTGCAGGAATGTTGTAAGTTGTCATGAACAAATGGGATGTTGCAAGTTGGTATGCAACAAAGGGGAGGGGGAAGTGTTGCAAGTTGGTATGCAACAAAGGGGAGGGGGATGTTGCAAGTTGATATGCAACCTTGGAAACGTTGCAAGTTGTTATGCAACAAGGGGAATGCTGCAAGTTTTTACGCAACAAAGGGGGAGGGGGAATGTTGCAACAACAACAAGGGGTTATGCAACTTGGAGGCGGAGTTATCCCCCAAGAGAAAGAGAGAGGAGAAAGAGAAAAAGGAAGAGTAGAGCA
The DNA here is from genome assembly GCA_023014485.1 of Bathynomus jamesi. Classification (NCBI taxonomy): domain Eukaryota; kingdom Metazoa; phylum Arthropoda; class Malacostraca; order Isopoda; family Cirolanidae; genus Bathynomus; species Bathynomus jamesi. The sequence goes on along the minus strand of JAJOZX010002550.1, from coordinate 500,637 downwards.
ATGTTCCCTCTAATTTTTTTTAGTCCGTGTGCGCAAGAAATGTTCGTTGTGCATACATTTAGAGTCATGGTGAAAAATTGTGCAAACTTTTCTGAGCGCTATTACTTTCAAAATTAAATATATATAAATATTAAATACTTAATAAATATTATTTCCATAAGGTGATAGCTTGATCATTACGGTACTATTAAATGGATATTAAAAAACTGTTTACAATATTATATATTCTTAAAAAAGAAAACATTTTATCCATTCTAAAAATATGAATAAAATAAAAAATAACAAAATAAAATTCAACAAAATAAAGAAATAAAATAAAAATAACATTAATTGAAAATGACTATTTTAGTTATCATTTCTCAAAACAATTTTTAGCATTTAGCAATTTAAAATAGACTATCAAGATTAATACATGATTTTATCCATTCACAAAATAGGAATAAAATAAAAAATAAAATAAAATATAATCAAAATAACATTAAATGAAAGTGCCTTTCATTTAAGTATGATTATGATTTCTCCCTATGATCTTTAGCATTTGCCCATTCCAAATAAACTCTATGAAGATTAACACATCCGTCCTCATTCAAGTAACTTTTAATTCTCATGAGCATATCCAAATGATTTTCTTTCAAGCGGTTTCTTAATTTGTTCTTTATAGAATTCATTAAACTGAAATTTTTGAAATTACTTCATTTACGCTTGAGCCTGTGCGCATTTTATTTTGCTGTGTGCGCGGGTTTCACAACGCGTGTGCGCGCGCACACGCGCACACCTTAGAGGGAACATTGGAGTAGAGGTGTTCGCCTGGCGGGAGCCAAGCGCACATTAAGACTTCAGCCGAGCGGCCGTTGTCTTAATATGATCCTAATCAGCCAGTTGGTTTATCTGGTCGAGTTGCCAGATTGCGCTGTTTATTTAATTAAAGCATATATTCTGGCTTAATCAGCCAGTTGGCTTAGAAGACTGAGTTGCCAGTGTGCACTATTTATTTAATTAAAGCATATATTATGGCTTAATCAGCCAGTTGGCGTATCTGGGTAAGTTGCCAGTTTGCGCTATTTATTTAATTAAAGCACATATTCTGGCTTAACCCGCCAGTTGGCATAATCCGCCAGTTGGCTTAGAAAACCTAACCAGCCATTTGGTATAATTAAATAACAATAATAACGTTTATATATACAATCAAAAGAATTAAATAAAACCACACCACATCACTCTTTATTTAGAGGAATTATTGGATTGGCATAATCCGTCAGCTGGCTTAACCTGCCAGTTGATTTAGAATGCCTAACCAGCCATTTGGCATAATTAAATAATAATAATAATAATAATAATAATAATAATAACGTTTATATATACACATCCAAAAGAATTAAATAAAACACCATCACATCACTCTGCTTATTTAGACAAATTATTGGATCCAATTTCACGAAATATATTGAAAATAAATATACATACCTATATAAGCGAAGGAATATATGCAATCAAAAATAATAATAGCATAAGGACGAATTATTGAATTGGCATAATCTTTCAGCTGGCTTAACCCGCCAGTTGACTTAGAAGGCCTAACCAGACATTTGGTATAATTAAATAATAAAAATAATAACGTTTATATATACACAACCAAAAGAATTAAATAAAACACCACCACATCACTCTTTATTTAGACGAATTATTGGATTCGCGTTATCCTAGTCGGAGGTGTACGTGCATTTGTGTGCGTTTGTCCCCGTCAGCTGACTTAAACCTCCAGTTGGCATAACCCGCCAGTTGACTTAGAAGGCCTAACCAGCCATTTAGTATAATTAAATAATAATAATAATAATAATAACGTTTATTTATATATATCCAAAAGAATTAAAAAAAACACCATCACATCACTGTTTATTTAGACAAATTATTTATTGGACCAATTTCACGAAATATATTGCAAATAAATATACATTCCTATACAAGCGAAGGAATATATATATGCAATAAAAAATAATAATAGCATAAGAACTACGAACGAGGAGTATATGTACATAATTATATATATATATATATATATGTGTGTGTGTGTGTATATATATATATATATATATATATATATATATATATATATATATATATATATATATATATATAATAAAAAATAGTAATATACAAACCCGGACCTATCCAAATTATTCATTCTAATGAAGGTCAAGCATGCCACTCCACCTTAGACCTAAAGTTTAACGTTGAATCTGAACCACGTCTAAAATAAAATGTTAAAACATTCCTTATCACAAAATCTAATTTCAGAATAAAAAAATTTTAATCAGCTTAACCACACAAAATATCACTCGGGGGCGGAATAAGACGGTTTACCGAGAATAACAGAATCACCTTGTGAAAATAATATTTATGTAAAAATGAACAATGAATAATCAATATTCATTTTTACATGAGAAACCCAAATCGCCTGAGCGAGTTTGGATAGAATTTCGATTTTTGCTTTCTATTTTTTTTTCAGTGCCACAACCATGCGACCTACCCTTTCTATGGTTTAGTCGTATCCATATTTGCATTTTTCATTTGTTAGAGAATTTATTATAATTAATTATGGTTGTCTTGCATCTAACCCTCATCCCTAAATTTTATTAGATTATGCATACACACTGCATATGGCATGATTGCAATCCTTGTTTGTACTTCTTTATTCATTACTGTATTCCTCTAATTCATCTTTTTCGAAATTCTCCCAATAATGACTTGTACTGTACTTTATGCATCCGTACTTGTTCGTTCAAAGTCGTGCAAATACGTTCGCATGTATTATTTTTTACTTTTTCTTTTAAGTGCGTTCACCTCTCGCAAGCTGCTCATTCATGTTGATTCAGGGTGTTCGAATTCCGATGACGTCGCCAAAAGCAAGCATCTGAATTCGAAATCCTCTCTCTTGCTTCTGCTACAAATTTATAACATAAGGTGTTATGTTGTATGTTATGTTATATTATTATAATATAGTGTATTGTTTCCCTGCCTGGCCACTAGTTCGTTATCGGCTTACGTCACATAGTTATCCCCGTTCTCATTACTTGTACTTATTATTTCTTCCTAATTGTCATTCAAATTCTATATTACTTATGTATTACGTTATCATAAATGTCTGTGTACTTCCAATGAAAAGTACACCGTATTTTTCTCCACTTTCCTCATCGCTGGCTAATTAGACTCTCAAACTCTGATAACCAACCAGGTTCTAATAATATTTGACATAATTTTGCGTAATTATTGTTAACTATAAATATATAACATTGTTGTTAATCCCCTTTAAATTATATCAATTGTATCACCTATTTAGATTACTTCAGTCGTAGATATGTCAATTAACAATTTGCTAAAATTGTAATTAAATGTAATACTTTAATATAATGTAATTGATGTACCGTACTTTAATGAAACTGTAATTAATGATAGTAGTTTAGTATAGTGTAATTAATGTATTTTAATGACGATAATTAACGATAATAAGCGAATGTGGATTGGTTGGTGATTGTAATCATAATTGTAATAAACCGAAGTTGCAATGTGCTCAGTGATGTACTTGGATTGTACTCAATGTACTACGAAATTATGTCGCCCTTTAGAAATGTATACTCGGCGAAAATACGATCTTTTTCTATTATTTTTTAAATTTTTATTTGGAATCTTTCAAAAATCTGATCATGTGTTTAAAGGGGGAAACTTAACCTTCAAACTGCACTCCCACAAAATTTAGATTATATATAAAGCACGTAATTGTAAAATAACTTCACTTCGATTACTTCGATTATCGCTCCCTTGTTAGCAGCCTCTCAGCGAGGATGGGGCAGAGGCCCGTTCCGTCCCTAATTTTTTTTAGATTCCGGCCTGAGCCATGGTCGAAAGAGGTCGAACCTCTACCCCTGTAAATTGAGAGCACTACCTGTACATTTTGGCAGTAAACTACAGTAAATGTATTTTTTTTATCTTTTCCTACGAGCCGTGCCCTCGTCCGAGAACTCAGTAAATAAAGTCGATAAGTTATAAAAAGAAAATCGGCGAACCAAGAGAAAGTATCAGAGCATTATAGAACGAGAAGAATTAACAACTGTCGACCCTATAGCGAGAAAAAAAATTAGAATGTTATAGAAGAAAACCATCGCGAGAAATATCCGTTGCTGCCTTCTAACCAGAACCCCTGTCGACTCCGAACCAACCCAGGCCATAGACGGAGGGGATAACATTTATCATTTACTACAGAAATGCTCATTCCGGCGAAGGTCAAGCGTGTCACTCCACTTTAGACCTACAGTTTAACGTTTGAATTCGAACCACGTCTAAAATAAAATGTTAAAACACTCCTCAACACAATAAAATCTAATTTCAGAATAATAAAAAAAAATTTAAACAGCCTAACCATACAAAATATCACTCGGAATTGTCCTGAAAATGAAAGAAAGAAAAAAATAAACAACAACAATCAACACACCTAAAAAAAGACGGTTTACCGAGAATAGCAGAATAACCTTGTGAAAATAATATTTATCATTTACTACAGAAATGCTCATTCCGGCGAAGGTCAAGCGTGTCACTCCACCTTAAACTTACAGTTTAACGTTTGAATTCGAACCACGTCTAAAATAAAATTTTAAAACATTCCTCAACACAATAAATCTAATTTCAGAATTTAAAAAAAAATTTAAACAGCCTAACCATACAAAACATCACTCGGAATTGTCTTGAAAATGAAAGAAAGAAAAAATAAACAACAACAATCAGCACACCAATAAAAAATATAAAAATTGATGAATATATATATATATATATATATAATATATATATATATATATATATATATATATAAAGTAAAAAAAAGCAAATTAATTTATCAAAAGAATTTACGAAAAAAATTTCTCTATTTCAATTAAACAAATTTTGCTTATTTTGAAGTCTCACACAATTTATATACGGCAAGCATAATAAACTTAATCAGACCGAATTTGACCCAGTACAAATTAGTGTTTTTAGCGAATATTTTTCGACTTTAAACCTTTAAATTAACTTAAAATTATAAAGCGAACTAAAACTACAAAGCGATGCCTGTAAATCCATTATTTACATCCAGTCAAAAAATAATCTTAAAAACTCGAATAGATTCTGGAAAATTTTGCTACATCTTTATTGAATCTCTTAGAATGTTCTACTATATATATACACATTTTTTATTACCAAAAAATGCGTCACCATACACTCAAACATTTTAAACCTTGCCGTATAAAAATCAGCGCGAAAAGGAAACAAACAACTCTCGAATGCCGACTCTAATTTTGATTCCACATTATTACAGCTTCAAAAAAACGACTCACATAAATTTTGAGTCAAAGCGGTTTGGACGTCTAGAATCCAACGAGGAAGGAAGAAAAATTTGACCGCGAAAATTACGAAAATGCTCGCTATGAGAAGAAATTTTGAAATGATGGGCGCCATCTTGAAAAACAGTTACAATGATTTGATAAGGAATGAGATTCGAAATTTGCTTGCAAATGGGATAACACAATGCATCTTGCTATTTAAATAATCGAGCCAGAATATTTATTAATGCTATAATACGGGTAGCAATAATTTTGACCGAAATATAGCAACGTGGGAAAGCCCTTATTTTTATATAAAGGAACATCGCCTGCCACCAAAATGTAGTAATTAAGACCTTTTTACGTTTCTTATGTTGCTTTTTTATACTATTTTCTCTTTATTTATTCCATTTCTCTTTATCCTTCATCATTCTCTTTACACTCGCTTCGCTGTACTTTATAAATACATGTATATCTTAAACATACGCGAATTGTCCCAATTTTGTCTCTGCTAATCATAGTTTTTCTTGGCTTTCTACAACAAAAAAAAATTAATTATGGGGCTATAAAGCCCTTCTATATACAGGGTGTACATAAAGTCAGGATCTATTTTTGTGAAGCACTTGGAAATTATATGGAATTCAATCTGATAAAGTGGTAACATTTATTAAATAATTAAGAGTAGGATTCGACGTGACGCCCATCAGTATCCCTGCACAGCTCAAATCGTTCCGCAGCATTTCTAAACACATTCTGGAGCATTTGCGGGGTTATGTTATCTGCAGCAGTTCGTATACGTGTACGTATGGTTTCAAGACTCGTAATCTTGGTCTGATAGACGTGCGATTTGATAAAGCCCCATGCAAAGAAATCTAAAGGGGTTAAATCTGGTGATCTCGCTGGCCAAGGTCTGTTGCTTCCGCGTCCAATCCAGCGATTTGGAAAACGTCCATTTAGATAATCCTGAACAATTTTGGCTTAGTGACAAGGAGCACCATCATGTTGATAGACGACGGTACTAACAATCCTATCCCCGTCGTCTATCAACATGATGGTGCTCCTTGTCACTATGCCAAAATTGTTCAGGATTATCTAAATGGACGTTTTCCAAATCGCTGGATCGGACGCGGAAGCAACAGACCTTGGCCAGCGAGATCACCAGATTTAACCCCTTTAGATTTCTTTGCATGGGGCTTTATCAAATCGCACGTCTATCAGACCAAGATTACGAGTCTTGAAAACTTACGTACACGTATATGAACTGCTGCAGATAACATAACCCCGCAAATGCTCCAGAATGTGTTTAGAAATGCTGCGGAACGATTTGAGCTGTGCAGGGATACTGATGGGCGTCACGTCGAATCCTACTCTTAATTATTTAATAAATGTTACCACTTTATCATTTTATGATTGAATTCCATATAATTTCCAAGTGTTCACAAAAATAGATCCTGACTTTATGTACACCCTGTATATATATATATATATATATATATATATATATATACACACATGTTTATTTCTTTATTGGCGGTTCTCTGATTTCCAAGATTCGAGACAAGGTACGCATTTTAATTAGTACAAAAGCACACACACACACACAGAGATTTTTTTCTAGTATTCGAAGATATACAGGGGGTGGGTTGTAATAGACTTTCACGGGGGAAATACCCACGATGCCTCGCTCTGCTTCTCCATGCATTCGTTCTTTGATTTTAAATCACAATAAACAATGTAAATATTCTATGAGATTAATATTTATTTTTCACCCTATTAGCAACACTATAAACGGAAGAAACGATCTGCCTTATAAATCTAAAAAATAACTTCTTAACAATCCACGCTTTCAAACAAAATTTTGGTTTTGCACTCATTATTCCTTAGCATACTGTATATCAAGATATAGTTACTCTAATGATATTAAGTTAAGTTTCGTACTTTGATAATGATAATGATGGATATCAATACAGAAAGGATTCAAATAACTAGACCAAAAACGTTTCTGGTCTTTTTTTTCCCCGAGTAATTTTCAAGTAGCCTATCAACTCAGAAAACATCCTAATCAACATCATCAGGCATATTTACTTTCATAAAGGCAATAACTAAATAAAATATACTTTTGCTAAAAATGATTATAACCTTTCAAAAATTTCCATTTCATATAAGTATTATTTATAAATCAAATATATTTTTGCTGAAAAAAATAAAAAAGTTTTTTCAATTCCTTTTCATAGAACTATTTGTAAACAAAATAAACTTTTGATAAAAAAAACAAAAAATTTACCAAAACTTATGTTACCGGTGCCATCATTGTACGTTTGGCTCGAACGGAAAAAGTACCACATGTGGCTTGGCAGTCAATGTGTTAATCATTTAACAAAAAACGGCAAATTAGACTGCATATTAGGCCAGATGAGCCGGGCGTACATGACTGTGTGCGGTGGAGAGCGCGAGAGAGCAACTAGATCCCTCACCAAGCGGACATGTGTGCCAAAGAGCGCAGGAGAACAACTCGCTCCTCCACCAAACTGGGCGTAGAGGCGGGACCACGTGGAAACGCACACACACACGCACACACACACGCACACACACTCACACACATTTTATTCATGCAGTTAGCCGTGATTCACTCTCGTCAATTGAGTTAACATGACCTACTAGTTGTCACCATTATGCACTTATCCGCGATCGTGGCATGGAGCTAACCGCGACTTGGAGGTGTTTACATTCGCGGGTCCCCGCCATACCGGCACAATGCGACTCAGTCAGTGTCTCTCAGCGCGACCGAAGGCAATATTACGAACGAAATTATCAAAGACGCAAAGAGAAAAATCGGCGAGTGGTACCAAACCTCAAACTAAACCCAATAACCATACACACTGGCAACGCCTAGTGGCACGCGTTCATTAGTTGCGGGACTATTTACCGAACTTTTTGATCACACCTCGCATGTATAAGATCTACTAAGTCCTTTTTCATCCGGTAGTTAAAAGGACACATTCATTTTCATCTGTTCAGGCTCATTTGTTTAAGGTTCAAAATTGAGTGTCAAATGTGATGCAAGAGAGCATTTTCCTCCTACACCAAGCGGTCATGTGTGGCGGAGAGCGACTGTTAATTTTTATAGAAAACAGAGTAAATACATTTTTACATTAAATTGTCTTCGTATCCAACTTATTTTACGTGAGACGAGAAGGAAAGGGCGCAGGTACATGAAAGGGAACCATCGGTACGTTTTCCAGATATAGCAGCGAGGGAATACCCATGATGTCGCACTCTGCTTCTCCTTACATTTGTTCTTTGATTTAAAATCACAATAAACAATGTAAATGTTCTATCAGATTAATATTTTATTTTTCATCCTATAAACATCATCATAAACGGTAGACATGATCTACCTTAAAGCTAAAACATAACTTCTTAACAATCCATGTTTCCAGCATCATTAAGCATCGATAACTCCCCACCCACCCATCCCAGAGAAGCAGAGCGAGGCATTGTGGGTATTTCCTCCGTGAAGGTCTACCCCCCCAAACCTGGGGTATTATAACCCACCCCCTGTATATCTTCGAATACCAGAAAAGATGTGTGTGTGTGTGTGTGTTTTTTTGTACTGATTTAAAATGCATACCTAATCTCGAATCTTGGAAATCAGAGAACCGCCAATAAAGAAATAAACATAAAACATATATATATATATATATATATATATATATATATATATATATATATGAGAAAAGTTCAGAATGGAAGGGCTTTATAGCCCATAATTAATTTTTTTTGTTGTAGAAAGACAAGAAAAAACTATGATTAGCAGAGACAAAATTGGGACAATTCGCGTATGTTTGAGATATACATGTATTTATAAAGTACAGCGAAGCGAGTGTAAAGAGAATGATGAGGGATAAAGAGAAATGGAATAAAGAAAGAGAAAATAGTATAAAAAAGCAACATAAGAAAGGTAAAAAGGTCTTAATTAGTACATTTTAGTGGCAGGCGATGTTCCTTTATATAAAAATAAGGGCTTTCCCACGTTGCCTTATATTTCGGTCAAAATTGTTGCTACCCGTATTATAGCATTAATAAATATTCTGGCTCGATTATTTAAATAGCAAGATGCATTGTGTTATCTCATTTGCAAGCAAATTTCGAATCTCATTCCTTATCATATCATTGTAACTGTTTTTCAAGATGGCGCCCATGATTTCAAAATTTCTTCTCATAGCGAGCATTTTCGTAATTTTCGCGGTCAAATTTTTTTTTTCGCTGCTCGTTGGATTCTAGACTTCCAAACCGCTTTGACTCAAAATTTATCTGAGTCGTCTTGTCGAAGCCGTAATAATGTGGAGTCAAAATTAGAGTCGGCATTCGAGACTTGTTTGTTTTCTTTTCGCGTTGATTTTTATACGGCAAGGTTTAAAATGTTTGAGTGTATGATGAGGCATTTTTAGGTAATAAAAAATGTGTGTATATATATATATATATATATACAGGGTGTCCGAGAATTATCTGTACAAGTTTTGGCTGTTATTAAAAGTCAACCATGAAGTGTAGAAATTCTAGTGTTGTCCCATTTTACAGAGAATCTCATTAAGTTTTTTCGGATACCAAGTTTTGACAAGTTTTTTAGAAATTCCAGTGTGTCCGAAAATTATCTGTACAATTTCATCTTTTAATAAAATTCTTGATAACACACGTAAAATTCTTAAACAAGATTATATAGAATCTGTATTTTCAAAAGTTTCTTTTATTAAAGTAACGTTGTTACATACATTCGATATGTGCACCATCAGTGATTCGCAAAACATCCAATCGATAATCCAAATGTTGCCATGTACGCTGCAGCATATCCACATCAATTTGCTCAATAGCAGCTGTGATTCTTGCTTTTAAATCATTAATGTCTGTCACCCACCCGCGTACAAAAAAGAAAAACTTGTCAAAACTTGTTATCAGAAAAAACTTAGTTTCTCTGTAAAATGGGACAACACTGGAATTTCTACACTTCATGGTTGACTTTTAATAACAGCCAAAACTTCTACAGATAATTCTCGGACACCCGGTATATTATATATATATTATATATATTATATATATATATATATATAGTAGAACATTCTAAGAGATTCAATAAAGAAGTAGCAAAATTTTCCAGAATCTATTCGAGTTTTTAAGATTATTTTTTGACTGGATGTTAAATAATGGATTTACAGGCATCGCTTTGTAGTTTTAGTTTGCTTTATAATTTTAAGTTAATTTAAAGGTTTAAAATCGAAAATATTCGCTAAAGACACTAATTTATACTGGGTCAAATTCGGTCTGATTAAGTTATTATGCTTGTCGTATATAAATTGTGTGAGACTTCAAAATAAGCAGAATTTGTTTAATTGAAATAGAGAAATTGTTTTCGTAAATTCAAATTCGTTTGATAAATTAATTTGCTTTTTTTTACACTATATATAATTATATATATATATATATATATATATATATATATATATATATATATATATATATATATATATATAATTATAGGTGTGCTGATTGTTGATTTTTATTTTTTTCTCTCTTTCATTTTCAGGACAATTCCGAGTGATGTTTTGTATGGTTAGGCCGTTTAAATTTTTTTTTATCCTGAAATTAGGTTTTATTGTGTTGAGGAGTGTTTTAACATTTTATTTTAAACGTGGTTCGAATTCAAATGTTAAACTGTAGGTCTAAGGTGGAGTGACACGGTTGACCTTCGCCGGAATGAGCATTTATGTAGTAAATGACAAATATTATTTTCACCGGGTGATTCTGTTATTCTCAGTAAGCCGACTTATTCCGCCCCCGAGTGATATTTTGTGTGGTTAGGCTGATTAAAATTTTTTTATTCTGAAATTATATTTTGTGATGAGTGTTCTAACATTTTATTTTAGACGTGGTTCTGATTCAACGTTAAATTGTAGGTCTAAGGTGTAGTGGCATGCTTGACCTTCATTAGAATGAACAATTTGGATAGGTCCGGGTTTGTATATTATTATTTTTTATTATATTTATATATATATAATATATATATATATATATACTCCCCGTTCGTAGTTCTTATGCTATTATTATTTTTTATTTTTTATTGCATATATCCCTTCGTTGTATAGGAATGTATATTTATTTTCAATATATTTCGTGAAATTGGATCCAATAATTTGTCTAAATAAACAGTGATGTGATGGTGTTTTATTTAATTCTTTTGGATATATATATATAAACATTTTATTATTATTATTATTTAATTATACTAATGGCTGGTTAGGCCTTCTAAGTCAACTGGCGCGTTATGCCAACTGGAGGTTTAAGTCAGCTGACGGGGACAAACGCACACAAATGCACGTACACCTCCGACTAGGATGATGCGAATCCAATAATTCGTCTAAATAAAGAGTGATGTGGTGGTGTTTTATTTAATTCTTTTGATTGTGTATATAAACGTTATTATTATTATTATTATTTAATTATACCAAATGTCTGGTTAGGCCTTCTAATTAGGCTGACCATATTTCCTTGAGACAAAAACGGGACATTGGGATGGCAAAAAAGGGACGGGGGTTATGACCAATATTAAAGTATATTTATAGTTTTTATTAAAAACGGGACAAAATTGACATTTTTATTAAAACGACGGGACGGCCAGGAAATATAAAACAAACGGTACTGTCCCGTTCAAAACGGTACGTATGGCCAGCCTACTTCTAATTCAACTGGCGGGTTAAGCCAGCTGACGGATTATGCCAATCCAATAATTCGTCCTTATGCTATTATTATTTTTGATTGCATATATTCCTTCGCTTGTATAGGAATGTATATTTATTTTCAATATATTTCGTGAAATAGGATCCAAGAATTTGTCTAAATAAGCAGAGTGATGTGATGGTGTTTTATTTAATTCTTTTGGATGTGTATATATAAACGTTATTATTATTATTATATTATTTAATCATGCCAAATGGCTGGTTAGGCCTTCTAAGTCAACTGGCAGGTTAAGTCAGCTGACGGATTATGCCAATCCAATAATTCCTCTAAATAAAGAGTGATGTGGTGTTGTTTTATTTAATTCTTTTGATTGTGTATATATAAACGTTATTATTATTATTTAATTATACAAAATGGTTGGTTAGGCCTTCTAAGCCAACTGACGGATTGTGTCAACTGGCGGGTTAAGCCAGAATATATGCTTTAATTAAATAAATAGCGCAAACTGGCAACTCACCCAGATACGCCAACTGGCTGATTAAGCCAGAATATATGCTTTAATTAAATAAACAGCGCAAACTGGCAACTCAGCCAGATAAACCAACTGGCTGATTAGGAACATATTAAGACAACGGCCGCTCGGCTGAAGTCTTAATATGCGCTTGGCTCCGCCAGGCGAACACTCTCCTTCTTTTTTTCTCTTCTCTCTTCTCTTGGGGATAACTCCGCCTCCAAGTTGCATAACCCCTTGTTGCTCTTGCAACATTCCCCCTCCCCCTTTGTTGCATAAAAACTTGCAGCATTCCCCTTGTTGCATAACAATTTGCAACGTTTCCCTTGTTGCATACCAACTTCCAACATTCCCCCATCCCCCCTTTTTGCATAGCAACTTGCAACATCCCCTTTTGTTGCATTGCAACTTGCAACATCTTGATCCATTGATCAATATTGTATTGCAACATTCCTGCACTCTCCCATTTTGCGGTCATACTACTGAGCTAATACTGTTCCTTGTGGTACTCAGCTTAGGACCTCTGATTCTGATGAAGATACTCCTTCAAGATATATACGAGGGCAATTCAGTAAGTATCCGCACATTTTATTTTCACAATTTTATTTTCACATCTGATAGATTATAAACACATCACTTCTCAACATAGTCTCCCTGTTTCTCAATACACTTAGTCCAGCGATCTACAAGCTTCCTAATGCCATCACAAAAGAATGTTTTTGGCTGTGTGCGTAGCCAGTTATGCACCGCTTCCTTCAGGTCATCATCGTCAAACAGTTGACAGAAGAGCACAAGCGTAATCGTATGGACGTCTGCTCTCGTCTTTTGGCGCGGTATCATAATGAAGGTGAAAACTTTTTGGAATGCATTATCACTGGAGATGAAACCTGGATCCATCACTATGAAGCAGAAAGCAAATGACAGAGCATGCAATGGAAGCGTCCAACATCTCCCGTTGCAAGGAAGTTCAAAGTGCAGCCGTCAGCAGGCAAAGTTATGCCGACACTGTTTTAGGATACACGAGGCCCTATCCTTGAACATTATCTAGAGCGTGGAACTACAGTAACAAGTGCATCGTATTCTGACATGCTTCGGAATGAGTTAAAGCAATCAATTCGCACAAAACGGAGAGGGAGATTGTCGGAAGGTGTTATTCTGTTACACGACAATGCGCGCCCTCATACCGCTGCACAGACTAGAAAATGCCTTCAAGACGCTTTGAGAGGTCAGCGATTCTAAGGCGATGATGACCTGAAGGAGGCGGTGCATGACTGGCTACGCACACAGCCAAAAACATTCTTTTGTGATGGTATTAGGAAGCTTGTAGATCGCTGGACTAAGTGTATTGAGAAACAGGGAGACTATGTTGAGAAGTGGTGTTTATAAGCTATCAGATGTGAAAATAAAATTGTGAAAATAAAAAGTGCGGATACTTATTGAATTACCCTCATGTGTGTGTGGTGTGTGTGTGTATATATATATATATATATATATATATATATATATATATATATATATATATATGTTATGTTAACACAAGCAATAACAGAAAACACAAGAAACACAATGCTATTTGGTATTCACGAACAACAGCAACCTAATTGATAACGTAAATATCCCCAACTATAATATCGGATCACAACATTATTGAAATAACAACCGATATAAAAGCGACGGGAAAGGAAAAAACACGAACAATAGAAAGAAGCAAATTTGAAATTTTTAATTTTCACTCCAAAGCTATAAACTGGGAAGGTGTATCCAGCATGGAAGTAATAGATTAGAAGACCAACTTCAAGGCCAAGACAACGGAAGAAATGCTAATGACCTTAGAGGAGAAGACGCTGGGAATTGTGGAAAGACGTCCCAAAAATGCAACAAAAAGGAAAGAGAAGCAGGTTCGAGAGACAAAAGAGGTCATTGTTCCGAAAGCGAAAAAGAGTGACTGCAAAATTAAGTAACTGCAAAGACAACAACATCAGAAAAATATTAAACGATAAACTGCAGAGTATAGATTGCGTCATACAGGAACTAATTGAGAAGTATACAGAAAAAGAAGACGACGACGCTCTAGAAGCGATAAAGGTTAATTCAAAGTTCTTCTATAATTTTGCAAAAAGGAAGTCGAAAAAACACATGACTATCAGACCTTTGAAAATTGAAGACAATGCTTTATCTGATGATCTAACAGAAGTATCTGAAATATTAAGAGCCCAGTACGAATAATCTTTCAGTATCCCAAAAACTGACAAACTGATTTCCGATAGAAACGCGTTCTTTCAAGAAGAACTACAAGGGGAAAGTATAACGGGCTTCGACTTTACGACAGATGATATTACACAAGCTATAGGGAAACTAAAAACACACTCAGCGGCAAAACCGGACAAATGGAATGCCACATGATAAAAAACTGCAAGAATGCTGAGCACCTATATTGGATATGGAGACGATCACTAGACACGGGAGAAATACTGGTCATCCTGAAGAGAGCGAACATAGTCCCAATATATAAAGGAGATCGATCCAAGGCCAAAAACTATAGGCCAGTGTTGCTTACATCTCATCTCACTAAAATATTTGAAACAATAGTTAGAGAAAAAATCTGCCTTTTTGGAAACTCAGTAAAAATTAAATGATAACCAACATGGATTTCGGTCAGGCAGATCATGCCTATCACAACTAATAGAACACTACACCAACATTATTCATGCACTTGAAAGTAATGAAAACTATGATGTACTATACACAGACATTGCAAAACGTTCGACAAGTGTGACCATGGAATCATAATACATAAACTGAAATAAATGGGAATAACAGGAAAAGTAGGGAAATGGATATAAAATTTCCTTAGTGAGCGGCGGCAACTCGTTACAGTTCAAGGAATATCTTCATCAAAAACAGAGGTTCTCAGCTCAGTACCACAAGGAACAGTATTAGCTTCACTGCTCTTCATAATCATGCTAACTGACATAGATGAGGATGTTACCAGAGATAGCACAGTAACATCCTTTGCCGATGACACAAAGATCAACAGAAAAATAAGAAACCCAGTGGATATAGGATCTCTACAAACAGACATGAACAGAATCTACAAGTGGACGGAAGACAACACTATGAAGATTAACACTGAGAAATTTCAACTGTTACGGTACGAAAAAAGGGAGGACTTAAAATCCATGGAATACTATATTCCAAATGGACACGAAATTCAGAGAAATTCTAAAGCAAAAGATTTAGGAGTTGTAATGACTGATGATGCGAAATTTGAAACACAAAATAAGATAACAGTAAACAGAGCAAAGAGAATAAGTGGGCAGATACTGAGAACCTTTAAACGAAGGGATAGGAATATAATGATTCCTCTATTGAAAGCACTGATTCCCAAGTTGGAATACTGCTCAGTCGTAACATGCCCATATAAAAAAGAAGACATTAGACAGGTAGAAGGGATTCAGGGAAGCTTCACAGCCAAGATCAATGGGTGCAAAGAACTAAATTACTGGGAAAGGTTACGTGAATTAAACCTATATTCACTGGAAAGGAGAAGAGAGAGATACACTATTATTTACACTTGAAAAATAATGGAGAAACTAGTCCCTAATCTTACTCTGAACCCTGGACATCTTCAAAAGAAGATTAGACGCCTGGCTCGGAACAATCGCAGGTGAGCCGGGGGTACCTGGCTATGTAAGGTGGAGAAACCAACTCTCTACTTCACCAGGCCAACTCGAGAGGAGGGGCGACAAGCTTGATCTTCGTGAAATGAGGAATCCTCGCGCTGAACATTTTTGTATTATTATCCTCTCAAGGAAGAGGAATCAAATCGAACTGATCATTTAAAGAATCGGAATTATGAAACTTCGTTTAAGAACATTGGACGAATAATAAAGAAACGTTTATAATTTAGGCTGCGTGTCAAGTCAAGAGTAACATTAAGAGAACAGAATTTCTTTCTTGATTTATGAAAGTTTCGGTATTTTTTTGAAGGGTGGGGGAATTATAACGATTTCAGAATTAAATTAAAGACTTCATGAAATGACTCATTTTTATTAGGAATCAATGAAAAGCAGTCATAGTTATGTGTGTGCGTGGATAGTCAATAGTAGTTTAGAAGTGGAGTTCAGTGTTGCTTAATTACATTTTTCATCGCATGTTTTGACTTAACTCCGGGTAAGTTATTGTTATGAAATATGCTGTGTCACAGGCCTATTTCCCTTCAATAATTTTTATTTACCTTGTCCTTTGGACATATTTTAAGGAAGGTGGGAGTAGACCTACATTTTTGCCTACTCTAATTCCATTTCAAACGAGAGAAAGAGAGAGAGATTTGAATTACTTATTTTTGGTTATACTGTTAATTACACACACGATAAAAACCCTACCATTACAACAGCCAATGAAAATCTAATTCTATCAACGGCCTTCCCAAAACTCTTTGTTTCTAGGTTTTGAAACCAGTCTCTCTGATTGGTTAATTTTACTGCGATCACTTTATTAATCCCTTTTTTAACTAAACTCTTACTCTGAACACAATGTAAAACTTACGAGTATTTTACATTCGACAACACTAACAAAAATAACATTTGTTCCCACTTTTGGATCACCTGAAGATCAGGGCCCCCAGCCTCAATTACCAAATGATATCTTCGTTAAAACTAACGAAAATATCACGACTTAACCTAACCAATCATCAAGGGCGTACAGTTGACCTAACCGGCCATTCAATTTAATTTATTATTATATTTGGCTCACCTGAAGATCAGGGCCCTCAGCCTTCGTTAGTTAGCCTTATAAAGCTAACTAACGAAACTATCACGACTTAACCTAACCAATCGTAGGTCAACTGTACGCCCTTGACGACTGGTTAGGTTAAGTCGTGGTATTTTTGTTAGTTAGCCATATAAGGCTAACTAACGAAGGCTGGGGGCCCTGATCTTCAGGTGATCCTTATATTTGGTACTGTAAAGCAAAAAACAAGTATACATGGGGGTCCTGATCTTCAGGTGATCCCCACTTTTTAACAATATTTTTTAAATTAATAATTAGGTTCCATATACTACAGTAACTACACTATTCAAATTGAATAGTTTCTAAATAATGAAAAGATAGTTTAGTGTATAAATATTAAAAAAGGTTATGAATCTAATATAATTTAAACTAACTTATTTACCGAACAGAAAGAGGTAAATTAAATAAAAAAAATAATTGGTGCGCAAGTTTTGACCAAAAAATTCTACGGATTTTATCTATATAAGTGAGTGGTGAAAATTGTTTCTTTTTCAATGCATCGATGCGTGCGAAACCTAAAATGACAATAAATAACACGATTTTTTTAACCTATACCAATCAGTTTGGACGGCCAATATTGCCATAATAATATATTTTTAATGAAGACATGGGTTAATTTGATTCAATTTTAGTTGAATATATATCATTATATATCATTATATATCATTAGTTGAATATATATATAGTTGAATATATATCACTACCGTAAGTGTGTATCTTTGAAATAAAGGATCTTTTCCGTTTCATGTACTGTTTCCGATTTTGTTGAAAATAGGATATGTAATTTTTTGGAGAAATGAGCGGTTCAAAAGTTAGGTTAGGTTAACTGAATGCCCGGTTAGGTCAACTGAATGCCCGGTTAAGTCAACTGAATGCCCGGTTAAGTCAACTGAATGCCCGGTTAGGTTAATTGAATACCCGGTTAGGTCAACTGTATGCCCTTGACGATTGGTTAAGTTAAGTTGTTATATTTTCGTTAAAACTAACGAAAATATGACTACTTAACCTAACCAATCATCAAGGGCGTACAGTTGACCTAACCGGGCATTCAGTTAACCTAACCGGTATTTAGTTGACCTAACGGGCATTCAATTAACTTAACCGGACAGAAAAATACAGTCGAACTCTATTCACACAATACTTAATGACATAAGCCAATATTAAAGAAAACAATAACTCTTGTATTAGTTTTCAGTTGTATTGTTATATGAGAATAAAACCCACTCTAATAGACAGAGTTTATTTCCACGACAGTTTCGACGCCCACTGGCATCCTCCTCGGTGGATACAGAAACACAAATGAAACAAACAAGAGGGAAAAACAGTTCGGGATCGACCGTTAAGAAATTCGCACCTAGGTTGGATTCCATTCTCTCGAGACAGATGGAATCCAACCTAGGTGCGAATTTCTTAACGGTCGATCCCTGAACTGTTTTTCCCTCTTGTTTTGTTTCATTTGTGTTTCTGTATCCACCCGAGGAGGATGCCAGTGGGCGTCGAAACTGTCGTGGAAATAAACTCTGTCTATTAGAGTGGGTTTTTATCTCATATTTTGACCTTCACGTAAAAAAGTGAAGTTTTTTGCACTTGTATTGTTATAGTTTTTAACCCAATACAAAATTACAATAACAAACATAACTTTTGAACCGCTCATTTCTCCAAAACAAGACTTACATTTTTTAAATCAGCGTAAATATCTACAGTAAATATCTTATTTTCAACAAAATCGAAAACAGTACATGAAACGGAAAAGATCCGAAATAAAATACTGTAATTCAATTATTTTGAAGAGTGAAAAGTCGGAGAAAATTTTTGATAATAAAAAACAAAGTTTCTAAACTTCGATTAACGGTAACAATTCTGAGAAATAACTTTGTCACGCTAGTCTTCCGAGCGACGTCCCTTTCCACACACACACACACACACACACCAAAAAATAAATAAATAAGCAAATAAATACAAAATAAATAAAGTTGGATATACTGTTAAGTAGTTTTCACCTTCCCCACTCCTTGAATAGCAATTCATCGATTTGTAGTACCTGGTATTCCAGACATTAAAACCAAGCTCACCCTCTCGTCTATTGTTAATTTCGCAGCCATCCCCTACCTAAAAGAAGAAAAAATAATATATAGGGTGTCCATAAATGATTACCCTGATTAAAGCATGCTATAACTTTTAAATAAACACCCGTATTCAAACACAGTTTTAATCATAAGTAGATAAACATACAAAGTTTTGATACATAGTTAATGAACTTAATAAGCTTCCACATGTGCACCCCTAGTGGCACGTAAAATGTTTAAACGGTATTCACACTCACGCCACATTTTCCAACATTTGTGGGTTAACTGTTGCAATTGCATCCGTAATACGTTCTCGCAATGTCCTGATATCTGGAACAACTGTTGCATAAACCAAATCTTTAACATGACCCCAGAGAAAGAAATCCAGCGGGGTAATGTCTGGTGATCTTGGGGGCCATGGGATTGGCCCGTCCCTGCCAATCCATCGATTTGGAAATGTTGCGTCGAGAGTTTCACGAACAACATGCGCCCAATGATGGGGTGCCCCATCTTGTTGGAAGATGACAGTTGGCTGTCTGTCCTGCAGCTGGAGGATGGCGTAGTTGGTACAGTGTTCTCAGTGTTTCCACCGTCCCATTGGAAACTGATGGTCTACCACTGCTCTTTCCCTTTTCCACGTTTCCAGTTTCCAAGAATTTTTTCATCCACGACTTAATTAACTTCACATCAGGTGGATTCTTTCCATACTTTGTTCTGAACCTTCGCTGAACCCTGACAGGAGATTTTGTTTCTGCAAGCCACACAACACATTGTGCCTTCTTTGTCACAGACTCTATCTTAACTGAACAGCTACTACAGCGCTCCTAGCACAGAAACTCTATGCGTGTACGAGATCACCTGTAAAAAGAAAACGGATGTAAGATTCGTCATTAAAACATGAGAGCATACTGTTTTCAGGGTAAACATTTATGGACACCCTGTATTATAGTCAACACTGAAAATTCCTATGGTGCGCAACTTTTTCGCCACCCTGTATATATATATATACATATATGTGTGTGTGTGTGTGTGTGTGTAAAGAACGACGCTTGATTAGAAGAGTGTCCGTACAAGAAGAGGAGAGAAAACGACAATGAAAAATGAGGCACCTCCCAGGAATCGAACCCGGGATTATCCAATTGCCGGTCGGATATGATAACCATTACACCAAGGTCTTCGATTAATCACAACTCGTAATTCTCCTAACATACGAGCGAAATCGAATGGTCTTTTGAGGGGGCAGCTTCTCATGCTGTATATACTGTATATACGGGCTTGTATATATATACGGCATGAGAAGGTGCCCCCTCAAAAGGGATTCGATTCCGCTCGTATGTAGAAGAATTACGAGTTGTGATTAATCGAGGACCTTGGTGTAGTGGTTATCATATCCGACCGGCAAATGGATGATCCCCGGTTCGATTCTGGGAAGTGCCTCATTTTTCATTGCTCGTTTTCTCTCCTCTTCTTGTGCAGACTCTTCTAAACAAGCGTCGTTCTTTACATTAATTATACTGTGTGTTGTTTTCAGTTGAAATATATATATATATATATATATATATATATATATTTATTTATATATATATACACAGGGTGTTTATAAAGTCCCTATCTATTTCAGTATAAACGTAGCAAAAAGGGTAAAATTCAATAACAATATAATAGAAGGCATGCAGTTAATGAATACTTAAGCATATGATTGTATATGAGCACCATCAGTATCTCTACAGAGTTCGAATCTGTCAGCAGCATTGCTGAACACATTTTGGAGCATGACAGGGGTTATTTTTGTAACTACTGTTATGATAAGAGCACATAAATCTTGCAGATCTGTAACCCTCGTTTGATAGACGTTTGATTTGATAAAGCCCCATGCAAAGATCCAAGGGCGTTAGGTCAGGAGATCGAGCCGTCCAGGGCCTGTTGCTTCCACGTCCGATCCACCGATTTGGAAATCGTTCATTTAAGTACTCCCGAACAATGTTTGCGTAATGACAAGGTGCCCCATCTTGTTGAAAGACGACGGTGTTTAAAATGCCATCTGAATGAAGCTGGGACATTTACGTGCTCGTATCGTAACAGCAGTTACAAAAATAACCCCTGTCCTGCTCCAAAATGTGTTCCACAATGCTGCTGACAGATTCGAACTCTGTAGAGATACATCATATGCTTAAGTATTCATTAAATGGGTGCCTTCTATTATATTGTTATTGAATTTTACCCTTTTTGCTACGCCTTCACTGAAATAGATAGGGACTTTATAAACACCCTGTGTGTATATATATAATGGTTTCTCGTTTTCAGGGCTTTTCACTCTCCCGGTTTTCCGGGACAAAATCGGCCATCTTTCCCGGATCCCGGGATTTTCTGGTTCATAAAAAATAATGATAATAAAGTCTTAAAATGTTTAAGCATTAGATAACTCTAGATTAGTTAATTAATATTAAATATAAATATATAAATATTTTAACACAATAATGATAAATATAATAAAGGAGAGAGCCTAGGCCGAGTTTCAAACACTGCAGAAACATAATATTATAGTGTAATTCACGCAAACACAGCACCTTTTATATGTTTTTAACTAATTTTTAGTAAAAAAATATCAACAGCAAAAGGTGTGCCACTGAATTGAAAATAATAACCGAAATTAAAATCCACTAAAACGCAAAATGTTCGATTCGGGGAAATCAGATGACTGGCTTTAATTAAGTCTGAGGGAGTCAATCATCAAACATACCAGTCATATTACACATGCACAACATCATACAGCATACAAGGCATATTAAGGCACTATTCGAGTTGTACAACGCAACGTGATTCGTGCTATTATAAATTTGTGATCATAGCATAGTCTTTATGTTTGTATTTTCTAGATACAGTAGTAAATTAACGTAAAACTACAGTATTTGAAATAACGTTTTTAGAATACTTTGTAAAATCTGGGAAATCCCGGGATTTGCTCCGCTTGTCCCAGCATTTAAGGTTATCATTTTCCGCCCGGGATCCCGGTTGAGAAACCCTAATATATATATTACACTGGCCAACAAAATGAAACTTTTTTTTCTCATCACAAACATGATCACACTTTTCTTAATGCATTTTTCGCGCTGATTCCGAATCTGGTTTTATTTGTTTTCTAGCACGTATAGTTATATAGATACACTGGTTTTGATATTTTTAAGTTTTTGATATTGCTATAAGAAAATTTATCACACTTAGGAATGCTAAACAACAAATACATCATATACCTTATTCAATGTACTTATAAATAAAGAATATATACATTATTTTATTAAAAGCGCTGAGAGTGTGATTTCCTTTTGTAAATTTGGCCTGGATTGTCACGATACAGCATCCAACAATGGTTCGCCATCATGCTTTCATTCCAATATCCTTGGTAGCGCTTCTCCATCATCTGAATATCTTGATGGAAGCGCTCTCCTTGCTCGTCACTCACTGCACCAAGGTTTTCAGGAAAGAAATCTAAGTGGGAATGCAGGAAGTGAATTTTTAACGACATTCGACACTCCATTTCTTTGAAGGCATCAAGGAGGTTCTTGACTCCATCCTTATACGCAGGTGACTTGTTGCTTCCAAGAAAGTTTTCACATATCCATTTGAACGCCAGCCAAGCCTTCAATTCCAGCGGACTTAGGACTTTTTCAAATTCAGTGTCATTCAAAACCTCCCTTATTTGTGGCCCAACAAAAATTCCTTCCTTCAATTTTGCTGCAGTAACCTTCAGAAATTTCCTTGAAAGGTATTGGAACCCTTCAGAATTGACTTTACCCATTGCTTTAACAAAATCCTTCATTAAACCAAGTTTAATGTGAAGAGGTGGCAGATAGATCTTTTGGGGATCCACTAGAGGGACAGACTGGACATTGCTTATCCCTGGGACATATGTATACCTAAGTGTCCAGTCACTTTTAGTGTAATGTTCTATAGTGGCGCGACTGTCCCACAGGCAAAGGAAACAACAAAATTTTGTGAATCCTGACTGCATACCCATAAGCATTCCTATAACTTTTAGATCTCCACAAACATTCCATTGATGACTGTCGTATTTGATTGCCTTAAGTAGTATATCCATATTGTCATATGTCTCTTTTAGATGGACGGAATGGGCAATGGGGGGATGGCATTATATTACCATTATGCAAAAGAACTGCTTTCAGGCTTCTCTGCGACGAATCAATAAAGAGGCGCCACTCAGATGCCACATACGTCTGAGATATGGCTGTAAATAGTCCATTGATGTCATGGCAATAACAGAGAGGACCGTCTACTGAAAAGAATGCTGTTAATTCAAAATTCCGCTTTCGGTAGTAACTAATACGAACATTGTTCTCAAGTAAATTGTTCTCCTTTAGTCTTGAGGCGAGAAGCTCTGATTTCTCTTTAGACAGTGATAAGTCTCTAACAAGATCATTCAACTGTCCTTGGGTTAACTTTTTAGGCTCTAAATGTCTACCTTCAAAAGTGTACTCTGGTTCTGTAGATGGTCCGGAAACGCCAGTTGCACCTTCATCACTTTCCATGTCATCTATGGTAGAATCTAGCCTATCACTTGGGGGAATTGGAATGGGCAATGTTTCATCATGTTTTACTGGTCTACGTGCTGAATCCAAGTTTGGATATACAATCTGGTGTTTGTTCTTGGCAGAAAACCCCATTAAGTTCACACTACAAAAATAACAGTCTTCATGATGATCTCTCGGCTCCCTCCATATCATGGGTATGGCAAATGGCATTGAAGCTTTCTTTTTGTTAAGCCAATCACGTAATCCATTTGAACAGCCAGAACAGATTTGATGTGGCGCCCATGGTTTATCTTGGTCACCTAGATGGCAACCAAAGTATAGCTTGTATATTTTCTTAATGTTGGTTGTAATACTTCGTCGCTGTGTTTTAGTTGTCAACTGGCCGCATACGAAACAGAACTTGTCGAGGTCATTCTTACATTGTCGAGGCATGTTGACTGACCTGAGCAAACTATAAATTCAAAAAAAATGTACACCAACTTGACACAACAAGTTCTTGGACTGGACTGATCTTTTGACACACAAAGCACGGCGTTGTTGCCTGAATCACAATGCTGCTAGACGTAAAAGCTCACACCTGAAATACATAAGATGTATAATTAAGATAATTGAAATAAATAAGATGAATAAACTAAAAAAACACAATAAAATAAACACAATCAAATGTTGAAATATTAGTATTTTGCCTATTTAAAATGGTTAAATCTGTGTAGTTATATATATGCCTTCATCTTGAAAACTATACGTGCTAGAAAAAATCTGAATGCAGTTTTGGAATCAGCGTGAAAAATGCTATCCAGCCACCACAAATTTTACTCTGATGAAAAATCTTTGTTGACCAGTGTTATTATTATTATTATTATTATTATATAGTCATAAATGCCCAAGTTCGTGGACGATATATTTTCAAAATTTTTAATCACTTTCGCTTGTGTTAAAGTAGAGGTAATGTGGGTAGGTTCTATACACATGGATAGATCAATCTACCCCTACCAACTCTCCAACCCAGACGCGTATACGACCTCGAGTCCAACCTCGACCGGGGTCTATCAGAAGGGAACGACGGTTGGCTTTTAGACAGTTCCATCAAGTCTGGTCGAGGAATAGATGTGAGGCAGCCCGACAATTAATATCTGGTGACTATCTCCAGCATTGGCCAATAACTGATGACGACGTAATACAATTTTGAAAGAACTTATTCGAACAACCAAATCATGCAGACAATGAACCTCTGCCACGAGAACAACTACGACCACTTTACCCTCTTCTACTTCTAGTTACAAAAGAGGAAGTTAAAGTGACACTGAAAATGACAGAAGTGGGCACCTCTCCGAGGCCCGACGGAGTTGTGTTCGGGCAACTCCGCCAATTGGGCTCTGGAAGATTGTCCCTCCTGTTTAACCTTATTTTATTATTGCAAGACCCACCCCAGCAAATGCTGGGGCCTGAACCGTTTTATTGCCAAAGTCCATTCCTCTGCGAAACAAAATGCAGGGGATTATCGACCAATAACGATTGCGTCCACATTCCAACGATTGTTTCACAAGATTCTAGCCGGACGAATCTTGGACACGGTCCCGTTAATTCCTCGGCAACGCGGTTCATAAAGGCGCATGGAACAATGGAGAACACCACCCTGCTGGACAATTTGCAGGCACGTGCTCAGAAAGAACTCTGTCCTCTCTACATTGCTTTTGTAAAAATGCGGAAGGCGTTTGGCTCGCTTTCGCATAATTCATTGGAGCGGCTGCTGCTTGGTGAAAGATAGCCAAGGCAGCCTACCAATTATATTCTTAGGTTATATCGATCTGCCCAAACTACTTTAAGCGAAGAGCAGGTTCAGATTAATAGAGGAATCCTGCAAAGGAACCCTCTCTCCCCGCTAATCTTCAGTTACACCACTGACGAAGCTCTCAATGCTCTCACTCCTGGCGTAGGATTTTTCTTAAATACCGAATATAGTATTCCTGCATTGGCTTAGCCGACGATGTTGCTCTCCTAGCTTCCTCGAGAGAGGGCCCCCCAAGACTCGCTTAACAAATCTGTGAGTCGGGCCCGCCTGAATCGTCATTAGGAATCCTGAAATGTGCTATACTAGGCTACCTAATTCAGGGAAAACAAAATAAATTACTTGTAGACCACCGTCTCTTCTATGCTGATGGGGTGGAAATACCGGTCTTGGGTCCTCGTGACGTTTACAAATAGTTGGGAGTATTCGTCTCCCAGAACGGCGTTGCCGCCAAAACTCCTAAGGAGTTCTGGGTGGACATGCTGGAGGCAATACGTCGGGTCCCTATGAAGCTGCAGCAAAAGCTGTTCATAATGAAAAATAATGCTTACCCAAAGGTGTTTTATCAGTTGACACACGTATCTTCGACTTCAAGACTGCTCAGATCCATGGATTTTCATTCCCGGCGGTTTCTGAGACTTGTGCTTCATATGCCAAAGGACTCCTCGAAAACGGCATTTCATACCACGATTCAGGAGGGAAAACTGTGAGTGAAATCATTCGCCACTAATATCCCAATCTATCGACGCCAACTACTATCTAAGTTTCAAGACTCACCCGATCCTGTGGTGGTTTCTTTATTCCGAACGGAACAGGTCACTTCAGAGCTTGACCGTCCACCCCTAATTGTGGGTGAAAGGAGATTAAAGACTCCCATTGATGAGAAAAGAGCTTGAGCGTTGCGGCTCCATTTATCTTGTGATGGAGCCGGTCTGAGTCATCGTTGGTCCCAGAAGCGTCAGCCTGGATCGACGATGGTACCAGACTGATGTCGGGAACAAGCTACATCACTTCTATTAAGATTCGGTTAGGGGTGTTAAATACAGCGGTACGGCGTGCTAGGGGGAGACAACTAGATGTAGCACCCTACTGCGATCTGGGATGTTAGGTACCACGTACCAGAAACATTAGGCCACATCTTGCAGTCATGCCCCCACATAGCTTAAGCTCGAAGCAGGCGACACAACCGAGTGATGCATCTGTTCACGGAACAGCTTTGGAAGAAAGATTTTGAAGTCCGGGTGGAGCGCCACATCTCAACCCCAGCCGATATAAGGAAGCCAGATGTGATTGTCTACAAGCGTAATGAAGTAGCGTGTCATTTATGTTCAGATTATATCAGATGCGACTCTAAACACTTTAGAGGCTGCTCACATGAGAAAAATTGACTACTGCCGCACACCTTCCATCAGTGACTTTGTCAATGAATCAGTGGGCTGCCTACCAGTGTTTCCCTCCCTAACTTTAAGTTGGAAAGAGAACATGGCAGCGGGATCTTATTTCACTGCTAAGCAACTCGGGGATAGCCTCCGAAGTGAAGCTGCTTATAGTAAGTTCTTTACAGGAGTCTGTCCATATAAGGAGACTTCTGTGCTACGTCGAGGTGAGGGAGAGAGAGTGTTTTCTCCTCTCCTGCTGATAGACCCTAGGTCTGATCTTTGTTTGTTCGGATTTTCTCTTTCTATCAATGACTGTTTCTAGCTTTAATAGAAATTTGATGTAAGTACGTTCACTTTTAGTTTTAGTTTTGGTTTGAAATCATTGTGTTAAATATGTCAAATAGGAAGGGCTTCAATCATTGGGCATGGTTCATAAGCCACTTTTCTTAACATAAATTCGATAAATGATATCATAGTTTTCTCTTTCCCTCTGAGCCAAAGATGATGACATCTTGAGAAAAATTATTAAAATTATTATTAAAAAAAAGTCCCAGTGACTCCCCACCTTTGGATATTTTTCCTGCACTAGTAGCAGAAGGGCTAGATGCCCTAAAGAGTCCTAATGACTCCCCAGTTTTGGTAAATTTCCATGGTAACGGTAACTTCCATGTGGCTGCTTTAGAAGCAGACGAGCTCGTTGTCCTGAAGAGTCCCGATGACTCCTTATGTTTTGATTATTCTCATGAAATGACCATGACGATAATGTTTCTACCATTTCTGATGAATTTTTTTACGCTTATGATAATCTTTCCACTACCTTTGATGTCGTTTTTGATGCATCTGATAATTTTATGAATTAAATAGCTTATTATGTCCGAATGACTTATTTACAGGTAATCTTGATAAATACGTTGTTAATTCACCTATCTGTTCCAATTTATTTACATTTTGTTCCGAGTGGACCTACAAACATTTGAATATTAAAGAACAGAGCTCTTCTGTTGTAAATAATTATTATTTAGGAACACCATGTTTCCCCGACTGGTCACCTGATTCCCCTAATTTTAGTGTTTCAAATTTTTGTCTTTTTCCCATTTTTCCAACCCCGGTTGAACCCACTGTCAAGCAGGAAAAAGGTTCGACTACGGGTGAACCTCCCTTGATTCTGGTTGAACGAAAGTCCAACCATGAGTTTTTCTCGGTACTGCAAAGCATACCTTCGTGATCACCTTCTTCCTCTCCATTCCAACCCTTGCTTCAGCTGTTTTCCTTATTTTCTTCTTAATGTTGTTCCTTTGGAGTTCTTTGACTCCCCTTCTCAACCTTGTAAAGTTAATCCTTCTGAACCCTGATACTCCATCCCCTTCCTAAATACAAAGTGCCCGTGTAGTCAAATTGCTGTTCCCTGGCATGTTTGCGAATGCCTTCACCTGTATGACCTTGCATACCAACTCAGTGTATCAACTATGCAAAACTGTAAATTATAACAGTGTCATTGTAAATTGTGAAGTTTAAAACAATTATAGCCATTTTGACACTACATAAGAACGCCATTTTTCCCCTTTAGCGTGTCAGACGCACTTCCACTTGTACTCTCACAGCTTCATATACATCTCTATACTATTACACACTTCCCTAAAATGATTCCTTATACCCGACCACTAACATATATAACAATAACCATTCAACCACTACAAGCACTTCTCAGCAAATCGCTCTGATTAAAGCGCTCAAAATTCCATAAAAGAACAATCGCGTATTCGACTTTGTCATCGAAAAAATTCGTATAACACTACCTCACATCAACATTACTTTTCAAAAACACGTAACTGTAATCCATTAACTACATGACAATTAAAGGAAAAATGAAAAGGGTGAAAAATTTATATAATTCTCCATAATTCCATTTTCTCCTCTGCTCTACATGTAACTAACTCGTTGTACTCTACACGTTTCGAGGGAAATTCGACATTTTATCTAATATTTTAGTATTTTAATACTTTTAGTTAATATTTTTGGTTAAGTTCTTTTAGTTAATATTAATAGTAACAATTACTATTGGTATTTAGCTATGAAGACTAGTTTATTCTAATATCCAATTACCTTTAAAAAATCAACTTGTTCACTATACAAGACAGTGCATTTAAGTGTAATTACTTAATAATCTCAATTTTCTAATTTTTATTGATTTAAATACGAAGTATGACCAGGAATTAAGTGATATTCACTTATATTAATTTAGTTAAGTATGATTGAATTTCATTCCTTTTTTTTTCCAACAGTCAGAAGCATCTTTCATTCAATTTCCGTTTTTCATCTTTCAATCCCATATTTACTTTTATGTATACAATTTCTTACATACACAACATCCAAATACACATAATCACGCACAATTTTTACAGCAGGATTTAAATTTAAATTTACATTTAAATTAGAATTTAAATTATTTTTCAATATAATTCCAATTACAACCTTCTTCAATCCGTGCGCACACTCTTGGTAACACTGTATACAAATATATATACACACATACTTGTTCGAATTCATACATTTTTCCACTCACAATAACGCAAATGGACAGGAAATTCAGAGAAATTCTAAAGCAAAAGAATTAATAGTTGTAATGAGTGATGATGCGAAATTTGAAACACAAAATAAGATAGCAGTAAACAGAGCAAAGAGAATAACGGCAGATACTGAGAACCTTTAAACGAAGGGATAGGAATACAGGGTGTACATAAAGTCAGGATCTATTTTTGTGAAATAATTATTTTTTGGTGCTGGTTAAGTATGCGGTCTACCATCTGAGTTTTGACAGAATATTTTCGTTAAAACTAACGAAAATATCACGACTTAACCTAACCAATTATCAAGGGCGTACAGTTGATCTATTAGTAAATAGTAAATACTATACCAGAAACAAACAATGTTATAATTAATAATAGATCAACTGTACGCCCTTGATAATTGGTTAGGTTAAGTCGTGATATTTTCGTTAGTTTTAACGAAAATATTCTGTCAAAACTCAGATGGTAGACCGCATACTTAACCAGCACCTATTTTTTTCTATTTTTCTTTTCAGAAGCCCTTAGAATGAATACAGAAGAGCGTGTGGCAATAGTAATTTGGCGAATCGAGGGAAAGAAATACAATGACATCAGAGAGAAGTTTAGAAGGAGATTTCATAAGCCGGGGCCAATAGACAAGACAATACGAAAATTGGTGAACAAATTTAAACGAACAGGATCTGTAAATGATGAAGCAAGATCAGGACGACCGTGTATGTTAGATCTTACCGTGAATGCAGTACGCGGAATTATCACTGAGGAGCCACGTACGTCCGTTCGTGCTGCATCACACAGATTCGGCCTCCCGACGTCATCTGTGCACAAAATTCTGAAAGTTAATTTGCAGAAGAAAAGCTATCATTTGCAGGTTTTACATGATTTACATGAGGAAGATTTCCCTCGACGAAGTGCTGTGTGTGCTGATCTCGTAGAACAAATCTGGAGTGATAATTTAATGGACAACATTCTCTTTAGTGATGAAGCCACTTTCCATACGTGTGGAAAAGTAAATTGCCATAACTGTCGAATTTGGGCAGATGAAAGACCGAATGATTTCGTCCAAAATTGGGAAAGAGACTCACCTAAAGTTAATGTCTGGATGGGTTTAACAAAATCTAAGGTTTATAGTCCTTTTTTCTTTGCTGAAGCTACAGTTACGGGGCTTATTTATCTGGACATGTTGCAGCAATTCCTTGAACCTCAGCTGATTGGGGATAGGATTGTTAGTACCGTCGTCTATCAATATGATGGTGCTCCTTGTCACTATGCCAAAATTGCTCAGGATTATCTAAATGGACGTTTTCCAAATCGCTGGATCGGACGCGGAAGCAACAGACCTTGGCCAGCGAGATCACCAGATTTAACCCCTTTAGATTTCTTTGCATGGGGCTTTATCAAATCGCACGTCTATCAGACCAAGATTACGAGTCTTGAAAACTTACGTAACGTATACGAACTGCTGCAGATAACATAACCCCGCAAATGCTCCAGAATGTGTTTAGAAATGCTGCGGAACGATTTGAGCTGTGCAGGGATACTGATGGGCGTCACGTCGAATCCTACTCTTAATTATTTAATAAATGTTACCACTTTATCATTTTATGATTGAATTCCACATAATTTCCAAGTGCTTCACAAAAATAGATCCTGACTTTATGTACACCCTGTATAATGATTCCTCTATTGAAAAACTGATCATACGTAAGTTGGAACACTGCTCGGTCCTAACATCCCCATATAAACAAAAGACATTAGTCAGCTAGAAGGGATTCAGAGAAGCTTCACAGTCAAGATCAATGGGTACAAAGAACTAAATTACTGGGTAAAAGTTACGTGAATTAAACCTATATTCACCAGAAAGAAGAAGACACACACACCATTACAGTATTTACACTTGGAAAATAATGGAGAAACTAGTCCCTAATCTTACTCTGAACACTATAACCCCCCCAAACAACAGTGGAAAGTAGAAAAGGAAGACTGTGTCGTGTTCCCAAATTAAATGCTGGGCAGGGAACATCCTCAATCCTGAGGGACCAACATTGCTTAACCAGTTGTCCAAGGAACTAAGCAACACGAGTGGTATTGCGGTGGGCATCTTCAAAAAAAGATTAGACGCTTGGCTCAGAACAATCCCAGATGAGCCGAGCGTACCAGGCTATGTGAGGTGGAGAGTACAAGAAACCAACTTTCTACTTCACCAAGCCAACTCGGGAGGAGGGCAACAAGCTTGACCTTCGTGAAATGAAGAATCATCGCACGGAACATTTGAAAGGTTGAATGGTACAATTTGTACCAACATGTAAATAAATTCTAAATAACATCACAGACTACAAAAGTCTACGGATCCTGATTACACTTTTCACCTATTTACAGTACATTGGCATAATTATAGGTAATCCACTATTCCAATTTTGTTTTATACTACAAACCTGATCATAAAATCATTGAATATCACGATAAACTGATATATTTAATTACATGCAACTGATAATTGATATTTTGTCCAAATTATTTAAATTTATTTAATCTTAATATTTACTTACTTATATACAACGTGTATACAAATTATCAAATTATCTTTACAACTTCTCTCAAATAAAAATATTAGGAAACAAAGTACACATACTGTTTTTGCGCCATCTGTGAGAGAAAGTAATAAAGTTTCACATAACCTCAAACACACTCAACATGGGCGCCATTTGTCACACGTAAGACGTCCAAACGGTATTATATTTCCATCCGTGTACGCTGCAAAATTTCAACGTCAACTCTTGCAACAGCAGCAGCAATTCTGGTCTTTAAATCATCGATGTTGACCACTGGAGTTGTGTAGACGCAATCTTTTACATAAACCCATAAAAAAAGTCACAGGGTGTTATGTCTGGTAATCTGGCCGACTAAGATATGGCCCCCCCCCCACGGTCAATCCACCGATTTGGGAAATGCATGTTAAGGGGATTTCGTACCAATTTCGTAATTTGTGTACACCCTGTACAATAATCTGACATTTGACAACTACCAAGTGAAACTTTATTACTTTCTCTCATAGATGGCGTAAAAACGGTATGTGTACCTCGTTTCCTAATATTTTTACTTGAGAGAGATGTTGTAAAGATAATTTGTGTACACCCTGTATAAGCTTGCTTGTTGCATTAGTAGTATGGGCGAAAAAGGAGAGAGTGCAATGCATTTGCAAATGTTGTTCAATGTTGCATAAGTTATGCAACAAATGGGGGGATGTTGCAACATGTTATGCAACAAATGGGTTGTTGCAGGATGGTGTGCAACAAATGGGAATGTTGCAATATGTTATACACCAACGGAGAGGGGAATGTTGCAAGAGCAACAAGGGGTGATGCAACTTGGAGGCGAAATTATTCCCCAAGAGAAAGAGAGAGGAGGAGAGGTGTTCGCCTGGCAGAAGCCAAGCGCATATTAAGACTTCAGACGAGCGGCCGTTGTCTTAATATGTTCCTAATCCGCCAGTTGGCTTATCTGGCTGAGTTGCCAGATTGCGTTTATTTATTTAATTAAAGCATATATTCTAGCTTAATCCGCCAGTTGGCTTAGAAGGCATAAATGACCTGTATATATTAATAACCTTCGAACGAATTAAAAACTCACACAAACGCACATACACTCACCGACTGTACGCCCATAAAGCCCCTATTATCACACACACACACACACACACACACACACACACACACACACACACACACACATATATATATATATATAAACTGATTGATGCATGCAAAGCCCCAATAGCAAAATAAATACGAGCACAACTACCACACAAAAAAAAGCATCACATCACCAACAATCGTCTAAGTATAGACTTTTAGGAGATCATCCCATCAACAGCACATGGTGAGATGAGGGCTACGACTTTTAGGAGCTCATCCCATCAACACCACGTAACCGATATGAGGGCTACAACCAAGCGTCCAAACTTAGACGGTTGGTGTTGAAACAGTATTACACAACCACCATCAACAACCCACCAACCACCTCCACAGCGCCACCACCACCGCTTTACTTACCAACTCTTGGTAGACCGACAAGGTCTCTAAATACGACCTAATAGACAGATCTATTAAACATAAACGTTTATGGGGGCCAACTCAAAAAATGGCAATGCTAATAGTTTTTCTATTGAGCTTTCGTGGTGAAACGAGGCCAATTTGACAGGTGGGGCGATCTTTTAACCAAAAAATCGAATAAGATAAACTAAGTTTAATACAAATACAAATTTTCATCATAATACGCAATTTTATCCATAAACTATAACATGAAAAGCATTAATGTGATTTTTAAAACAAAATAGAAATTAAATTAGGAGTAACTTATTATTTTTTCCTCTTTTATCCAATTATTGTGTTTCAATATAAATTTATCTTTAAGACACCAATATATCTTAAAACCTTATTACAAAAAATATTATGATTTTTAAAACAAAATAGATTCTATTTCGGGGTAACTTATTCATTTTTCCTCTTTTGGCCAATTATTTGGTTTCAATATAAATTTATCTTTAAGACATCAATATATCTTTAAGCCTTATTACAAAAAATATTAACATGATTTTAAAAACAAAATAGATTCTCTCGGAGTAACTTATTCATTTTTCCTCATTTACTTGCAGCCCTAACGCCACACTGCTGCATTATTTGTTAATATAATTAAAACCAGCATTCACGATCATATTAAATCTTACTGTTGAAGATATCCTAAAATAATGATGCAAAATTATTTTAAAAGGTATAGACTCTTCGAAGTATCTTAAACTTTGCTGCAAAAAAACATTACTATAACTAGATTTTAAGTTTTAGCTGGCTTACCCCAATAAATATCGTTTTCTAAACGTATTTATATAAAAATGGAATTTATGACATAACTCATATAATTGCGCCTTCTACAATTCAATAATTGGATTTAACATGATTTACTGCATTATATTTATTGTAATTTTAAATCAGCTTTTGGGACATATTAAATTAAATTTTCTTCAGTGCAATTCACGAATTAAACACGGCCTTGAGGATTCGAATTCTAATACAGCATATTGTTACAAAAACATTTAAAAACGTAGAAGATTGGATTCTATCCAGCAATACAGAATTATGAAATGCTTCGATATATATATATATATCATGCAAAATCATTTTAAAAGGTATACACACTTCGAAGTATCTTAAACTTTGATGCAAAAAAAACATTAATATAACTAGATTTTAAGTTTTAACTGGCTTAACCCAATATATATATATTATATATATATATATATATCGGGGTACAAGATTAGTTGCCAGAATGCGCTATGCAGTGAAATAGTTCTTTTATTTGATCATTTTGCGAATTAATTCGAATTATTGTAAACCGCTAAAATATTTTCCACAGTAATGGTTAGAAGCCAGTGTGTGTGTGTGTGTGTGTGTGTGTGTGTGTGTGTGTGTGTGTGTGTGTAATTTAGTGGTGGACCGGATGTCAGTTTTTCAACATCTGCGGATGCGGATGCGGATCTTTAATTTCAATATCCACGGATGCGGATATTTAGTTAATCTATCAATATAATATAGAATTATGAATATATGACATAATTTTTCAAATTTTGTGATATTACTATTATGGCAGGCAATGCATAACAATTAAAATTAATATTAATGTTTTCATTATATAAAATACTAACTTTCTCAAGAGTTTCAGCCAGAGAAAATTCAATGAAACGAGTTTCATTCAATTTTCTGTGTTACCAGGTATTTATAAGCACACCGGACAAAAAATTAGTCACCCCTAGTAGCACCGATAGTAGGAAGTTCAAGGTCACACAGAGGGCGCTGATGTAGCATTGGTAAGTGACAAGTAGCGGTGACGTAGCACACAGGATCAGATCTGTTTCGTGAGGTGGTGAAGAACAAAGTGTGTGTTGGATATAGTCTGCAAAATGGGTCGTGAGGCAGACGTTACTCAGTGGCAAAAAGGAGCCATCGTGTTTGGCAGAGCCCACGGACACAAAATGTCTGAAGTAGCCCAATTTGTTGGTGTGTCAACGCGTACTGTCCAGCGAGTTTACAGAGAGTGGTGTAGTTCGCAATCAACTGACAATCGACGGCGTAACTGTGGCCGGAAAACAATTCTCGACAATAGGGGCCGCCGCCATGTTTCTCGTCTAGTAACTGCAAATCGTTTTCAAACCAGAGAACAATTGCTTCAAGAAACCAATGAGGTTCTCCAGCGACCAATTTCCGAACGGACATTGCGACGAGAACTGCATGCGATGGACATCTGGAGCAGGGTACCATGGAAGAGGCCGCTGTTAACAGCAAGTCACAAATTGGCACGTTATAAATGGGCTCAAGAGGCACAAAAACTGGACTGCGGCAGATTGGAAACGTGTAATTTGGTCCGATGAGTCCCGTTTTTGTTTGTTCTCCAATGATGAGGAGGCGACGAGTACATCGCAGGTCCAATGAAGCCTTTAATCCTGAATGCGTCGAAGGTGTTGCTCAGGCTGGAAACAGAAAGTGAAGCGCGGGACTCTGGCGGAACTTCGGGACCGGCTGATGAACGAGTGGCAGCAAATCGATGTTCAGTACATGCACAACCTCGTAGAGTCTCTGCCTCGCCGGATTCGTGCGGTTATCAAGGCCAGAGGCGCCGTCACACGTTATTAGGTACATTCTGAGAGGGGTGACTAATTTTTTGTCCGGTGTGCTTATTTTGAGGTTTATAATTCAGGGATGGGAAATCGAAATCTTTTTCGATTCAAATTCGAATCCGATTTTCACGCAATTAGAAATATAGATTCGAATTCGGATTCAAATTTTTCGGTTTTTATCGATTCGAATTTTTTTCCGATTCGGATTATTTCTTTTTCGATTTCGATCCGATTCGAATCCGATTCGAATCCAGGCCTAATTTTTCTTGATTTTTATGAGTTCATTTAATAAAATTATGCCTATCATCGTTGTTTTAGTCAAGGGGTGGCTATTATTAATAAGTTTCATTTTTAATAAATAATACAGATAATTCTCAGTCTATTAACGATCTAAGTAATAACTTTAGATTTACTCTTAATAAGGTGCAAAAAAAAATCATTCATATAAGCTAATTTATTAAACAATTAAGGCTCATATATACAAAAAATATTAATTATAGTATTTATAGCATACATAAAAATTAAAATATGATAATAATACTTTAAGAAATATATCCACTGTATAGATACAAATTTACAAATTAAAATTAGCCCTGACAACTAAGATATTTTCAATGTTCGAAGGCAAAAGGTTATTTCTTTGAGGAGCGTGTGAAATTGTCACTCTCGGACAATACCAAAATTTAAGGATTAGGATTAGCACCTTAATGGATGGAGTATAGGATTAGTATGATTTTTGTCCGAGCAAACAGATTCTCGGAAAGGTCAGTCTTTACCTGTGGTGAAACCGGAAACGTTAATAAGCCTTATAAGTTATTTATAAGTTATAACCAAATTTTTAAAATCCGGATCCATATTTTTTATCGATTTGAATTCGAATTCGGATTCATCGTTTCTTTTCGATTCGGATCAAAATTTCGATTCAGATCCGCGCCCGTTTTTCGATTCGAATTTTTTTTCGATTCAGATTTCTCAAAAAATATCGATTAATTCCGATTATCGATTCGAATCCGATCCGATTTCCCATCTCTGGTTTATATATTTGTTTGTTCATTAATAATTAATACTTTACATGAAATGTGCATGACTGGGCCTTATAAGCTACTTTGTAAGCTAATTTAATTGGAAATTGCAGAATTTATTAGAGGTAATATCTGCATAACATCCGCAGTCAGAAGTGCGGATGCGGATGTCAAAAATGATGTGGATATCCGGTCCATCACTAATATGTGTGGCCCCGCTTAGAGGCGGGGCCACCAGCTTGACCTCCGTGTGAAGAGAGACCAACGCACGAAACAACATAAGGTTCATAAGGTAAGGTGTATATATATATATGGGGTAAGGCGCGTTGGTGGTGTAGTGGTTAGCGTCGCTGACTACGAATCCATCGGCCGAAACCCGACGGCAGCCGGCGCGCAGCAAAACCCAGCTGTTTATCCTTCCACACAATAAATAAAGTGGTTGGTATAAATGGGTACCCTTGGTGGCCTAGTGGTTAAGAAGCTGGGCTGGTGATGGGACCTGGTTCGGACTCCACGTTAAACTGTAGGTCTAAGGTGGCGTGAAAAGCTTGACCTTCGTCAGAATGAACAATTCGGGCGGAAGCTAACCAAAGGTGTGTGTATATACACCGAGATAAGCTACAAGATTAGGTGCCAGACTGTGCTATTTGATTTAATTTGTATGTGTTTAATGGAAAGGCGATGTTCTCCGTATAATTAATTTCTTTATTATGTACGTATTATTAAGGGAAAAGTATAGTTTGTAGATATTTATATTTTCCTCGTTCATTTCAGACAAATTTATTCAGCATCCATCTTAACATGGTAAAAATTGTATAGTTGGCATTCTAGGAGCCCTTCGGCCCATCTGGGTGGCTCCACTGTTAATATAAACAAACCATAAATACAGTTACATGCAAAATTAAGATCGAATAGATCTCTGCAAATTGCAGATTGTCACACATCTACTAGCTGCACATTAACTTCAAAACTTTGGATTTTGTGGATTATTCATCAATACCACTACTGTACTAATTGTAGACATCATGTGGTTATCTCATCACAAGAAGTTTTTCATGGATCTATATAGCTATAACCTGAATAATGTAATACAAGCTCTACAGTTAAGATAAAAGGAGTAGGTGGGACTATAAAGACTGTACAGAGTATTTGAATGTACACCCATTCAGGGTCTCCCATTTAAAGGTGTCTATGAGGCAAGTGAGCATAATGAGTCTTTCCTACATCACAGTGCTATGGGTGCACCGCTCAGCAGAGAAATCTCTTTAAATGGGGGGTATAAAGACAGAGAGTATCCCTTAACCCAAGATGCTGCCGCCCTACATCCCGTCACTCTGTGTGGGTGATGAGATTTACCCAAATAAAAAATGAACTATATAAATATATGTACATGTGGGAAGGGTTCACAAACCCCTTCTCCACACTATTACCAGTTCCAACAAAACGTCATTACCAAATACCTCTTTCCGTCATTAATTATCTAGTTTATTCTTAAAAGTCTCCAAAGTATGGGAACTCACAACTTCATCTAAGCTATTCCAGAATTTTACTATTCTATTTGAAAAACTATGTTGTACTAACTGTGATTTACATCTTTGCTGAAAAAGCTTAAGGCTATGGCCTCTTGTCCTATCATTGTGATCCTTTGTAAAAAGAGAGTAAAACTCTATATTATCTAACTCATTTATTATTTTATATACTTCTATCATATCACCTCATAACCTTCTTCGCTTTAGGGAAAACATGTTTAGGTGCTCCAATCTCTCTTCGTAACTAAGGTGTCTAAGGCATGGTATCATCCTTGTGGCTCTCTTTTGTACTTTTTCTAGTCTGTCTTTGTCTTGCTCTAAATAAGGACTACTGAACTGAATGCAATACTCGAGAAGAGGCCTCACGTATGAAGTGTAGAGCCTACTTATATTTTCTGGCGATTTATATTCTATATATTTCCGCATCAGGTTCAATCTAGCATTAGCCTTATTTCTAATTTCAATACAATGAGTTGTAGGTTTAAGATCATGATTCACAATGACACCCAAATCTCTCCTTTTTTTCTTTATTTATCCAACTTCCATCCATGTTATACTCAAATTCTGGATTGTCATGACCAACATGCATAACTTTACACTTTTCCACATTAAATTTCATCTCCCATCTATCTACCCAAGCAACTACTTTATCAGTCATTTTGCATTTTCATGACACCTGTTAAAGATCTTACATTTTGTCCCAATTTTGTATCAT
Source organism: Bathynomus jamesi (assembly GCA_023014485.1). Classification (NCBI taxonomy): domain Eukaryota; kingdom Metazoa; phylum Arthropoda; class Malacostraca; order Isopoda; family Cirolanidae; genus Bathynomus; species Bathynomus jamesi. The sequence goes on along the minus strand of JAJOZX010002550.1, from coordinate 460,977 downwards.
CTGCAAATATTGAGGTTTTACTATTTAGACCCCTTTCCAAGTCATTAATATAAATAATAAAAAGTAGAGGTCCAAGTACTGACCCCTGTGGGACTCCACTCGGAACAGGCCTCCATGTAGACCTAATCCCATTTAACTGGACTCTCTGTTCCCTTTCTTTAAGCCATTCTTCAATCCAATTTGCTACTGTCCCTTTTATTCCATGAGCTCTAACTTTAACAAGCAACCGCTTATGAGGAAATGTAGCAAAAGCTTTGGCAATATCCAAGTACACAATATCTACAGATTCTTTTTTTATCCAGATGCTTTAACATACTATCATAAAACTCAATTAAGTTTGTCAAACATGACCTGCCATTTCGAAAGCCATGTTGGCTATTACTAATTAAGCCTTCTTCTTCTAAGAATATTGTAATTTCGTCTCTGATGGCACTTTCAAGTAATTTGCAAATAATAGAAGTTAAACTAATTGGCCTATAGTTTTTAGCTAGATTTTTGTTACCGTTTTTGAAAGGAAACAAAAACCTATCTAAAAACTGTAGACCAATTAGTACACAAATTTATACACAATTAATACACAATTAATACACAAATTTATACACAATTAATACACAATTAATACACAAATTTATACACAATTAATACACAATTAATACACAAATTTATACACAATTAATACACAATTAATACACAAATTTATACACAAATTTATCTAAAAACAGTAATCAGCTAACGCTTTCAGTTAAAATAGTATTTATAGATGCATTTAGTATGGTCTATACAAGTAATGTAGTTTTCTATGCATATTTATAAAGAAAATGGAATTTTGTTTAAGGGGTTTCTTAATTATTCATCGAATTACTGTATACAACACATTTTTACGCCGAACTTCCTCAGTGACAATAAGAAGCCTACTGAAGGGTACAACTTAATTGTAGAATGGAAAGACTTATCTTCAAACTTAATATGTAAGAGCAATTTGGCTACTCTCTCAATTAATTATCTCTTTTCATGGCCCTCTGCGACCAACACAGCGCTCTCATGTTCACCTATTTATTGCCTAAGAAACTTATTTTTACCTCTGTGCTTTTGAAATAAACGCTTCACTATTGAGATTACATTACAAAACGGGTACCCAGGATGTATCATAACATCCTGGGTTAGTGTTACTGTTGCACTGTAGTATTACAACTTTCCGGTCCAAGCCGGGCGCATAGTACCGAACTGTGTTACTCCTTGCCTTTCACCCCCCCCCCCTCCACAGTTTCTAAGAATCATAAAATCGGGAATCTTTCTTGTCAATACTTTAAAACTTGATGCATCAAATTTTAAAGTATCGCTTTTGTGATTCTTAGAAGTTGTGAGGGGTGGGAAATGCATGAGTAACTCAGTTCGACACTATGCGCCCGGCTTGGAGTGGAAAGCCGTAATATTACAGTGCAATAGTAACACTAACCCAGGGCGTTATGATACATCCTAGTACCCGTTTTGTAATGTAATCTCAATAGTGAAGCGTTTATTTAAAAAACACAGAGGTAAAAATCAGTTTGTGTGTGTGATAATAGGGGGTTTATGGGCGTATAATCGGGGTGTGCATTTGTGTGCGTTTTGGGTCGTATTTAGAGACTTTGTTGGTCTACCAGGAGCTGGTAAGTAAAGCGGTGGTTGTTGTGCTTCACCACCAATCGTCTAGGTTTCGACGCTTGGTTGTAGCCCTAATATCGGTTACGTGGTGTTGATGGGATGAGCTCCTAAAAGTCGTAGCCCTCATCTCACCATGTGCTGTTGATGGGATGAGCTCCTAAAAGTCTATACTTAGAAGATTGTTGGTGATGTGATGCTTTTTTTGTGTGTGGTGGTTGTGCTCGTATATATTAAGTCGTTCGAAGGTTATTAATATATACAGGCCATTTATGCCTTCTAAGCCAACTGGCGGATTAAGCCAGAATATTTGCTTTAATTAAATAAATAAACCCAATCTGGCAACTCAGCCAGATAAGCCAACTGGCGGATTAAGCCAGAATATAGGCTTTAATTAAATAAATAGCGCAATCTGGCAACTCAACCAGATAAGCCAACTGGCTGATTAGGAACATATTAAGACAACGGCCGCTCGGCTGAAGTCTTAATATGCGCTTGGCTCCTGCCAGGCGAACACCTCTCCTCCTCTCTCCTTCTCCTCTCTCTTTCTCTTGGGGGATAACTCCGCCTCCAAGTTGCATAACCCCTTGTTGCTCTTGCAACATTCCCCCTCTCCCCCTTTGGCGCATAACACCTTGCAACACTCCCTTTTGTTGCATAACATCTTGCAACATTTCCATCCCCTTGTTGCATAACCTATGCAACATTTGCAATTGCATTGCACTCTCTCCTTTTGCGCCCATACTGCTGCATTTATTCAATTATTTTAATCAACCACTTAGCTAATCTGTTCCTCAAAATTTCATAATTCACCATTGAGCACTAATAATTTCGTTCTTCACGGGATGAATCGATTACTCCCATATCCTACATGCTACTCACATATCTGCGCATGCTTATTACACATATATATACATACGTATGCATACTCGTCCTTGAACGTATTTGCACAAAACTTCAACTATAATTCCCTTTTCAGGGAAAAGGGATTGATACCGGGGGTTACGGGGAGTACTAACCACGGCACTACTTTTCCCCTCTCTGGCATACCATCATCAAACCACTTACACTTTGAACCCAATACATTACATCCGAACTGTACCTGACTCCAATCCATACATCATCCATACATAACTCTATTCTTCTTTCTCCCTCTCTATTCTTAATGATTAACAATCTCTAAGTATTTAAACTGTAAACAAATTTTAATGCATTTCACTAAATTAATTGTACTTTTCTATAAATGAATTCTAATCATATGCAAACTTATTCGCTTTGTGGTATATTTCTACCATCGTTCTCCCACCGTTGAAGACTCCACCCAATACAAAATTTAATTCGAGTTTTACCCACTATTGTCGTCAATAAGATTAGTTTATTAACTGTACGATCATGATAACTTCGGAAACTTTTATCTCTGTCAATTTTGACAGATTATACTCCATTTAAAATAATTATATGGATTAGAAATTCCTGAACCCCAGGATTCAATTAAAATTTTCACTTTTATTTATTATTTACTTAATTGTTATTAATTATGAATGTACCTTATAGTACCTGTAAAATAGGGTTGGCAGTGCCCCGAGTTTGCTGACTCCAGCTCCAGTGACTCAGCTCCTGCTCCAAAGCTGAGAGTGACCCCCAACTCCAGTTCCGGAGCTGCTCCACTAACCCAGTTCCAGCTCTAGAACTGCTCCACTAACTCCATTTTTATATCCTAAGTTGCCCCAAAGTACGTTCCGAATTCTATACCCTCTGGCTATGGTTTACATGCCAATCTCAAACTAAATACATCTGCGCTGTTTACCTTTCTCCTAATTCTACTGACTATCCAAAATTCTTTGACTACCTCACTTCCAAAGTGGAATATATTCTTTCCCGCTCTCCCTTTGCTGAGATCTCCATTGTAGGAGATTTCAATGTTCACCACCACCTTTGGCTTTCCTCTCATTTCACTGACATCCCTGGTGAACTAACTTACCGGTGCTGGACCTGCTACCGTCCATTCGAGATGTTCTGGACCTCTGTCTGATTCACTTTTCTTAAACTTCTGCAACATTCGTGGCCTTTTCTCAAATTTTCAATCTGTTGAACACCACCTCTCCTCCTCTAAACCTCATCTTCTTTTCCTCACTGAAACTCAAGTTTCTGGGACGACTGACAGCAACCCCTTTTCTGTACCCTCTTACTTTCTGTATATTCAATTTCACTCCAAAGGTGGATGTTGCGTATATGTACGCAATGACCTAACTTGTTCTCGTATTCCCGAACTCGAATCTTCCGAATTCTATACCCTCTGGCTATGGTTTACATGCCAATCTCAAACTAAATACATCTGCGCTGTTTACCTTTCTCCTAATTCTACTGACTATCCAAAATTCTTTGACTACCTCACTTCCAAAGTGGAATATATTCTTTCCCGCTCTCCCTTTGCTGAGATCTCCATTGTAGGAGATTTCAATGTTCACCACCACCTTTGGCTTTCCTCTCATTTCACTGACATCCCTGGTGAACTAACTTACAACTTTTCTATCCGAAATGACCTAGAGCAGATTGTACAGCACCCTACTCGTATCCCCGATCGCCTTGGAGATAGGTCCAATATTCTGAATTTATTTCTTACTTCTCATCCTTCTTCTTACTCTGTGAAACTTTTTTCTCCGTTGGGTTCCTCCGATCACAATCTTATATCTGTTTCCTGTCCCATCGCTCCAATTCGACCTTTGGATCCTCCCAAAAGGAGGCACCTTTGGCACTTCGGCGCCGCTGATTGGAAGGCCCTTAGGCAGTACTTCTGCGATTTTCCATGGAATGATTACTGATCCGTGGCCGGGGCCCTTCTGGGTGTGCTGAGCGCATCACAGAGGTGATTCTCTCGGGTATGGAGGCGTATATTCCATATTCTATTCTACTAATAATGTAAAAAAACCTTGGTTTAACTTTACTTGTTCTAATGCTCTCCGCAAGAGAGAGGAGGCTTTCAGAAGGTACCGTCGCCATCCAACTCCTGACCCTCATTCAGCTTAAATTTCTGCCCGCAATCGTACAAAATCTGTTCTTCGACTCGCCAAAAATTCCTTCATCCGACAAAAATGTGAAAAATCTATCCAATTCTAATTCTTCTTGCTCTTTCTAACATCTAGCTAAGAACCTCTTCAACAACTTTACTTCCTCTTCTTTCCCTCCTCTTTTCCATTCCGCTAGCACACTTGCCGTCTCTTCTCCAGACAAAGCTGAACTCTTCACTCAAACGTTTGCTTACAATTCAACCCTGGACGATTCCGGTGCTGTTCCTCTATCTCCTCCCACCTCTGACGTTATTAAGTCTGAAATTAGAATATCTTCTAAAGATGTTTTTTCTGCCCTGTCTGGACTCAACTGTAGGAAGGCGTATGGTCCCGATGGTGCTCCTGCTGCTGTTCTTAAGAACTGTGCTTCTGTGCTGACACTCTACCTAGGCAAACTCTCGTCTTTGTCTCTCATCTGGTACTTTTCCTTCCTGCTAGAAGTTCGCTTTCATTCAGCCTGTCCCAAAGAACAGTGACCACTCACTCTCAACCCTCTAACTATCGTCCAATTGCTTCCATTTCTTGCTTTTCCAAAGTTTTTGAATCTATCCTTAATAGGATGATTCTTAAACACCTTTCTTCTCACAATCTTCTTTCAGATCGTCAGTATGGATTCCGCAAGGGACGTTCTACTGGCGATCCTCTTGCATATCTCTCTGACTCTTGGTCATCCTCCTTTCGGGATTTCGGTGAAACTTTTGCTATTGCGTTAGACATATCAAAAGCTTTTGATAGAGTTTCGCACAAATCTTTAATTTCCAAACTGCCCTCATTCGGGTTCTATCCTTCTATCTATGCCTTCATCTCTAATTTCCTTTCTGGCCGATCTATAGCTGCAGTTGTAGATGGCTATTGTTCTTCTCCTAAAGCTATTAACAGTGGTGTTCTCAGGGTTCTGTCCTGTCACCCACTCTTTTCCTTTTATTTATTAATGATCTCTTAATTCCTCTCCTATTCACTCCTATGCCGACGATTCCACTCTTCACTTCTCCACCCGTTTCCCAAAGCGTCCCTCACAGTAGTCACTTCATGATTCGCGTAGGACGGCTACGGTACACCTGACCTCTGATATTTCTGCTATATCTGATTGGGGCTTAGTCCCAGCCATTATGTCTTCAAGCGTGTTAAGACCTGATTATAACGCTTTCCTGCCGAGATATCTGGCACCACTTTTCAGCAAGGGGACAGCTGCACGCAGTATGGTTGAAAAAATGGAGCCAATCCCACTCCCGCGCTGGTATCTCACACCTCGATAGACTGTGAAAGGCCTTCGGGCCATTATATTACAGTGCAACGAAAGTGAAGCTTCACTATTAAGCTCCCGTCACCGAATGGAAAACTTTCCCCTCAATAGTTCTTATATATATTGAGATACGGGTTAGTAGATTAGTTGCGACATTGACATAATGAGGCTTGTCGTATGTGATGCTTAAGCTCCTTCCTCAATGATTGGGAATGTGAGCGATGCGCAGTAGGCGCGCCTGGGTATCCCCAACAAACTGATGTCCCACAATATTGCTATAAATATAGCACATGTCCGGGGGAGGGTAGCCATCGTTCAATTTCTCCAATTTCAGCTGATACATTAAACTGCACAAGTCATGTTGTGATTCGTGAAAAGTATCTCTTTGGATGGCTGCCCAATATCTGCCGTAGGTTATAATTATGAAGAGCCCTTTGTCTTTAATATTTCTATTAGCCTTTGATTTTAGAGTCAGAGTATGTGCCGGGGTATCTTTGTTTACGATTTCGTATACTAAATCAGACGTAAGATTTGATCTTTTCAAGCTACCATTTAAGTCTCACAACATCCTCGGTTGCGGCATAATGACTGAGCCCTAGTGTTACTACTGTAGTGTAGTACTGTGCCTCCCCACTCCGGACGGCGCACATGGTTTCGTCCCGAGTTACCCCGGCCTTTTCACATTCATCACGGTTTATAAGAACCGTAAAAACGGATTCTTTATTATCACTACTTACAAATTTGGTAGCCAATTGTAATTCGCTTATTCCTACCTCATGATTCACGGCCCAATTCAATGGACCCATGGAGTTCTGTTACAAAGTTAGCCAGGGTGTTGCTAGGATGTACAGACAGAGAAGAGAACGGGAGTGTGACGTCGAAGTGGTTAGGTGCGATGTTGCATACTATTTAAGCTTCATTATTGCATCAGCTTTTATACAGGTGTTGAAGCTTTTTGGGTACTCTAGTCACTTCACCAAGTACATGTTTTCCTTTCCTGAACCTTTGCTGCCTAAAATTTTTTCAATTTTAAACACTTTTTTTCGCACATTAAATGTCACTTTCTGCAGCTCCTCGCCGTTAAAGCCCCCTGCAATTTCTTCCCCATTCAAATCTTCACCGTAATACAGCATTATTTCGCCTTTAGGTCTCATAACCCTAACTTTAAAACTCTCACCTCACGTTCTGTATGCGTACCTCTTTCTAAAATCTCGTTAGGTGGTGTGTAAGGTTGTAGGATGAGGCCAGCGAATCCAGAATGTCTATATATCTGTATGTGTTTTTATGTATGAAATAGCGATGCATGCGTTCCTTTATGGTACGCTGAACTCTTTCAGCTAAAGATGCCTTATGTATAGAATTGCTAGTGTAATAACTGATATTAAACTCTGTCAACACGATCTGAAAAGTTCAGCCTATAAATTCTTCCCCCATGCCCATACAAAAATAGCCAGGATCCTGTTTTCTTTCAACGTCAGCGTTTTGATGGCTTTAGCAACTGTTTCAGGCGATTTATTTTTCAGGGGAATTAGCCACAAATATCTAGAGAATACATTATGAATAAAATGTAGCGGTAGCCCCCATTATACACTGAATATCTCTGCATGTCTGTTAAATCCGTCTGCCAAATAGAATTAATCGAGGTTGCTGTTGTCTTGGCTGTTTTAAACCTTTTTCTCACCGGCTTATGAAATGTATAAGCATCCTGCTCCCGCAAAAACCTCTCAATATCTTTTTTCCCTACTCCTCATTATAAACACCTCTGTACAGTCTATTAACGCCGCCGAAGGAGGCTGGGCTAGAAATAACATAATAACGTTTTCTTAATATGTTAGCCATTTGCGTATTTTACAGGCGCGCGGGAAGTGTTGGCCGTTGTTGTTTGGTCTCTTCTTTCTCCTCTTCAGAGTTACCGCTGGGGGCGAAGGCGTGTTCAGCTGTGGTACATGCGAGGCTTGTCCCAAGTCTTTTAACCTGTTCAGATTACCTATCAGTATTTTTCGGACATTTATTTGCTGTTGTCTTGCTTTAATATGTTCCCATCCTGCTGGAGGGCCTATCCCACTTTCTCACCAAGTCATGGACGATGTCAACAATGTTCGAACCCTGTACCTTTGTTCCTTCAACAACAACATCACCTATATCTCCACTGTATAATGGGATCCTCACTCAATAGATTATAAAGACATAAACCTTTATTCCTTAATGTATGTGGGAGACTGCTCTTTAATGCATGCTCAATATGTTGCGGGGCCGCTCCGTTGTTCTTTGACTGTTCGTCTCTAGCCTCGACTCCAGGTCCTATACCTCCATGCTCAACGTCGTCTGCGCTGTGCCTAATAACTACGGGAACTCTGTCGGATTCTTATAATTTACGCACTCATGAAGAAATTTCTGCAGAGCTTCTTAGTATAAGATTCTTTCCTCATCAGATGACTTTTCACTGTTTAATAGGTCTAACAATTCGCTTGCCATTCTTTTACGCCTGCTTTTACGGGGTTCTAGAACCGTATCTGGACTCTTTGAACTTTGTAGTGAAGCATAAACCTCGTGTGGAATCACGACTACTTTCTTCATTATATTAATCTAGTCAGTCAAGGCCCCAAAACTGAAAATAAGATGGGCATCAATGAACCCCCTCTTTGTACAATAATTCGCTATTTCTTCCACACAGTTTGACTTTTACGAGCGAGTGCGCGTATTATGCTCTTGCAACGATGTAGGCGAGCCTTCTGAGGGGGTTTCATTTTTACATTACATTTTATAACGTTAAGACAAATTTCACAAATGCATTTTAAAAAGTCGGAGTCAATATTTTTAACAAACACCTGCTGCAGTGCCCGTGGCAGTCGATGATGTTTATTAATTCACAGTATTTCTTTAGCCTCTTTGTCATTCTGGGATATACACCGTTTCAGGCTCGTTTGGGAATATAGTCGTTCTTCGAAGCACCCTAAACGTGTTTCGCGGGTGAAGGTCACAAACCAAATATCTGTGACGTTGGCTTGTAGCTTCTTTATAAACTTCCAAAAAATCATTACGCTGATTCGGGAACATTTGATTGGCTAATACCCCAATTTGTGACATCTCTACTTTGTGCAAATAAGACTAGATATTGGGTATTTAGCGACACATCGCGCATGTATCTATTTTTGAAAAATACATTCTGATTGATGAGGAATACGCTTATGTTAAGATGGTGGGAGAACACTGTAAATGTCTCGGCAAACGTTTTATCTATTTTCAACATGAGATCGTCAATTACAATGACCGTATGCTCATTTCCCTTTAACGAATTAACGTCATATACACCTTTATGGAACAAAATATCATCTTGGTACTTGTTGAATACTGATTGGTATGTCGCATAGCACCATATGACTCTATGTACATATTTTGAGAACACCCCTTATCTTTAAGGATTTTAAGCATAAACACAGTTTTAACACATCCTGTAGGGCCAGATATAATACATGTGGACGGGCTCGTGAACCTGAATATTTCTACAGAATCCAGAATCTTTTCTTTCTTCTTCTTCATCAGAACCGTGAATAACGATGAGGATGAGGTGCTGTGCCAGCAATATGTCCCCATCACCGATATTGCAGACGATACTGATGACAGTGTAGTCGTTGTTGGGGCTACAGACTCCATCTCCACTAGCGAACCCCCAACAGCGACACCTGTAGCATCCCCACGCGTCAATTCGAGGAGAAAACGGGAGCATGAAGATTCACCTTCCACGTCAGGTATAAAGCGTGCCAGGAGTGCGACGGTTGTTAGACCCACAGTAATAGAGCCCCAGCCCTCTACGTCTTACAACACAGCCCCCACATTAGTTCCTTCTACAAATAAAACTGTGCCCCCTTATTCCTGTTCAATTACGGTCGTGCCCTCCACAGCAGTAGCATCTTATTCTGTAGAGAGTAGCATAACATTCGAGCTGGTACACACCGCCACCCCCACCCCATCCCTGACTAGAAGCCGGTACGTAGTCACGATCGATCTGCGAACCATGTATAACAACGGTGTTGAACACGGACTGCGGCGCGTAGTTCAACGTATTGTGTAGTTTGCCCTTCAGAACAGCTAGGGACGTGAAGTCAGGACGCGACTGTCCTTCGAGTTCGGGTCAGATGACGGAGATATAGATGATTTTTGGGTAGTAATACACTGCAAGCGCTTGGCTGCTGTGGATATAGACTACATTTTGGGTCGTATATTGCAAGCCTCTCAAAGTAGCATCGCCTTCAACATGAACAACTTCACGATAGATATTGACCACATATTTTGTGTTGCGGGACATACAGCCACACCTTATACTCTTAACTTCAATTCTCAGGCTATTTAAAGACGGCATATAAACACCGAGAGTGGTTGCGGTTTTATAGCAGTAGTCTTAGCTCATATATTTACTGTACTAAATGCATGGGCCAAAAAAAATTTGGTTGCCTACGGTTGTGCAGCGTGCCCGTAAACTGGCAGCAGATTGCAAGATCGAGTTTTACTGTAATATGGGTACTGAAGAGCTGAGAAGGGTAGAGCAGGAAATGAATGTTCGTATAGTTGTATTTGGAATGGATGATCGTCGTAGGACTGTGTATGTTTTTAAAAGCAGTGTCAGAGACTGTACAAGACCCCTACTTATTTTAGGGCTGTCAGGGACAAGATATCTCCCCATCCGCAATATAAGGGACCTTTATGCGAGTTATGACAAAAGTCGAAAATATGGAAGGCATCTGATTTATGTAAAGGATGTCTCGAGTTTGCGGATGATATAGTGAAACATTGTAAGATTGCCACATGGTATGTGAGCAGTGTAAAAGCTCCAAATGTGAAAGTCGTGTAGTTGAAGCTGAGAAGAGGGACTGTAATGTGTGTAGACGCACATTTTTCAATAATAACTGCTTTGAGCTCCATAAATCAATTGGTACGTGCAGAAAAATGAGAATCTGTGAATGTGGTATGTTACATATGATGGATAAATGGGGGAAATTCACGTATAAATGTGATGAAATTCACTGTTCTACATGCTCCAAGAAATATAAGGCAGATGGTATAAAGCATGTATGTTATATGAAAGGTGCTAAGCCTAAAAATAAACCTTGTATAACTGTATACTACGACATAGAAAAAGATATGAATGCTGAAACCAAAGAGGTTATCCCACATCTACTTGGAATCCAGACTATCTGCGACGAGTGCATGGAAGTCGAGTGTGATGAGTGTCGCAAATGTGGTAAACGAACAAACGTTTTTCAAACGATCGCACACGACAAGCCCGTGAAACTCTTTGTGTCCTATATTGTCAAGTTAGCGGACAAGTTAAAAAAAATGACGGTATATTCTCGCCTATAACGGCGCAAAATTTGACACACAATTCCTTTATAAGGAACTGCTTGAACACGAATCATCGGAGATATTTACATGCAATCCCTTGAAAAGAGGAAACAAACTAATACAGATGCAAATAAGATGTAATGTTCAGTTTAAAGACACTATATTATTCACGCCTTGTAAATTAGCCAAGCTACCCAAGGTGATGGGCGTTGCCGCCGAAGTTTCAAAAGGGTATTCTCCTTACACTTTCCTCACTTGCGACACTTTAAATTACGTAGGACTACCTCCCCCACAAACATTACTTTAATTATGCCAACATGAGGGATGGTGAGCGTGAAGATTTTGATCGCTACTACAACAGTTTTAATGAAGATAATTCTTACAATATAGCGGATGAATGTGCGCGTTATTGTGAATAATATGCGCGTGCTTAGAGTATGTTTCCAGGCCTTTAGAAGGATGTACATAGACCCGTTCAACTGCGACCCGCTACAAGTCGCAACCACGATCGCCTCATTGTGCTTTACAGTGTTCAAAAACAACTTCATGCCTAAAGACACACTAGCCGTCATTCACAGAAACAACCCACGCAGTTATGGGCATAAGGCTATTTACTGGCTCATACACCTACAGCAACAGACCGGTGTATAAATAAAACATGCCCGCAACACGGGGGTGGGTGGGGGAAGTGGCCATTAAGGTCAATGGTCGTGTTTTTTGGGTGGATAGTCTAGGCGAAGACCGTGCTACTGGTGAGAAGACTGCGTACTCCTTTAACGGTTGCTGGTGGCATGGATGCCCACGTCCTGAGTGTGGAATCGTAGGAGATATCCATGGTAGATCTCTGCCGACAGTCTCGCATGGACCTGCACCCGCGATCAGGATATATGCTCCCAGTTCACTCACAAGGTCTTGTGGGAGCACGAATATGATGCATGGATAGAGACAGATGGGCAGTACCGCGAAGAAATAAACACCATCAAACGTTCAATGGTGTTGGATCCTCTCAAATGCGGCGATAGCTTGTTTGGAGGGCGTACAAATCCCTTCAAACTATACTTTCCCCCTGTGGAGGGTGTGAAACTCCATTACTACGACTTCTGTTCTTTATACCCCTACGTGATGAAGAAAAATTCGTACCCCGTAAGAGCACCTGAAAAATTGGTGGGTCCCGCCCTGCCTACCATCGAAGAGTTCTCAGCTAATTTGAACGAGAACTATTTCGGCCTTTCTTTCGTAGATGTGCTCCCCCCTCTCGACTTATGGATGTTGGTCTTACCTGTCGTTATAGGCCATAAACTCATGTTTTCCCTGTCGTTGAAGTGCGCAGAGGAGAACAATGGGGCCTGTAATCACACATCCAACCAGCGGAAGATCAGAGGCGTATATACAAGTCCTGAGCTGTCCCTAGCCGTTCGCCACGGTTACATAATATTGAAGATACCTGAGGTGAGGAGGTTTCAGAAGTTCTCCAACCTTTTCACATCATATATAAACATTTTTTTGAAGGATAAGGTAGAAGCATCAGGGTACCCGCAAGAAGTTGAGATCGAAAATGAAAAATCGGCGTATATTCAGCGCTACCGTGATCGTGAAGGGATACAACTTGACCGGTCCCAAATTGTAAAGAACCCAGGCAAGCGCTTTAGTGCAAAGTTGTGCCTAAATAGTCTTCCGGGGAAATTTGCTCAGAATACAGATAAGGGGAACGTCCATCTAGCCCAAAGTTATAACGAGGTGTGGGATTACGCCAACGCTCCCGATAAAGAGGTCATGGAGATCGTGAATGTGGGTAATATGTACATAATAAAGTACAACAGAACCGAATGGGCTACAGATATATCACGTGTTACAAACATACCTGTAGCCAGCTTCACAACAACATACGCTCGCATCAAACTTTGAGGTCTACTGCATTCTCCTGGGCCGAGGGTTCTGTACGCAGACACAGATCGTGTGATATTCAAGGAGAGGGAAGGTGAATACATGCCACCGATTGGGGAATTCCTCGGAGTTGACTAATGAGATCAAGGATGAGTATGGAGATAGTGCCTACGTTGATTCTTTTGTCTCAACAGGTCCAAAAACGTACGGGGTATGGGTGAGGGTGGGGGAGAAAGTGAAATATACGAGCGAAAGACATCACGCTTAACCAGGCGAACCGGCGGATCGTTAACTTTGATTCGCTGAAGGAGCTAGTGAGCTTAGTAGATGAGGGTGACCAACCACCCCAACTGACTGTAGGGACTCACAATTTTCGGGCACAGAAACTGGGGGGCGTGAAGAACTTAGGGGGACGAAGGTGTCTCGTAACACATATAGGAAACGCTACCAGGTGCCTGGCACCTACGATACTGTTCCATTTGGATACAGCGAGGCGTGAATATTGCTGTCATGTTAGCGTATACTTACTTGTTGACGATATGTTTATTTATTACGTGTATTTGAATATACGCCATGAATTAGAGACTATTTACTTGTTGACGATATGTTTGTTTATTCTTCTATTTAAAATAAATCATGTTTCAATTAGCGTTCCATTTTCTCCTCTGTGTGTGTGTGTGTGTGTGTGTTGTGTGTGTACAGGAAAAAAGCTAAGCACCGCCCACTGTATGGCGCAACCCAAGTAAAGTAGTCACGTGACTCCTGCTACTAGCTGGTCATATCTCTGCCCTGCGTGCTCAGTTGACCTCAACAAGCCCTGGATCTGAGACGTGTATTTTACCTGTTGAAGAATTATCACGTAGACGTAAAATAGTGATGGCGACCTTTGATGTTGCGTGCTCGACATTCATGAAGTGGTATTCGATAAAGTCTACAGATGTGGTGAACACTCAAAGAATCCCTAGTCCTCCCTCCTTTGAGGCTTTTAAGGCCACAATGAAACGCGCGAAGCGTGAGGAGCAGGAGGTCCAAATACTCTACGGATATTCTGGCGAGAGCATTGCGAGCTTTCGTGGCTCAAACGATGTAATGGACTACGTCATAGGACTAAACTGCGTAAAGGCGCATATACACTGCGAAGTGGAAGATGTATCACGTGCAGAAGAGAAACAACAGGTGTGGGTTGTGAACCTTGTTGACGAATGGTATGACAAGCTGTATTATGTCATGTTATATCACACCGAATAAGCATTCCCTGCGGCTGAGAATATAAATCTTGTAATTGTGGATAACCTAAAATATTTTTAGCATTACGTTCATATATATCATGATGAGGTTCCCAGGGAGGTTGTGGCAAAAGGCTTGTGCGAGTTTTTAATAGAGTTTAGGGATGAGTATCGCTTGTTAAGCAAAAATGAGATATGGACACATGTTTCTCTCAAATAGAGCGCCGGATTGTTAGTAAAGTGTGTGGAGAAAATGCACGAAGAGGTATCGTGCGCGTTTTGATAAAACATTAAAGCCGTTATTACTTTATGTATCGGAAAAATTCTCTAAACGAATGTCCGGTATAATGGGTTACAAATATTCATATGATTCTTTCATGTTGGAACAACCTCGTGCACGAATCACTAACGCTTGATATGACGCGACCGTGTGACTCATCCCCCCAACACCTCCCGCCCAGCCAAACTGCGCACCGGCTGCTCATAGTCACCTCAGAGCTTGACCCAACTGGACGTGCGCTCCTCACAAAAGAAAACCAATATACGATGGAGCTTCCGTTGAGCAGTATCCTCAATGCCGTATAAGATGTGTCCGTGCGTGTGTTCAGGCGTAAAACCGGCACTATTAATTATGTGCTTGAAACGATGTGTAGACAATCAAACTCTGGTAAACGGAACGCTATTTAAGTGTTGAGGAGATGAACAGAATCTTCGTAGCAGTTGAGAAGTGGGGCGAGGACCGTTATAAAATACCTACAGGTGTAGGCACAAAAAGAGAGCGGATTAGTGATGCACCCTCATACGCTGTTATTTGTGCGTTGTGTATAAAACGAGACCAGCCGTGCATTGATTTACGGTTGATGTGGAAGAATGCAGCTGCCAATGTCCTTATCCCCACGCGAAACCGTTTCATTCTCGACAGAATGTTTGAAATCGTCGGTTTCCACATGCTAAAGCCTATATTAGACGCGCGTGTTGCCGATATGCTCTATTTTGACACGGTTCTTGAATACGTGTACACCGCTCTGCTCGACGGCTTTACCGAGTGTAGGACCGAACAAGGCGAGAATGGATTGGAACTGGTTGCGTATTTAAAAGGTACAGACTCTTCGAAATATCTTGAATTTTGGTACAAAGGACTTGAGCGGTACAGGGCTGAGCTCACGTACACTGTTCACACTGAAGAACTATTTCTTTATATAATCGGCAGTTGTCGGCACGACTTAGATTCCTTCAGTTGTCAATATGCGTTGTGAAGAAGAGTTCACGGTTGAAAAGCTCGGAATGGAAAGAATAAACCCTCGTTTGGAAAGGAGTGTTTATAACTTTTCCGTTATCTGCCCCCTTGAAACCTACGCGAAAATTATTGAATGCCCGGTTAGGTCGAAAATATCACGACTTAATTTAATCAATCGTCAAGGGCGTACAGTTGACCAAACCGTAAAGTGGATGCATAAATAGTGTTAAACGTTCTGAAAGCCCTTTATATTGAATATAGATATCCACATACTTTGAGAGGTGAAATAATGTTAAGTGGTATTTATTGCGTAGCGCAAAGCAACGAGGATGTAACTTTAGCCTCGATCACATGCGAGTTTAGTATTTTGTTTAAGCGCAGTAGAACATAAAGCGCGTATATATATATATATATATATTATCCATGTATTGGAATTCTTTTGCACTATTATTTTTGAAGTTTATAAGTGTGTATTTTTGGTTGCGCGTACATATATTACACGTGCATATAGATTTCTCCCGTACTATTGTTATTTTTGATGCTTATATATAAGTGTGTAGTTACGTGTAAATATATTAAACACGTATATAGATTTCTACTGTACTATTATTATTTATTAATGTGTGTGTGTGTGTGTGTGTGTATTTTTTTTAACTGCAAACAACACAGTATAATTAATGTAAAGAACGACGCTTGTGCAGAAGAGCGTCCGCACAAGATGAGGAGGGAGAACGAGCAAATGAAAAATGAGGCATCTTCCAAGAATCGAACCCGTGATCATCGAATTGCCGGTCGGATATGCTAACCACTGCACCAAGGCCCCCGATCAGTCAGAACTCGTAATTCTCATATATATATATATATATGGGATGAATTTCACAATAAAACACGTGGAATGAATGAATGCTGCAAACCCACAAGGAAAAAGAAAAACGATTCCAAGGCCTTTCGTGTATTCAGAGCTACACCTCGTCAGGGAATGAAGATAATAAAAGACGAGATGCCCATAGATCTATACAACGTACAGGAAAAACAAAACAATTAGCACATACTTAACAAGGGTTAATGAGAGGCAAAAGAAATTTTAACATGATATTGTAAGTTTTATACATTCCCGCACTGTTATTGAAATTCTTTTTAAAATGAATAAATGCACATTCTAGAATATTTCTTTCTATTATATATCTGTTTTTAACAAGCGCTTTAGAACTATCCCACTTGAATGGTTACATCTATACATATGGTTAAATAAAGCATTGGAATTATTAGCTGTTCTACAAGCATATTTATGCTGTTTTACCCTAATATCTAACGTTTTACCGGTTTGGCCTATATATACTGAGTTACACTTGTGTACATCCGATCGAATACACACAACCAACAACATTATCAAGGCTATTCTTTATTAGGCGTGATTTAACAGTATTATTATACTTAAAGATTACATTAATGCCAGTTGCTTTAAGTAAAGTTGGAAGGTATTGAAAATTAACATGGTAAGGTAGGCTAAGGATATTTTTACGCTGAAATTCCTTTACAATTACATTATTATAATACCTATTCTTGGCTTTCTTAAGACAGTTATCTAAAAATGAAATAGAATAACATAATTTAGTACCAATATTCATGATATTGCATAACTCGGAATCTAAAAATTCAGGACTGACAACTCTCAATGCTCGAAGAAACATAGCAGAGAAAATAGAGGATTTAATCGAAGGATGATGGTCAGAATAAAAATGCACATAAGAGTTATTATTAGTAGGCTTACTGTAGACTTCATATTTGAACTGATTAGAGCATCTCCAAATTTTTAGATCAAGAAAAGATAGGCTTCCATCATTTCCTTTTTCAACTGTGAACTTAATAGATGGGACTAAATTGTTGAGCCTACCAAGAAATAAGTCAACATCCAAATTATTAGGCCAAAGGCATAAAATATCATCTATATACCTGTACCAAACCGGGTTAAAATTAACAATCGTAGGCAAAATTCTACTTTCAAAAAATTTCATATATTATAAAACTTATTTTCAAACTGAAATTTACAATCTTTGACACAAAGCTTAATTAACTCAATAAGAGTGTTGTGTTGAACAGGGAAAGAATATTCAGAGATCTTATCTTTTAAAAAATCAAGTAGGTCATCAACAGGGACTTTTGTGAATAGCGAGCATATATCGAAGCTTACCAATTTGAAATTAGGGTCATTAGGGAACTTCAGTGGGAACTTCAAGTGGGATAGTTCTAAAGCGCTTGTTAAAAACAGAGATATAATAGAAAGACATATTCTAGAATGTGCATTTATTCATTTTAAAAAGAATTTCAATAACAGTGCGGGAATGTATAAAATTCACAATATCATGTTAAAATTTCTTTTGCCTCTCATTAACCCTTGTTAAGTATGTGCTAATTCTTTCGTTTTTCCTGTACGTTGTATATATCTATGGGCATCTCGCCTTTTATCTTCATTCCCTGACGAGGTGTAGCTCTGAATACACGAAAGGCCTTGGAATCGTTTTTCTTTTTCCGTGTGGGTTTGCAGCATATATATAATATATATATATATATATAATAATAATATATATATACATATATTCCTCGCATAAAGTGTGTAATTTTTTATATAGCTTTCTTCTACTATTATTATTTTTTATTGTATATTTATCTCCTATACAGGGTGTTTGAAAACTTTCTGTACAAATTGTAATGGGGGATAGGCAACACCAAGACAAACCCTTTTCGTCTATAAGTGTATGTCCGCTGACTTTACCATTCGGCGCGAGAGGGCGCCGCTGCAATTGGCTAAAAGGTGAAGTGGGCTAGACTCGCGCTTGCCGCTGGCATTCTTAAATCGGACGTAGTACGCGTAACATGGAGCGCTTCACGACTGCTGAGATGGCTGACATGCATATGGTGTATGGGGCTGCCAATGGAAACGGAAGAGCTGCTGTGAGGTTGTACCGACAGCGCTTCCCAAACAGACGTGTGCCAAACCACCAAACGTTTGCGCATTTGCATCGGCGACTGCGAGAAACTGGAACATTCCATGCAAACATGCATGACACTGGTCGGGAGAGAAACGTGCGCACTCCTGACATGGAAGAAGAAATCCTATGGCGATTTGAGGACAATCCAAGCGCAAGCACGCGAGGTGTTGCACGTATCCTCGGTGTGAACCACGACCTGGTCTGGAGAGTGTTGCACGAGCAGCAGTTACATCCGTTTCATCGTCAGAGAGTCCAGGCATTACAACCTCGGGATTACCCTCTTCGTGTGGAATTCGCACGCTGGTTTCTGCAGCAGACAGCGGTGCAGCCTAATTTTCCGGATTATGTGCTGTTCTCAGATGTGGCCTGTTTCACACGTGAGGGTGTGTTTAACATACACAATTCTCACGTGTGGGCGCACACAAATCCACATGTTACACGGGTTTGTAATGCCTGGACTGTCTGACGATGAAACGGATGTAACTGCTGCTCGTGCAACACTCTCCAGACCAGGTCGTGGTTCACACCGAGGATACTTGCAACACCTCGCGTGCTTGCGCTTGGATTGTCCTCAAATCGCCGTAGGATTTCTTCTTCCATGTCAGGAGTGCGCACGTTTCTCTCCCGACCAGTGTCATGCATGTTTGCATGGAATGTTCTAGTTTCTCGCAGTCGCCGATGCAAATGCGCAAACGTTTGGTGGTTTGGCACACGTCTGTTTCGGAAGCGCTGTCGGTACAACCTCACAGCAGCTCTTCCGTTTCCCTTGGCAGCCCCATACACCATATGCATGTCAGCCATCTCAGCAGTCGTGAAGCGCTCCATGATACGCGTACTACGTCCGATTTAAGAATGCCCGCGGCAAGCGCGAGTCTAGCCCACTTCACCTTTTAGCCAATTGCAGCGGCGCCCTCTCGCGCCGAATGGTGACGTTAGCGGACATACACTTATAGACGAAAAGGGTTTGTCTTGGTGTTGCCTATCCCCCATTACAATTTGTACAGAAAGTTTTCAAACACCCTGTATATTCCCCGAGCTGAATAAGTGTATGCTAAATAACTTATTCTATGTTAAATAATTCATTTTTCGACTAAATAAACAGAATGATGTAGTTGTGTTTTATTATTCAAAGTGTATATAAGCGACATTATTTGATTTAATTATTCTTCGTCAAAATTAATGGCACTACAAAAGTTATTAATATATATATACAGGGTGTCCCATAAGTCCGGCATCATAGGAAAAATAAAAAAAAAGGCAAAACAAAAGCTTTTATTTACAGAACGTGCTCAATATGTCCACCATTGTTTTCAATACACAAATTCAGACGTGATACCCAGTCAGCAAGCACACGGTGAATGATGTCAGGAGTAATGGTGTTACATGCCCCAATAATGCGCTGCCGCAAATGTTCAACACTCCTAATTTTCTCTGCGTATACCAGCGCTTTCAAGTGGCCCCAGAGATAAAAATCTAGTGGCGTGAGATCCGGGCTTCTAGCTGGCCATTCCACAGGCCCTCGACGTCCTATCCAATGACCAGGGAATTGTTGGTACAGGTATTCCCTTACTTGGGTGCTGTAATGTGCAGGAGCGCCGTCTTGCTGGAACCATGTTGGGAAATTTCCTTCTTCGTTCAAGACACTGGGAAATGCTTCTTCCTTGAGCATACGTAGGTAGGTGCCTCCAGTGACATGTTCATCGAAAAAGAGGGGGCCTATGATGCGATCCTTCCAAATGCCACACCATACCATCACCCGAGATGCACCTTGTTCCTTTGAAGAGGTATACCAGTGAGGGTTGTTTTGAGACCAGTAGCGGGTGTTCTGACGATTTAACTCACCATTTCCATAAAAAACAGCCTCGTCACTTAACAGAATGGTGGACGGGAAATTGGCATCCCGGGCATATGAATTATGGTTTGTAGAAATAGAAAAATATGAATTTCTCCTATGATGCCGGACTTATGGGACACCCTGTATATTTGCATTGACTTCTAAGCCGACTGGGGCTGTCAAGAAGTCCATTATGCGTTGAGCCGAGAACATCTCTCCATTATTATTATATATATATATATATATATATATATATATATGTGTGTGTGTGTGTGTGTGTGTGTGTATATATATATATATATATATAAATTAAATAAATAGCGCAATATGGCAACTATTAGCTGGTTGTTTACCATCTCGAAAGACTACCTGTCAGCCGATTACGCCGTACGACTGGCTGTGGCATGGCTGGCTTCTAAGCCTGTTGGCTGCGATACTGAAGACCTCATTATGCGTTGCTCCATGGCTACGAACGGACGGAACTTCTTTCTCTCTTTCTGCTGTTTACACACACATACATACATATATTACAAATTAAATAAATAGCGCAATCTGGCAACTATTCTTATGGATTGCCTCAGAGAGAGAGAGAGAGAGAGAGAGAGAGAGATATATATATATATATATATATATATATATATATATATATATATATATATATATATAATAGATAGATAGATAGATAGATAGATAGATAGATAGATAGATATATATATATATATATTGCCTTCTAAACAAGCCAACTGGCTGATTAAGCCTTCTAAGCCAGCTGAGGAAGTCAAGAACTTCAGTATGCTACGACATGCCAGCGAAAAGAGCTCCTCCTCTCTCTTAGGTTACCTTCCTAGGTCAGGACATGTTAGATTACCCCTTTAAGGGGGAGGTCTTGAGCTATCCCGCTTCATGCAGGGGTCCAACCCACCTCCCCAACAGGTGCCAACCCCCTTCCCCCACGGGTGCAAAACCCCACCCCCTTGCAACATTGATCATCATGCATTGCAACTGATTCGCACTCGTCCATTTTGCGGTCATACTACTGATAGGTTATTTCACAAACGTGAAATACTTTAAAAACTTTCAATCATAGGATTTTGATGTGGCCATGTTAGAATTAAAATGTAAGATAAGTTGTAGTATCGACTTTTCCTTCAGACATTAACATTTCTGTTTAAAGTTCATGCATCATCAACAAATGATTATCCAGATAAAGGTCTATCCATGGAGAGATGATAACATAGTTCAATTTTTTATTACAGAAATAAGCATGAATCAAGTAAATTTAGGGATTTTCTTAAGAACATGCAAAACATAATGTTCAAATTATAAGGAAGTGACAATTGTTCGAGTAAATAAATATATATTTACTACATCACAACCATAACATTATTATACACAGTTACTCAATACTTGGTCCATCCCCATTATTATTAATGACCTCCCGTAGCCTATTTGGAACAGATGCCACGTTATTGTAGATATCTTGTGGGTTCCTGCAGAAAAGTTCCCACTCTACAGTGGTGTGTTCTAGCAGGTGCTGAGATGTCCGTTCCTGCCCAGGCTTCCAAGCGTTAACTACATTTGCCCACACAGTTTCAATGGGGTTTAGGTCACACCCCTTGGTGGGCCAGTTCAGCATCTCCACATCTCGTTGTTCCTGAAACCCCCGTCCGATGATTCTGGCAGTATGAACAGGGCAGTTATCCTGTAATTTATATGTTAACCCTCCGTCTATGGCCTTGGGTGGTTCGAGGTTGACGGGGATTCTGGTTAGGTGGCAGCAACAGATTTTCTCACTCTTGGGTAGCTGGTACTGTAGCGTATCGGGAAATTATTTATTTTATTTTAAAACTAAGTTCTCTGGAGAAAGCAGGGCTGAAAGGAGAAGACAAAGAGATCCTCTGACTGAATTTTACTACTTCTAAAATATTACAGATAAAACTTCAGCCTCTGGGTCAGATCAGAATAATCAGAATAATAATTTGAAAAATTACAAGAGTTTATATACTAATAATTTGGTGACATCATTATTATTTAATGTCGACCTGTTTTGTTTTTTATTCTCAATCGGCTAAATTTTTTTTGCAAAATATTTGAAGATAAAGGTGAATTTTGGCTGTAGCAGCATATTGGCAGGTAACAAAATATTTGAAGATGAAGTCATCTTTTTCTTTTAAACAGTATATTGACAGCTCTGATGTTATGATGATTTGTCGAGTTAACTAAAAATGGAAATTGAAATATACATTTTATTATGGATTAAAATTAAACATGCATCCGAGTCAAAATTAAATGTTTAAAATTTAAAATTAAGTGTGAATTTAGAGTTTTGGCAAGTTATGACTTCATCTTTTACAACTAAGAGAGAGTGTATAAAAAAATTAATATTGCAGAATTTAACATGATTACATGATGAAGCTTAATCTAAAAAATGATTAGGCAATTTAAAAAAGAAATAAATCATCAATTACTTAGCAAAAATAAAATAGAAAGAAAATTTTTTTAAATTCCAAACTTGCATTTTATATACAGTTAGAATGTCACCCGAGTTTGGATTTTATATGCAAAAGTGATTGTTGGAATTACTCTATTCATTTAGTACTTTTCCGTTATCTGCCCCTATGAAACCTACGGGAAAATTATTGAATGCCCGGTTAGGTCGAAAATATCATCAAAGGCGTACAGTTGACCAAACCGTGCATTCAATAATTTTCCCGGAGATTTCGAGGGGAGAGATTTGTCATATCGTGATTCGATATTAACACTTACAAATAAGTGTTGTACTCCTTTACATTATGATGATTAATTTCAGCTATTGTGAGCAGGGCCTATCAGAGGCGGGCTAGGAGGGCCATTTGGTCTGGGCCTCAAGCTTAAGGGGGGCCTCAAATTTAGAAACGTTCAGGTTTGAATATAATGTTTTACAGTGAAAGTAATAATTGGGTTTAGCTATGGGCCTCAAAAGCTGGAAGTGGCCCGGGCCTCTCTCGACCTCTGAGAGGGCCTGATTGTGCGATTCCATGTAGACGGTTTGATCTCGTAATATCGTCATTTATGGTGGAGCGAAAGGAAAGGGGGAGAACGAGAGGGGGGATAACGAAAGGGAGAGGGGGAGGAGGAGAGGGAGGGAGGGAGTGAGGGTGGCAGGGCGTCATTTCAAATTTGGTGGGGGGGGGGGGTATGAAGAAGGCAGTGAAAGGCCTCTCACATGTCAAAATTTATTAAGTGCTACTCACAATGTACTTTATAATCAAATTAATATAAGCAAGAATGATTAAATGGTATCAGCTAGACTGGTTATTTACAGTTAACTATCAAATTATTAAGTTAAGCAATAAATTGAAAGTTATATCACCTAATGTAGTAGAGGATATCTTCTAGACTTCATTTTTGCAAAATCATCAACCAAAACATCAAAATTAAGGTTTTTGACCACTTCTTTTTCAGAGGCCATCAGAAGCAAGTCATTCAGTCGATCATCTCTCATCATAGTTCTTAAATAGTGTTTCACCAAACTCAACACAGAAAACAATCGCTCATTACTAGCAGTGGTTATTGGAAGAGTGATAATTATTTTCAAAATTTTCAAAATTTCAGAATAAGCTAATTGTAAAGGTCTTAGCTCTTCGTAAAACTGAATCAGATTCTTTACTTTTCACTTTTGTTAGAAAAGTGTCTTTTGGCACAAAATCCACAAAATATTAGGTGCCTTTTTTTAAGAAACTATCATTTTGAGGGCCTTGAAGGCCCCCTGGTGAGCTTTGGGGGGGGGGGGGGGCGACCGCCTTTCACGGCCCCCAAATAACGCCTGTGGAGGATAGGGGAGAAAGAGGGCCTGCGTTGTTGCCATATCTCGGAGAGTGTGGAGCGGAACTATTGCAGGGGACTGTACATGTATATGTACTTTATTTGTGTGTTTTAAGATAATCATTATGATAAAATTACAAATTTTCGTTTCTTCGAGAAACTGTTTTTTTCACGAAAAGAGCTTGGTCCCAACTATTGATGTTCGGGTTCCAAAATTTAGTCGATGCCGATGCCGATTCTTTGGCTAGAGTTTAAAAAAATTAATTCCCTTTATAAATTTTACTAATCTAATGTGAAAACTTTCAATTTTCATATTTTTAAATTTCAAATTTGTTCAAATACTTTTTTTTAGCTCACTCCACAATATACAGCATCAGAATTTGTTACTCATATACCGGAGCCAAAATGATGTTAAATAGTTTTATTATTCAGTAAAATGATAAAATAATTTTAGTTTAGTTTTATAAATTGATTACCAATATTTAAATTGGTTTTCCTTATGTTGAACGTAATTTATTTCTCCAACAATGTAAACAACAACAAAAAATTTCATTAAAATTTCAAGTCCCTGGTGTCCGATTTGAATAAAAAATGGATATACAATTTGGGTTTATAAAATTATTAAAATACTTAGAATAAAGTCAACATAATTCTACATTTTTTGGACCAATATAATTGCCATTCTTTCCAGTGAATTATTTTACTTAGTCCATTTCAGTTCAAATATAGTGTACATATTCATTCACCTCATCATGACATCCTTTTTTTAAATGAGGGAGTAATATCACAACCATGTGATCTACCATTCTCATGTTTGGACTGTATGCATGTTTGTGCCATAAGTTCGTTCGCGAATGTCCCTTAACCATCCTAATATTTGCATCTGTTATGGACTTGATTATAATTAATTGTTATTACTTTGCATCTAACCTTCTATCCATAAATTTTTATCAGATTATGCGTGCATATTTAATGTAGCATGGTTAAAATCCCAAGTTATATAAGTAAGTTATATGTGTTCGTAATGACCTTATGGCAGCGACCATTGGAATTTTCGGCCACTCATACCATTGAAAGCAGGATATCCACATCCTTCCTACGACTGGAAATGTGATAAGTAGCTTAGTGACAAGCAGACCCCGCGAGGATGTTCATAGCCACCACGATTCTTGTAAACGAGTACAAATACTGCCACGTATAAAGCCTACATAAATGAGTGTGAAGCCTAAGCGCGAGGATGCCGGTAGACACGTGCAAATATTATTATGTATACAGCCTACATAGATTAGTGAGAAGCATACCCAGAGAGTCGCTATATGACCAAACTAGTTGGCATGCTCTTAAGTGCACAAAGAAACGGTGGTCTACTGGTTATGGCGTCAGATTTCTGATAAAGAGGTCTGAGGTTAAAATCTGACTGGCCACCGTTGTTGATTACCTTACAGACTTTGGTCTTTAAGCCTTCAAGTGCCTTACGTTTGATAGAATAGATCCTGTATTTTGTATATTATGGTGTTCCAAAGGTACTGTTTAAAATGCACTCAGCTGTTTCCTCTTCCTCCACCATCAAAACAAACAAACAAAGCACAAGAGATTTGCTTCGTGATAAAGACAAGCCGATTAGAGCAAAATCTGACTGGACACAGTGAAAATTGTCAACAGTATTTCAGGTCAGAATTGCCAAGTCACATTACCGAGTGTCACTAGAGTCATCCTAAAAATGCTGACATTCTAAAATATTGGGACATAAAGACATCCACGCAAACTCAAGTAAGTGACCAGGTTTCAACTTTTTATTTCGTACTTTGTCTAAATCTTAACAGGCAATCTGAGGATGATCAAAGAACTACCTATATATAACAAGGTGTTATATTTATTGAACTTTACAGCAACAATAAACACACTAAACATAAAGAGTAGTATTAATTAAAAGTTTAAAGAAAAAGTTTGAGCAAAAGCAATCAGTTCGCTATACTCTCGTAATCAAATACAACCATGCAAAGAGGTATTCCTTAAATCAGATGTTCCCGAGTCAACCATTTCCTTGCGGACTCTTAACAGTCAGGAGCCTTTGTTTGGAGGACAGGGCTTTTAATAAAGCTTTGTGGTGGCCATGGCCCTTTAGCTTAAAAACATAAACTAGTTACTAGTATTAAATATAATCACTGTAGGCCTATATGAAATAATCATTGAACAGTCAAAAACTCAAAATCAACAAAATAAATGAAATCCTAGTTGTCACTTTCATGAAACTTACATGCAATACGCGCGCGTGCTCATTGCAGAGAAACAAACAAACAAACAAACAAACACTTTATTTTAGACTTAACAGGTACAAACATTATACAAGAGGTCCATAGAAGATTAAGAGATAGTTGTCTGGAGCACTGACTAAGTAAGCCAGTGAATCACCGTGTATAATGAACATACAATTGCCTACGCCAATGCTTCGAGATTTGAGATTTATAAAATATATCGGAGATCAGTCCACTAACCATGGCTTTTATTATCTTATTGATTGACTCACCAAGCATAGTAATAATCTAAATACAAAATTGCGAATGATACTGGCACAGTTAAGCACCTTATTGACGAAAACAGCATACTGACATTACAGTAGAAGGAGCACCATTTACAAATCTTGGAGTCCTTAATAAACTCCTAAAAATATTATTATATGCAACATATAATTTCCTTAAATTATACATCCTGTAGTTTCACCACAAATGAGCTATATACATTGGAGTACAAAAAGTTTTGAACAAAATCAACTTAATATCTAATGTACACATATGAAATTTTCTAACCAAAGTATTCCCGTGAGCATATAATTGTCTACATTGCCTTAGAATATCACAGTCATCTGAAAGACTATCCGTTAGTATGTGGCCAAGATACTTAGTCTGGGTTACTTCTGACAGCACCATACCATTCAATTGAAATTCAGGAAATTTATATACTTGTAGGCCTTGGTCCTCATAATCATAACATGACTTTTATCAGGATTATATTTTATGTCGTTATCCTTCCCATACCTTCCATACACCTTCAAAAGTGTGCTAAGCCCTTTTACAGATGGAGAAATAAGAATTAGATCATCTGCATACATCAAATGATTAACAATCATTGTACCAATATAGCAGCCTATTTTACAGGTGTTCAGCACAACAGATAGATTATCCATATAAACATTGAATAAGTAGGGGGGATAGTATCCCTCCCTGCCTGACACCATTGGTCACAGAGAATGGCTCTGAATTAACCTCACCTATCTTACAATCATTGTCTGGTGATTATACCAGATTAATATACGAACCAAGTAACCAGGTATATTACGATTTACAAGTTTCATGAATAATTTGTCATGATTAACACGATCAAATGCTTTAGAGGCATCCAGGAAATACAAAAATACATTAGCATCTACAGTTTGGTATCTACAGACCATTTCCTTCAAGGCATACACACACATATCAGTACTGTGATTCTTTTTGAAACCAAATTGGTTATCACTAGTATACAGGTAACATTCAAGTCTATTAATGAGTATATATTCAAACACCTTAGACATAATACTGGCCAAGGCTATTGGCTTATAGTTATCTTTACTGTTAATTTTACCCTTTTTATCTTTTAGTACTGGCACCAAAACAACGGGTAACATTGTATCCGGCAAAACACCATGTATGAGTAAACCTGTAAAGTACAAAGCTAACAGAGGCACTAATCTGTCACTACTAAATTTCAGATGCTCAGCAGAAATACCATCAATCAGGGCCGCATTTAGGGGGTGGCGCACCGGGCAAATGTCCAAGGCCCCGCGCCCGATGGGCTCCGCAAATTTCAATTTAAAAAAATTAAACGTCACGTATTTGCCATCTGCGACGAGTTTTACTTTTTCCGGCAGGTGGCATAGCATCAGGCATTCTAATATCCGCTTTGATGGTGTTTAATTTGTTGGTCTTGTTAGTGTTATTCATTTCTAATGTTGTTACTAACTTACTTCTTGTTGTTTCTGTTGCAGATTCATGATTTATGTTCTTATTGTTGGCATTGTAATACGTACAACATGGAAACGAGCCGTGACCGGGATCGAAGGGGGAAATATAAACCGGGTAGTGAAAAGCGTAAGGATAAGAAGCGCAGAGAAGAGTTTCTTGCGACGGTGCCGAAACTGACTAATTGGATTAAATCATCAGCAACTAAGTCAGCCCCTTCAGCAGGCCCACCAGCTGCCTCCGCTACTTCAGCAGCTGCGTCTTCAGAAGACGCGTCTACGTCAGTGCGTTCAGCAAGCCCAGCAGCTGCCTCCACTACTTCAGCAGCTGCATTTTCAGGAGACTCGTCTACGTCAACCCCTTCAGCAGGCCCACCAGTTGCCTCCGCTACATCAGCAGCTGCGTCTTCAGAAGACCCGTCTACGTCAGTGCGTTCAGCAGGCCCACCAGCTTCAGGACATGCAATTAATGACATTGGTTTGTGGCCACAAGTGCTGACCGATGACTTTAGAGAGTTCTGGATAGAGCGGGAAACATCAGATTGCCGAAATTATGACAGCGACTTCAGTAACTCTTCAACTACTGAAAGTGGTACAACACGCCGATGTACGAAGACATTATTTGTTAAGAAACATAGCCTGACGAATGAGAGGATTGAGGTGTCATGGCTGTGCTATTCTGAGTTCACAGGCTGTGTTTACTGTTTTGTCTGTAAATTAATGTCGAGGGCGGACAGCAAGTTCACAATCGGGTTCAACGACTGGAAGCATGGTAGACAATCGGTCGAAGCACACGGAAAATGTGAGCAACATATGGAGTCCATGAGAAATTTGTTGGTTAGAAAGTCTGTCTCCGGCCGTGATGATTCGAAACTGGTGAACCAGTTTGAAAAGGAATGCAACTACTGGCAGGAATTTTTGCGGCGCTGTGTCGACGTTATCAAGTATATCACGTCACGAGGACTAGCAATTCGTGGACACGACTCCCGTTTCGGTTCACCAAACAACGGCAACTATTACGAAATTTTGGAACTTTTAAGTAAATATGACAGTTTACTAGCTGCGCATATAAGCGAGCATGTCAACAAAGGTAGCAGACACACCTCGTATCTCTCTCATTTCATTTGCAAGGAACTCATACTGTTGATGGCCGATAAAGTACTTCAGACGATTACCCGAGAAATCCAGCAGTCAAAATACCACTCTCTATCCGTCGACTCTACGCCTGATGTTTCCCACACCGATCAAATGTGCTTCACCGTCCGATATGTGGTTGAGTCTGGGTCCGTCGAGCGATTTCTACAGTTCATACCTATGAACATACATACATGGAAAGGAATCGCCGACGTGGTCCTCAACTTTCTGGAGACGCATGGCATTCGAATTGGAGACTGCAGAGGACAGTCTTATGATAACGCAAGCAATATGGCAGGGAAATACAACGACGTAAAGAGCCACGTCAAGTCAAAATCTTCGTATGCTGAGTTTGTGCCATGCATGTGCCACTCACTAAATCTTGTGGGTAAATCAGCAGTGGACAGTTGCATAGCAGCCATTGAATTGTTTACGCTCATTCAGAACGTCTACACGTTTCTCGTCTCCTCGACATACCGATGGAGTCGACATGTAGAGGTTCTCGATAGTAGTTCCCGTAGTGAAAAACTAAAGGTCGACAAAGGTCTCTCCGATACCCGCTGGTCAGCCAGATCAGATGCCGTCCAGTCTTTAACCGAAGGCTACGCCGAGAATATCGTGGTACTGGATGAGCTAGCAGTAGATACCAGCCAAACTGCGAAAGCCAGGATCGAAGCCAGGGGATTGTCTAAACTCTAAACAGCTTCAACAACTCGAAACCCATTTTATTGGTTTTATGGAACACTATTCTCGAACGATTTCAAAAAACGAATGCATCTCTGCAAAAACAAGGAATGTCGTTAGACTCAGCCACCCTCTTGCTGAAATCACTACTGCAATTTGTTGAAGATCTCAGATCAAGATTTGGTGAATTCGAGGACCGCATCGGAAAGTGTAGTCATCGAGTATACAAGGAATCACTCAACGCACAAAGAAGAGAAAGCGCCATCATGACGAAATCGGAACTGCTGAAGATACAAACCTGACACCAAGAAATTCACTTCGAACCACTGCATTTCTACCGATAATTGATAAACTGTGTACCACTCTGAACACTCGTCTAGAAGCGTACGCTCTCCTGCAGAAAAGATTTGGATTTTTGTATTTCCTTCTAGTCCTGGACATCAACAGTCTTCGACGGTCAGCTGAACATCTAGTAGAATGCTATCCGGCTGATCTGGAGAAAGAGCTGGTAACAGAAGTTGTGCAGTTCGCTGCCCTAATGAAACTCACCGAAAGTGAAACAGAATCCCAGACGGAACGTGAAGACATGTGCAACAGATTTTATCGACATATGAACACAAACGAACTGAAAGGAACATTCCCAAACATGGAAATAGCAATGAGAATATACCTGTGTATGTTTGTCACGAACTGTTTTGGTGAACGTTCATTCTCGAAACTGAAACTGATCAAAAATTACCTTCGCTCCACAATGGGCCAGGAGCGCCTTTCGTCCCTGGCGCTGTTGAGTATAAAGCATGAGGTGTTGCAGTCGGTGAGTTTCGAGGACACAATCACGCAGTTTTCCAAACAAAAAGCCAGGAAGCGTCCTATGTAATATTCATTACAAATCTACACTCTATCAACAGCATAGTAAGCTGTACAGTTTAGCTGTTTATTAAGTGCATTACAACTGTGTAGATGTTTATTAAGTGCATTACAACTGTGTAGATGTTTATTAAGTGCATTACAACTGTGTAGCCTACTAGTGTAGCTGTATACACTGTATGTGTACATAGTTAAGTTATAGTCTTTAGTATCACATTAATAAGCCGAATGGCTTCCGCATGTGTGTTTTGTGTGTGTTAAAAAAAATATATCTTATGTGCATTACAAAATATTGTCATTCATTAACACACTAAAACTAATACATCCCGAGAAATAGTTTGCCCAAGGCCCCGCACACTGTAAATGCGCCCCTGCCATCAATACCACATGATTTGTTACAATCTAAACATTTTATGGTCTGTTTAGTCTCAAATACACTAACTCTTATATCTGGACTATAGGTAGCATCACAATTAACATTATTGTTCTTATGTACAGAGTTGAATAACTCACTGTCGTGTTCCTTCCATAAGTTGACTATTCTCAGTTCTAGTTACATTTTCAATATTAGCAGGGAGAGACATTGCATTATTATTCATTGTTTTTAATTCGTCCCAAAAGTTTCTTGGATTCTTACTGGCAAGCTTTCTAGCCAGAGTATCCCTGCTTAACTCATCCTCATGAATTTTTATATACCTTAATGCATACTTGAACCTGGCATTAGCCCTCTGTTTTTGTTGTAATACAGGGCCTTGCCTTGGCTTCCCTTGTTCACACCACATTAAAAAAGCATCTTTGGATGCATTATGAAGTTCAGCCACATAATCGCTCCAGCCAGGTCTACATGTATAATTTTTTCTTCTAAAGGTATTTAAGTCTTAGCTAGCATTATTGAGAGAGAAAACAATTTGTTCATATATGTCTTTAAATGACAAAATATGTGTTTGAATTCTACAGTTTACATCCTGACAAGCTAGAGCATCCTTAGGGATAGATATATTACTTAGCAATACATCAGACTTATTGCAATACTGTTGTTTGCCTTCATCATCAACTTTGGACCAGTCTAACTTCGCTTTACGTGTATCATTTACCTGTGATAGCAATGGAATACAATTAATGTCAAACTCAATTAATAGGAGCATCTGGTCAGAACTAGAATAGTAGTACAAAACTGCCATATTCAGAACTGCCTGATTTGCATCAGGTGTACAAATACAATGATCCAACCATGAGGTGGTGTGCCAACTATCACTAACATAAGCAAAGCTATCACCAGGAAGCCTACGCATGGGTAAAAGGGTCAAGTTATTATCGTCACACAAGGCTTTTAAGTGGTTGCTAAACAAAGAATTAGCATTAAGCACATTAGCATTAAAGTCACCAATAATAGCTACACATGTCGAATCCAACTCATCAATAATACTACTGACCTGCTCCAATTTAATGAGGTAACTTTTTCATTATCAACTGTCTGAAAAGGCATATAGATACACAGAATTACAAATTTTTTATTGTCTACACAAATTTCTCTTCCAGTTAGTCAGTTCAAACCAATTTTAATTCACTAATATATTTCACATACCCCAACCTCCATAGAATAGCTACCCCACCAGGTGGATGGCCGGCAAGGAAACCATCTTCTTTATCTCTGGTGGCCTCCCCTATCCCATGAAAGTTACTGGACAGGCTATTCAGGTCCTTTAAGTCCTGTTTCCATAGCCATGTTTCCTGCAGACAGAGAATATCAGCATCCTCTAACAGCTTATCAATTATGATCCTCCTGTGTTTGCTGTTATTGCCTAAGCTTAGGCCTCTAGAGTTATAAGAGATTACCTTGAATGTTACAATTAGGAAGATGCAGGAGTTCTACCAGCCATCTCTACATGTTGAATTACACTTATTCCAGACACAGCAGTTATAGCACTAGAACCAGCTGGATTTTCCTCCATAGTACGACGCATGATGTCTCCATAATTACCCTCTCCAGCACTTGCGAGAGGGGCTGCAGGTGTTTTTCTTCCCTTCTTCTCATAGAACCGCCGCACATATACCCGTTCCGGCCATACTGCTGGATCCATAAATACCCTTGGATCATCACAGACTGCTGTAACTTGAAAGGAACTGTACGTAGTCCATCTGGAGTCAGTTTTCCTACATGTAACCTGAAGGTTCACTTTATCTTCCACAAATGCCTGCAGCTCCTCGGCCGTAAGATCAGGTCGATATCTCGAGACGAAAATGTTTGCAGTCTTCGTTGGTACAGCCACCATACGATGTTTTGGCAGCCCCTATGATACCCGGCCGTTCTCTGCCAGCCTTTGCCACAGGCTGACTCCCTCTAGCCGGTGCATGAGTGGGACCAGACCCCCTCGAGGGACCACCACCATTAGCTACTGCAGTGGTTGCAGTTCTCGGAGGGGTAGCTCGCTTCCGGCCCCTCCTTACCACCATTGTCCAAGATGCCTCCTCATCATGACCCCCGACTGCATTCCCAGCATCCCGATTCACCAAGGCCCTTTGGGGGGTACCCTGTGTGAGATGGTATTGAGCTGGCGATGTAGCAGTGTCTGGATTCAGGGATTCAGGATAAGACTGAGAAGCAGAGGGCTCTGCATTTATGGATCCAAGATGAGGCTGAGAGGCAAAATGCTCTGCACTCATGGATCCAGGATGAGGCTGAGCGGCAGAGGGCTCTGCATTCATGGATCCAAGAGTAGGCTGAGCGGCAGAGGGCTATGCACTCATGTATCTGGGAGTAGGCTGCACCCTGCCCCTCACAGGTGTTTGACCATCTAGAAGAAGAAGGAATTCCTCCTGTAGTGTTCCATCTCTGAGTGGGGTGTGTCTAGATACTGGCGAAGGAGGCTGAGAGAGCCCCTGTATCCTTGCCCCATCATACTCTGATGGGACCCTCACAGAGGTGAGGTGGGGCTTGGCAATATTGGTGGGAAAGACTGCACCCTCAATTTTCTAGTGCCTCCACCCGGGAAGTAGTGTCAGTACATACTTCTACCGAACTACTGCAGGTTGTAGCTTGATTATGCATCGCCCCTCTCAGGAGGACCAACCCCTTTTGCACCTTCCGGATAGATGCAAGTAGCGAACAGACATCCATATTTTCCATTGACACCGGGGGCAGATTAGCCAAATCTTGGGCTACAAACACTGGGGGTATCAGTACCCTTCTTCTGAAACATTCTAATAATGTCTTCAGTATTTTGAGCACTCTTTTTAGGGCCCTGCCTTTTAATTAACCTACCCGTATCATTATTAGTACATAACCCAACATCAATTTTTTTGAGCGTTTAATTTTTTCCTCATCATAAAAATCAACACATAGTTTGGTAATGGATCCAGATAGTCAATCTTGTTGGCAATAAAGCATAGTAGCTCATCCACCACTTCACCATCAATGCAATTATCAGTAGTTCCTGCCATTTCAAGTTGGCGTTCCTAGCGGCCGCCACTTGCCATATCTTCTCACTACATTCCTTACCTTCACTTTCTTAAACGTGTTAACAATTTAGTACATAATGGAGACATTATTACCTACGTTAAAAAGATTCAGTTACGGTATTTTAAGAATTTATATACTGTTTATGAAGCTAATCGTAAAACTTAATTAATGCTTTTCAACACTTCTAAAGCGCCTAAGTTTGTAAATATATTTAAAGTAATAAAACTATTAATTTATTTGCTAGGTCTTTCGTTTCAGATTTCAAAGCGTTTATCCGGCCTTTGGAAAATATTTTGAGCAATTTATGCAGTTAAAATTCACTCGTATATTCGTTCGTTTGTTCGTAAGATTAAAGGTCTCGCTCGTTCATTTGTTTGTATGCCCACTATTTCAAGGTCACTGCTTGCCACTCTTAGGACTACGGAGGTAGTGCCAAATGCCGCTAGAAAATTTTAAAGATATATTATATGTATTATTATTAGTTAAGTATTGTGGATCATCTGATTATATTGTAACAACGTAATCTTGGTACATTTACAAATTTTGTTAGATAAGTAACGGTTCACTGGATTTAAACACTGTTAATTCTGACACGAAGTAGGAACACGAAACTGACACGTCACCGGCGTTCATAGAACCCAATAGGGACTGAAGGGAGTAAATATGTCAGCTTATCACATATTATTGCTAGTTTTACAGGTCTACTGATTTGTCCGAAGAAAATCCCAAATTTCAGACTTTTTTCTGCAATCCAACCTATAGAAAAACTCAAATCACAGTTTTTTTCCCCTCTTGAACTGGGGATATTATCATAATTATGGGTTTTCGATAGATATTTTGATGCCAATCTCTAGATTTTTTTTTTTGTTATTGTTAGTCAGCAGGCTAGCAATACTGTATCTTGTCATGTCACACATGTGTAGTGCCACCTAGTCAATTAATCACTAAAGTTCATATACTTTTTCGAATATTGAAGGTTAGTTCATATATATCTTTGTGATTTTCATATAATATTGAGATCACAAGCTGGGTATAAGATGGCTATAACAAATTTGGAAATAAATAACTCTAGTGAATCAAGATTTTTTTTGGTGTCCTCGCATTGAAGTAAATGGCAACTATAGCTTGGATAGATGCCAGCAGTCCCAATTTCAACGCTGGTTTGATTGTAGCCTTGCAGGGTCCATCGAGTCAGCGTTGCCAGATACCCAGAAAAGTCTGGCTTTTCCAGACATTGTAAGCTATTTCCAGATTTCCAGATTTTTTTGGGTTAAATGTGCGAAATATCCAGACTTTTTATACATTTCCAAAAAATATTCCATAAATATCTAGAATTTACATTTTTAAGCAAGAATTTGGCAACATCGGACTTCTCGACTTTCGTTAGATTACAAGTTCATAACTTGTTCAGTCGATTCGTGGCCTAGTGCTTACCGGTACGAATGATTAAACGAATTATTTCGGTACGAATGATTAAATTAAATTATTACCGGTA
Source organism: Bathynomus jamesi (assembly GCA_023014485.1). Lineage (NCBI taxonomy): Eukaryota > Metazoa > Arthropoda > Malacostraca > Isopoda > Cirolanidae > Bathynomus > Bathynomus jamesi. Next base: position 425,073 of record JAJOZX010002550.1, on the reverse strand, counting down.
CGAATTTTTACCGAATTAAATTATTACCGAATTATTACCAGTACGAATGATTCAATTAAACAACCTGAGTTTCAGCTTAAGTCGTTATTCTGGTGGTGGTGGGTGAGACATAACTAACGTTAGTATATAAGTAGTGTAGCTCTTAACTGAAATGTATTCTCATACAAATAGTAGCGACAACGGAACTCCATCTGTTGTCCCAGCCAAAAAACGGCCACGAAAATATTTTTGAAAATACTCAAAGTGTTGAGAAAGTGATATTGAGTTTAAAAAGTGGCTTCGAGGAAGTCGTAAAGGCTCTAACTACGCGTTTTGTTCTGTGTGCAGTGTCGATTTGTGTTTGCAAGCCGGCAGACAAGAGTTGAGAAAACAAACACAATGAAAAGTGTTCTGCACTCTCAAGACAACTATCTATCTTTGATATGCCAAGTACAAGCAAGAAACGAAAGGAAAATGAAACAGTGAAAGTGAGTGAAGTTTAGTTGGCAGCATTCATTAGCGAGCATGATTTGCCATTTACAGTTGCTGAACACATGCCTAAACTTATCCAAGCGGTTTGTCCTGATTCTGATATACCTAAGCAAATCAAATGTGGAAGAACTAAAACCACTGCTGGTTGTGAAGAATGTGACTGGCCAGGAAAGGTTTTCTCTCCTGATAGGATTGCTCCAGCGAAATCAATTTTCCCTCATCGTTGATGAAAATTAGTATAATGTAAGTATAAATATATAATGCTACAAATATAGTTTTAATCAACATATATATATATATATATATACACACATTCTAACTGCAAACACGCAGTATAATTAACGTAAAGAACGACGCTTGTATAGGAGAATATTCCGCGCAAGACGAGAGAGAAAGAACGAAACAAATGAAAAAATGAGGTAACCACCCGGGAATCGAACCCGGGGTCTTCCGATTGCCGGTCAGATGTGATAACCATTACACCACGGGCCTCACCCAATCAAATGTCGTAATTCTTTTACATACGCGCAGAAACCAATGCCCCAAAGGGGCACCTCCCGCATGCCGTACATTATATACATTCTAACTGCAAACACGCAGTATAATTAACGTAAAGAACGACGCTTGTATAGGAGAATATTCCGCGTAAGACGAGAGGCTCATTTTTTCATTTGTTTCGTTCTTTCTCTCTCGTCTTGCGCGGAATATTCTCCTATACAAGCGTCGTTCTTTACGTTAATTATACTGCGTGTTTGCAGTTAGAATGTATATAATGTACGGCATGCTGGAGGTGCCCCTTTGGGGCATTGGTTTCTGCGCGTATGTAGAAGAATTACGACATTTGATTGGGTGAGGCCCGTGGTGTAATGGTTATCACATCTGACCGGCAATCGGAAGATCCCGGGTTCGATTCCCGGGTGGTTACCTCATTTTTTCATTTGTTTCGTTCTTTCTCGTCTTGCGCGGAATATTCTCCTATACAAGCGTCGTTCTTTACGTTAATTATACTGCGTGTTTGCAGTTAGAATGTATATAATGTACGGCATGCGGGAGGTGCCCCTTTGGGGCATTGGTTTCTGCGCGTATGTAGAAGAATTACGACATTTGATTGTGTGAGGCCCGTGGTGTAATGGTTATCACATCTGACCGGCAATCGGAAGATCCCGGGTTCGATTCCCGGGTGGTTACCTCATTTTTTCATTTGTTTCGTTCTTTCTCTCTCGTCTTGCGCGGAATATTCTCCTATGCAAGCGTCGTTCTTTACGTTAATTATACTGCGTGTTTGCAGTTAGAATGTATATAATGTACGGCATGCTGGAGGTGCCCCTTTGGGGCATTGGTTTCTGCGCGTATGTAGAAGAATTACGGCATTTGATTGGGTGAGGCCCGTGGTGTAATGGTTATCACATCTGACCGGCAATCGAAAGATCCCGGGTTCGATTCCCGGGTGGTTACCTCATTTTTTCATTTGTTTCGTTCTTTCTCTCTCGTCTTGCGCGGAATATTCTCCTATACAAGCGTCGTTCTTTACGTTAATTATACTGCGTGTTTGCAGTTAGAATGTATATAATGTACGGCATGCGAAGGGTGCCCCTTTGGGGCATTGGTTTCTGCGCGTATGTAGAAAAATTACGACATTTGATTGGGTGAGGCCCGTGGTGTAATGGTTATCACATCTGACTGGCAATCGGAAGATCCCGGGTTCGATTCCCGGGTGGTTACCTCATTTTTTCATTTGTTTCGTTCTTTCTCTCTCGTCTTGCGCGGAATATTCTCCTATACAAGCGTCGTTCTTTACGATATATATATATAATTTAGTGGTGGGCCGGATGTCAGTTTTTCAACATCTGCAGATGCGGATCTTTAATTTCAATATCCGCGGATGCGGATGCGGATACTTAGTTAATCTATCAATATAATATAGAATTATGAATATGACAATTTTTCAAATTTCGTGATATTACTATTATGGCAGGCAATGCATAAGAATTAAAATTAATATTAATGTTTTCATTATGATAAAAATAATCACTTTCTCAAGAGTTTCAGCCACAGAAAATTCAATGAAACAAGTTTCATTCAATTTTCTGTGTTACCAGTTATTTATATTTTGAGGTTTATATATTTGTTTGTTCATTAATAATTAATTAATACTTTACATGAAATGTGCATGACTGGGCCTTATAAGCTACTTTATAAGCTAATTTAATTGTAAATTGCATAATTTATTAGAGGTAATATCCGCATAACATCCGCAGTCAGAAGTGCGGATGCGGATGTTAAAAATGATGCGGATAGCCGGTCCACCACTAAATTATATATATATATATTATATATATATATATATATATATATATATATATTCCACTGCATTTCCAGAATTTTAACCTTCAAACTCCCAGATATGTGAAGGAGACGATATGGCAACGCTGCATCGAGTCCTCTTATCTAAATTCACATATAAAACTGCATTAGATAATGCTGCAGCAGCAATTACAACGTCTTCCTCATCAGGTTCAATATTTTCATTAGTGTGTGAGATTCCATGTTTTTGTTTACTCTCAACATCCGACTGAGGATTCTACCCAATTTGTTCTCGCGCCATGAGTAGATTTGTTACTCGAGTGGTCAAACGGACGAGGAAAACGAGATTTACCAGTTAATTTAGTTTGTTAAACCCAGTTCCATAACTAGGTGTTTGTGCGCCTGGGGCAGTGGGTCAGGAAGACGAGGGATATAAAACTTATTATACCGGGTGTCCCATTCGAAATGAAACAACTTTGAAACTGTAATTTTTAAAGTATTAATGTGAGAATGTTGAAACTTTGCCAGTTACTATACCATACGAGTATGCATAAGTTTTTGTCATAATGTTTTTTGTTTGTTTCAGATTGAATTATGTTTACCCCACAAGAAAAAGTGAAATGTGCGTTATGGATGGCTGAGTTGAAGTCCCCTACTCTGGTGCAACGGCGATTCCGTACAACCTTTCACAAGGAACCACCCACCAGAAGATACCTATATGCATGGACCAAAAATTTGAGGAGACTGGCAGTGTTCTAAAGGAACACTCTGGAGGGCGAACAAGATCGGAAGATGATGCTGAACGAATACGCGGCGCCTTTGGTAGTAGCCCGAGAAAGTCCATCCGTCGTGCCAGTGTCGAACTGCACATTCCTCGTTCAACTGTGCATCACAGAAGCGATGGACTCTGTAACCCCTGAGATGCTAGGCAACGTGTGGAGGGAAATTGAGTACTGTTGTGACCTGGTCCGTGCTACAAATGGTGCACATATTGAATGCATACAATAAAGAACTCTAATGTATCTAAATGTTATAATTCACAAATATTATATGAAACTTTATGATATTGACTATTTACTATGTGAATATTACATTGTTTGCACCATTCAATAAAAAATTATAAGGTTTCGAAGTTGTTTCATTTCGAATGGGATACCCGGTATATAACGTTAGGCTATAAATAAAAGTACTAGGTTGTACATATTGAAGAAATTTGTTGACAAAATTGTTTTTATTAAGAAATGAGATATTCTGTACAATCTTACTTACTTTCTTTCATATAAAATAAAATCTAGAAATTAAGAAAATTAAGAAATCTAGAAAACGCGCTTTCAAATGGCTAAATTTAGTACCATAAAGTTACAAAATAAATTGAAGCAATTTCATAATCGTTTTCCACTCATATTTGTAACTTTCAAGGATGAGAGTTTTTGTCTACTAAAAACAAGAAAAATGTCCTGTATATTGACGTATTTATACCCGATTCAGTTTTGAAAACATGAAGAGAACTTCTGGCGGTAATAAAACTATTGGGGCAAAAATGTGAATTTTTTTAGCCCTAACAATTAAGGAAAAAAAAATAGAAAAAATGCTGAGAAACTTTAAAAAAACATCTTTTATAATAAAACGGGAAAAGGCTAACTATAACCACTCTGATAAAATTTTAAAATAATTATATTAAATATATTAATTTTATGTTTTTGTCGCGTAATCACCTAATATTCTTTACAAAGAATAAAACCGGGCGAATAACAAGATGCCTGTTATTTTATTTATTTGTTGGGTTCAAAATCCCAGCTGAGCCGTGAACGGCCAAGTTCTAAAGGGCCAGTTCAACCTACAGCCCAAGTTAGGCTAAAATTAAAACTTACGGATTTGAGATCCTATTAGGTCCTACCTCAGGGTTGCTGACTCGATGTGGGCCTACCTTAGGCCTCAGTTGTATGAATTTAAGATAAAAATAAAAGGGCCACTATTTATGGTCTTCTTTCTCAACCTTGCAACAACAACACAACCTGGACTATTGCACGATGCAACAATCTTGTATCTAAACAACCAAACTGAATTGCAAGAGAGCTCTCTATAAGACCACACCCTGTAAGTACGACGTTCCACAAACGAGTAGAAAGGACGCGCAGCGCCCCAAAATGATGCCACCAGAGTGGCCAAACAATGATGCCACAAGAGCCCAAAAATGCTAGCTCTAAATTAAGTTAATTTTTCACTAACCTTACAATTATGAGATGGAAATATATACACCTTAACTTAATATATACAAGCAATGCTGCATCAATCAGCTTAGTCATCATATCGCCTTGGGACAACAATGGTTCTTCCTCTTCTAGATTTTCTAACAATGCCAGAATATCCAGTAAATATTTATATAAACTTTAAATACATCCAAAACATTATTACTAGTCAATTCATTTAATTTAGAGCTAGCATTTTTGGGCTCTTGTGGCATCATTGTTTGGGCACTCTTGTGGCATCTTTTTTTTGGGGGGGGGGGGGGCACTGCGCGTCCTTCCTGCTCGTTTGTTGAATGCGGCACTTACAGGGCGTGGTCTTATAAAGAGCTCTCTTGCAATTCAGTTTGGTTGTTTAGATACAAGATTGTTGCATCGTGCAATGGTGCAGGTTGTGTTGTTGTTGCAAGGTTTAGAAAGAAGACCATAAATAGTGCCCCTTTTGTTTTTTATCTTAATTTTATGCAACTGAGGCCTAAGGTAGGCCCACATCGAGTCAGCAACCCTGAGGTAGGACCTAATAGGACCTCGAAGTCCGTAAGTTTTTATTCTAGCTTAACTTGGGCTGTAGGTTAAACTGGCCCTTCAGAGCTTGGCCGTTCAGGGCTCAGCTGGGATTCTGAACCCAATAAAATAAAAAAAATAACAACGACGCTGCCTTCTACAGGCGAAAAGATTATACCCCCAAAAAGAAGCGAGAGGCAAAATGTACCAACTCAATCGACTATCAAATGTAGCTTTTTACAGGATAGTTTCAAAAAACTATTACAACCAAGAAAAGAATAATTTTGGTAAATATGCAGCAAATAGCCCCACCTCGACTTTTGGTACGAAAGTTAGTTATTAGGGTGTGTTTTCATGTGCTTTCCTCAGAAATGCCACTCATTTGCCCCACATTTAATTGAAAGTACAAAAAAATCGTGTTTTTTTTTTTCGTTTTATTTTCAAGTAAACACGCGACAAATGAGTAGCATTTCTGAATAAAGCACATGAAAACACTCTAATAACTAAATTTCGCTACCGTTATTGCTAACCTAATCTAACCTAACCCAACTTAAATGAAGAGATTTCGAAAAAAAAAAAATCGTTAAACTAACAAAAATATCATGACTTAACCTAACCAATCGTCAAGGGTGTACAGTTGACCTAAGCTAGCATTCAGTTGATCTAACCGGGCATTCAGTTGACCTAACTGGGCATTCAATTGACCTAACTTTGATATACTGTACCTAACCAATCATCATACTACCGAATGCTAACATCAAAAATTATGAACTGGAGGTCGGCCTATTTGCTGCATATTAACCTGCGGCGCTAACTGCAGGTATTGCTCACAGAAGGATTGGGAAAAATGTTTTCAGAGGAAAACGCTTATGAAAGCTAGATTAACACTTGCCGGAATGTGTGACTTCGCTAGCCACGTGCCCTTGAAGAGAGATATTGAGCCCGTAAATTTGCACGGAAACAAACTCTTCTGCTTGTTTTTTGGAAATTTGCGTTTACACACGAAAACGTCACGGTCACTACCGAAATAAAGAGGCTGGGAACACTCTGGACAGTTTCGCGTACGGGGAACGACAACGTGTCCTTGAAAAATGTGAACCGCTCGTGAATCACCTAAAATTTTCAACACTTCAACGTAGCCTAGGTCACAACTTTCACAAATCTCACTGCACATGTTTACGCGGCAAAAATTAAAACAGAAAGAACGACCTCAGCTGTATCAAAGGTCGAGGTTTTTCCGTGACTTCACGGTCGGGAAAACAACTTGATTGGTTCTTTAAAATTCCTAATTAGCTGTCATTGGTTCATTAATGCGTGGTTGTTTTTGAGTGTTTAATAGCCTACTATTGGTTAAAAAAGGTGCACTGTGATTGATCGTCCACACATTTCCAGAAAATTGTCTGAGAGCGAGGATGTCTTATGCCTGCTGGCAGGTCACGAAACAAAAAAATAGTTAAAACTTAAAAAATCAATAACTTCGTTAATTTTGAATTGCGGAGAGTCTGGCTTTCAACAAATTTATTCTATTGACGTATACTACCGAATGCTAACATCAAAAATTATGAACTCGAGGTGGGCTATTTGCTGCATATTAACCATATTTTTTGTTATTTTAAACTCTACAGTAGTTCATATTTAAGTATCAAAATTGATTTTTTACAACACATACTATATTTAGTTGTGTTCTTTTGCTCTCTTTTTTATTTTTAAAAAGATTCTATTTTTCTTTTTTTCAAATCCCAACCGCCACCGTCAATCTTCCTATTTTTTTTGTTTTTAATAAAAACAGTACAGATCCTAATTTTCGCCTTTATTATTCCTCTTTTCTTTGAAAAACTTTCATGAACCTAATTCATCATACTTTCTAGATATTGGAAATCGATAACAAGTAAATTCGTCACTCATTTCGGCCTAAAATAACGCCATAATATACAAATTAAAGCTATGTCTATACTGCTTCCTAGCACAACGTAGTTTTCTATGATATAACATTGTTAAATGTTTGGCATGATTATTGATTAATAACTACCAATCTAAACACCTACCCAAGCCACGTTTTTGGATGAAAGCTCGCTAAATGTTAGCGTGTTTTACTAATTTTCTAGGTACGATAGGTGTATAACACATTTCACTAGTAGCCTAAAAAGCCTATAATTCCAAACAGCAGTACGGCCGATATCTCTGTTACGCGATGTAAAAGCACGTAGAAATAGTTCCGAAAGTTGACATTTTGGCTACTTGTCAAACACGTTATATCAGATTTTTTTTTAGTAAAAATAGTATATCTTTGTGATTTGGCGCCCGGGTCATCTGCCTCTGTTGCCCCTCCCTAGTTACGGCACTGCTTAAACTTGTTCATTTTCATAAATTATTCACAAAATTTGCTACTTTTTAAATAATAGGTTTCCAGTATGGTGAATTTACTTTCGTCATGATCTTTCCTTGTTATAATTTCAACACTGATTAAACATGGACTTCTGACAATCTTATTCCCAAATAACAACCCTGAGACAAGCCACTCCAAGAAAATTTTCCTGAGCCGTTTTGAAGTCCCAATCCACCCTTGGTTAATATCATAAACATTATTATTATTATTATTATTATTATTATCATTATTATTATTGATTCTAGACAGAATACCCTTGTTGTTCTCACTCAAGTTTGCTTTCAACTGTTTGATTTTTATTTTCTCTCGCTGTTTTAATTTTGTCTATTGTCTATTTCCGAAACCTTATCATCCTATTATCTATTCAATATATACGAGGTCTGCTCAAAAAGTATCCTGGCAGGGTGTTTATTTTTCGAACAAGGTCACGCTTGGAGTTGTGACTGTGCTAAATATGTCTCTGCATGTCATTGTGTAGCATCAGTCCAATGTGGTGAGCCGATAAAGTTAAGCATGTTTTGTTTCGGCGATTTCTTACGATATCGGAGAGTTACTTGTTTTTATTCTTCACTGTGAAGGTGTTGTGCACCATGAATATGCTCCACAAGGACAAACACTCAACAAGGAATTTTACATTGAAGTTTTGAGACGTCTACTTGAAGCAGTTCGGAGGAAACGGCTGCAGAAGTGGGAGTCCGGAGACTGGATACTTCATCGCGATAACGCGTCATCTCACTCGTCGTAATTTGTTCAGCAATTTTTGGCCAAAAATGCTATCCCCCAAAGTACAGCAGCCTCCATATTCGCCGGATTTGGCTCCATGAGACTTTTTTTTTTGGTTTCCAAAGCTCAAACAAACCCTCAAAAGACACGGATTCGATGATGTTGAGACTATTAAAAGAAATTTGACGGAGCAATTTTTGGCCATTCCGAAAAGTGCTTTCGAAAAATGTCTTCAACAGTGGCAGGATCGTTGGGCTAAGTGTGTGGCTTCAGAAGGAGCGTACTTTGCGGGAGATTGAGCCCCAAACCCTGTGAGTACCATATTCTGTTTATAATTGCATCAGTCCGTATACTTTTTGAACAAACCTCGTGCGATCTTTCGTCACCCGATATAGGGCCAACCCCGGTTATATCGCCATATTTCGCCAAAAGACCCGATTTCCCACCATCTTAAATTACCCCAATGCATCGCCACCCTACCTCCGCCATCCGCCAACCTAATTCATTCCCGAAAGATCATTTAAGCGCATGAAAATTACTGCCTTTACCGTCAAAACCATGTAAAATAGACTTGAAGATTCGGCATTTCAAAATCCGGCACATTTTGAAATCACTAATTTTAAAATCATAAATGAAAATAATAAGTCACGCTGCTTCAGAGACTAATAAATCCATTTGTGAACGGAAATCATTGCATAAACCTAAATTAGATCAACTTGATAGTTTTATATAAGTGTTTGCTTTAAAAAGGTCAGAAGGTGTTACTGTTTCTGGACCCATTCTGTCGACGTAGCAAAAACAATGTTTTTAGACTAAGTTTAGAATACAATTTTCAGATAAATAAAGTTCCTTAATTACGTTTAATTGACAATGATGTTCGCTAACACATTACTGGCCCATTGGCTCTTATAACTACGATCTTTGGATTAATAAGACAGTAATTTCATGCTCATTTTTTGTTTACCCTGTACTTTATTATTATTATAAAATGACCTCTCGAAAACACGGCGTATATGGAAAACTGAGACGTGTGAGTAGTTGGGAAGCAACGAAAATGGTCCACTGAGTAGGTAGGTAGTTAATCTAACAATTATTAAACTCCTTTTATGGCAATGACTGGGTGGATGAAACAAATTGGTGGCTCACCAGTTATTCTCCACACTAGTATTTATATACTGTGTGATAGAGCGTACTCGGTAGTAGACATACACTACCGATCAACCAACAAACAAAAAGGACGCTGGTGGAAAAAGCTGAAAACAAAGGACTTACATCAAGAACGGCATGGCGAACGAAGGGGCTTGAAAAACAGAAAAACATCCCTACCAGCAAGTACGCTCAGAAATTAAGCAACTAGACTCCAATACGAAATCAGGCCTGACTAAGGAGACCAGGACTTACCTAATAACACTCAGTAAGTGAACAATTGTATTTCTAAACTCCAGTTTAGTGATAACATTTAAACTAAGTCCAGTTAAATTAGGTCTACATTGTGGTCTAAGATCTAGCATCAACTCAAAGCTTAACAAAGGCTAAGGTAAATTACCCTAACTTAATTTGGTGAAGAATCCTACTGTGGACCTCAATTTACTCTACCCGCTCTGGACCATTTCCGGAATCTCTAGGCTGACCCCAACAAGGCTAGGCTTAACCTACTCTACTGTTAGACTGGACCAATTCATACAGAGCATTTTTCACAGCATATTTTAAAATCCGGCACATGCAAATCCCAAAGAGTGCCGGATTCTACAGAGTTTACTCTAAACAGAAATGCTGACTGCAAGGATTGTCTGACGTGACGTAGATTACATATTCGCGACGGTTTAGTTTGTTTCGTGATGATACCTTTCTTCAAGTATTTTGTATCGGTTGATTTGGCAAACGCGGAAATGGGCGGAGTTAGGTCGTCAGAGAGGGAAAGGGTTTCGATAAAATTCATATTATAAAGATAGTATTATACAAACAAATCTTGTTATCAAAGGAAAAGGATATGTCTGAAGCTTGAACGACGAATAGAAGAAACTGTGAACAGCAAAGCTAGACAATCATCAACTTTTTTTTTTTTTTTGTAAAATGTATATATGGTGCTGGTTAAGTATGCGGTCTACCATCTGAGTTTTGACAGAATATTTTCGTTAAAACTAACGAAAATATCACGACTTAACCTAACCAATTATCAAGGGCGTACAGTTGATCTATTAGTAAATAGTAAATGCTATTCCAGAAACAAACAATGTTATAATTAATAATAGATCAACTGTACGCCCTTGATAATTGGTTAGGTTAAGTCGTGATATTTTCGTTAGTTTTAACGAAAATATTCTGTCAAAACTCAGATGGTGGACCGCATACTTAACCAGCACCGTATATTTTTTGGTATATTTGTAAAAATTAACTTATATTGAGATATCTGAAATCTGAATAAAATTAATATGTACACTACCACAAGGTTTTCACTGGTTTCATTTTATTTACAAACAATAAACATGTATGTATTAATATCAAGTGCGTATATGTACAATGTATGTATGACCCCCATATAACGCCAACATATCTTTGGTACTAAAGATGGCGTTATAAAAAGGGAGCACTATATTATACTGTGCAGTGTTGTTGTTGTTGTTGTTTAGCCGATCAGCCCACCCTGATCGAGCAAGCCGGCGGCACGCAGGTAACCGATCGCCCTCTCCGGAGTGGACCAGAGGTTCAGCGCACTAGTGATGTTGTGTTGTGTTCGTTGTTGTGCTAGAGCGGTACAGTCGTCATAATGTGTTCAATTGTTTGTGGTGTGTCTTGGCACAGGTGGCAGGTGTCGTCTATGGAGTTGTCTAGTCTGTTTATATGTCCGTAAGTTGGGGTGATGTCCACATCGGAATCGTGCTAAGTTAACTCGATCCGATCTGCTCAGGCTGATCTCTGACCTGTTAATGGGTGGCGGCTTCGCACCTAGGACCGCATTCGGACCGAGTCGTGTCAGTGCTTTGTGGGTTAGATGTGTGTGTATGTGTTTTCTGTACTGTGTGATGTCTGTGGGGCGTGGTATGGAATGGAGTATTTCGTTATAATATCTCTCTGGTGTTACCTTAATGGTGCGAGGTGTTGGTGCATGATTGTACATGTAGTGGCAAGGGTGTTGTGGGTTAGTTGTCGCTGCTGCCATGAATTGTGTTCCCCTCATGTCTAAATGTTCCCTAACTTTTAGTATTTTTGTTTCTGTGTGCAGGTGTTCTATTGGTGTTGTTTGAGTGCATCCTGTAATGATACGAAGTGCGTTGTTTTGTATTGTTTGTAAGGTGTTTATGTGTGTGTTTGAGATAATGGGTGCCCAGCATGGGCTAGCATAGTCCATAACTGAGCGAATATATTGTTTGTATATGAGTGATGTTGTTTCCTGCTGGTGTCCAAAGTTTGTGCCTGTTAGTACCCTAAGCTGTTAAGTCTTGACGTACATTTGGTTTTAATGTCCTGAATGTGGTTTGCAAAAGATAATGATGTGTTGTATGTGACACCAAGTATTTTGGTTCTGTGAGTGTGTGGAATGTTGATGTTGTTTAGTGTAAGCTGTGGAATTACCTGGTGTTCTTTTGTGTTGCTTGTAAGCAAGGTGATGGTTGATTTTGTGGGCGCTACTTTGAGTCTATTGTGTGTGAGCCAGTCTTGTATACTGTTTATGTATGTTTGTAGGTTATTTGTAGCGGTGTCGATGTTGTTGTGGGTGGATGTTAGAGTGATATCATCTGCATATGATGATAAGGTAAGCTTGTTATCTATGGGTGTTCGAATGTCATGCATGTATAAGTTGAAGAGTGTTGGTGAGAGAACAGAGCCTTGAGGGACCCCGTTCGGAAAAAGCTTGTTTTTGGATGACTTGCCATTAAATGTGACATGTGAGTATCTTCCTGAGAGATAGTTGCTCAGCCACCTTTTGGTGTTATTGTGCATGTTTGTGTTGAGTATTTTGTTTATGAGAGGGAAGCGTGGGATAGCATCAAATGCTTTACTAATGTCTATTGTTGCTAATAGTGTACGTTGAGCTGGTCTTCTGGAGTTGATGCCATCCATGATGTGCTGCGTGAGATTAGTGAGTAATGTCGTGGTTGAGTGGTGAGGTCTGAATCCATGTTGAGTAGGCGATAGTGGTATGTGTGGGTTGGTGATTTGTAAGATTAGTCTTTCTGTTACTTTGGAAGGTGTGCATAGTAAAGTAATGGGTCTATAGGAAGCTGGTTCTGTTGGATTTTTGTTTGGTTTGAGTAGTGTAATAATTTTACCTCGTTTCCATATGTCAGGAATAATACAGTGTTCGTATGAATATGTGCTGATATTTGTGAGAGCTAATATTCCTTGTGGGCCCAAGTGTTTAAGGTGTATGTTAGATATGTTGTCTGGTCCAGTAGCCTTCGAATTCTTAATGTTTTTGATGATCTTGGTGGTCTGGTCTGTATTGAAGGGTGTAATGGTCATGTCGAGTCTGTAGGTTTTCTTGTGTCTGGCTGTTTGTCTGTCTGCATGTTTCTGGTTGTTGTCTCTGTTTAAGTGACTTATCTTTGCGTAGTGATTAACTAGAATGTTAGCTTGTTGTGTGTATGTTGGGATATTATTTTGGCTGCGACAGATAGCCGCGTGTGAGGTGTGAATGCCGCTGTTAGAGTGGGTAATGCTGTTTATAGTCTTGTATAGCCTGTATGTATCTGTGGAGTGGTTTAGTGTTGTTATGAATTCCCTGAATGTTTCTGTTTGTTTTTCTTTGAGTTTGTTGTTTATTTCTGTGTTGAGCTGTTGTATCTGCTGTTTTATGGCTTCTGTGTGTGGTGTTTGTGTGTTATATTTGAGGTTGTTACGTTGCCTTATGAGGTGGGCTATTTCTCTAGTGTAATTTGGGTTGTATTTCCTAATGTTGCCCTTGGGTATGTATTTGTTTGCATTATTGATAATCTGATTAAATGTCTTGAGTGTTGTATCGATGTTGGGCACTAAAGCGTTAATCCGATAACAGTTAATTAACGAAGTTAACTTTTTTTAACGGACTATTAACGGAAGTTAATTTCCATTTATCGTTATCGGGCCAGTTAACTTCCGATAACTCGATATTTAGTCTGTTAAAGTCCGTTAACACGTCCGTTAACCGCCATAACTTCAGTCTGCTTCCAGATCTCGCAAGGGGAGGTTGTGCGCTTTTTATTGAAGGTAAGAAGGTTCTTTTAACGTCAGTAAAAGTCCTATAATATTATATATATATTAATACGTATGGTAAAATGTACCTTTCAGTTCCCGCCATAATAATTCTCTGGTAAATTAAAATTTAGTTAATGGTTACAGGGGTAACGGGTTTCAAAACATGTAATCAGTACATTTTTTATTAAAAAAAAAAAAAAAGTTATTAAGCAAAAAAGTTGCAAAACTTGATAAAAATACAGTTAAATACCTATTTATTGTTGGATTTTGCATAAATAAACATTTTCTATGGGTTTTAAAGCTTTTTTCCTTGATTTTTTTAAATGTTAGTAAAGAAATAGTTATCGTTAACGGATTATCGTTAACTTCCGTTAACTTTGTAGTAAAATTATCGGATTATCGTTATCGGAGTTAAAAATTGGGGTTAACAGATTATCGTTATCGAAGTTAACTTTTTGGTTAACGGTGCCCACCACTGATACTGTGTATATATAGTATATATAGTCGGGTCCCGTATTACGCGAGTTCGGATTACGCGAAACGTCGTATACGGGAGTTATAAAACGTGACCAATTATCTGTAGAACGCACATATAAAACGCCGTATACGCGAAAATTGGTATTGGGCCCGATCATGGAGCGATCCCTTAATTTCAAGAGGGGCACTGATCAACTTATTTCATGTTACAAAGAGTTCCACAAAGACTCGCAGAGGAACGCGAAACAACAGAAGATTACGTCGTTTTTTTAAACTGTTTCTGCAGGAGCTCCCTCAACTACCACCACCTTATCACAAATAGAAAAAGCTGATGATCCTCCATCTAATTTGTAAATGGAGATTACAGTACTATTAATTACTAAATTTCATGTTTATATTAATGTTCTGTGTCGTATATGCAGAGCTGGGCAATAAATACATTGAATGTATTTAAATACTAAATACTAAATACATGGGAGAAATGTATTTAAATACTAAATACTAAATACATTTTACGAATGTATTTAGATACTAAATACAAAATACATCAATTGTATTTAAATACATTTGTAAATACATTTTAAATACATACAAATTTTAACATATGCATTCACTAATTCATGAGTAACAACAATATAAAATGCTTGATAAAGGATAAAGAAATAGTACAATCTAATTTCCGATTATATATTTCCCTTTTTAGAACAAAACAAAAACAAAAGAACTTAGAACTTACGATGTTCAACCAGTGACATATTATACTCATTATATCGTTGCAAAATGAGTAACAATTAATGAGTAGATGAGACATAAACGTAAACATAAGACGTAAACATAAACATAAGGCACCTTACGAATTCTCTTTTATTTCACGGTTGCTGAGGATCAAAACCAATCTTTCAAAAGTTTTGTCTGAAAGAGAGTTTCTTTTGGGAGTCAAAGTGATTCCCGCGAATGAGAATATTCGCTCTACCGGTGCCGAAGATAGTAATGTCGTGTTATAGCGAAGGAACAGTCTTTTTTTGAGAGGATGTTTTCCCAAACTGTTGATGGTCCGAGTAGAATCTTGTAGAACGTGTATTAAACCAGTAAAAGTATTTACATTTTTATATTTTGAGTATTTAAATACATTGTATTTAAATACTCATTAAAGTATTTAAATACTATATTTAAATACATGAAAAACAATGTATTTATAAATACAGTTCTAAATACACAAATGTATTTAAATACTGCCCAGCTCTGCGTATATGTAAGGTAAATTGTAAGTAAATCTATTAATTACTTAATTTTGTATTTAATTATCCTTTTTGTTTTTATGAAATAGGAGTATTTATTATGAAATTACTGTAGGTTATCGATTCTTGGTCCCAGATCTCTACCCCCTTATTTTCCATAGACTTAATGTTCCAGATTGAGCGACATTTTCCAGGAACGTATCCCTCGCATAATACGGGACCCGTATATATATATATATATATATATAAATTATTTCACGAAAGTAACACGCACGTGAAAAATATTTATGATGAATAAAACCACGAAGGAAAGGAAACAGAATGGTGCTCAAGCGCTTTCGTCTAATGACATCCTCACGAACACTGAAGTACATAAAGAGTTACAGCCTATATATAGGTTACAGAAAAAAATAAAAAATATATATATATATATATATATTTTTTTTTTTTTTTAAGTTCGGGAAGAACCGATTCGCCTCTATTTAAAAGGGCATATCTCAGCGGAAAAACAAAGAAAAAGTGAGAGGAAAGACAGAGGAAAAAGAAAGGATGGAGGGGACAGTCGAAGTGGAAAAAGACCAAGGATGACAAGGACTGCAGGGTCGAGCCCCATCATCCTTGGGTGCTAGGGCCGGGAGGGCGCACGTGAAACCTCCAGGAACAAGCACGTACAAACGAGCACAAAGAGCACTCAAGAGCACGAGCTTAGAACCCCCTTGCGGGTATATATATATATATATATATATATACACAATAAACGGAGAAATTAAAATAAAAATAAAAATTAGAGGATTGTGGGAGGGGCATACAAATTTGTAAGGAAAAACTATCGATTTTTAGCACAAGATCAAATGAATTATTTCCAACCAATGTTAAAAAAAAAAAAAACAAATTTATACTGGAAATCTGCCCGGATTTTAGCACTCTGCCCGCATACAAGTTTACCAAAGATTTAGCGTTCTACCCTTCTTATCAATCTGTTCTAAAGGAATTCAAAACAACAGGATCGAGTTGAAAAAGACCTTTGCTTATGTTGAAGTTATTTGTAAGTTGGATAATGGCAGACTCAAGAATATTTCTATTAATAATGTTGCTAGAGTGAAATAAAACTGAAGCATTATTCCAATCAATACAGTGGGATAACTCTGACAAATGGACAAAAAGGGCACTGGACGACTGTCCTGTTCTAACGGAATATTGATGCTGTTTTATACGTGTGTGCAAATCCTTTCCCGTCTGACCTATGTAAAAGGAATCACATTGTTTACAACCAATTTTATAGATAATGCCTGAATTATTGGTAGGGCTATTTTTTACTATGATATTTTTCACAGTATTGTTATATGAAAATACTACATTAATATCCAAAAGTTTAAGTACATTAGCAATGCCTAAAAAGCCCGGGAAAAATGGAAGTACTAAAATATTTTTTGACTGCACTCCAAGTTCTTGCCTTATTGTCTCACTTCTAATTCTGTCCCTCAAGGTTACTCTCCTTATCAACCTTAAAACTCGCATCTCAGCTGCTTCAATCCTACTCTTCTGAGAAGAGTTCAATGCCCAACACTCCGATCCATAAATTAATATTGGGAGGAGAATCGTGGTGTATATTAAAATTTTCACCCCAGTTGGTACATTTTTTCTCTCAGGATGGGATAAAGCATCCCCACATTCCTCGAGAACTTCCCAATTCTTTCTTTTAACTCTTCTCCACTACTTCCTTGCTCACTTACAATCACTCCTAAGTATTTGAACGCATCAGCCTAGTTTAGCTGTGTTTCCCCTATTTGTACATTTATGTTCTCTCTATTCCTTGATAGTACCATCACTTCGGACTTCGCTCTGTTGATCTTCATGCCATGATCACTCATAATTTCATCCCATCTTTGTACCACTCTCTGTAACTCCTAAAGATCTCTTTTATCACCGCTGCATCGTCTGCGTATATGAAAGTGTGTTTTTTTATCTTCCCGAGTACAAATTCTTTTCAAACATCTATCCATACAGAGAATAAACAACAGTGGCGAAATCACGCTTCCCTGTCGCACCCCTGTTACCACATTGAACCAATTTTCTCTTCCTTCATTTGATCTTACCGTGTTACTACATATTTCATACAAGCCCTTGATGACCCCGATCAGTTTATGACTTAATCTATACAGTGGATCTTCCAACACCTGCCATAATCTATTTCTTGGTACCCGGTCAAAGCTTTTTCTAGGTCTATGAAAGCAATGTACGCCGTTTTATTCCACTATATACTCTTCTCCGTTATCATTTTCAACGAAAAAACCAAATCCATAGTGCTTCTGTTGGGTCTAAACCCATGCTGCCATTCTTCAATTGATTCCTCCACCATCGATCTTAATCTCCTCTCTCGGATTCTTTCATAAATTTTGCTTGCGCAGATAAGAAGCGAAATTCCTCTATAATTTTGAGTCTCGTTTATCGCCTTTTTTGTATATCGGGCATATTATTGCTTTACTCCACTCAGATGGTATACATTCCTCATTCCATGCTAGGTTAAACACCTCAGTCAACCATCCAGCAAGTTCTCCAGTTTTATAGAATTCATTACTAATACTATCAATTCCAGGACTCTTGCTGTTTTTAAGTTCTCTAATTGCATTTTTTACCTCAGTAATACTAATAGGTTGGTCTTCATCCGACTCTTCTTCCTGTGCTCGTATCTGCAGATCTTCGTCTTGCTCTTCTTCCCGTACTCGTACTTCTGCATCTCTTTCTTCTTCCTGCGGTACCTAATTCACTACATTTAGTAGTTCGTTAAAATATATTTCCATCTGTCTTCCACATCGATAGGGTCAATTAGGGGCTCTCTTTCTTTACTTAGTATTGAATGAACCTCACTATTATCTTCCTTTCTATATTTTTTCGCTATTCCATCGATTATTTTTTTCGTACTTCTCATATCTTGCTGTAGGTCTTGTCCAATTCTTTCCCATGCCTCTCCTTTAGATCGTCTTTTTATTGTTTCTGAATGATTTCTTGCAGTGATATAGTTGCGTCTGCTCTCTTCCGTTCTGTTTTTTATCCCTTGCCACTGTTTCCCTTGCCACTAGCTCAATCCCTTCCTTAAGTTTTCTCCATCCTTCTTCAACATTTTCAGCTGTATCTGAAGCTTCCATCCACTTTTCTCTCATCTTTTGTTTGAAATTTTCTAATACATATATTTCCATCTTTTAAATTTTCTATTCTATATCGTTCTTTAAAAAGTTTTCTGGTTCAAATCCTTTTCACCCATCTTATTTTGCCTATTACTAATCTATGATCTCCATCTAATGAAACGGATGGTACACTTTTCACATATAAAACTACTCTCTTATCATTACACAGCAAAAGATCTATCACTGATTTCTCTATATATCGATGAAGTACATTGTTCCATCGGTACCACGTCCATTTTTTTTCTCGTGTCTAAAAAAGCTATTCATTACTGCAAGGCCGTTTCTCACTGCAAAATCAAACAGTCCATCACCGTCCGTACTTCTTTCCCCTATCCCAAAAGCTCTAACAACAGACTCTAATCCATTTCTCTGATAACCCACATGCGCGTTCAAGTCTTCCATAACAATTTTGATCGTGCCTCTCATCCTATCATATACATCTTGTAGATTTTCTAAACATTCCGTTTTTTCCTCCATTGGTCTCCCTTGATGGGGTGCGTAGACCTGGATAATACTCATCGTTTTATCTTTAAGTCTTAAAGTGATAGCCATTATACTCGTACTCTCATTAACAAGTACTGCATCTATTACTTTTTTGTGTAATTCGGGTTTGAAAATGATCGCCACTCCGTGTCTTTTTTCATCCGGTCTTCCTTTGTACATCATTACATAATCTTTGTGCAGAGTTTTTATTCCCTCTCCAAGATAGCTAACCTCACATACTCCCAGAATATCTAGTTGTCTTTCTTCCATCAATTCAACCACTTCCTCCTCTTTACCTGTGAACGTGCTTGCATTAATAGTGGCAATTTTATATTGGTTATTCCTTTCTCGTAGTCCTTTTCCGCGCCAAGTCGTATATCGAAAGTTCGATCGGTTCCGAGGCTCATCATTGGTTTCACGAGCAATTGAATTGTTGCCTGAGCAACTCCACCAGCGGCTTGCTAGGCCTGTCCTGGCTTCTAGAATAGCTAGCACTTTTAGCGACTACCCAAGTCCAACCCCGTCGGGCCGTCATTCGAGGTTACAAAACAGGAAATTTTCACCTGTTCCGGGAATAAGGAACGTAATACATTCGGGCCCCTTCACGGCGACAAGGTAGTGCCAGCTTGCGTATCAGATATTGTCATACCCGAATAGGGTACCGTATATATTAGACAACGGAATCAAACCGTAAAAAACATCTCCACAGATGCAAAACTGATTCAAGGAGACTCAAACTAGAGAGGAAACTAGGCGAAATAGAAATGGACCTAAAGCAAACACTCATACATAGACAAACGAGGATGAAAACAAGGTAGCAGAAAATATAAAAACCCAAAATACTTCTACGCTTTGGCGAAAAGGAAAATGCAGTGCAAAGAGAAAGTATTGGTCTGTTGATAGACGGGGAGGCCAAACACACAAATGACCCCAAAAAAATGAGCGAACTGCTTAAGGAACAATTTAATTCTGTGTTTAGCACCCCTAAGTCCGAGATGAAAGTAGAAAACGCAGACGAATTTTTCGACATTGATACAAATCAGCCAAGGATAAATTCTGGCACAAACCTATTAATAGACTTAGAGTTCTCGGAAGGAGATGTAATTAAGGCTCTATCACAGATGCGAGACAATTCGGCACCAGGGCCAGACACATGGAGTGCCACATTTCTGAAGAAATGTAAAGAGAGTATTGCCAAACCGCTATACTTACTATGGAGGAAATCACTCGACACAGGACAAATTCCGCTGCCATTAAAGAACGCGAACATTGCTCCTTTATTCAAAGGTGGTAACAGAGCAATGCCCAAGAATTATCGGCCGGTAGTTCTCACCTCACACCTTATAAAGTGTTTTGAACGTATAATTAGAAGCGAAACTACCTATGACCTACAAGAGAAGAACTTAACCCAAATCAATATGGTTTCAAGGCTGGAAGATCATGCCTATCACAGTTATTAGACTACCAGGAGAAAATATTGGAAACACTGTGTCGAGGACAAAACATAGATGTAATATATACGGACTTTGCTAAAGCCTTCGATAAATGTGACCATGGAATTATTGCACATAAACTTAAGAATACAGGAATTACTGGAAAGCTGGGAAGATGGATATGTAAATTCTTGACGCAAAGAACACAAAGAGTGGTGGTAAATGGTGTCAAATCGGAAGTCTCCGGAGTAAAGAGCTCTGTCCCATAAGTGTCAGTGCTAACTCCCTTGTTGTTCATAATCATGATTGCAGATATTGATGCAGATATCAATGACAGTATTGTATCATGTTTCGCGGATGACACAAAGATATGCAAGGAAATATTGAACGAAGGTGACATAGAAAGATTACAAAACGACATTGAAACATTATTCCAGTGGGCAGAAGACAACAATATGAAGTTCAACAAAGAAAAATTCCAACTTCTAAGATATGGTAATAACAAGGAGCTACAGAAAAAAGGGTACAAAACTCTGCAAGCTAAACAGATAACACCAAATCCACAAGTCAGGGATCTTGAAGTAATAATGTCGTCGGATGCAGAATTCAGAGAGCACTATAACATCAAAATTACAACGGCTAGAAAAATAATGGGAATCATCTGGAGGAGCTTCCGCAGCAGAAAAGCAAACATCATGCTCAAATTATGGAAGAGTCTAGTCCTACCAATAATTGAGTATTGCTCAGTACTCACAAGCCCATACAGAAAACGAAACATTGCGAACATTGAAGCTATACAAAGGACTTTTACGTCTAAGATAGATGAAACTGAAGGTGAAGACTAATGGTCTCGACTACAATCACTGGAACTCTACTCTCTCGAAAGAAGGTGCGAGTGGTACACCATAATATACATATGGAAAATACTTGAGGGCTCTGTCCCTAACCTTAGAAATGAAATAGAAACAAACTGGAATAAGAGAAGAGGCAGATTTTTTACGGTCCCAGCTGCGGTGAGACAAGGAGCCATGAAAACGAGGATGGAAAATACCCTCAGAATACGAGGCCTGAAGTTTTCAATGTCTTACCAAAAGGAGTATCTCCAGCACACCGACCTGAATAACTTCAAGAACCAGCTGGACAGATTCCTGTGCAAAGTCCCTGACCAGCCATGCGTGGCTGGCTACGAGGGCAGGAGGAGATCAGACAGCAATTCCTTCCTTCACCAAATCCCGCAAATGAGGCGGGATGTTGCAGACTGCAGGGGGGTCGACGGTAAGTCGATCCTGAACCGTCGTTCGAACTCACCTAAAGTAATAAATAATATATATATATATATATATATATATAGATAGATAGATAGATAGATAGATAGAATAATGAAGCGCAGATATAAGTAGTTTTTTATTTTTATAATTATAGTGCAACAAACACTTACATGACCTAGCGATAAATGCATAAATTAATATAAGAAACTTGTCTGTCTTGTGTTAATAATAAAAAAAATAATACTCAGTTATAATGATGACATATGAGCAATATTATTAATATTTGAAACGAACATATTGTGCTGTATTTTACTGTATTATTCACGTGTTTCATTTCTTATATTTTTAAAAATTTTATTAATGGTCAAATACTTAATATATTTAATAATAGTATTATTATTATTATTATTATTATTATTATTAAAATAATAATAATAATAAAATAAATCTTAGGGAAATGTCATCACCTGCAAAACCTTACCAAAATGTATTTTTCTAGTAGTATTTGATGATTTATACAAATCTGATATTCATTTGCTGTGGAAATGAGCCAAAACCTATTTTATTCGAAGTTGAAAATAATGTTTCAGCTCAATTGCACACTAAGTAAATATAAAATTTGTGTAAATCACATCAAATATTACTACAAAAAGAATTTTGGTAAACCTGACCTAACCTAATCTAATCATAAATCGTACCTCGGTATTGTTCAATTAGAGCAGTGCTCTTCAACCTTTTTATGCTTACCGCCCACTTTTGTAACTATTGCGAGGGTAAAATTTCCATATCGCCCACCAAAATTAAAAATGCAAAAACTCAAACTAAAAGTAATATACCCTGCATAAAACAATAAAATTAATTGCAATTACCTTTAGATCAGTGCTCTTCAACCTGGGCGGTACCGCCCAGGTTGAAGAGCACTGAATTAGAGGGTAAACTTAGCTATTATCCTTAAAAATGTATGGAGGACTGTTTGATGGCCACTATTGTTTTGCCAAGGGTATTTGCACAAAAACCGTATTCTTAAAAAAAGTTTTATATTATGTAGATTACGGCCATATACTATAGTTTTTTAATTTTTTTTTAAATCCACATTTTCTTAAGATTATCCAGTAATAATATAATAATAATAATAATAATAATAATAATTAAAAGATTACAGAAAGGTACGTAGGTTTGCGCTCTAGTTGTACTGTTCTTTCATTTAGTATAAAAAACGATTTATAACCTAGAGTCCTAGACTGTTGTGTTGTTGTTGTTGTTTAGCCGATCAGCTCACCCTGATCGAGCAAGCCGGCGGCACGCAGGTAACCGATCGCCCTCTCCGGAGTGGACCAGAGGTTCAGCGCACTAGTGATTTTGTGTTGTGTTCGTTGTTGTGCTAGAGCGGTACAGTCTGTCATAATGTGTTCAATTGTTTGTGGTGTGTCCTTGGCACAGGTGGCAGGTGTCGTCTATGGAGTTGTCTAGTCTGTGTTTATATGTCGTAAGTTGGGGTGATGTCCACATCGGAATCGTGCTAAGTTAACTCGATCCGATCTGCTCAGGCTGATCTCTGACCTGTTAATGGGTGGCGGCTTCGCACCTAGGACCGCATTCGGACCGAGTCGTGAGAATGCTTTGTGGGTTAGGTGTGTGTGTATGTGTTTTCTGTACTGTGTGATGTCTGTGGGGCGTGGTATGGAATGGAGTATTTCGTTATAATGTCTCTCTGGTGTTACCTTAATGGTGCGAGGTGTTGGTGCATGATTGTACATGTAGTGGCAAGGGTGTTGTGGGTTAGTTGTCGCTGCTGCCATGAATTGTGTTCCTCTCATGTCTAATTCCCTAACTTTTAGTATTTTTGTTTCTGTGTGCAGGTGTTCTATTGGTGTTGTTTGAGTGCATCCTGTAATGATACGAAGTGCGTTGTTTTGTATTGTTTGTAAGGTGTTTATGTGTGTGTTTGAGATAATGGGTGCCCAGCATGGGCTAGCATAGTCCATAACTGAGCGAATATATTGTTTGTATATGAGTGATGTTGTTTCCTGCTGGTGTCCAAAGTTTGTGCCTGTTAGTACCCTAAGCGTGTTAAGTCTTGACGAACATTTGTTTTTAATGTCCTGAATGTGGTTTGCAAAAGATAATGATGTGTTGTATGTGACACCAAGTATTTTGGTTCTGTGAGTGTGTGGAATGTTGATGTTGTTTAGTGTAAGCTATGGAATTACCTGGTGTTCTTTTGTGTTGCTTGTAAGCAAGGTGATGGTTGATTTTGTGGGAGCTACTTTGAGTCTATTGTGTGTGAGCCAGTCTTGTATACTGTTTATGTATGTTAGTAGGTTATTTGTAGCGGTGTCGATGTTGTTGTGGGTGGATGTTAGAGTGATATCATCTGCATATGATGATAAGGTAAGCTTGTTATCTATGGGTGTTGGAATGTCATGCATGTATAAGTTGAAGTGTGTTGGTGAGAGAACAGAGCCTTGAGGGACCCCGTTCGGAAAAAGCTTGTTTTTGGATGACTTGCCATTAAATGCGACATGTGAGTACCTTCCTGAGAGATAGTTGCTCAGCCACCTTTTGGTGTTATTGTGCATGTTTGTGTTGAGTATTTTGTTTATGAGAGGGAAGCGTGGGATAGCATCAAATGCTTTACTAATGTCTATTGTTGCTAATAGTGTACGTTGAGCTGGTCGTCTGGAGTTGATGCCATCCATGATGTGCTGCGTGAGGTTAGTGAGTAATGTCGTGGTTGAGTGGTGAGGTCTGAATCCATGTTGAGTAGGCGAAAGTGGAATGTGTGGGTTGGTGATTTGTAAGGTTAGTCTTTCTGTTACTTTGGAAGGTGGGCATAGTAAAGTAATGGGTCTATAGGAAGCTGGTTCTGTTGGATTTTTGTTTGGTTTGAGTAGTGTAATAATTTTACCTTGTTTCCATATGTCAGGAATAATACAGTGTTGGTATGAATATGTGCTGATATTTGTGAGAGCTAGTATTCCTTGTGGGCCCAAGTGTTTAAGGTGTATGTTTAGGCTGACCATATTTCCTTGAGACAAAAACGGGACATTGGGGTGGCAAAAAAGGGACGGGGGTTATGTAATATTCTGTATTCATGAAAAAGTAAGTACATAAACATATTGAGCTTACAATTATTCTTCAGTGACAGAACCCATACAAAAACCCATACAAAACGGTACGTATGGTCAGCCTATGTATGTTAGATATGTTGTCCGGTCCAGTAGCCTTCGAATTCTTAATGTTTTTGATGATCTTGGTGGTCTGGTCTGTATTGAAGGGTGTAATGGTCGTGTCGAGTCTGTAGGTTTTCTTGTGTCTGGCTGTTTGTCTGTTTGCGTGTTTCTGGTTGTTGTCTCTGTTTAAGTGACTTATCTTTGCGTAGTGATTAACTAGAATGTTAGCTTGTTATCTGTGTGTTGGGATATTATTTTGGCTGCGACAGAGAGCCGCGTGTGAGGTGTGAATGCCGCTGTTAGAGTGGGTAATGCTGTTTATAGTCTTGTATAGCCTGGATGTATCTGTGGAGTGGTTTAATGTTGTTATGAATATCCTGAATGTTTGTTTGTTTTTCTTTGAGTTTGTTGTTTATTTCTGTGTTGAGCTGTTGTATCTGCTGTTTTATGGCTTCTGTGTGTGGGGTTTGGGTGTTATATTTGAGGTTGTTACGTTGCCTTATGAGGTGGGCTATTTCTCTAGTGTAATTTGGGTTGTATTTCCTAATGTTGCCCTTGGGTATGTATTTGTTTGCATTATTGATAATTAATAATCTGATTAAATGTCTTGAGTGTTGTATTGATGTTTATGATGGGTGTGCTGTTTAATGTGGTGAATTGTTCCTCAGTCTGTATTTTGAACTGTTTCCAACCAGCTTTCTTGTAATTTCTGTAAGTGTGCCTAAGGCTGTTGGGGCAGTGTAGAATGTGTTGTAATGATGGATGGGCAGGTGGTCTGATGACAGTTGTTTTTCTGTTCTCCATTGTGTATGTGTTGCTAGTGAGGGGAACAGAACGTTATGTCTGGGGAGGAGTTTGAGTATCCTGCTTGATGTGGTATGTGTGTATGTTCTTCTGTATTGTTAAGAATGAAGAGGTTGTTTAGTTGTGTGGCTATGTTGGCGCCTCTGGTGTTGCTTTGGTTGTGCAGGTACCAACTAGTGTCTTTGAAGTCTCCTCCTAAGATGACATTAGTGAGAGAGGCAAGATTGTGTAACTGTGGATTGTAATTGGCTGGCACCTGAGGTGAACTATCTGGTAGGATGTAAATGTTGATTAGTGCGGTGGTGTGCTTTGCGCGTGTTTTAATGTTAACTGCCTGTATTTCTATCGTGTTATCTGCTTGGATTGTGTTTGTAATGTTTTGGGTAGCATCAGTGTAGCTAATGTTTTTACATATGTAAGTGATGAGTCCACCCCCGTTACCCCCAGTACGATCTTGACGGATCGCCGTGAAGTCAGGGATGGTGGGTGTTTTGTGCGTGCGTTTTAGTTTTGTTTCTTGTATAAGTGCTATGTGAATGTTTTGTTTGTGTACGAATTCCCTAAGCTGCATGATTTTGTTTGTGAGGCCATCTACGTTGTACTGTAATGTTAATATTATACTTCTGTATGTGTCTCATGGTGCTATTGTTTCTATGTCTTTGTGTATGGTGACATGTGTAAGTTGTAGTGGGGCCTGGATTAGTCTTAATGTCGCCAGAGAGTAATAGTAGTTCGGGGAGCACGCAATTGCTCCCTGTAATTGAAAAAATAGCACGCTGAGAATAGGTCCGGCCCCCGGAGCCGATCGGCACTCTGACCGTGCCACGCAACAGGCCGTCGACAACCCGCTGCACGGAGATTTGAGGAAGTTTGGCCACCAGCGCGTTGATGTTTTGGTTTGACGTCGCCTCTTCGCGTTGACGTCGCCTCTTCGCGTTGACTTGTCCTGCGCTGGAGGATGCAGCCACTGTTTAGAAGCTTCCTCGTCAGCTGCTAACACTTTTTTCACGTTGTTCTTGCTACCTGTTCAGAGGTTTTTTTATAAACAAATCTCAGTTTTCTGCTCAAAACGGCTCTTTCTAATTTTTAATTCTTTTCTAATTTTCTCTTTCTAATGTTCTGTTGATGAGATATGATCATACTCGCTTTAGCTAGTTTTAATAATTTACTGCAGACGTTTCGGGATATCTTCCAATCATCAGCGCAATCTTAAGTCTAATCTTAACAAATTTTCTTTGTTGTAACCGTTGAAGAAAGTTTCAATTCGAAAAAAAATTTGGTCTTGTTTTAACCTTCTTTGTGTTAATTAACTCTGTCAGTGTTGCTTTGTTGCTTATAGTTGTTACAGACTGTTGTTTGATGGGGTTGATTCTCCTCCTCCGCAACATCTAATGTCATAAGACAAAAGGGACCTACAGCTTTACGTGGGACCCGAACTACGGCGTCACTACATAATCTGGAAGCAGAGAGCGGTCGCCGATTGAACTACTACCCGCACCCAGTAGCATTTAACTTTGATCGAGAAAAGCGATGTTACGACACTGGCCACGACGTAGCCCTTATTTATGAGTTATTTAAAATAATTATGTAGCATATTTATAAAAATTAAATTCCCAGCAAAACCACCGTATGAATTTGTCAGAATTCCAGAGGCCGAGGAGAAAAAAAAAAAAATATGTACGTATATAGTATACGAGTACCTACTGTATATAAACGAAATACCAGTTCACTAACCATTATCCTGGCCTGGCAGGGAAGGGAAGGGAAGGGAAGGGAAGGGAAGGGAAGGGGGTTTCTCGAGTAAATGGAGCACAAGCTATTTACCTTTCTATAATCTAAGATTACTGTTTCGGAATTCTATAGTCTAAGCGGGTGCCGTATTAAACCTCACGAGTTAAGTCTTCATTGATGGCACGTTTGTTTTACTGGTTTTAACAAGAGAGCAATCCGACTTAAAATACTATAGCCGTGTCACCAAACAAGTGCAATTTAAAGTTTGTCAATTTTCACTAAATCGAAAACGGATGCTTAAGTTTTATGGTAATTCTTTTTCAACAAGTCGTAAACGACTACATGAAGCGTACCCACATGAACTAGACTGACTGGAAAAAGGCGTAGGCTACGAAGGACTACCGACATGGTAAACGACATTTAGATAGTATTTCACTCATCGGCTGTTTACTGTCCTGCGGCAAGTGAAGAAGCTAAAAATTGAATGTCAAATTAAATGCTTACTTCAAGTGTGAAACGAGAGGAAAGTGAGGAAGCTAAATTGCTAGTTAAGTTTTCCAGAGTAACTCAGTTACTCGGTGTTACTACAAAAGTAACCTTTACAGTAACTAACTTTCCAGTTCTGAAAATAGGTTGCATTTATTGCGATATTTATCGCGTCTCATCGACGTGACTAATCTATACCTACAATATACTGATTAATAAACTGCTCTTACGTAGAATAATCGTACTATACAATATACATGAAGTCCCAAGAACTAAAATTGATGATGATCAACCATTTTGTCGGGTTTACGCGTGCACGTTATTAAATAGTTAAAGAAAATCTTGTTAAGGTTGTTTTTCAGATTTCTCTCCATTGTAGGTCTTGTTCAAGAACGCGAGTTGCTTTATTGTACCATTACAAAAAAAATTGGATATTTCTCAGCATACTTTGAAGTGAATGTACGAACGAGTACGTAAAGAATCGCTATTTCCTTGTCCACACCAATTTAGTAAGTTAGTTTCACTAAGGGAGGGTAAGTAAAACACGAATTCCGAAATTATTTATTATACCAAAATGAAATTATAATCAGGCAGGGAAGGCATGTTACCAACACCAAAGACTGATGGAAAATAATTTACTGGGTTTAAATTTAATTTAAACAAAATGTGGGAGGATACGAACACGAGTATTATGAATCAATAATCAATTAGCATTAGTCTATAGAAAGTAAAAACAGTCACCTAACATTTCGTACAAATTGGGGTGATGAACAGAAAGGAGAAATTCGTTTTCAACTCCAGTTAAGGATGCGACAACTACCCCTTACCTCTAATTTCGGATCCTTAAAATACAAAAAAAAAAAAATCAAAGTTAACGTGAAAATAAATCCACTTTTACAAATTATGCAATTCTGTTTCTCTCTTATTGACTTCGAACAAAATATTAAAAACAGATTACAAAATCAGTAAATCACAGACAATAAACATAACTAAATTTTGAAGAATTAGCTAATAAAAATATTGGGACGAGTTAATAGTTAAATGATATAGTAACCGTTGGTTGGTGTTCATTCCCTCTTCATAAACGAAAGCGAGTTCATAGCGAATTAGATTGAAGCCTTAATCGCTTACACGTTGTTCTTATACGAAGAATTTAGCTAAAAAAAAAAGGATCTTTATTCATTTATTAACCATTTGTACTAGTTAATTTATTATGTATAAAACAGACGAGATAACTAATAATTGAAGGCATGGTTCATCTTATTAACGGTCGATTCTTTAGACATTATCGAGTGAAGGGTTGAGAACCATTCGCAGAGCTGGGGGGAAAAAAAAAAAAAAAAAAAAAAAAGTTAAAAATTAAAATTGTTTGCAATACTTTGACAGCAAAACATGCACTTCGTCTGCAGATAAAGATTAAACTTGTACAGTTAGGTAGTACAGCACTTAAGATTAATGAAAGAGCTATGTTTACAAGAAATGCATAAATGTAAGTACTTTTTTTTTTTGTTTCAAAGTATGACCGCTCATGGCCACCAAAAGAAAGGTGGATAGCAGAGCGAACACAGGACGAAGATTACGGAACAGCTAATGGAAATGAACAATAGACGGGGGAGGAGGAGGACGAGCGGGAAGGAAAAAGCAGAAAGATCATAGCGGAGTCACAGCCGGTAAAGAAGTCGGGAGCGAAAGAGGAAGGAGAACAACCCGGTTATCGAAAAGTAGGGACCTTCAGATAGAATAGCGCCAAGCCTATCACAAGGCCCGACGCTCTCCAAAAAGGGAAAATACAGAGTAAAGCGGACACTCCACCAGGAGGTGGGCAACTGTAAGGAAAACGTTACAATTGGGACATCGGGGCACCCGATCCCCGGCCATCAAATAGCCATGGGTCAGGTGGGTGTGGCCAATACGGAGGCGGGCCAGAGCCACCTCCTTATGGCGCGACCGATGGAAGGAAGAGGCCCAACATCCCAATTTGGGTTTAATCTTGCAAAGTTTGTTATCTGTAGCGCCATCCCAGCGACTCTGCCACCGGGAGCGCAAAAACCTACGGAAGCCAGGGATATAATCGGAAAAGGGGAGGGACACGGGTGAAACCTGTAGTCGGCACGCGGAACGGGCAGCTCGATCGGCAGCCTCATTTCCAGCCACGTTAACATGTGCTGGGACCCAGCAAAATACCACCTCCTTGCCACCAAAGCGACAAGGTATGGCACAGTAGCTGGATTCGTCGGACCAGTGGGTGGACAGGGTCAAAACACTCCAGGCCATCCAGGGCACTGCGGGAATCCGAATAGATGACAAACGACCCATCCGGATGCTCCCGCACCACCTCCAGAGCGCTCAGAATGGCATAGAGCTCCGCCGTGAAAACGGAAGCCTCATCAGGGAGACGGGTACATCGGGGAGCAAGGGCAGACGACTGGGGAACAGCCGCGCCCCAACGCCCCCCGACGACCTCGAGCCATCCGTGAAGACAGCAACACATGCTGAAGGAACAGAGACCGAAGCAAGGCAGAGTCAGAATCGGCCCTGCGAACGGGGCGCAACGCCCTACAGCACGCAACAGGGGTGCTCTCCCAAGGTGCAACACCCTTGAAAGAGACCGGTATAACGGATGGAGGAGGAGTGCCCATACCATCGAGGAGGGAGGTCACCGTGTCGGTGAAATACCAACCCCCATCCCGGCAGAACGCCCTCTCCACCACCTGGAACAGAGGAGAGTGGGAAGACGGAGGATCCGGAGATAGTGCTTAGCAATGAGGAACGACCTCCGATCCCCAAGGGAGGGATGTCGCACTCAACCTGCAGACTATCAACCGGAGAGGAGCGGAAGGCGCCAGATGACATGCGCAGTCCTCTAGAGAGGACCGGATCCAGTATCCGAAGGGCCGTACGGGAGGCGGAGCCATACACCACACTCCCATAATCTAATTTGACTGTACCAGGGATACGTACAAACGGAGGAGTGTCCGCCTATCCGTGCCCCATGTAGTATGCGACAGATGTCCCAGCATATCCAGGGTACGTCTTGCAGACTCGCGCAGCCGGCGAAGGTGGGGAACCCAGCTCAAACGGCTGTCGAAAACCATACCCAGGAAACGCACTGACTGAACGAGGGCCAGAGGCTGACCCCCGAGTGTAAGATTAAAGGTCGGGACGGCGCCGGATCCCCGTCTCCTCGACGGAAGGAAGGCCACACACGAAGTCTTCGGGGAAGACAGCGTAAGGCCCACCGACGACGCCCAGCGTTCAACCCGATTGACCGCGAGTTGGACTTGCCTCTCCACGAGGGGGGACTCGTCCCCGCGGCATAGACAGCCAGATCGTCGGCATAGATGGAACATCGCACCGAGGGCGGAAGGGCTCCCGGTAGCGCAGACATGACCAGATTGAAGCAGGAGACGCTCAAGACACACCCCTGGGGCACCCCCTCCTCCTGAACATACAGGTCAGATAGGGCCGCCCCATTACGGACGCGGAAAGTGCGACGGCAGAGGAAGTTACGAAGAAATGTGGGCAAAAAGCCCACAAAACCAAGAGACTTCAAACGGTCCATGACAACTCCCCGACGGGTCGTGTCATAGGCCTTTTGGACATCGAAAAAGACGGCCAGAACAAGATTCCGGCGGGAAAAGGCCTCCCGTACATCATGACCAAGGAGGAGAAGGGGGTCCAGAGTACCCCGAAATCGACGAAAGCCATACTGGGTCGGGGGGTATAACCCAAGCGACTCCAGTGTAAAGGAAAGTCGGACGGCCACCATCTTTTCAAGGAGCTTGCATAAGCAGCTCGTCAAGGCAATAGGCCGATAGCCCGCCACCTCCGCCGGATCCTTCCCCGGCTTAGGTATCGGGACCACAATCGCCTCCCTCCAACGGGAAGGGAACGACCCCTCAACCCACACCCGGTTGAAAAGATCCAGCAAGAAGTGTAGGGCCATCGGGTGCAGATTCCAAAAAGTCATACGGAATGTCATCAGGGCCAGGGGCGGAAGAACGACGGGTTGCCAAGGCAGCCCGAAGTTCCCGCATCGTAAAGAGACGGTTATAGGGCTCGTTCCCAGGCGGCGGGAACGTAACATCCGACAAAGGACGATCCGCAGCTGAAGGCGAACGGGAAACCGCAGCAAAAGCCCCAGCCAGCCGATCGGCCACAGCAGTCCGAAGGACAGGGCGACTAGCAGGGACCGGCTTCCCCTCGATACTACGTACCTTCCGCCACACAGCAGCAGAAGGGGTAGACGAGGAAATGCCGGACACAAAAGCACGCCAAGAGGCCCGACGGGCCAACTTGAGAGTCCGGCGGGCGAAAGCCTTCGCCCCGCATCTCAATCAAGTGGTCCGCGCGCCGGGTGCGGTGGAAGCGGCGCGTCGCCCTCTTCCTCTCGCACACCGCCTGGTGACATGCTGGAGTCCACCACGGGACGCTACGCGTCCGCGGGTTACCGGAAGATCGAGGAATACAGTCCTCCGCGACGCCCATCACCCGCTCGAAGAACTCCAAGCTCTCATCCACAGAGCCAAAGCTCAACACCGAACGGGCAATGACGGAACGAGCTCTGAAGGATGGCCAGTCAGCCCGCGCAAGGCACCACCTCGGTCGAGACGAGACACCCGGCTGCGGTCCGACCGGCTCAAGACAGACTGGGTAATGATCACTGCCATAAGAGTCCCCCAACACCTTCCACGAAAAATCGAGTAAGGCATCGAGGGACACCAAGGAGAGATCAATACAGGTAATGAACCCGTGGGTTCGTGGAAGTAGTAGGTTCACCGGAATTGAGGCACGCAAGGAAAGTTCCTCCATTAAGGAGAGCAACATACCAGCAATATTAGTCGACCGGACATCTCCCCAAGCCGGGTCGCGACTGTTAAAGTCCCCGAGGAGGAGAAACGGTCGAGGCAGTTGCAACACCAACTCGCGAACCGCGTCGCGAGGAGGAGGGTCATGAGGAGGAATATAAATCGACCAGGCAGTGTACTGGCGATCTAAAGAGCCGCACAGCCACAGCCTGCAAGGAAGTGCGAAGAGGCACACCTCGCGATGGTAACGAATGATGCACATAAATCGCCGCACCCCGCCAGCGTATGTGCTCATCCGGGGTACAAGAGAAACCAACATAGCCAGAGAGACGAGGGAGTCCCCGCGCAGCCAGGATAGTCTCCTGGAGACAAACACAGGAAGGCCACTCGCTCTCCAGCAGGGAGGCAAGGTTCTCCCAGTTAGCTAAAAGCCCCCTACAGTTCCAATGCAAAATGGAACTGTAAGGGGAAGTGGCATTATAAGAGGCAGAGAAAACGGAGAAATAGCCACGGACCAAGCTGAGCAGCAAACTCAACGGTCCGTAACCAGGGACGGAATCGGCTTCCCCGACTCACCCCGAACGGGGGGGGGGGCCACCGACCCCGCAGCTGCTTCACCCGTAGTAGAACGAGGTGGAGTGGAACAGGGAGTTCAGAGGGGGGGGAGACGAGACGGACCCAGCCGAAACACCCGACTCCCCACCAGAGGGGGGCCGGGGAGAACCAATGTTCGAGGGCTCGTCAAACCAGACAAGCACTGACGGGGGGGAGAGGAAAGGTCCACCACAGGAGGGAGAGGGATCCAGGAGAGAGACCCGACCACTCTCAGCAGGAGCCGAAGGGAGAGAGACTCCATGAAGAAGGGCCAGGCTCCTCTCGACCGGGTCCACCATGGGAACAGAGTCAGTAATCGAGGGTGCCATGGGGCGGTGTACCTCAACCGACACTCGGACACTGGTCGGGGCACCGGGAGGTGACGCCTCACCAGCCCTCCGTATAGTGGGGGGAGTCCCGAGCGGATCAGGAGCGGCGCGCCGCTTCCCCTCCGGTGAAGAAGGGGAAGCAGGGCGAGCAGCGGTCATGATCGGGTCTCGAGGACTCCGACCACGGCGACGCTTCCTCCTCCCCTTCGGAGCATCACCTTCCCCACCTGAGAGACGAGTAGGCAAGGATCCAGACCCCAAGGCCGGAGAGGGAGAAGGGGCACTGGTAGGCAGGGAATCAGATGGGATGTCTGACAGTGAGGCAGAGGAACCAGAAGGACCCGCGGCGCCAGGAGGTCCACCAACCCCCGGAACTTCCAGGGGGGGCACCACTCCGGTAGACGCCGGGGTAGCAGGGGAGGGGCCCGAGGACCCGCCAGGGACAAGAGCCGCAGCATAGGACAACCCCGGCCGCGGACCCTATCGCACACTAAGGAATTCGGTAGTCCTTAAGGACCGCACCTCGAATTCAAACTTGAAAACGGGGCAGTCCCGAGAGGAGGAAGGGTGGGCCCCCGAGCAGTTCGAGCACCGCGGGGGCTTCGTGCACGGGGTAGGGTGCGCAGGCCCACCGCAGCGGACACATAGCTTACCCTCACGGCGGCACGCAGAGCTAACATGGCTGAACCGGTTGCAGCCAAAGCAGCGAACCGGGTCAGGCACATATGGTCGCACCGAAAACTCTCACGACCGGCGATCACCCACGCCCCAGAACACCTGGGCCGGAGGCACAAGGGAGTCAAAGGTCAGGAGCAGACGAGCGGACGGGGTAAGAGCACCATCCCGGCGCGACGAAAAGCGGAAGACCTTCGTTACCCCCTGGGGGGCAAGATCCTCCTGCAACTCGCCAACCGGGATTGACAGCAGACGGGAAGCGAAAATGGTGCCCTGACAGCTATTCAATTGCGGATGGGGAGTCACAGAAACTCTGCAACCCAACATCCTGCAACTGTAGAAGGGACTCAGTCACCCCCGAAGAACGGGACTTCAAAAGAAGAGACCCATCCTTCAGAGGGCGGATATCATAACGACAGGGAACCCCCACCGTCTTAAGGCGCTGAAACACCCGTTCCGAGTTGCCCGGAAGGGAGCCAGCGGAAGGGCGGAGAACAAGGAACCTGTCCACCGGACAGAAATTGACAGCAGGGACAGGTCCATGTGTAACGGTAACCGAGAGTGGGCGAGAGAACAGGGCCGCGAAGACCCCGCCCTACGGCCACCACGAGTCCGGCCACGAGAGCCAGACGCCGCAGAGGACGAGAGGGGGCCATACGGCTTGAAGGTCAATCCAGCGGAGGCAGAGGCCGCTGAACGACCAGAAGTAGAGTCTTATCCAAATCCAAGGGCGGGCCAGAGTCGTCAACAGGAGGGGATTGAAGTTTTGAAATTGAACCCATAAACAATAGCTTTACAAAAAAGACAGCCTCGGACCCAAGGCAATGCACCATCCGCCGCTGCATCCTTCAAGGCGCAGGCCCAACGTCCCGGGTAGCCCGCCCCCCAACCTGACTGTCGTTTTAAAAACAGCAGATTGGCTCTACGGAGATTTGTCCGTTAAGGGCCAAGCAAAGACCCAATCCAGACGCAGCAGCGGTCCGGGCGCCCGTACCGTCCCCAGAGCACGGCTCAGCCACGGAGCGATGCCCCCCGGCGGGTGCACCCGATGACCCCAAGACTGCAAAATACAAACAGAGGGGGGGATACTACAATTGACAGAGGCACAAGACCGAGTCAAGACAAAAGAAATTCCGGGAGACGGAAAAAAAGGGGGAGCAAAAAGAAAGGAAGGGAAAAAAAAAAAAACGCAACTAGGTAACTCTTCGCCCACACCCCGCGAGGAGTTGAGGAAACCCCAACAACCCACGAGGTGTACGAGCCCCCTCGGCCCGGCAAGCCGGAGTACCTAATCGAGGGGGAAATGTAAGTACTGTATCATGATCAAGTCGGATTAGCAACAAAAGCAAATTTGCCTATATTTGTGACCTTGATCTTCGATGCAAGGACCCAATTCTTGTTCGTGAGCGAGTGACCTTTATCTTTGATGCAGTGACCGTTTCCTTCTCACAACACGTCGTCTTGCGATGAACTGAGCGAGTGATTAACTTCAATTTATGTTGAGTGGTTCAAAAGTTATGGCGCAGCCCTCTATTTGTGACCTTGACCTTTGATGCAAAGTCCTGATTTCTGCGCATGCCACAGCGTGTGGGTCCCCTCTCCCGGCCATCATTTTATGTTGAAAAGGCTAAAAAATTACAGTAGACACACGAAAGTGTGACTGACTGATGGACTAAGTACAAATGCAATCCAATATGGCCTCTCCAAATTTATTTGATCGAACAAAAATGTCACGCGAGGTAGATTATTACTAGAGCTAAAACTACCAAATAAAATTCAGAGACAAAATCCCATTTAGAATTTAAAGATTTCCTTTGATGCTATCACACAATCACGCTCTCTCCAGTTTTGCTTAAACCCAGATCAAAGTAACAAGAATTAAAGGTACCTCTCCATGTCCTGTAGTTCTTAACTTTATCTTAGTCGTCTTCTTCTTCTTCATCACCTGAATCTTCGGATTCTGCAAAAAAATAAAAAAAATAAAACTAATCTTCAAGGATAAAGTTGTTAAAAGTTATCTAAGGTCAGATGACTGAGACCTGCAGCTTTACGTGGGATCTGAACCACGGGTCGCTATAGTCTGGACGTAGAGGAAGGTCTCCCATCCAACCCAATGTAAATTAACTTCGCTAATCAACGGGAAGCGGCGTTACGACATTGGCTACGACATACCCCAACCACCGAATTAACATCGAAGTCTAACAAGTGGAAAAAAATCGTAATGAAGCAAACGGTCAACAGAAAGCACCTTAACATCAAGGCTAAAGTCGATTTGGTTATTTAAAAATCGAGGCCTCTGATAAGCAACCACCAACGTTAACAAACTCAAGTTAATGGAATCTACTATCTATCAATCAAATTAAATCAAATCTCTCGCATACACAAAAAAATAAAAAAATAAATGAGAAGGCCCGAACCCTAAATTGTGTGTGCGTGTGTGCGTGTGCGTGTGCGTGTGTGTGTGTGTGCGCGCGCGCTTAGCTGACAGAATTCTGTGATACCAGATCAGCAGGCTACAAAATTGAGTTTTCAGTGTTTTTCCTTAAGCTACATAGAAATGGGATAGTACAGATCCTTAAGGAACGGGGGTTGGAGATTGGGCAAGTCCCATCTCTGAAAAAATATTACTCTCCTACGTGCGACGCAACGAAACTCGGGACTTATGGAGGGCATTCAACCACTCGTAAGTTTTTGTGGGTCGTGCTGCAGCGTGGAATGTTAGGGGTATAAATTAAATTAGGAAGCAGAGAGGGCACAAATGGCTAAGTTGTGAGGACGGATATTTCGACTTTCTTGTGGTCTGAGCAAAACACATGAAAGAATGCTGCTAAATAGGAAGGAAAGGTGTGAAATCGGGAGGAGGAAAAGGAGGGAGGGACGTTTTGTTAAATGAAAGAGGAATGGTA
This sequence comes from Bathynomus jamesi, assembly GCA_023014485.1. Lineage (NCBI taxonomy): Eukaryota > Metazoa > Arthropoda > Malacostraca > Isopoda > Cirolanidae > Bathynomus > Bathynomus jamesi. The sequence continues at coordinate 387,674 of JAJOZX010002550.1, read as the reverse complement.
TGAATATATAATCATATTCCAGTTCCACACTGTTGCGCTCGTTTCTAGCTGCAAACTGTGTACTGTGGGCGACTTTAATTTAATCAATCAATATTTAGGGGTCCGGCAAGTTTGCACGATTTCTTGACAAACTGAAAAATGCTTTATTTTTAGGAAAAAAATGAGGAAAATATAATGTAATGGGGCTGAATAGTTTATTGTATAAAAGGGTAGGTACCCTGTCTACAATGGTAACAAATACAGCTGCTAAAAACAAAAAATCCAACCCATTTTTCATAGATACATAAATGTAATATGCAAACAAACGCATGTAATGTAACGAACCTTACAATGAAAAAGTACAAAAATGACTTTTTCATCAATGCAAGCGCTTATCGGAAAGCATACCCCGACTCCCTCACTTCGAGATCCTATTTCTTTGTGGTTGGGTATGCTTTCCGATAAGCAGTAACCACTTTCAAGGTATTGTTTTTGGTCTTCATCCTTCGTGAGGGAGTTGTTGAACTTGATCAGAGCAACTTCCTGCTCTGCTCTGCTCTGCTCTGCCATTGACGACTGGTAATTCCGACACTCTTTTCGACCCCTCAGAACAAGATGCGCCTTCATCTCATCTGGAGAGATCCTTCTTGAGGAATCCTGTCGACCGCCAAAACCGAGAACAAGAACATCTTCGACACGTCGGCCAACACGAGGTATCTGCAGGCTAAGTACAAATACTCCCTCTCCAGCATTTACTCGATCCGGGCACAAGCACCAGTGTGGACTCCAGTGTTTGAGAGAGAGAGAGAGAGAGAGAGAGAGAGAGAGAGAGAGAGAGAGAGAGAGAGAGAGAGAGGGAGGGGGGGGGGGGGGGTTACAAGGACAAGAGGAAGCCTCAAAGACCTTTCGGTCCCCTCTGGGAGGTTCCTGTTATAAAACAAGTTTATTTTTCTTTCAACTATCCTAGCAGTAGTAGAAAACTGGATAGAAAAGTAGAAGGCTCTCTCCCCACCCTCCCTGCCAGAGGCAGGTACGGAAAAAGGTTGAAGAAAATACCTTGACCCTGGAAAAGTAGCCGAGGAAATTTTACAGGAAAGTGGAGAATATATAAATAGCTCTATATTTAGCTTGCTCACAGAGACACCGTGCAAGCGAACTCCTGCAGAGTTTTCTTATGTTTTAATCTTAAACTATGAGAGTATTCAGTACTTTGTCTAGTCTATTTTTAAACACATTTACACTTTGACTGGAAACAACCTCTGAGGGAAGTTGGTTCCAGATATTAACTACTTTATAGGAAAAGAAATTTCCGCAGACAGAGGTCCTAAATGTCTTTAGTTCCAGTTTAAACCCATTATTTCTTGTAGGATTGGCATTAAGTGAGAATAAGTTTCTGTAATCTACCCTGTCTATTCCTTTGAGCATCTTGACTTGAATAAGCTGACCCCGCAACCTCCTCGTCTCTAAGCTAAACAGATTTAGGCGCTCCAATCTCCGTTGGTAGCTTTGCATTCTCATTGAAGGGATCAATTTTGTAGCCCTTGCTTGTACTCTTTCTAACCTTTCTATATCCTTCCTGAGGGAGGGAGACCAAAACTGCGCACAGTATTCCAGTTGAGGTCTGACTAGAGAATTATAAAGTGACATTACAGTCTCCTTGTTCCGAAACTGGAACTGTCTTTTAATATAACCTAATAATTTTAAGGCCCTCTTTTCGACTTCTGCACAGTGCTTCGACAGTTTCAGATCGCTGCTGATATAGACAAGTCTTTCTCTAGATCGGTCTCAGTCAAGTTCCTTCCCAAGAGAGAGAGTAATCGGTCTTTGGGTTTTTATAACCTATGTGCATTACCTTACATTTGTCCAAGTTGAATGGCATCTGCCAAGTAGCAGACCATTCGCCCAACCTGTCAAGATCGTTCTGAAGCGTTCTTACGCCCTCCTCAGTACCTACACTACTTCCTAATTTCATATCGTCTGCAAATTTGGAGATTGCACTTAGAAGCCCGACGTCTATATCGTTAATATAGATGATAAAAAGTAAAGGACCCAGAACGGAAGCCTGTGGGACACCACTGGTGACGGGCGCCCACTCCGAAGCCACTCCATTTATTACCACTCTCTGCTTTCTATCTTTTAACCAATCCTCAATCCAGTTGGAAACGAGCCCAGTGATTCCTAGTCCTTTGACTTTAGCTATCAATCTAGCGTGAGAGACTTTGTCAAAGGCTTTTTGAAAGTAGAGATACACTATATCTATAGCCCTACTTGCATCGTACAGTATATGCATATTATGGAAAAACTCTTAACAGGTTTGTCAGACAGGATCTATGTCGCCTAAATCCATGTTGAGAATAAAAAATTAGATTGTTAGATTCAAGGTGATACACAATACGTTTTGTAATGATGGATTCCAACAGTTTGCCGACAACTGATGTTAAACTGATCGGGCGATAATTACAAGGATTTTCCCTATCACCCTTTTTAAAGATAGGTGTTACATTTGCTAACTTCCAGTCGGTTGGAACTTTCCCTAACTCGATTGATTGTTTGAATATGGTTACTAAGTCGTCAACAACATTGTGGCTAACCTCTTTCAATACCCTTGGAAGAAATAAGTCGGGACCAGGTGATTTGTATTTATTCATCTTATCAATTAATTGCTGTACCTCATTTCTCGTAAAACTTATGGTCTCTACGGGATTGTCACCATCATATGCAATCCGAGGATTTGGCACTTCTATTGTCTTCCTCCGTGAAGACTGTAATGAAGAACTCGTTTAACGTATTAGCTATATCTTTATCACCGAATTTCAGTACGCCATTTCTATCTTTTAAGGGGCCTACAGAATTTTTAATTGGCTTTCTGCTATTAACATGGTCAAAAAATTCTTTAGGGTTAACTTTACAGAGTGAGGCAACTCTACCTTCTTCATCACGTTTGGCTGATCTAATTAAGGACTTAACCCTCCTACGTAGGCGACTTAAGTAGTTTGTAGGCTCTATTTCTTCCCGTAATAGCCCTCCTAATTTCGTTGTTAAACCATTTCGGTGACTTTGTTGACAAGGAAACCATTTTAGTGGGTATAAAAGTGTTCTGTAATATTCTAAATTGATCCCTATATGAGCTCCAGGTGACACTGACATCCTCACTTATTAGAACTTCAAGTGTGTCTAAACTACTTCGGAAGCTTTCAAAATTTGCTCTTGAGAAGTCCAGTCTTTCACGAGTCTTTTCGCGTGTATTAACTGGAACCCTGAGGTCAAACCTAATCAAATTATGATCGCTGTTACTTAAATTTTCACCAATAGTCAGGTTAGAGACGGTCATCTTCGTTCGTGAATATGAGGTCTAGTTTATTATTACCCCTAGTAGGCCCATCAACCCATTGACTTAAGTTATCATCGGCAAATTCCAACAGTCTTGAGCCCTCAGCATCAGCTGTTTTGTTTTCCCAATTTACATTACCACAATTAAAATCACCAAAAATCACACTGATCTTATTATTCACTATTCTGCTTAATTTGTTATACAAGTTTATATCCTTATCCACGGGGTAGTGAGGTGGTCTATATACTAGAAGTAGCTGCACTACTTTATTATTTAGGTTTAGATCAATTCCCAACATTTCATGAGCAGATACGACATTACTATTTACCGGGTGCAGGGAGTCCCGAGCATACAAAAGTACACCGCCGCCTTCCCTTCCGTTCCTATCTTTGTGAAACATTTTGTAACCTACCATTTCAAATTCTCCTACAAAATCCCTTGATTCAGAATGAATCCAGGATTCCGTTATTCCGATGATATCAAAGTTCTGTTTTGACAAGCGCTATAAATTCCATTAGTTTGTTTCTAATTGACCTAGCATTGAAGAGCACAGTTTTGAGTGATTTTAAGTTGTGATTTTTCCTAACTGGCCTGAGTCGTTTCCCGACTCAGTTGAACTAACTACTGGGGGAGGGGGACTAACTGCTGGTGGAGTAGGTTTAACTGTTTGGAGGGTCCTAGTTTAAAAAGATTATACAAATTAATGTTCAGTAAATCACCATACTTCTTTTTCCCCTTCTGGTTAAAATGTATCCCGTCCGAACCAAAGTATTCCCCATTTCCGTAGAATGTAGGCCAAAAATCGACAAACTTTAGGCCTTTACAATCACACATGCGTTTAACTCTTTTATTTATACCAATGGCTTTACTTAGAGTATAGTCACTAGCACGCATTCGAGGGAGAATTCCTACGACCATACCCATGTCTGTCCTATCCCTAACCTTGTCAGTTAGGTTCTTAAATTCTTTTATAATGGACTCTGTCTGCCCTCCTGTCCCTCCCAGAAAAACGTCATTGCCACCAACATGGACAATGATAGGGCAACTCTTATTCTTGATATTAATTTTGCCTAATTCCCTATTAACTATCTGGCTTGTGGCACCCGAAAAACATCGGAGTTTTCTCTTGGTCACGCGTCTTGCTCCGAAAAAGTCCCCTTGACTCCTTACCATAGAATCCCCAATTAAAAAGGATTCATCCTCCTCATCTGCAAGTAAGTGAACCTTCTTTTTGATGGTAATGGGTTCCAAATCCTTATGTTTTGGTTTTGAGGGTCTTATTTTTTACCAATTTGAATTCTTGTTCCTCCGTTCTATTTTCCGGAATAGTCACCGTGTTTTCCAAGCGTGCCACGCTTTGTGTGTTTTTAGTTTGATCTTGTCCACTGGGTTGGATTTCCAGTGCTATGACCTAGCTTCAAGCTTTTTTACTAATTCCTTTAGCTCTTTAACTTCCTTTTCGTGGTTGTCTCTAAGTTTACAAAACAAACATACACTAAGGGATGTGATATCGCTGATACTACCCTCAGGGAAGTCAACGCACCAATGATTAACTTTACATTTAAAGCATTCTGCTTTCAATTTAGCTGGCCCTGCCATATTTTTTTTCTGAATACTCTGAATAAGATAAAGCGTTCTAGCAATGAAAACTATCCAAAAACGTTCTGACCAGTATATAAAAGGGGGGGGGATTCATCCCGCGCGTAGACGCATCCACCTATTTGCAAGTGACGTTCATCCCTTCCAGAAGACCACCTCTCATGCTGCCGCACCGACCAAAGGTCTCCCCAGGGCCGGACAGTCCCAAACATGTCGCAGCTACCAACTCACAAACACTCGCGACGCAGGCGTCACGGATTTTCCGCCGTGACAAATAAAAATTGTAAAATTTTCTGTATTGAGAACACCCAAATTCAAAGCTCATCAAATTCAAGGTTTTCAAGGTTACAATGAAATAAAGTTTTTCAAGGTCGCTATCCACCCTGGATTTAGTGTCAAAAGCGAGAGCATTAAGAAGCAAGCGTGATGTAAAATGGACTGACTGTATATGAGAAATGGTGGTGATCGGGAAAAGTGGAGCAAAAACTCATTGAGATTAAAAGATTAAAATAATGATAAAATTGTGAAAAAAGGCGTATAACAGGGAGTGCGTTGACGTGCGTAGTAGTTCCATGAAAGATGAAAGAATGCGTAAATAAACGTAGATTTCACGTAAATGTGGTACAAGAGTTGACAAGAAACAGGAACGGAAGCAGTTTGTGAGGTGTGTAAATGGAGACGTTGGTCTCACCCAGAGGCGTCGCTAGGCACTGTCACACGGGTCCCGTGCCCCGAATCTATTTGGTGCTTTTGAAAAATCAGAATAGAAAACCATGATCAGTATCATATTGAAACTCTGAAAACTTCCGCAAATTCTGGAACTCGGCGACCTTCAGTATAAGGCACGGCGAGGGCGGAGCCCTACTCTTCTCGCGCGCGAGAGTATCGTCATTTGTCAAGCCAGGCTTTTACGTTATCAAGTTGCGGTTCTGCGGTGCGCAGTAAAAGTGTAATTTAGTAGAACCTGGAAACATGACGAATGTTCTTTGATCTCAAAGAAGAATTTCGGCCGTCCAAGAGGTCTTATTAAGCGAAAAGTTTGGCGATCAACCTAGTTATTGTTGGGAAGGGGGCCTATGGACCCAAACCCCGAATCTTTTAAGTGCCTAGAGACGCCTCTGGTCTCACCTAACCTACTACTAAAGGTACAGCCCTTTTCCTGAGGTAACACTGGACCCGTGAAGCTGGTATCGTATTTTATCCATGTATCCTTTATGTAACTGATACGCGTCTTCGGTCCCGAGTTCAAGCGTCGTGCACACGCCAAGGAAAATAGGAAACGAGATTATATATAATGTGTAAATGTACTTTGGGCGTCTTTAATGCAAACTGTGGACCCGCACTGGCTAAACTTACCAGTTTCAGCATTCTGAAGCCACTCCACAAACTTCTTCATTTGCACCAAGAAGATGGACTTTCCCTTGGCCGAATGGGAGTCTTTATACCACTTCAGAATCACCTCCTCCGACAACACTTCCGCTGAAGCATAGAGGACATTAATCAACTAGCTGCTTAACTTTCATAATGACTTATCGCTTAATTACCATTTTACTTAAATCACAATGTTTAAAGAAATATGCCTGAAAAATATTTTCACACACACGCTTCATGCACATTAATAGGTGCTGCGATGCCGTTTTTAAATAATGTGAACGGATCGCTATGACTGGTTAACGGAAGCCAAAGAAAATTCCTCACTTGCCTTATAAAAACTATTCTTACAATAATGATCAATGTTTACATTTATAAAACAAGTAGACAATCTTCTGAAAGACTTTCATGAAGTTCATGTTGTCATAGCAATACTCCTGAACACGCAACAGCAACTGGAGTTCGCCTCTGGCAGTGGTAGTGTGAGCAGCAAAGAGAGGCGCATATATACGCAAATGCCTCAACGCTTGGTCAGCCACTAGCTCATCCTTCTTATTCCACTCTACGCTCGCCATTATGCTCGACCAAATCTGATGAATACAAATTTTCACTATTTTGAAGAATTTCTTTAGAAAATTTAATGGCCAGCAAATCTTTTAAGTTTTCAATAGAAAGTTATCGTTTTACATCAGTCTAACCTCATTAGATTCTCATTCACTGAAATAAAAGTCTAAGAATGGCTAAATAGAACAAGCATGTCGCTGATTTTGTAAAATCATCTAATGTGGCTGTAGAAGCAACTTACGGTGGTGATAACTTGAGGTTCTTGGATGCTGTGTTTTTTCGAGATATCCTGAACTCCTACAATAATGTCCTTGAGTGGGGCATTTTCTTTTATCTGCTGACTTAAATAAACTTGAAGCTCTTTGATGCTGCTCTCTTTCTCCTGCGATGAAAATATAAATTCACAATTCTAATAGAACTAGGTTATATCTTGTGCTCAAAACGTATTAAAATGGTGATATATGGTTTTAAAAATTGGAAAAACCTGTCGAAGTATGTTAAAAAAAATAACCAGGAAACTTGATTGAGAAAGCATGTGAAAGGGATTGCAAGGTATACACGACCTTGATAGATCTTGAAAATGCACACGAGTGAACAGAGAAGCACTGTGGCAGGTCTTGAGTATTTACGGGAGTGTAGCGAGTTTTTATGATGAAAGTAGGGTATGCGAGAGAGTAAATAAAGAACCGAGCTAATGGGTTGATATAAGTCTTGGTGCGAGTCAAGCATGTGTGACATCTCCGTGGCTGTTCAATCCATTTACTGATGGAGTGATTGGAGGTGAAAGTACTAATGCTAGAAATACTGCGCGATGAGAATAGGTGAGGCCCGTCGACGATGCTGTGCTATTTGCTCAGTGTGCGTGTGTGCATGCGTGTTAATATGCAAGAGGCTATTTAGGATTTGGTGGCGGTGTGAGGGAGAAGATTGTTGAAAGTGAATGTGGTTAAGAGCAAGTTATTGGGGAGAGTGAGGAATTCGGACTGTCATGTGATGGTGAAACACTACAGGTGGTAGAGTCTTTTAAATATCTGGGATGTGTATTGAAGAAAAGGGGTACAAGTGCGGATGAAGTTAACAATACAGTGAATGTTTACATGAAAGGGCGTTAGTACCGACACTGTTGTAAGGATGCGAAATGTTAACACGGTATGAAAGGGAGAAGACAAAGGTAACAGCAGTCGAGATGGATAATCTGATTCGGTCATAAGAGATATCACAGGAGAGGAAAGGTCCCGTCCTCCCCTCGATGCTCCGAGAGATGACGCTGCCCTAACAGCAGTCGAGATGGATAATCTGATTCGGTCATAGAGATATCACAGGAGAGGAAAGGTCCCGTCCTCCCCTCGATGCTCCGAGAGATGACGCTGCCCTAAGTTCCCAAGACTGGGACACTCGACTAGCAAGTGTCATCCACTCAAAGGACAATACAGTTACCGTGGGTAAAGCGGGTCCGGTCAATTTGATGGGATAGACCACAGCCGCGAGCTGACGCATCTTTTTGGGGGCCTGGCATCCCAACGACGTTGTGTAGTCCGAATCCTGGAAGCAAGTCCCCTAACAAAGTGAGCAGGCAGCCGCAAGGGGATAGGGCATATGATGGTGGGGACCTAGAGCTTTACACGAAATCCGAACCATGGGTCGCTACATCACTTGGACCCAGAGGATGGTCACTCATTCAACTCCGTACCGTATTTAGGGGGGGGCCCGACTGGGCCATGGCCCCAGGCCACGCACCAGGGTGGAAATATACATATGAATTACATTACCATGGTCCACAAATGTGTATAGGGCGCCGCAATTTTATTCGGCCCTAGGCCTCACACGGCCCTGATTCAACTAGTACCCAGACCTGAGGTTGCTTACAATCTTCAGTTGTAAAAGAATACAAGAACAACGCTGAGTGATTGGTGAAAAGTACAAATCGTAAATGAAAACAGGAATAAATAATAATAATAATGAACAAGCAGTATGTGAGGAACAATGTTATTTTGGAAAGTGCGGGGATCAGTGGAAGACGAGTAAATACCATGCACGGGACTTTTTTTTTTTAAGTCGGGTGACAGGTAAGGTTGATGAAAAGGAAACGTAGTTGGCTCTTGTGACGTTAGTAGTAGTCGAAAAAAACACAAAAAAAAAAATTAGAGGTAACTGAACGAGCAGTACACAACCTGAAAATTGCAAAGTCGAATGTAATAATTGGCTGTAGTGAAATTAAATATGGAGAAGGGTACTTGAATGATTGTGGAATTAGTCGAAAATGACGGGGGAAATTGTTGTTTCAGGAGAGTGGATAGAAACTAAATTTACAACTGTATAAAAATATAGGTGAAAGACTTTGGTGTTGATACTTGTTAACCCATTTGACAATAAAATGGCTAAGTCATATTTCGGCAGCGACGTCTGGAACCCCCCGCCCCCTCAATTTCTTGCAAGTGCCCTATTTGAATGATGTGTATGCCTCTGAAAACAAATTCTGTTCTTGTAAATAGATCATAGTTATTTTATTTTATTCAAATTCTATTTTCAGTCTTTATCTGTATACATTGTACTTCCGAATTTGTAGTTGCAATGGTTTTCATAGTGCCCTCAGTACTGGTGCAGCCATATCACTATTTTTATCTTCACCTTATTCTGGTTGTTCTTTTACTTGGCAAGACATTTGTAATTGAAAAATTTCCTGTGATAACTGTTGTACCCAAATTAGATTTTTATTTTGCATCATATTTGAATGAGACTATCTAATAAAACAATACAATTGATTTTACACTCACTCATTGGTGGTCTGTTTTAAGAAAAAATTTTAGTACTGTGCCCTTTTTTCTTTGGACCTCCCTTACTGAAATGCCTAGATTCCACCCTTGCATAATTATATAACAATCAAATTGAAACAAACTTGATAAAATGTCAATCTGGTTTTGTTGATGTACCATACATGCAAAAAATATTTAAAATTAATGCAAGTGGATGAGTCATTGAAAAAATTTAAATATTTTGGGTGTTTGATCGATAGGGGGTGGGAGTACATTGGAAATTGAAAGCAAGGTGAAACATTAAAAGTCAGGTGGTTTTTATTGCACCTGATTTTTAAGATGCAGGGTATATGAAGGTGTATTGGTAGTAACAGTGATGTATGAATGAGATACTTGTAGGGCATGATGTAGCTCACTGTCAAGAGGTTCAACAAAGATTCACCGTCTTCAGATGAATAATAATAGCATGATTCATATAAAATGGACTGCATGTATGAGAAATGAGGGGGTTTGGGGAAGATGTTGAGTAAAAAGTCAATGGATGTGGAAAGTATGCTGTAATGCTCTCATCATGTGGAGAAAGTAATGCTAAAATTGTGAAAAGAGGCGATTTAATAGCTATCCAGTGAGTAGACTGAGAAGAGGAAGAACTCATAAAAGCTAAAAAATGTCAGATGGATAGGAATTTAAGTGGAATATAATTTTTTTATGTGATTGGGTTAGGTAAGTCTCTTTAAAAAGAGAAAAAAAGTTTGGCATGCTGAATGACATGTGCCTGAAAACATTTTAAATAAAATCGGCTGTTTAACTGTTAACTGGAAATACTTCTACAACTTAACATGCCAATTATTCCAGAACAGAACTTACGAGAGACTTTTGAATGTTGACTATCTCCCCAAGGCCCTTGTCTTTAAAGAGATTTTTGAAGTTTTCATCTGTGCGTTTGTTAGCTGGCAAGAACTCCATCAGCCTGGTGTCAAGACCTGACTTCCTCAACAGGGTCCGTACCATGGCAATATCTTTTAAGCTCCTAGCTGTGGTCAATACCTAAAGTATGGCAGAGAATGAAACCCAGAAATCTTAGAATGAAGGTTTGCTGCTATTTATATGGGTTGATAAAACAGCCTTCAAGACCAGCTCATATAATAAGTTTAAAAAATTGATGACATATGTTGAAACATGTTCTTAAGTAGGCCTATTGAATTCTGTACAAAAGTAGTCCTGCAGCATCTTCAAGAATCATTACATTTATAATTTACACTAGCAAAATGTCACTAAAACCTTAATAGAAACTTAATGAAATGCTGGACTTGAGTAATATCACTAGTAGACCTGACAAATGGTAGCTCGGGCCTATACTTGGACATGTTTTCTTTCATTATTTCAATTCACTTAACTATGTTAGGAAAAGTGCCCTTTAATAAATTTTAAGAAATGAAAAAGTCCTACTTCCATGTATGGCAAATACAGGCGACAGTAAAAAATATGGAACTAAAATAAAGCAGAACTGAATATAGGCCTAGCACTTGAAATTTAAGACCATCTTTCCACAAAAATTCCTGAAAAAACCATTTTGTCATTATAGACTTTATTGGTTTGAGATGAGAAAAATAGGAGTATAAATCAAATACACCAACCTCACAAAGAAAATCCACAGCTAATCCATCTTTAATGAGATGTTCTTGAACAAGGTGTATGAGCACTTTGGGATCCAAGAGGGAGTCACTAGTCCAAATGGCTACGCAGCGAGCCAAGTGAATGCGATTAGCTTCAGAGAAGCCTTTCAGGTACACGAGTACCTACATTAAAAAGGATAACTTATTTAATAAAAAAACTTTAGGATATTTCCCTTCAATATTACCACTCAAAAGGATTTGATTAAGAGGCAAGTTTGCTTTACAGCCTATTATTTAAAAAAACTTGCCTTTTTCATTTCTTCAAAGAACATTTTTTCCAAATACTTGTATCTCCTAATCAGCCTGGTGAAAACTTGAGCGTAACCTTTAAGTGTCTCCAAAGACTCGTCAGGAGCACCAAATACACACACACTGGTGGAAACAGGGCCATTTTCCGCACCATCATCAGATATTCCACCTCCAGGTACTGATGGTAAAAGTTTAAAAAATACTACATTTGCTTCACTGACTCATTTTCAAGTTTTAGTGAAGGTGAAGGAAAAACCATGCAGGGAATCTTACAATACATTCAGAAAGCCAAATTATGCTGAAACTTCTATCACTTAAGAAATCTATGGTACACATGTTCCATATTCCAAAACACAAGCGGAAGACAGAACAGTTGAGTTGAACATGTGATGTGTGGAGTTTTGGGGGTACACAGCCACTTAAATACTAATTATTATTATTATTATTATTATTTAAAAAAAAAAAAAAAAAAAAAAAACAATTAAAATTCAGTTGAAAAAATAACCACGAAACTTTGAGAGAAACTACTCTCCATTTAGGCAGTGGAAATAAACAAAGTACAAGTCAAAATTAAAAAATGTATTTCGTAAAACCTGTTGTTCATCTGGCAACTCACAGCAGCGCAAATTGTTCCAAAAAACGGGCAATTTTGACAATAAAAAAATAGTCACAAAATCAAGCTGAAAAGTTCCAAGGGAACTGCACTACCTATGCAGTATAGGTGTAATACTTAATCAATAAAATTTGGTTTAAAACATATGAAATACATTATCAATCTAAAGTAATCACAGCAACAGTCGCTGTTTAATGGAGTTTCTCCGGAAATCTAAATACAAACTATGCATACATTTCTACACTGGGGATATCATCTGATCAGGATTTAAAAGCTTAATGGATTTGTTCTCTCTCAAGGCAGAATTTACAAGGTTACATTTCCTACTTCACCAAACACTAACGTTGAATTAATTCTAATTTATAAGTTTTGAGGGATAAATGGAACATTCCATGTAACATCATAAAACTGTTGCATAAATTTTGTGAAACCATACAAAAAAAAGTTACCAGTATCTTTAATATTAACTCTTTACAAAGAAAAGGCATTAACAGTCTCTATAAACAATAAAGTACCATTGACTATGCTTTCTTTTATGCAGGAGTACTTACATAATTTATCAACCCCCTGCCCCTCACCCTCGAGAAGCAGCCTCACAAATTGGTAATAAAGTACAACAGTCTAAAACCAAGATGATGACAAACTTTCTTCAATATTATGATGAAACACTGGTTTCATGCTGTGTAAGCTGCTTAACTGGATTATTATTGTGACTAATTAGTTGTGACCCTATTCTTATTGATTGATCGTGGAATTTAACTAAACATTTCTTTTTATCCACACTTTTAAGAATGAGTTGCATGGTTTACTCACCATCAGGTTCATAAACCCACATTTGAGTAAATAAATCCAGTTTGGGTAAAAACAATCTGGGTAATGCCTTTGGCATAAATTTTATTAGCCACAGCACTTTAGGAACATTTATTTTAATTTATACAAAACATCTTAGTGACTTATACAGCCCTACTTAAGAGAGTTCTGATCCAGTGTATGAAGCCCTCCACCCACATTAGGCCTACTGGAGATTTTTATTTGGTTAAGCGTGTGAAGCCAGCTAGTTTGGCTTCATCTTCAACTACATTTGGATACAACAAGAAAATATCATCAACTGTTGCCGCAAAATAGAAGTCAACATCTTCCTTCCTTGACTAATCAATTTGAAAATTAGAAAAAGCTGTTTTGAGCAGAAAACTGAGATTTGTTTATAAAAAACCTCTGAACAGGTAGCTAGAACAACCTGAAAAAAGTGTTAGCAGCTGACGAAGAAGCTTCCAACAGTGGCTGCATCCTCCAGCGCGGGACACGTCAACGCGAAGAGGCGACGTCAAACCAAAACATCAACGCGCTGGTGGCCAAACTTCCTCAAATCTCCGTGCAGCGGGCTGTCTACGGTTGGCCAGACTGGCAGTCGACGGCCTGTTGCGTGGCACGGTCAGAGTGCCGATCGGCTCCGGGGGCCGGACCTATTCTCAGCGTGCTATTTTTTCAATTACAGGGAGCAATTGCATGCTCCCCAAACTGCTCTTACTCTCTGGCGACATTAAGACTAATCCAGGTCCCACTACAACTTACACATGTCACCATACACAAAGACACACACACAATAGCACCATGAGACACATACAGAAGTATAATATTAACATATTACAGTACAACGTAGATGGCCTCACAAACAAAATCATGCAGCTTAGGGAATTCGTACACAAACAAAACATTCACATAGCACTTATACAAGAAACAAAACTAAAACGCACACACAAAACACCCACCATCCCTGACTTCATGGCGATCCGTCAAGATCGTACTCGGGGTAACGGGGGTGAACTCATCACTTACATACGTAAAAGCATTAGCTTCACTGATGCTACCCAAAACATTACAAACACAATCCAAGCAGATAACACGATAGAAATACACGCAGTTAACATTAAAACACGCGCAAAACACACCACCACACTAATCAACATTTACATCCCACCAGATAGTTCACCTCAGGTGCCAGCCAATTACAATCCACAGTTACACAATCTGGCCTCTCTCACTAATGTCATCTTAGGAGGAGACTTCAATGCCAAAGACACTAGTTGGTACCTGCACAACCAAAGCAACACCAGAGGCGCCAACATAGCCACACAACTAAACAGCCTCTTCATTCTTAACAATACAGAAGAACATACACATATACCACATCAAGCAGGATACTCAAACTCCTCCCCAGACATAACGTTCTGTTCCCCCTCACTAGCAACACATACACAATGGAGAACAGAAAAACAACTGTCATCAGACCACCTGCCCATCATTATTACAACACATTCTACACTCTGCCCCAACAGCGTTAGGCACACTTACAGAAATTACAAGAAAGCTGATTGGGTACAGTTCAAAATACAGACTGATGAACAATTCACCACATTAAACAGCACACCCATCATAAACATCAATACAACACTCAAGACATTTAATCAGATTATTATCATCAATAATGCAAACAAATACATACCCAAGGGCAACATTAGGAAATACAACCCAAATTACACTAGAGAAATAGCCCACCTCATAAGGCAACGTAACAACCTCAAATATAACACACAAACACCACACACAGAAGCCATAAAACAGCAGATACAACAGCTCAACACAGAAATAAACAACAAACTCAAAGAAAAACAAACAGAAACATTCAGGGAATTCATAACAACATTAAACCACTCCAGAGATACATCCAGGCTATACAAGACTATAAACAGCATTACCCACTCTAACAGCGGCATTCACACCTCACACGCGGCTATCTGTCACAGCCAAAATAATATCCCAACATACACACAAGCAGCTAACATTCTAGTTAATCACTACGCAAAGATAAGTCACTTAAACAGAGACAACAACCAGAAACATACAGACAGACAAACAGCCAGACACAAGAAAACCTACAGACTCGACACAACCATTACACCCTTAAATACAGACCAGACCACCAAGATCATCAAAAACATTAAGAATTCAAAGGCTACTGGACCAGACAACATATCTAACATACACCTTAAACACTTGGGCCCACAAGGAATACTAGCTCTCACAAATATCAGCACATATTCATACCAACACTGTATTATTCCTGACATATGGAAACAAGGTAAAATTATTACACTACTCAAACCAAACAAAAATCCAACAGAACCAGCTTCCTATAGACCCATTACTTTACTATGCACACCTTCCAAAGTAACAGTAAAACTAATCTTACAAATCACCAACCCACACATTCCACTATCGCCGACTCAACATGGATTCAGACCTCACCACTCAACCACGACATTACTCACTAACCTCACGCAGCACATCATGGATGGCATCAACTCCAGATGACCAGCTCAACGTACACTATTAGCAACAATAGACATTAGTAAAGCATTTGATGCTATCCCACGCTTCCCTCTCATAAACAAAATACTCAACACAAACCTGCACAATAACACCAAAAGGTGGCTGAGCAACTATCTTTCAGGAAGATACTCGCATGTCACATTTAATGGAAAGTCATCCAAAAACAAGCTTTTTCCGAACAGGGTCCCTCAAGGCTCTGTTCTCTCTCCAACACACTTCAACTTATACATGCATGACATTCCAACACCCATAGATAACAAGCTTACCTTATCATATGCAGATGACATCACTCTAACATCCACCCACAATAGGCCGGGTCGAATTTCTGGGGGCAGATCGGGCACTATGTGCCGCTGTCCAGAGACAACCCCTCTCAAGAGCAAGAGAACAAGAAGAGAGGCAACAAAGGTCACAAGTGGAAATGGTAGAGGATATGGAAGTTGTACCATCATCTTCAGTAGATGACTTTAGCGAAGATATAGAAGACAGTGAGAATGAGCTAGAATTTGTGCCCATGTGGAATTGATTGAAAATTATCAAAATAGGTATTCATACAATGAATTACCATTGGTGGCAGACCGTTACCGTGTGAGTTCGAGAGCTACAGCAGCTATTGTTAATGCTGCATTGAAAGATATGGGAATAATCGAGAAAATAGATAGAGAATTCGTGTAGGCAAGAAAAATATTGTTAGATCTAGATGTGAAAATGTGAATATTGAATGTATAGGGTTTGATGGAAGAAAGGATGATACGTTAACCAAGCATGGAAAAGAGAAAGAACAACATTGTGTGCTGATCAAAGACCCTGGAGGTATCTATATAGACCATCTCTGCCCTGAAGCAGGAAATGCTCGGTGTATAGCTGATGAAATTATAACGTTCTTAATTGATTCAGCGAGCATTGACACTCTCAATGCTCTGCTATGCGACGGTACTGCTGTCAATACTGGTAGAATTGCTGGTACCATAAAATTGATTGAAATTTTTTTGCATATATCAGTTCAATGGCTCGTGTCTCTTTCACACATGAATGAACTCCCCTTCAGACGCATATTTGAAACCACAGACGGAAAAACATCAGGGCCAAATACCTTTAAAGGCTCAATTGGAGCCAAATTGAAATGTGATTTAACCATTTTAGACTTAGTGGTATTTTCACCAGTTCAGGGCAACGTCCAAGATATACCACCGAATGTCGTGAAAGAGTTGAGCAGTGATCAAAAGTATCTCTATGATATGTGCCTAGCAGTGCAATCTGGATGGGTATCTGAAAGTTTAGCCCGCAGGTCTCCAGGTGCCATTCATCATGCTCGCTGGATTACCCGAGCAAACCAGATTCTTCGTTTATATGTATCGACTTTGCATCCCGAACAAAATCTGAAAGAACTGGTAACCATCATCATGAAATATGTTCCTGGATGGTTTCATATCAAATCCCATCCTAAAGCTACTGACGGAGCACAGAATTTTTTTTCATTTGATTGTCTTGATGCGAGGATTGGAAGAAAAACATCGCATTATTATGGAACCAGTATTCCGTAATAATGCCTATTTTGCCAATCCCGAAGCTATCCTACTGTCAATGCTTACTGATAGCAGACATGTCAGAGAAGATGCTCTTCAGAAGATACTTCTCAGTCGGACACGGAATAAGGAATAAGGAATTTCAGCAATGAAGAGCTACTGCATACAAGAACAGAACCCTTGAAAATTGCTGCCTTTTCACGCCACAGTCAAAGCATGGAAAGTGCAGTGAACTTAGTAACAAAAGCATCAGAACAAAGGATTGGCTACGGCAATCGGCACAAATTTATCCTCAATGAACTGGAATCAAGAAAAAGACTGCCACAGTTTGAATGGAAAAGCCAATGGGGCCAAGGCACATCCACAAGTAATTAGTGGTAATTTTTAAATAAAATTTTGTTTTTACTTAAAAGCTGTTTTGTGTAATAAATGGTACAATAGACTAATTGTCTTCTTTTCAGACAAATATACTAGGCCTATATGAGGTTTATGAATTGGTCTCCTAGGCAATCAGTACTCCAAACTAAAGTTTATGCCACCATTTTCTATATACTGATAACACTTTGGGGATTCGGCAATTTTTCAAGGATTTGAAATTTCTTGGATAATTGTCTGAAAATTGCACATGAGGTATATTAAGCAATTTTAAGGGGGGGTCATCTCTATAAAAAAATGCTCTAAATGATCTCCATTTTGATTTATACTATTTTTAATTTGGGGGCGGAGCCAAAAATAAGGGAGTATGCTAGTGGTACAGAGGGGAGCATAAACTTTCTTTTGGAGTATGTTGGTCAGGATATCATTTCATAAACCCCACATAGTGCCCATCTAAAAAAAATCATTTTGACTAGATTTCGACCCGGCCTAACCCACAACAACATCGACACCGCTACAAATAACCTACAAACATACATAAACAGTATACAAGACTGGCTCACACACAATAGACTCAAAGTAGCGCCCACAAAATCAACCATCACCTTGCTTACAAGCAACACAAAAGAACACCAGGTAATTCCACAGCTTACACTAAACATCAACATTCCACACAATCACAGGACCAAAATACTTGGGGTCACATACAACACCATTATCTTTTGCAAACCACATTCAGGATATTAAAAACAAATGTACGCCAAGACTTAACACGCTTAGGGTACTAACAGGCACAAACTTTGGACACCAGCAGGAAACAACATCACTCATATACAAACAATATATTCGCTGTTATGGACTTGGGGTCACATACAACACCATTATCTTTTGCAAACCACATTCAGGATATTAAAAACAAATGTACGTCAAGACTTAACACGCTTAGGGTACTAACAGGCACAAACTTTGGACACCAGCAGGAAACAACATCACTCATATACAAACAATATATTCGCTGTTATGGACTATGCTAGCCTATGCTGGGCACCCATTATCTCAAACACACACATAAACACCTTACAGACAATACAAAACAACACACTTCGT
This sequence comes from Bathynomus jamesi, assembly GCA_023014485.1. Classification (NCBI taxonomy): domain Eukaryota; kingdom Metazoa; phylum Arthropoda; class Malacostraca; order Isopoda; family Cirolanidae; genus Bathynomus; species Bathynomus jamesi. The sequence continues at coordinate 369,141 of JAJOZX010002550.1, read as the reverse complement.
ATCATTACAGGATGCACTCTAACACCAATAGAACACCTGCACACAGAAACAAAAATACTGAAAGTTAGGGAACATTTAGACATGAGGGGAACACAATTCATGGCAGCAGCGACAACTAACCCACAACACCCTTGCCACTACATGTACAATCACGCACCAACACCTCGCACCATTAAGGTAACACCAGACATTATAACCAAATACTCCATTCCATACCACGCCCCACAGACATCACACAGTACAGAAAACACATACACACACACCTAACCCACAAAGCACTGACACGACTCGGTCCGAATGCGGTCCTAGGTGCGAAGCTGCCACCCATTAACAGGTCAGAGATCAGCCTGAGCAGATCAGATCGAGTTAATTAGCACGATTCCGATGTGGACATCGCCCCAACTTACTAACATATAAACACAGACTAGACAACTCCATAGACGACACCTGCCACCTGTGCCAGGACACACCACAAACAATTGAACACATTATGACAGACTGTACCGCTCTAGCACAACAACGAACACAACACGTCACTAGTGCGCTGAACCTCTGGTCCACTCTGAAGAGGGCAATCAGTTACCTGCGTGCCGCCAGCTTGCTCGATCAGGGTGGGCTGATCGGCTAAACAACAACAACAACAAGAAAAGTGGATAATTTACTTGTTTTAATGGTAACATTTGTACTAGAATTATGGTGATTTCACAAGAAAATCAGCAATACTGTAGCTGTAATTTTACGTGGTTATTACAACTCATTATTCAGTGTTCTAAATTCCAATATAAAATTTATTGTAATTTAATGTTTTTGTTAACATTTGAAGCCATACTAAGTCTCAATGGTGCTTTGGTTTTTGGTTGCTTAATGCTTATGTTAATTTCACAGAAAAAAGAAAAGGGAAACAACAACAACAACAACTTTTTCTGTCGCTTTTAACCTAATCAAACTCAAGAGATCATGACATCATGGAATTCAGTCAAACTGGCTTCACCCACTGGACAAAAATACCATATAGGATCAATCTTGAGGACTTGTACTTACATAAAATCCCCCCAGCAATGAGAATGTCAAAAAGGACCTCTCCGTATGTTCTATAATCTAGTTTGGATCCAGCAGAATCAAGATATTTGTTAACAGCTTCTAAATCTGAAGATGTGTCAGCAAGACCCTAAAAGAAGGAAAAAATGAGGGATGAAAAGAGTACAGTAGTGTACTTGATGTAATTTTACTTGCAAATAACTTAAAAGTTTAATTTCCTGACAAATAATGTATAGACTGTTAAACCTAACAAACTAGTGATAAAAAGGCCTATAAACCCTACTTATAGATTTGCTTTATGGTCTAACACAAAGTCAAACTGTTTTTCCTATAAAATACACCTATTACTTATTTGGTGTTAGTTTCACCTATTTGCTAGCAAATAGGGGTGAATTAGCTATTTGTAATTCATATTTGGCAATTTTCTTCAAGAACAGACGAAATTTACAGAAAAAATTAAATTCCTTACAATGCTCTTACACAGACTAATTTTGCACAGAGCAACTGACACCCTTTGTGAAAAGGAGTGAATAGACTCAGCCTATTTATGCGTTTTATAAAACTGATGAAGGAAGATGCTCCAGAGCATGAGCCAATGTAGTGTCCTGGAATACAGAATTTAACCCATTTTAAATTGCATTTGTGAACTGCCTCAGGCCCCTGTTCTTTATAGGTGAAGAAAGTATTAGCTACAGTTAACAATTCTAAGTAAGTCTCTTTTATTAAAATAATTACTTTCTATGAGCTTCAGAAAATACTGATCACTTCTATTGTATTCCAGCAACTAATTTCCTATTACTGTAACAGTAATGCCTCTGCAAATTTACCAGGCATCTCTCCTCCCTACCATAAGTACTTTAAAATTTGTTTACAATTCAAGCCTATATCTACTGGGGATTTTGCTAAACCCCAGAGAAAGAAAACCAATTTGTTTATTATACTCACATGCAAAATAGCATCACGGAACCCCACAGGGTCGTATTTTGCTTTTTCATCTCTTTTCCGAGCCTTAATGCGCTGCCCTTGGAGCGTCGGTTTTTCTGCTTTAGTAGTCATACAACAGATAACTAAAAATAAATGCTTTGTATTAAACCAGTTAATTTTAATGAGATCTAGAAAAGAATAATAGGATTAAGCAAAGGACTGCCAAGATTTAAGGACTTTGTTAGAATGAATTATAGAGTAGACTAATCCATTTGGTTCAGCAGTCTGGGTCATGGTATAGGCCTGCATTAATTTTGGTTGGTTCAAATAATATAATTAATTTACATGAAGACAAAACATTTAGTTAATCTGTAGTTTTAATAAATAGCTACAATCAATTTTCCTTTGACCAATTGTTGTACCTAACTAATATAAACTCAACTTAGCAAAAAAGACTGTCCAGTTATGAGTAACACTGGTAGCTAATTAATTTAGATCCAAATTTTGAAACTTGCGTATATGTACCGTAAGATGGGATAACTGGGTCCTACTAAGTTTAAGGTAAATTTCATTATATAACAGTATGAATTTTTCCTATGTATAGGTACCTAAAATGTATGGAAAAAATAATAACGAAATTTACCTTAAACTTAGTAGGGCCCAGTTACCCCATCTTACGGTATATGCATAGGAAAAATTTTTACCAAATGATTTCAATATTAAATTTCCTTTTTAACTTGTACTGTGAAAATTTTATATCAACTAGAGTGCCTTGCAAATAAAAAACTACAGTGCATATGTGAATTACATTTTAAATTAAAATTTTCCTCGTATGCAAGACTATGAATTAGGATTTTTTTTAAAAGATTTCATAATTTTAAATAGACAATATTTACATAATACAGAAGAAAAGTTTTCCTGATGACCCTACAATGTACATAGGAATTCTTTATATATATAATTTTTTAAACTATCAGAGGATAAGACATAATATTAGTGATGGGACGATTAATCGGAATCGGAATCGAGAATAGGAAGAATCGAGCATTTTTCAGGAATCGGAATCGAGAGAATTGCACTATGATTTCCGATTCTTAAAACGATTCTTTAACTTTTAATTGAACCAGTTTTGCAATGTAAACTTTAAAATTTAAATGAAAGAGGATAACAAATTTTATTTTTATTGTATTGTAGCTATACATTAAAACATCCATGATGTGTAATCAAGAAGATTAAAATGAATTGTTACAACTTACAGTTGATTTTTATTTTTAAACCAATCTATTATAATTTATAATTTATATTACCATACTCATAATGTAAATAGTTAATCTTACCACAGTAAAATATGACAATTTCCAGAAAAACAAGTATAGAATTATATTTAAAAATATTGATAAATAATCGGAATCAGAATCGAGACTTTTTAGTGGTATCGGAATCGGAATCAGAATCGTTAAAAATTTTGGTATCGTCCCATCACTACATAATATGTATCTGATGGAATGATACCATATCACTCCAATTACATAGCTGAATAAGTATAATAAAATATATATTTGAAATATACTTGAATTACCACTACTCAATTACGCATGAAGCTCGCATATTTCAATTATCTTTCATGTTTATTAAGTTTAATTTTAACCAAATGCTATTCTAAAGCTAATAAACACTGAATATATGCTACTTAGGGCTATATATTTAAAAAAATGCAAACACTATATAGCCTACTGGAGACACTTAAATTTGCTGCATTTCCAAAGCTTATTTTAATTTATACTAGTATCTTTAGAAATCTACCAAAGTGCATAAAACACTTCTACTACAGTAAAAATGTTAAATGATAGCAGTCTGGAAAATGGCAAAATACTTTGAACTTTACTCAAAAATCAATGAATGCAGCTGGATCTGGGAATATTTTTTTTGAGCATTCTGAAATTTTATAATGTTCCCTTAATAGCAACCTAAAAATTACTAATATTTCTAAACACACACACTCCCCGGGTTATGTAAGCCTCAACTTACGCAAATTCAACTTTACGTAAATGCTCCCATGACTCATCTCCAAACTTTTCTCATAAAATCACCCTTAATTGTGTTGCAATAAATTTAGTAAAAAATAGTCCAAACAAGCAGCAAAAACAACACGACACTCCTGCAAATGGCGACTCGGAAGGGACTGCCGGAGACATGCCAACTGGGTGCCAGTTGCTGCAGGGAAAATTGCCAGTTACCCCAGATATGATTTTTTTTTTTTTTTTTTTTTTCAATTTTGCCAGTTTCTCAAGAGTTTGTTAATAAAATACTGGTTAACACAGAGTATCCTGTACTTACAGAAACCCCCTGCATTAACAACCTTCACATTAGTGGAAACTTCACTTGGACAGACTAAATCACTGTCTGGTTATTAACCTTCAGTTTAACGTAATACAGGTTGTTAAAGTGAAGATTTCTGCTAAAAAAGTTTGTTAGCATCATCAAACTTCACTTTAGCAGACTCTGAGTCATTAAAGTGAAGGTGACACCACCAGAATATTATTGGAACCAGCCCTCAGATGAGGTTGCAGTCAGTTGTTTCCTGTTGTATTGTGTGGGCAGTGGTGGTGAGTGGTTGTATGTGCATAGTGCCACTTCCAAGTGTTGTGCATGTTAGGCGTTCTTTCGTGTGATGTTACATAGATAGTTACATATAATTACACTGGTCTGCATGAAAATAGATTTCTTTATTTTGAGTTGTGATTCTGAAGCATTTTGCTGCGCTGAATTAAAAAATACTACCAGTTTTTTTCTATCACCCACAGTTTTAAAGTTAGCAAAACAATTTTGGGGCGTTTTGTAATTTTTTACCTTCTTTATCTTCTTTATCTTTAATTAATTTCGTTTTTTCATATTTTTCAGATAGATAATTCTAACATTACGTCTTTAAAATTTTAATAATGGCTTCTAGAGAATGTACCCATAGTCCAGACATATTTTGTTATATTTGTGGTTATGTTGTTGTAAAACAAAGGACAAATGTAACGACCTTCATTAAGAGAGCTTATCATGCTTATTTTGGAATTAAATTAGATCAAGAGAAAAGTTGGGCTCCCCACAAGGTTTGTCTTACATGTGTTGCGGCACTAAGGAATTGGAGCAAAGGTAAAAAGAAAAGTTTGCCATTTGGGATCCCTATGGTATGGCACGAGCCTAGAAACCATACCGATGACTGCTACTTCTGTTCTTGCAATGTTAAAGGTTATAATGCAAAGAATAAAGAAAGCCTTCAATACCCAAGTCTTCCATCTGCAATAAGGCCAGTACCCCATGGTCCAGAAGTTCCTATTCCCAGCCCACCCGAGAGTCTGGATCAATACAATTCAGATTCTGATTCAGCTCCAAATCCAGACAATGATGAGGTTTATGAACAGCCAACAGCTGACCAAGATCCTCCTAAACCATTAACCCAAGCCGAACTAAATGACTTAGTCAGGGATTTGAATCTGCCTAAGGACTCTGCAGAACTTTTGGGGTCTAGATTGCAGGAGAACAATTTATTGGCATCCGATACATACTTCGCTTGGTACAGAAATTGTGCCTTTTTTCAAAGAAGATGGTCCCTTGGTATTTTGCAAGGACATCACAGGATTAGTGTGAAGCTAGGCATCAAATACCAAACCAGTGACTGGAGGTTGTTTATAGATTCCTCTAAAACCAGTCTAAAAGGAGTGTTACTGCACAACAGTAACAAATATGCATCAATCCCAGTGGCCCATTCTACTCATTTAAGAGAGACCTATGATAACATGAAACTGCTTCTGGAAAAAATTCAGTATCAAAATCACAGATGGATATTGTGTGGGGATCTCAAAGTCCTTTGCATGTTACTTGGGCAGCAATCAGGATACACTAAGATGCCATGTTTCATCTGCGAATGGGATAGTCGAGCACGTGACCAGCACTGGAAGAGGAAAACTTGGCCTCCTAGAGAGAATCTTACCCCAGGATCAAAGAACATTTTACATGAACATCTAGTTGAACCAAATAAAATCCTCCTACCACCCTTGCACATTGTTAGGCTTGATGAAGCAGTATATCAAAGCATTGAATAGAGGTGTGTGTTTCAAGTACATTTGTTCAAAATATCCAGAGATTAGCTACGAGAAAATAAAGGAAGGTGTTTTATAGGTCCTCAGATTAGAAAGTTATTGACAGATGATCATTTCCTAAACACAATGACCAATAAAGAAAAAGAAGCATGGCTTGGCTTCAAAATTGTTGTTGAAAACTTCTTGGGAAACTACAAAAGCCAAAATTATGAAAGACTGGTGGAAAATATGCTTAAAAAGTTTTGCGCCTTAGGCTGCAACATGAGCCTGAAAGTTCACTTCTTATTTTCGCATCTTGACCATTTTCCTGAAAATCTTGGAGATGTCAGTGAGGAGCAAGGGGAACGATTTCACCAGGACATCAAAACCATGGAAAGATAATATCAAGGAAGATAGCATACAAATATGGCGGCGGATTACTGCTGGTGTCTGCAACGAGATCAGCCTAACGCACAGCATAAGAAAACATCAAAGCAGCACCGGTTTAGTCATCATTAGTCAGATCTACCTTCATAGTCTTAAGTCTTTGGAATAAGTCCTGAAATGTTGGCAAGTAAAGAAGGTAAATATATTTTGTTTCTTTCAGTTATTTCTTTATTCTTTCATAAACAACCAATATGCTTGTTCAAGAGCTAGAAGCTATTTAATTCTGCTTTAATTAGGTTTTACTCTATCACCTAAAGATTTCGTGCTACAAGGGGTGTTGTAATACCTCATCTGTCCCCAAATGTTAACCACCCATTGATGGGAGTGGAGAGAGTATTTTGCTGGGAATGGGACTGGTTGTTATATATATTTACCCTACATTATTATGTAAGCGTTACTGTAGTATATAACAACAAAATTTATGGTTTAGCATGTGCAATCCAATGTTGGTCTCGATAAGATGGTTCACATTTGGGGATAAATGGGGGATTTATGAGACACCCTGTAGTAAGAAAACCATACGTGATAGGGAAAAACTAACTATTTTTGATCGATCAGCGCACTCAAATTATATAGAATCACCAACTAGTTTGTAAAAATTGATCGACAAGTTTTCAAATGTGTACTGGTGTTATTTATATTTATGTATCTAAATGTCATTTATTTATGAATACTGTATGTATGTACTGTATGTGGTTATATGTTTTTATTTCTTATTATTGTGTTACACAGGTCTTATCAGTTCATAGCATTTTTTTTAGTTCAAAGTGACTTATCAGTTAATAGCAGTACATATAGGGGTACGACGGGTCATACTATGCATTTTTTTTAAATCAATGGAGAGGGGTGTTCAAATGACATATTTTGGTGTATAGAACACAATTCCTGAAGAAAATATTTAATTCTGATAACCCTAACCTACATCATTTTGCAGTTGATTATTATTAAATTGTTGATTATTTTACTATTGTAGTTACCCCAGAATATGTCTTCTCACATTATCTCTCATAGAGCATTGTTCTAACTAATTCATATAAATACATATAATGTAATTCATATAATAATAATAATATTTAAATACTCAAATAAAAAGGTGTGATATTCCACTTAATTGTAATTATCATACAGTTTGGTATATGAAATATTTTGACGGTTTTCTGGCGCGCATAAGGCCATTTTCTGAGCCACCTTTCTCAGAGGCTAGAATGTAACATTTCAGAACATTCTAAAACGTTTTGTGAAATATTTGAAGTGACTCATGATTTATGAAGCTATTTTACCACCTCAGCTTGCAGTGAGGGGATAGATTTAGTGATTATCTACTGATATTTTTTTTTGTTACTGTTCACATGTGAGTATTATTCTGTTATATTTTAGAAAAAGCTATTTCTACGCATATTATAGTGATACATTGAGCAAAATTTAATTAAGAACTTTGATTTGAGCTAAAATTAGGTGGTTCATTTTTAGTACAACTGAGCAGTATGATGCCTATTTCAATGTTCTAAAGAATATTTTTAGGATGTTTCTTTAGAGTACATGAACAAATTATTTGCATTACAGACAACAGATAAATTAGCATTTTATAACATTTTGAAACCAAAAAAGCAATGTTTAGCATTTGCAGATAAATTTGTTCTTGCCCATTTCAGCTCTTTTTTTAACCAAGAATTTTGCGCTGAAAAGAGTTAATACCTGTCTGTAGTGGATACTTAACTGTTGTATTATTGTTTTTATTTCAGTGTGAACTCATTAAGAAAATGGCTCAAGTCAGAACAAGGACGAAATCAAGTTCTCATCTGAGTAATCTTGTTGGTGTCTGAACTGCCAACTGTGAGGGATATCCTGAGGTATGGCATCTACTTGAGGAAGCAAAGTGAAGATGACAGGAGGAACTACCCAGTGGACAAGCTGGTGAGTGACATCTACCCTGGTCTGATTTGTCAGTGGAGCAAAGCTAATGCTCTTTTCAAGCCACCTGTTATCAATGAAAAAGTGACCATCATGTCCAAGCTCAAGGAGGTCTGGAATCAGGCAGTGAAGTTTTCTCTTGGGAAGGGCAAACTTGATGCCAGAGAGAGGTTCATTGTCAAGTTAGACAAGTTCTTTGATATTTTGACTTGCAAGTGTCAGATTACCAGTTGTGAGGGGGGAGGCTGTGAGGGCTGTGTTATCCAAGCCCACATTAACTGTTCCTGCAGCAGAGAGAAAAAGATTCCTGTGAAAGATCTTGCCTACATCAAGGGACAGAAAGAGAAGGTTGGAAGTAAGGGACCCCACCAAATAGGGGGTCCTGATCTACCAGAGCACAAGAGACAGGTGAGGACATTGAAAAGGAAGGTAGAGAAAAGGAGAAGGAGCAAGGAGGAAAGTGCTGTAGTAGCAGAGAAGGCAGCCAGGAAGGATGTTAAGAGATTTTTGGCAGATAGTGATGAGGATCTGGAATTGGAGAGAAGTGGTGATGAAGATGAGTTTGTTCCTGAAGTTGAGCTCTTCCCTCAAACTGACCCTGAGCCAGCAGCTTCGGCAAAGGTACAGAAAACTATGATGAGATTCAAAATTGCCCTTGCTAGTGTAAGGTATGGCATAGGGCTGAGGCCAACTGCAGCGATAGCAACAGCAGCTCTGATTGACGCAGGAATCATCACAGAAGACAATACAAGTAAAGTGATTGATAAGAGCAAGGTCAAGAGAGCACAGGAGAAGTTGATGAGAGAGCTGGGGGAACAGTTCGAGAAGAAGTGCAAGGAGGAGGGGGGGGATCTCTTGCATCCTCTTTGATGGGTGGATTTACCTGACCAATGTGATGATGGAAGCTGAGGGCAGTGACCAATCTTTTCCCGCAAAGATCAAGGAAGAACACTACAGGGTGGGCCGTAAGTTTCCATACATAGGAAAAATAAACATTTTTTTATGGACAACCATTTTTATTTATATAATATGCTCTACATGGTTGCCATTGTTTTGAAAACACATTTCAATACGTGTTCTCCACTGTTGATGAACACGCATTAGCACAGTTGACGTTATGCTTGTAATGGCGTTGGTGATACGTTCCTTTAGATGATTTATGTCTCGTATCTTTTCCTGATACACCATGGCCTTCAAGTGCCCCCAAAGATAGAAATCAAGGGGGGTGAGATCTGGGGATCTGGGAGGCCACTCCACAGGACCACGCCGACCAATCCAAGCATCCGGAAACTGCTGATCCAAATACCGACGCACGTGAAGACCATAATGAGGTGGAGCTCCATCTTGCTGGAAGTAAACTGGGAAGTTACCTTCCTCGTTTAGCAGGGATGGGAAAATCTCTTCTTGCAACATGTTAAGATACCTTTCGGCATTAAGATTTCCACTGACAAAAATTGGTCCAATAATTCTGTCACCCCATATCCCGGCCCACACCATCACTTTACCGGCACCTTGCATCTTCGTCGGACTCAGCCAGTTAGGGTTAGCATTACTCCAATAACGTATGTTTTGCCGATTAACCTCTCCACTGACGTAAAAATTTGCTTCATCAGTAAACAAGATCTTACAAACGCATATTCTTAGGGTATCTGAAACATAAAAACAAACGTTTAAATTTTCCTATGTATGGAAACTTACGGCCCACCCTGTATAGTGTTGTTAGTGAGCCTGGCAGCTACTATCTGTTCCACTTTACCCCAGAGAAAGCAACTAAAGAGGAGTCACATGCGGAGAAGATTGCTAAGGTCCTGTTTGCCTGGCTGAAAGAGAGGGGTTATGATAAGACCTTGTTGGCCATTGGAGGAGACTCAACAAATGTCAACACTGGTGTGAAAGTGGGAGTAATGCGGAAGCTGGAGCTGCACCTGGGGAGAAAGCTGGTCTGGTTGGTGTGCAACCTGCACCTGGGGAGAAAGCTGGTCTGGTTGGTGTGCAACCTGCACACTGTTGAACTTCCCCTGCGCCATCTCATTGTTGACCTTGATGGCCCTACTCTGTCAGACAAAAAATTATCCGGGCCAATAAGAAAGCTCCTTGATTCTGCTACAGACTTTGATATCAATCCAAACTTCACCCGAATCTCTGTTGGCCCTCCACTGATCAAGCTTCCTGACAAGGTCATTCAAGATCTCTCAATTGATCAATATTATGGCTATAAAATTGCTGTGCAGTCAGGGATGGAGTACTTCCTGCAGGGCTGGCTCTGTTAGAGATAGGACCAGTAAACCACAGCTGCTGGCTCACCACAGCGAACAGACTTCTCAGGCTCTGGGTGTCAAAGCACGGACTTAAAGGAAAGAACCTGAAGATTCTGCAATTCATTGTGGAATTCATCATTGGAGTGTATTACCCATGTTGGTTCAATGTGAAGGTCAAGCACTCCTGGATCGAAGGGCCTAGGCACATCCTCTTTCAGCTGGACTGCCTCAAGTCCCAGAGAAAGGAGGTGCTGGATATTGTGATGCCAACTGTGAGATCAGCTTGGTATGCCCACAGTGAAGTCATCCTCCAAACACTACTCTGCTCTGAGGATCAGAAGGAGAGGATTGAAGGGGTGGAGAGAATCCTGGCCATCAGGGGAGAGGGGGACCCGGACACTCAGCTGGGGGACTCCTCTGTTAGGAGCAGAAGGACACCTGACATCAATTGTGATGCTTCCAGCATCGGTGACTTGATCAGCTGGTCAGAAGGTGTCAGAGCCACCTCTCACCTGCTCTCTAAGCACCTCAGAGGTGAAAAACTTCATCAACACCCTCATGGAGGTGCGCAACTGGCCTTGCCACACTCAAAGCATTGAGAGGGTTGTTAAAATGGTGACTGAGGCTTCTGCTAAGTACTTCTCACAGGAAAAGAGGGATGGAGGGATCAGGGCTCAGGAGACCAGCAGGAAGCTGATGTCCAAGTCTGAGTCAAAGCAGGATTTGTGCAACCTGGCAAAGTTCAAGATGTCATGAGAATGATCTTTGTAATTATATCCAGTGATATACATGCAGTTCACCTATTAATAAATATATGTAAAGTTGATTTGGCCTTGTCAATATAAATGATTTACCTTATATCTTTTAATATATTATAAAGGGGTTCAAAAGGGTAAAATTGGCAATTTAGAAATACAACATGATGTAGGTTAGAGTTATCCTATCCAAAAAATAAGCTTATATTTGAATTCCCCATGTAAAAACACAATTTAGACACCCCTGATGGTAGGATTTCCTTCAGATTCATGTTGTCACCTGAGTACGACCCGCCCTAATATAGGGGTACAGTGATAGTCTGTGCTTTAACAGTGTATGTACATACTTTACTTAATTACTGCCTGCTCGTACAAACTTTATTTTCTGAACAATGGCATCCACAAGTGGTACTACCAGCGTCAAACAGAAAAGGTGTACGATCTCCATTGAAGAGAAGAAAGTGATTCTCACTGACATAGAACAAGGGTTAAGTGTAGCATTTGTTATGCAGAAACATAAGTATAATCAAACAGAAAGCTTATGGGAGAAGCAGCCAGTGTGGACCTGTCTCAAGTGGAGTCATTCAGGTGTGAACTACAGACTCTGATTGAGGCTGGGGTTGCTTCCTACCAGCTGTATAATGGCGATGAGACAGGCTTATTTTGGAAGAGTATGCCCACAAATAGACTGGCCCACAAAACTGACAAACATCTTCCAGGCTTTAAGACAGACAAATAGCACGCGTCTGTGTTGGCCTGCGCAAATGCTGATGGCATGCATAGACTGAAGCCTTTGGACATTGGAAGATCAGCCAAGCCTCGCGTACTCAAGGACTGCATGCACAAACTTCTAGTCATCTACAGGAGCAGCAAGAAGGCCTGGTTCACACAGACTATTTTCCACGAATGGTTCCACAAGTTCTTTGTTGCACAGGTGAAGGCATACCAGGAGCATGTTTTGAAAATAAGCCCTGAAGATGTGAAGGCTGCCCTCTTGCTAGATAATGTGCCAGCACACCCATGTGCAGAGAACTCGCAAGTGAGGATGACAAGATCAGAGCTATGTTCCTCCCCCCTAATTCCACATCAGGGTCATTCCATATGAAATTACCTAAATTCAGAATTTCTTCCAAGGTCACCTTCTCAAAAAAAAAATTTAATTAATACCAGTGGAAGGCCTATTAGAGATATGAAAAACTGCAAAATTTTAACTCTGTAGCTCTAATAATTTTTTAGATATAGCCTATCAAAGTTTTGTGTATTTTTTAACAATTAACGCATAAGTAGCAAATTGGCTTCTGAAGCCAACTTTGGCCTTCAATAACTTTTTTATTTATTACTTTACAGAGCTGAAATTTGATATTTATGGTAAAACGAGGGCGTAGAGTCCATTTTTGGTGTTAACTTTGCTCTATGCCTAAGGGATTAGCTACACAGGGTTTAAAAAATCAATCAAAAGCAAAAAGTGCCTATTTGGGTTGCCAATTTTACAGTGGTCCTGATGGAAAACTATTGATACTTAAGAGCTAATTTTTTCACTGCTATTTCTTATGATGCTATTCCACTTATAAACACCATCAAAAGCTGTACAGTACCTATAGTTTGGTAGAAAAAGTTTTTGAAAATAATATAAGCTTTTTTCTTAGTAAAAAAAAGTATATGTTTGCCAGACCATTACCTAATGTTGACAATTAATCACCACTTTCAAATTTTTACCATGTATTTATATGCCTTTTGACAAGATATGGTCAAACTTTGGAGTTGGGATGTCTTTTATTTCAGTATTTATTTATATATTTTATATGAAGTTTGGTTTTCATCAAACTTTCATTTAAATATTGTAATGATAATTTTTTTAAAAATTTTACCTATTAATAATTATAATTATTTGTTTATTTTTTCATCTACACCTACTACAACTAGGTACCTATCTACTTATAATTCTATATGTATATTGTAATAATTGTAATAAAAATGGAAAAAGAAAATTGTTCAATTGGAGGAAAATTAGATGACCCATGTCATAAAACTGTAAACACTAGAAACAAAGGTATAATTGAATTAAAAAATATACAAGATAAAGAATTACTTCAATGGAGAACTGGTTTACAACTAGAAGATATACATACTATATGCTTTCATCATGAAATAATGTTTATGTCATCATATGAAAATCGTCAGCGTTATTGTGCAGATCCAAAAAAAATTCATACCAGAAAGGTCACAAGTTAAGTTCCAGTTAGCTATGGAATTATTGGTTGTTAGTACTTTACAGTTCACATATTCTAAAAACTTCAGTTATACTGCATTCACATTTACTTTTCCTACATATAATGTACATTACATGTAGGTGTATATATAATGTAATTGTATCCTTCATACTGGTGAAAGCTACGACATAATACACTATATGATAGAGGTAAATGAGAGATTTTGATTTACTATCAGGGCTGTGGAGTCGGAGTCGGAGTCGTGGAGTCGGTCAATTTTGAGTGGAGTCGGAGTCGGTGCAAATCCTTCAATTATAACCATAGCAGCCTAGGCCTAGCTCAATTTTATAAATGAAATAGATTTAACTTAATGTTTTAATGTATAATATATAAATAATATATAATATATAACATATAAATATATAAATATAAATAATATATAAATATAGTTGCTTATAATTAATAAGGATTATAATTAATTAATTAACATAATTAATAATAAGGAAATTTAAAAATTTTGTACTAGCAACCCTAAATCTTTCAGATTTTTAGATTTCAATTTGATAATTTTGATAAGCATCACTGAAAGAAGATTTAATGGAAGCGATCCTTTTTTTAAGAACAAATTCAGTTTAGGTTAGTACATTTTGTTAAGGATGTTTATAATAATACAAAAACATCTTATTAATTTGCTAAACCAATAATAATCTTATTTTGTTTAAGTTTCAATCAGTTTGTATTTTGGGATTTATTGTAATTTTTGAATAAAGAGAAAAAAGCCATTAAGGCATAGTTACAGCCACTAAGTAACCTGATGAGTCATGTGGTGGTGACGAAATGCCTTGTTTATGAATCTCCATTGGCCTAATAAAGCTAATCGTAATCAATTTGGCCTTAACATTCCCTCGGAGTCGGAGTCGTAATTATACAAGTCAGATTTCTGGAGTCGGAGTGTTAAAATTTTTGGAGTTGGAGTCGGCAAATGTTATCACCGACTCTACAGCCCTGTTTACTATGTCTGAGCATTTAGTCTGTAGGTATAAGTACTATGATTATAATAATAATAATAGGTACACTTATATAGTACTTGATGGGAAACCTCTCCTAAGCACTTACAGAAAGACAGTGTGTTAATTAAAGTATTTGATGGTAACTTTTCTGATTGCTACAGCAATTATGTAGGAGGTACCTATATCTAAATTTTTTTTTTGTATTGTATATTTCCAGCTCTACAGACTGTTAATCGCGATGCTGCTAAAAAGCTCAGGATAATTCCTGGCCAAAAGTTATACACTGAGTGCTGTAAACCTTCTGACCAGCCTGAATACCCAATGGATTATGACAAAGAGCCAGGAACAAGCAGGAATCATGATTCTGAGTTTCATTCAGAAGAGGTTAATATAAGCGCATCCGCACTTGAGTGTTTCCCTATCAAAGTAGTAAACAAAAAAGATTAAGTTATGTAAAACGTAAAGTTAGCTCCATCAAAGGGGCTACAAAAACGAAATTTTCTAAACTAATGCATGTTCCTAAAGATCAAATTGAACCACCTGATGCCCCATGCACTAATTGTGAAGATTTGGATAGGCTGATTAAACTTCTCATGGATTTTTTTTATAAAATTTTTTTATGAAAACTCATTGGTTTTGAGCAAGAATTAAACACTGAAGGAAAAGACATCCCAACTCCAAAGTTTGACTATATCTTGTCAAAAGGCATCTAAATACATGGTAAAAATTTGAAAGTGGTGATTGTCAACATACACCTTTTTTTACTAAGAAAAATGTTTATTATTTTCAAAAACTTTTTCTACCAAACTATAGGTACTGTACAGCTTTTGATGGTGTTTATAAGTGGAATAGCATCATAAGAGAGAGCAGTGGAAAAATTAGCTCTTAAGTATCAATAGTTTTCCATCAGGACCACTGTAAAATGGGCGACCAAATATGTTTTTTGCTTTTGTTTGATTTTTGGAACCCTGTAATAGCTAAACCATTAGAGATAGAGCAAAGTTAATACAAAAAAATGGACTCTATGCCCTTGTTTTACAATAGATATCAAGTTTCAGCTCTGTAAAGTAAAAAATAAAAATGTTATTAAAGCCCAAAGTTGGCCTCAGAAGCTAATTTGCTACTTACGCACAATTTTTCAAAAATCCACAAAATTTTGATAGACCCTATCGCAAAAACTATTAGAGCTACAGACTTAAAATTTGGCAGTTTTTCATAACTTCAATAGGCCTTCAAATGGTATTAATTTCAAATTTTTTTGAGGTGGTGCCCTAGGGGGCTCTAGGTGATTTCATATGGAATGACCCGTCAGTAATACAACCTATGGACCAGGGGGGGATAGTGAGCTGCAAGAGAATCTACAGGGCCAAGCAAATCAGAGATGAGACAGAGGACAAGGCTGAGAAGACACTCAGGAACTTCAAACCTACAACATCAAGTCTGCTATCTACAATTGGGCTGACAGCTGGAACAAGGTCAAGGAGTCCACTCTGCACAATGCCCAGAAGAAACTGCTCCATAACATCCAGGACCTGGAAAAAGACTTCGAGGGCTTCGAGCCACAGGACTATTTGGGTGTTCTCCAACAAGCAGGTGAAAGAGAGGCTACAGAGGACAAAGTTGCGGAATGGCTTGATGCTGATGGTGACCCAGGGTACAAAGATCTTAGTGAGTGTGAAATTGTGGCCAACATTTCAGTCAGGTCTGAAGACAGATCCACCGATGAACCTCTTGATGACAACAAGGACGCTGAAGATGTCTCTGAGATTATACCCAAGACTACATTGAGCCAGGCAAGGGACGCTGCTGATGTTCTGCTGAAATTCATTGATGAGACTATGGCACTGCCTAATATTCTCCCTTACTATAACTACAAAAGGAAGTGTTGAAATGAAATCATTGCTAGTCAAAACAAAAGGATCAAGCAAACAAAAAATCATGATTTCTTCAAGCCCCCTGCTTACAAGCCCCGATGCACATCCACACCCGTGGAGGTATTCCTGTATTGTAATCTACTCTATATTATTAATAATAATAATAATAATAATAATAGTACTTCATAATTTATATTTCAAACACACTTATTAAGTTTACTTTGTTTTACGTATTTTAATAATTTTATAAACCCAAATTGTACCATATATCCATTTTTTTTATTCAAATAGGCCACCAAGGACTTGAAATTTTAATGAAAATTTTTGTTGTTTACATTGTTGAAATAAATTAATTATGTACAACATAAGGAAAACCAATTTAAATATTGGTAATCAATTTATGAAACTAAACTAAAATTATTTTATCATTTTACTGAGTAAAAAACTATTTAACACCACTTTAACTACAGTATATGAGTAATAAATTCTAGTTCTGTATAGTGTGGAGTGAGGTAATAGTGCAGTTGCACAGGGTGGGAACCCTGCATTGTTTGTTATAAAGCAAATCTTGACATTTTGAAAGCTTATACCACCCCATTCAAGAATCCATCGGGTATACAGTAGGGCGGAGTGAAAAACCCATTTTTCGAATTTTCAAATTGGCTAGTGTGGAAAATGTGTGGAGTAGTGAGGAAATAAGCTGGTATAAATTTAAAATCATAACATTAATATCTTCAGGTGCCACAATGACCTTCAATATTGAAAAAAATTGAAAAAAGCAGATTTTAACCAATAATTACAGAAGAGTCCACGATGCACAATAGACAAGAATTTATTCACACTTGTATAAACATAGCTCAGTCAACCTTTAAAAAAAGTTTCTATTCTCTAAAAACAGTTTTCTATAGTCAGCTCACTCAGCTGTCACGTGAGTACCTCGGTTCAGTGTAGCTGTCACTCTCGTAGCAGGTGGGTGTTCTGTTGTTGGCGTTACTCAGATAGTCTAAACTATATTTCTTATATATTTTGCATTTCTGTATTGTGTTGCCCTAAGTTTGCCATGAACTATTAACTGAAATTAACGTATAATTGATATTAGCTCTTTCTTTTTCAGATTTGTATACTTTCAAAATGTCTCGAGTTTGTGCAAAATCAACCAGGGCCTCAACTGAGTGCCCCATGTTTGGTATGGGGGAAGATTTGTGGCACAGGAATCTTCCTACATACGAAGGAGTTTTTAAATATTACTTGTTTGTAAGAAACGATTTGAAACAGAATACTAATAAAGATCCTTCAATATCTCAAATATTAGAACAAGTTGTTGATAAATTGAAAACAATTTGGGAAAGTGCTTCCGTCCCAATTCTGTCAGACAGGCGAATTGAAACAATGTTCAGAAGCTACCACGAAAAGTATCGTGTCATTATGAAACCATACCAAAGCAGAAAAAATTCTGAAACTTACAAAGCAAAGATTGATATGTTCAAAAAAGAAGCACACACGAAACTTTTTGACATTGCAGCGTGCAAGTGCAAAGTACTAACACAATGTTCTTGTCCCAAAGAAAAAACGGTTCCAAAGGAAGAAGTGACGTTCCTCTTAGATCAAAGGAGTGAAAGAAAACTGTTTATTGATAGAGTAGATATTACACACTCAAAGAAAAAGCATCTACGTTGCTAAGAAAGCAAAAAGAAGCTGTGAGGCTCACCAAAGAATCTTCACAGGAGAAATTGCAGGATACAAATGTTGAATTATCATCATCGACATCAAATAGTGAAAGTGAATCTGGCGAAATATCAGACGATACATTTCCAGAGCCAGTTAGCTCGAACAACCTGAAGAACAATTATTCAAGAAAAGGAAAACTACAAATCTACCTTCAGTGGCTACTGCTTGTGACAGGACTGCAGTTTCAGATCGAGCTGCAGCATTCATTGTTAGTGCAGTATTGCAAGATATTGGAGAAGTTTCTATTGACAATACATCTGAAGTAGTGGATAGGAGTAAAATCAGAAGAGAAAGACAAAAGAAGATCAGAAATTATGAAAGATCAAAATCAGGTCCCAATCAGAGGAATCTATTTTGATGGTCGAAAAGATTCTACTCTCTTCCGAAAAAAAAAAAGAGTCCAAAGTATATCAGAAGGTAACAGAAGAACATATCACTTTAGTGAGAGAACCTGGTTCAGATTATTTGGGCCATTATTCTGTGAATTCTGGATCAGCTGAAGAAATATGTAAAGGAATGTTTGAGTATATTGGAAATAATGACATGAACCTGGAAAACCTTGTTGCCATTGGATGCGATGGTGCAGCAGTCAACACTGGAGAAAAGGGAGGCGTTATAAGGCTTATAGAATTGAAGCTGAAGAAGCCAGTTCAACATTTAGTGTGCCAGCTTCATGCCAATGAATTGCCATTACGCCATTTAGTTGCAAAGCTGGATGGAAAAACATCTGGCCCCCGCGGATTCACTGGTCCTATTGGCAGGGAATTAGAGAACTGTGAGTCTTCCTATTGTCGAGTTTGAAAGGATTGATGCTGAGGAACCAACTGTAGACTGTGAAGATCTTAGCACCGACCAAAAATATCTAATTGATATTCATCAGGCCATAACAAAGGGATATTGCTCTCCAGATCTTGCTCATCGTAATCCAGGCAAAATGGTACATTCACGATGGCTGACTACAGCAAATCGTTTGCTTCGTCTATATGTTTCAACTGTAAGTCCATCTGAGAACCTCATGAACATTGCTTCTTTTATAATGAAGGTCTACATCCCAATGTGGTTTTCTATTGAGCAAAGTACGTCTTTTGTCAATGGCTCAAAACATGTTTTCAAAACTATTGAACTAACAAGAACACTGAATGATGAAGTAAAGGATATTGTAAACCCTGTTATACAAAGAAATGCATTTTTTACAGATCCAGAAAATATTCTAGCATCAATGATTCATGATGACCGCAGCGCCATAAGAGAATTAGCGTGGAGGCGAATAAAGAAAGCAAGGCAAACAAACAAGGAAAAAGTTGTGAGGCATTTCACAGTACCTGTTATTCAATTTGAAGCTACTGATTATACTGATTTAATTAATTGGCAAAAATGCATTGTCACTGAACCACCTGTGACAAGACACCTGACAGAAAATGAGATTGAAGAATTCATAGAAAACAAGAGTACCCCTCCATTCGAGAAATTCCCTTGTCATACACAAGTAGTAGAAAGAATGGTAAAATTAGTGACTGAAGCATCATCAAAAGTATTTGGATTGAACGCGCGAGATGGCTTCATAAGATCAACACTTCAGTCACGTAAAAAAATGCCATCATTCGAAAGTAAAGCTGAATATAAAGTTTAAATAAAACGTTAATAGAAAAAAACATGCGCAAGGATGGGTGGTTGGGAGGGCATGGGTGGAGCTCGACACGCAGCCACCTACTCTTGGTGAGTTCTGGATTATTTAGATCATTAATCAAAAGAACATTGATCTAAATAAACTAAGAGCTGCGTAATTCAGTAACTATTTTGGTAATTGGAACACTTAATATATAATAATAACAAGTAAGTTTCAGTTATTGTACTAATGCAGAAT
Source organism: Bathynomus jamesi (assembly GCA_023014485.1). Classification (NCBI taxonomy): domain Eukaryota; kingdom Metazoa; phylum Arthropoda; class Malacostraca; order Isopoda; family Cirolanidae; genus Bathynomus; species Bathynomus jamesi. The sequence continues at coordinate 349,052 of JAJOZX010002550.1, read as the reverse complement.
ATAAGAAAATCATTATATTTCACTTTTTTTGACGGCTTTGTGGCACCTGAAGATATAATTTCGCAGGACTAATATTTATGCACAGTCATTATCTATAGCACCCACATATTTTCCGCACTAGCCATATTTGAATTTCGAAAAAAAGTTTAAAAACCTCATTTTCGATCCGCCCTAGTATACAGTGCACACCTGACCCCCAACTTGGTTTTTTTCAATATGGCCACCATTTTCCAAGATGGCCAGCGAAACTGAAAAATCCCATATCCTGGTCAATACTTGATAGATTTTGATGATCTCAAGTGGTGTCATTTCTAGGGGTTTTTTAGGATGATGAGTTGATCTGGAGGGGTTGCAGATACTTTGGGAGCCATTTTGACCCACATTCATCAATACTCAAGGTCAGTGGAGGTCAAACACCCCCCAAAATAAGGAATATCCCATATCCCAGGCAGTCATGGAGATATTTTGGTGATCTTACTGTTGTTTTTATGGTTTTGGGCAAGACTGAGTAGTTCTATAGGCACATGATAACAGTAGGATATCATTTTGCAACTCTATGGGTCAAGTCAAGGTCATTTGAGGTTAAAGTTTGGCCTTGAAATATGATAATGCCACAGTTGACATCACTGTATTTGCTTTATTTCAGTGACAATTTCTACAATCTAGCTAACTGCTGAGCACTTAACATCTTTTCTGCAGATAAAACCAGATCATAATGCTTAAATGACATAACCCACACTATATGGATATGGATATTCGGATATAAACCACAATTTATGCTGAAGTGCAGGGCCATCCACCAAGGATGGCAACCACATCAGTCAGAAGACTTCGTGTATGGAACAGGATGTCCACTATAACCTTGTAGATTTGTTGATCTGCTGTGATGACCAAAACACTTTGGTTGGACTCCCTCATCACTTTAATGCCATTGTTGATCGCAGTGTTGAGTGTTGTGGTCCGCTGGCTTCATATTAATGAGTGGCATATACTCGATGGCCAACTTCTTAGCTGGCATCATTCCTGCCTCTACAATGGCAGGTGTTGAAGCCATTGTACTCAGGGGTGCCAGCGACAAACAGTATCCATCTGAAGAACTCCAGATCTAGATCTTCTGCATGGTGAAGCGACACTTCAGCTGCTCTTGTAAGCTTCTTAGAAAGCTCAAATGAACAGGTTGCCTCCATGGGCATAGGAGGTTTTTTCGAACCAGTGTGTAGCACAACTTCCAGCTCACAATTTATGGGAACTGACATTTCTTGTTTTGATAGTCTAAGAATGACCTTTGCACTGTCATTTTCAAGTGATCTGGGCTGTGTTACAAAAGCTACAAGGTTGTGACAGTTTAATCTACAATTTTTGGAGTGAATAACTGCATCAAAGTTGTCAATTATAACTTCCACAAGACCAGCAAGTGCAGCATCATTCAAACCTGACCAGACAGCATCCCTTGCTGCAACAACAGCAGCTGAGTGCATAAAACGCCACACTTCATCATAAGAACAAGTTACATTGTACAACTCTTTAATGATTTGCTTATGGTCACCGATGAGAACACCCAGTGCTATTTGGAGTGGAGTAGGCTGATTTGTAACAACACTTGCTACAATGTTTCCAACCATTATGGATTGCAGGGAGTCAGAGAATTTCGAACTTACATGAGTAAGCAATTGCATAAGAACATTACTCATACATTCAGAAGCAATGTATTTGTCTATGTGAGTACGATAAGAAGTGAATTCTTCCTTGTTCTTTTTGCACTCCCTTGCAATTTGCTTGCCCAACTTCTTCACACACTCATCAATTCAACAGATTCCTCACAATCTTTTGCAATATTCAGGTATGAGGCAGCATAGTTTTTGAAAACTAACAACATAGCGATACCATCCCCATGTAAGTCTACAATTTTGTCTTTGAAGTAATCTTTAACTTTTACAATGAGTGATCTACATGACAACTTCTCATCACCTAACTCTTTGTAAAGCTTCTCTACTTCAATTGAATTCCATTGTTTCATTTTGTCCTTCGACAATTCTACACACAGAGCAATGAAGGGGCAGTCTTCAGGTTCAACCCTTGACTTATTCTGGCAAGCTCTCTCAACCTCAACATGAAAGGTAGACATACAATCTTTATGGTATCGGGCTTCTTCAGCCAGTAAATCTCCTTTCATGCCCAACAACCTACTGAGTACAACTTGTCCCTGCTCATCATTTTTCAGTTTACACTTTTCTATCAACACATCTTTGTAATTTGTTTTTTTATCACCAAGCTTATCAGTCATAAACCTAGATGCTGGAATGTAGTATTGCACCAGAACTTTGATGTCATATTTCTCGGGTAATATATACTCACTGACTTTCAAACAAAAGTGTGTGTTTTTTAGGGTGATACACTGGGTCTTCACCAGGGCCGGATTAACCATTAAGCAAAATAAGCCCGTGCTTAGGGCATCAAGGGAAGGGGGGCACCACAGAAATTTTCCATTGTCGGATTTACCATGGATTTATTATACTATTATAATCGCGGCTTATAGCCTATAAGCTGTTGAAAACTGAATTATATATATTCATATATAGTATTTATTTTTTTTCATTGTTTGAATTTGTAGTGAACAACATTATTTTATTTTATGGTTTATTTTTGTTTATATTTTGAATTACATATATATGGGGCACCAAAATCTTTTAAGTGCTTAGGGCCTCTAAAGGTCTTAATCCGGCCCTGGTCTTCACTGAGAACAGTGCTACGTAGTCTTTTTGGCTCCACTGTAGGGGTATCACATTCTCTCTTTTTCATGAATGCTGATAAATTCTGCTTGGACAAGTGGAAACAGTTCTTGTGACAACAAAGGATTTTTGCTCCATCTTCCAAGAGAGGCTCGTCTCGCTCAAACATCTGGCTGCCCTCTGATGTCACTGCTCTATGATTTTATGAATCCTCCCACAATTTGAAAGACCTTTCTGAACTCCAGGACAGCTACGCAGGAAATCCTTGAAGAAACATTCATCTGCAGCTTTTGTAGAACCTGAAAAATAAGTTTTGTTTACCCATTCTTCAGAGTACAAATCGCATTGAAATAATTTATCCTCAGCAAATGAAAACTAAACAATGCTCACCTGGTATATTCTCCATATTCAGCAGTCAAAAGACAATTTTGGAATCAGCATAACCAAGATGTCATCAAAGCACCAGGTGGGCAGCACCATCAGCAATAATCTCAACAACCTGAAAAAATAAGAGGAATAACACTGGTATGCATATGAAGTGTTTTTGTCTGCTGTGAGGGTTTTTTCAACTCATATTATATAATTCAACCATGCTGAATTCGAAAATGACATTGGTTTTCCTCAATCAAGTCAGGTTTTTTCTCTATTGACCATTTATTATAAGTCCAATTTTATCCCCAAATTTATTGATTTTTTTAGCTTAAACACTGTAGATACGAGTAATATTATAAGAACACTCGTGAAAAATGAAAACATTGTGTGAATAAATACTTTTATTCATACAATGAATATGGAAAAAAGTTTATTGAGGAAGGAATGAAGTTTTTTTGGCTTTCCGTCTGTGTTTTTCTTCGGGCACGTCTCGCTTCAAACACCAGCAATAGTCCACCAGCATATTGATATCCCAGTTTCCCTGGTACCTCTCTTCCATTATTTTGATATTTTGGTGAATGATTTCACCGTTCCTCACTATAATCCCCGCAATTCTCAGGAAAATAGTCCAAGTGGGACCACAAAAATTGCATTTTTATGGACATGCGCAACCCATGAGCTTTGAAAGCTTCCATCAAGTTTTTGACAACGGACTCGTATTCTGGACTTCTACGCTTGCCAAGAAAATCAGTGACAACTGATTTGAATGCCTGCCAAGCATTCTTCTCAGTTGGAGTCATTGCGTTTTCGAACTGAGTATCCTTGATCAAAGTTCGAATTTGAGGACCATCAAAAACCCCAGCATTTAGTTTAGCATCAGATATATGAGGAAATTTACTCTCGAGATATCGGAATGCTGAACCCTCCTTATTCATTGATTTGATGAAATTTTTCATCAAGCCCAGCTTAATATGAAGTGGTGGGAGCAAAATTTTTGTTGGTGGTACAAGGGGCACTGAAATGACATTATGCGACCCAGGTTCAAAATTCTCTCTGGATGCCCATTCACGCTGTGCATAGTGCTTCTCATCCGCTCGGCTACCCCATTTGCATTGGAAACATAGGTATTTCGTGTATCCCCCTTGCATTCCCAATACAAATGCCACAATCTGAAAAAAAATGAAAATATTTAAAGAATTTAGAGAATTTGTTCTATCAGATAAAAAAATCTATGCATTGGACTGTATCACTTCTGTGGAGAAGTTAAGTGTTCTTATACGCTCTCAAATAACCTTTGGAAAAACAACATAGTCAATAGCAATAGTTTACTTATGATATTAGTATTACCTTCAAATCTCCACAGATCCTCCAGTTATGTTGGTCGTATACGAGAGCATCCAGTAAAATTTTCATGTTATCGTAGCTCTCAGTAAGTTGTACGGAATGTGCTACAGGGACTGATGCAACCCTATTCCCAATGTTGAGAAGTACTGCTTTCAAACTTTGTTTAGACGAGTCTATAAATAGCCTCCATTCTGATGCGTTATATGGCAGGCCCAAGGATTCGATTAGCCCCTCAACATTGCAGCAGTACACTAAGGAAGAGGTATTTTCGTGCACTGCAAAAAACTTGCAGAATTCTTCCTCTCGTTTCCTATACCAGGAGAATGTTGTTCCCGGAGCCAGCAAGTTGTCCTCTCGAAGTTGTGAGCCCAAGATCTCAGCAGCTAATTTGGAAAGTCCTAAATCCCTGGTAAGATCATTAAGTTTGGCCTGGTTGAGAGGCTTCGGCTCATTTGAAGCGGTATTTTGAGGTATATACGACTGGGACTGGTCATTGGCAATTGATTCATCATCAGAATCATCGAAGTCCAGGGTTTGAGGTGGGTCGGGTATTGGAATTCCAGGACCATGGGGTACGGGTCTCATAGCAGAAGGAATGTCAGGGTATACAACAGTGTGTTTATTCTTCTTATTAACTCCTGAAAATAGAAACACAGAAACATGGATATAAAACTTGCATATGAAATAGAAGAAGCATTCAGACAGTGGCAGCTCGTGAGGGAAGGCTGCGGTCTGTAAGATATGAAATAGGTCGATGGAGTCTGTATATTTTCTTTCTTTTTCATTCATATTGTCCCTTCGGGGACAATATGAATGAAAATGAAAGAAAATATACAATCATTGTATATGTAACTTGTATAACAATATGTATGTGTAAATGTATTTTCTATAACAATATTTATATGTAAATGTATTTTCTATAACAATATGTATATGTAAATGTATTTTCTATAACAATATGTATATGTAAATGTATGATTACTATTATGGTGAATATTATGCTATATATGGTGAATATTATATTATGGTGAATATTATGTCAAGTTTCATACGAGGATTTCAAAATATTTAAGAAAAATAAATTTATAAGCCCACCTTGGAGGTTTGTCATGCAGAAATAGCAATCTGTCACGTGATCCTTTCCTTCTCTCCAAATCATGGGAATTCCAAAAGGCAAAGATTTCGCTCTGCCTTTGCTCCATCTTCTCAAATTTTCAATGCACGTCTTGCAGCACATATGAGGGGCAAAATTTTTGTCCTGGTCCCCTAGCTTAATTCCAAAGTATGCTCTATACATTGTCTTCACAAATTTAGTGATTTGGGACTGGTTATTTGGCATGGTAACAATCCCACATATGTAGCAGAATCTATTGGGATCATTTTTACACGCTCTATTCATTATGAACTATTTTATCTATATGCCTGAAAAGTAAAAAAAGATATTATACAAGTGAAACAAGTGATGATAGATGTTACTGTTCCAATTCCGCTTTGACAAAATCATAAAAAATTCTATTTTACTTATGAGGCCATAGCCGGATAACCTGAGCTGATTGAGAAAAACGGATTGCAGATTCGAAATCAGCAGGAAAAACTCTATAAGAATCACTTACAAAACCCTTGACAGCAAAATTGATGCATACCAGTGTAATTAGACATATTGGAATTCACCTTACCATGGGGAAAATAATCCCCGATTTCATTTTAAACCCTATAGAACTACACACACTCACCCAAAACCATAAAAACGACAGTAAGATCACCAAAATAACTCCACAACTGCCCAGGATATGGGATATTCCTTATTTTCGGGGGCATTTGACAAGTGGGGGTCAGGTGTACACCCGATGGATTCTTGAATGGGGTGGTATAAGCTTTCAAAATATGTAAAAATTTGCTTTATAACAAACAATGCAGGGTTCCACTAAAATCAGGGTCTGTGCTACTGGACTATAAAGAAAAGCATTTAAACAAATTTGAAATTTAAAAATGAAAATTGAGTTTTCACATTAAATTAGTAAAATTTCTGAATGGGTCTTTTGAAAATCTAGGCAAAGAATCAAAATTAGCATCAGCTAAATTTTGGAATTGGTATATCACTATCATCATCATCCACTCTTATACGAATCCCATCATGAAAGCCAGAATTCAAAGAGACTAAGAATCAAATTCAAAATTTTCTTAGTAAAGATGCTTAAAATATTCACTAGAATTCCCAACAAAAACTTGGAACATTTTCACACATTTTGATTTTTATAAAAACAAACTTGTTTCAATCATTACTGCTATTTCCAGCAAGATTTTTCATTATGCATTTTGCTCTTCCTAATCAAACTATATGAAAGCAAGGAACCATGCCCCTCCCCTTTCTGATGACAGGATGCTGTGCAAAGGATTGCCAGTAGCATAGGCCTGAAGATTCCAGGATATTACAAATTTTAAACTCTGTAAAGAGTCTTCTAGTCCTATTTTGCCTGACAGTTCTAAAGGAAATAAGCATACTTTGTATATCCTCTAAAATTTCCTTGAAACTAGACATACCATTTTATTGACAAGTTCTTTATCCTATTTAATTGAACCTGTCAATGGCCTAAATTATTGTAGTCACCTCTTGAGAAGCATGGAACTAAATGATCATTGTTGAATAAATAGGGTAAACCTGTTAGTAGTTGGTCATGAATCACACCTTTTAAAAATAATTTGGAATTTGGAAATGGAAAATGAAATAAACTGAATTTAATTATGTATGCATGGCATGTTGAAGGAAGTTTACAACACACCATACAAATTCATCCTGCTACTAGTAAATTAGTCATGATCTATGTCAAAAGTCATGACCAATTTTGACAATATAGGGTAGCCAGACATCCTCCGATAGTGGTTGATTAAACTTTTTTTTTTTTTTTTTTTTTTTTTTTAACCAAAAACTGAAAGAAATGCTTCTCACTGCCTCTTGAAAACACCTTTTTTATGTTGACAGTTACATTAATATCTATCACTATACTATAAAAAAAAATTATCTGCAGACTACTTTAAACAAAGAGCTTCACCTCTTCCTTTCCCAAAGAAAATTGTTAGGAGAATGGATGAAGAGCAAGGTTTTCTGAGAAAACAAGATAACTCTCAGGATAAGACCAGAGGTGCAAATAGTCATGTATCCTACATTGTTATGAGAAATAAATTTAGCTGGCAGAAAGAAATTGGGACAAAGGGTTAAAAGAAAAAAGGTTATTAAAAAGAAAAAAAATATATTTACGCTTATGTGACAGACCCAAGTTTTCATTGTCCAATAAGACCTGTATAAAATGATAAAAATTGCTAGACACCAATTCCCACTGAAACCACCACTCAATTGGAGTTATGGTTCAAAAGTAATTCTTCCCCCCCTTTTTTGAGGGGGTGATGAAAACTGGAAATTTTCAAACCACCATTAACTCAGTCCCTAATTGACATAGAACAGTGATTTAAACTGTGTATGAAAGGTAATTGCACACAACAAATGAGCATAAGCAGAAAAAATGGCTAAAATTAACAAAAAAGTTACGACACTTTATTCCATTTGAAGGGTCCTGCCCTGAAATCTATCTAGACAGAGTTGCATCAAATATGACAATGACTATGAAAGATTTTGATAATGCTATAAATATACTTATGTGCTAAATAATGTGTGGTAAAGGCATTTATATTATGCTATGTCTGAATTTATGATTTTTTGTTTTGTCTAAGTGATGTAAAAATATATACAGTGGAACCTCAATATATGAACGCATCTCTATTCGAACAAATCGGTATACAAAACTTTTTTGAGAAAAAATTGTCCTTGTATACGAACCATTCCCTCATATCCGAACCGAAAGAAGCCAGTCCCTCAGGGACTTTTGGAAGAATCACTTCAATATCCTCCATTGTTTGAGGATAATAGATAAAGCATGGGGGGAAGTTTCTTTGAGGACAATGAACTCTGCCTGGAAGAAATTGTGGCCAGACTGTGTGACAGGTAGAGACTTTGAAGGTTTTGGGGCAGAGCCTGTGGTTGATGAAATCGTGTCTCTGGGCAAGTCCATGGGATTGGATGTGGACAATGAGGATGTAGAGGAGTTGGTGGAGGATCACAGGAAGGAGCTCACCACAGAAGAACTGCAAGACCTTCAGAAGGAGCAGCAAGAAGTGGCTGAGGAACTTTCTTCAGAGGAGGGGATGAGTAAGGGCAACATTTCCACTGCAGACATTAAGGAATTGTATTTTCATTGGGCTAAAACACAGAGCATGGTGGAGAAATGGCACCCTAACATTGCTGTAGTGAATAGTAGCATTATTTATTATTGTTACAGGTTTCATATATGATTTTATGCATGAGAGTTATTTTACAGGTTTAATTAACCAATATTTTGACTTAAAAATGTTTCGTAAGGGGTAACTTTTGGGGGTCTGGAACGGATTAATCCAATTTACATTATTTCTTATGGGAAAAACTGATTCAATATACGAACAATTCGATATCAGAACAACCCTCAGGAACGGATTAAGTTTGTATATTGAGGTTCCACTGTACATATATTATTTTCCATTATTTTCTAGCAAATATATTCTGTAATGAATTAATCAATTACAGGTCTATTTCTAACTTCTTCAATGATATTTCATGTGTTTTAACAAGATTTGTTTAAATAAACTGGAATTTACTCTTAGAATAAACATTATGATATTCAATAAACTTTCAAACCACATGTACAGGGGTGGGGGGGGGTGGGGGGGGGGGGGGTTATCGAGTAAAAAAACATGATTTTTTTCTATTTCTAAGCTGTTCATAAGTGATAGCATATTTTAAGAACCAGAAAAAATAAATAATCCCCAAAAAATAAAAATTGACCCCCCCCCTTATTTATAGCTATTATACATTCATAAATTTGTTTCAGGTCAATGGTTCATCTCATGAATGAACTGGTTGAAGCTTTCCATTCTACTGACAGTTATGAGAGGAAACTCAAAATATTGACATTATCTCCATTTACCATATCAAAAACTATAAATCTATTTCAGACAACTGAATATTTAGTTAAGAAAAGCAGAAATATAAAACAAAGACTTGGAATTATTCCTGAAATTGAATCCATGTCAAAAGGAAAAGTAATAACTAAAGGTACTAAAGATTCTGTTCAGAAATTTTTCGAATCAGATGAAATTAGTCATTTGTGCCCAGGTACAAAAGACTGCCTGAGTATCAGAAATGAAAGTGGGTATAAAGAAACTATGCAGAAAAGACTGGTGTTAATGAATCTGAAAGAAGCTTTTAGTCTCTCTAAAAATAATCTAGATAGTCCCCAAATTGGCTTCTCTAGTTTTTCCAGCCTTCACCCCGAAACATTGTGTTTTAGCTGGAGCTGCTGGTACCCATTGTGTGTGTGTGTATGTACATAACCACCAGAATGCCAAAATACAACTTTCAGCTTTGGGTGTCAAAGGGTTGGAATACACAACTCTTATGGAGAACGCAGTGTGTGATGTCAACAACAGGAATTGCATGATGCAAATATGTAATCTCTGTCCAAAAGAACAAGGTATTAAGAATTTTTTGCTCACTTTTCAAAGTGTTAATGATCCTGAATGTGAGGAAATAAAATATAAACAATGGGTTACTACAGATCGATGCAATATGGTTGAAAAAAACAATCTCTAGATGATTTTATAAATTCATTAAGCACGAAAATTGTCAAATTGACACGTCATCACTTTATAGCAAAGAAGCTGTGTGAATTTCTAAAAAACTTGAAGAATAATTTAAATAGCCATACAGCTGTAGTTCTTGGTGACTTTTCAGAAAACTACTCATTTGTAGTACAGGATGCAGCCCAAGGTTTTCATTGGGAAAATACACAATGCACAGTGCATCCCTTTGTGTTATATTATAAGGAACCAAAGAGTAATGAAACAAAACATTCAAGTTATTGTTTTTTATCTCCAAATACAAAACATAACACTACAATGGTTTACACTTTTTTGAATACACTCATACCTATTATTAGAAAATCCCACCTTCATATCAAAAAATTACATTATTTTACTGATGGATGTGCAGGACAATATAAAAATCATTTCAACTTTGTTAACATTTGTAAACATGAAGATTTTGGGCTGGAATGTGAGTGGCAGCCACAAGCCATGGTAAGAGCGCTTGTGATGGGATTGGGGGTACAGTGAAAAGATCTGTAGCCAGAACGAGTACCATATGCAGAGAACATTCGCAAATCAAATATTAACACCAGAAGACATGTTTGAATTTTGTTCAAACAATATAAGTGACGGCATAAATTTTTTTTAATAAATTCTGAAGAAATTGAAGCTATGGAAAAATTTTTAAGTGACAGATATGAAAAAAGTATGCGGCTAACAGGAACACAAAAATTCCACAGATTTGTACCTATTATATAGGTAATGCAAATAACAAAAACATTTGAATTATCTCCTGATTAAGTTGGTGAGGTGAGGATTATAAGCAAAGCTTTTCTGGGTGAAGATAATGTTGAAGTTAATCCGAAAATAGGAGAGTACATAGTTTGTACTTACAATGATCAGAAATGGTTAGGATTTGTACATTCTTATAATGAGGAATTTGATGACTTTGAGGTTAGCTTTTTGCACCCATCAGGATATAGTTTACTATTACTTTCCACAAATTAGAGATACATGCCACATATCAAGAGATAAAATTTTAGGTTTATTAAGCACACCAACTTTAAAGCCAGGAACAATGCGTATTCAATATATTTTCACAATGTACATATTTTTTCAATAATTTTAAAAATATCTTGCAACTTCATATCCATATTTTTAATTGTTTGTATCTTTTAACAATTAAAGGGAGAAAACTTTCATTATTGTTCTACACATTTGAATGTGGTATCATTTAATAGTTCTCTTCATGTTGATTCTAAAAATGTATAGTTTTATAGGTCTACAGTAAGATGTTTGGGAGTTATTGCCCATTAAAGTTAGGTGGTAAAGTGAGGCCCCATATCTCAAAAACTATGGGTCATAGAACTTTTTTATTTTGACCAGTGAAATCAGCACCCAGAAGAACCCATATGTCAATTTTCATCAAAATCCGAGTCAGAATGGTGACATGCATTGGGTGATCTCTCCTGGAATGCCCCTGATAATGACCCCATGTCAAAGAAACACCATCATACCACGCAAACTACAGACATGCAAGTAGAGAGAGGATGAGAAAAGGAAGGGTGGGTGGAGGTATGAAGAGTATAACAAAAAGTGGGTTAGTTTACGCTATGAGCTACGCCTAAGTTCGTGTCAGTCTAATTTTTTTTTCAATATAATTTTATTGCTGGCATATCACACACTGGCATCAATCATCAACAGACTGAAACCTTGACTACTGCTAACTGTTTTTTTATTTTAAACGATGTTAATATTTTTAAGATGCCTATCTTCATAAGACTTGTTGTGTAGTGACAGAATTAGTTTCATGGCATATTGCTGAACCCTTTCCAACCTATCAATAGCCTCAGCAAATACGGGCACCAAAACTGAATAGCATATTCTAAGTGAGGCCTGACTAGAGACCCCTAAAGGAGCAATATAATATTCTTCAATTTAAATTCAAAATTACGCGCTATGAAGCCTAACATCCTATTAGCTTTTGCGCGAGACTCCAGGCACTGGTTCCTAACTTTTAAATCCTTAGATACGCATACGCCTAAATCTACTTCCTCATCAACACTCACTAACTGTATCATCCATCGTGTACGTGTAATTATTGTTACGAGAACCTATATACAAAACTTTATATTTGTCTATGTTAAATTGCATCTGCCACTTATCCATCCACTCCATAATCCTATTTACATTGTCTTGGAGCCTATTTCTATCATCCACATTAAGAACTTTACTGCCTATTTCAGTACCCAGTATCATCCGTGAATTTTGACATGTTACTGGTCAAGCCTACATCTATGTCATTAATGTAGATTACAAATAGCAATGAACCCTGAGGGTTTTTGTTGTCTATATAAATGATCTAGAGAAGGGTCTATCATGTAAAACCTCAAAATTTGCTGATGATACAAAATTAGGTCATAATGTTAAGTCAGTAGCAGGAGCAATGACAATACAAAAAGACAGAGTAACAGCCTGGGCAGTTAAGTGGGAGATGAGATTTAATGTTGAGAAGTGCAAGGTTATGCATATTGGGCCAAAAAATCCAGAATTTCAATACAATATGAATGGAATTTGGATTAAAAATAATGATAAAGAGAAAGACTTGGGTGTCACTGTGACTAATGAACTTAAACCCTCAAATAACTGTATGGAAATCAGAAATAAAGCAAATGCTAGACTCAATCTCATGCACATACACATTGAATACAAATCACCCAATATTATAAGGCAACTATACATTTCATATGAGAGAGCCCTCCTCAAATACTGTATTCAATTTAATAGTCCCTATTTGATACAAGATATTGAAAAACTGGAAAAAGTACAGAAATGAGCAAAAAGAATGATCCCAGCTCTAAGACAATTGACATATAAGGAAAGAGTGGCATATCTAAACATGTTCTCATTAAAAAGGGAGGAGGTTAAGGGGTGATATGATAGAAGTGTATAAAATGATAAAAGGGTTGGATAAGATAGATTTTGATTCTCTTTTCATTAAAGATCACAATAACCAGACTAGAGGTCATAGTATGAAATTATTTAAGCCAAGGTGTAGAACAAATTTAAGAAAACATAGTTTTACAGAGTAATTAAGTTTTGGAACAGTCTGACAGAAGAAGTGGTGACTTCAGATACACTTGATTCTTTCAAAAGAAGGTTGGATAGTTTGATGTCTGCAAGGGACATCTGGTGATAGTGTTTAAGCCCATTTTTATTGCATGAATGGTACTAGTTTATTTCATATACAGTGGAACCTCGACTTACGAACGCCTCTATTTACGACCAAATCGACATACAAACATACGCCGGGCGCTTCGATTGCGATTGCATCTCTCGCATATTTGCTCCGTGATTTTTCGTTTATTGCTTTCTCTCTCGCATATTTGCTCCGTGATTTTTCATTTATTGCTTTCTCTCTCGCATATTTGCTCTGTGATTTTTCATTTATTGCTTTATCTCTCGCATATTTGCTCCATGATTTTTCATTTATTGCTTTATCTCTCGCATATTTGCTCCGTGATTTTTCGTTTATTGCTTTAATAAGCCCTTCATTATGGCTCCCAAGAAAGTGAAGTGTGATAGTGGCAGTGAAAAAAGAAAACTTAAAATAACCATTGAATTAAAGAGAGAGAAAAGAGACAAAACCCCTGAAGGAGAGGTGCCCAGTGTTCTTATGGAAGGGGACTCTCCTTCCAAACAGTAACTTCCCTCCCCCTTCCTTTCCTCATCACCATCCACTCATGCCAGCGATTATCCTCCACAAAGGTACAGTAAAATTATACAGCTTATTAAATTTAGTATAATTTTTTTCTCTTATATTTTCTCTTTATAAACTCTTACAAAGCATTAAAAGTACAATTATCTGGGGCGCTGGAACGGATTAATTAAATTTACATTAATTTCAATGGAAAAAATGGATTCGATTTACGACCAATTCGAGGTGCGAACAGGGTCTCGGAACGAATTAAATTCGTAAGTCGAGGTTCCACTGTATATTGTGTGCATTTAAGTGATAGATCCCACAGCTCAACACAAGTGTTGTGGGATATAGGGAGGCATCATCTTGGGGTAGGGGATACTCTGTCCTTACACACCCCATTTAGAGAGATTCCTCTGCCAAGCGGTGCCCCCATAGTACTGTGAGGTATTGAAAAACTCATGATCTTCACTTGCCCCACAAACACCTTTAAATGGGAACACACACATTTCTACATTACTATACAGTCTTTACAGCCACACCTACACTTTTCCTCCTAAGTATATATATTGTAATGTATATGGTTGTAACTTGTGACTTGGTTCGCAATTGATATGGACCGTGACTTAGTTTTGGTTGGCAAGGTACTGGTATTGATGGGTACCGTAATGAAACTGACTGGATTCTTTGGATCTGATATATTTGCATGTCAGTTATAAATAGATATAGTGTGTAACATATTTGTGGATAGTAGCCTATTATGACTTCAATCCTCTGGATCCAGAGATTCTATCTTTAGTTTTAAATTGATAATTAATTAGTTTTGTAAAAATTGGTTGTTGCCAATGTACAGGCAGTTTTCACATAGTGGAGCCACCTCGATGGGCCAAAGTGGCCCCTAGTGTGCCCACTATAAAAATTTCTTATGACACCACGACCTAAATCCAGCCATCCCAATTCCCTATGTACCATTAATAACAACCCTCTGTTTCCTGGCATGAAGCCATTCCTCTAACCAGTTAGCTACCTGAGTGCGTATACCATGTGCTTTAACCTTCACAATTAATCCTCTATGCGGAACTGTATCAAACATTTTTTAAAGTCTAAGTAAGTGACATCAGCTGCTCTATGCCTATCATATTCATGCACTATTTCGTTATAAAATTCTAATAAATTAGTTAAACAAGATTTATGGCATCAAAACCCAAACTGACTACTATTAACCCTTTCAGTGCGTGTGGTAAACTATGTTTACCATAAAAAAGCCTGACTCAGGACGCATGGTAAACTATGTTTACCATTAAAAATCTTCTCTCAGGACGCATGGTAAACATTGTTTTCCACGTTTAGTAAACAGTCTATGAACCCCCTCATTCCTATTAGAACAACGTAGTTAGTTCCCTGACTAATATTAGACATCAATATGGTGGTATTTGGCATTTTTTTATTTTCTGACTCTCAGCTCACCAGAGGGGGAGTGAAATAGACTCCCCCAATCAGTTCAGCATGGCATCCACAAGCAGTAATAAGCGTAAAAAATCTTCTCTAGATGAGAATGAGAGAACCAAATATCTCTCAATGTGTTCTGAAAGTGATATAGAATGTGAAAGTGAGGATGACTCGGCGCAAGATAATGTACGGGTTATTATACAAAACCGATCAAGTAGTGACGATGATGAAGAAAATGTGGTACTTTTGGAAAAAGATCTGCCTAAAGCAACAAAATCGAGCAAGAATTTTGAATGGCAGGAAATTGGTGAAAATATAGGCTGTACCAGAGGTGGGTGGCAGTTTACTGGTGAAAATAAAGTGCTCTTCAATGGTCAAACTCATACGATGTATGATGTTTTTTGTGAAGTTTTTCCCAAAGAAGTAATTGAGCTAATGGTTACAGAAACAAACAAATATGCAACTCAATTTCTGGCTGCTACACCTAATCTGAAATCAACATCTCGGTATAGTGCATGGGTCCCAACTACGTTTACAGAAATGAAGCAATTTATAGGGCTTTTACTTCTCATGGGTATTATACAAAAACCCAAGATAGGTATGTATTGGTCAACCGACAGTTTTTATGCTACTCCAGTATTTACAGCAATCATGAAAAGAGACAGATTTACCAACATTCTTTCTTTTTTGCATTTTGCTAACAATGCAGATGAGACATTGAAGGAAAGAAGGGGGAAGATGGTGAAATTGCATGACTTTATTGAGTTGATGACATCTGCTCTTGAATCAAAATATTCAACTTCTCAGAATCTAAGTTTGGATGAATCTTTGTTGCTGTGGAAGGGCAGACTCAGTTTCCAGCAATACATAAAAACAAAAAGATCACGTTTTGGGATAAAAATTTTCAAACTTGTGGATGAAAATTGTGTTACTTTGAAATATAAAATATATACCGGGACCATGGAAACTGTTGCTAATTTTTCTAAGACTGAAAGTATTGTAGTAAGTATGATGGAAAAATATTTAGGAAAAGGTCACGTCGTCTTCACTGATAACTTCTATACATCACCAAAACTATACAAATACCTTAGTGATAATAAAACTGGTGCCACAGGGACTGTTAGAAGTAATCGTAAGGGCTTATGCCATGCTATGAAAACTATGAATGTGGCAAAAGGAAAGAAACTTGCCTTTGAGACTCCTGAACTGCTTTCCCTTGTGTTTTATGACAAGAGAAGAGTTTGCATGCTCTCCAATTACCATTCGAACAGTGATGTGACAGTAACACATAGATCAAAGGAAGGTCGAGTCGAAAAAACCATTCCAGCTTGCGTACATGAATACAACAAACATATGGGATATGTAGACCAAACAGACCAAATACTGCATTATTACTCTGTCCCAAGAAAGTCTCTAAAATGGTATAAGAAGCTGGCAATGCATTTGATTCAGGTCCGAGTACTAGATGCTTGTGGAATTTATAATCTCATAAAAAAGGGAAAAGTTCCCTTTCTAGACTTTTGCCATGAGATTATAAAAGGACTGACATCTGCAGATGAACCTAACGAAGAAATCAGTAGTTCCAAGACTAGTTGGAAAACATTTTACCAAGAAAATTACATCAAATTCTGAGAACATACCCCAAGACCAACAAACAGATGCAGGGTATGTTATGCCTATGGGATAGAAAAACGAGTACGTTTTTCAATGCGAGACATGCCCCGATACCCCAGGGTTATGCGCCAAACCATGTTTCAAAATTTATCACTCAGCATTTAACTTTTAGTTAACTAAATAAAGATAATATCTCTATTTTATTTCATTTTAACCTTTATTTTTTTGTTACCCATGAAAAATTGAAAATATTATTGATAGAAAACCTATTTTAAAGGCAAACAAAAGACGAAGCAAAAAAATAATTCAAGTTTATTTTCTGGCACATTTATATGCGCAGCTTTCGTTCTGGGGTATTAGCGTGACACGCACAGGGCGTAGCAGAATGGGACGCAGCGAAAGGGTTAATGAAATCATGACTTTCTAAGTGATTGACAATACAATCTCTAACTACATATTTCAAAAGTTTTAGAGACAATTGACATTAAGCTAATAGGCCTATAATTGCTAGCTACTGTGCTGTCGCCTTTTTTAAAAATGTGCATAATGTTAGCTAATTTGAAGTCTTCAGGAATAATCCCCACTTCCAATAACTTTCTAAAAATTTTTGTTAATGGGCCTACAATGTCTCAAATCTTTCAAATGTCTAGGATAAAGCATGAGAGGGCCTGGAGCCTTGCTAATGGTAGCTGCTTCTTTGCCTGGTTAGGTCACCTGTACACCCTTGACAATTGGTTAAGTTGTTATATTTTCATTTAAACTAACAAAATATCATGACTTAACCTAACCAATCATCAAGGGCGTACAGTTGACCTAATTGGGCAAAGCAGCAGCTATGTTGTCAACATGGTGCATTTATCAGTTGCAATATCATTTTAATACTTAATAAAGTTATATTCAGGCTTACATCTTTTTTGTTGATATTAAACATAAATAATTTCCAATGCAAAAGTATATGTATACCCTTGAGAATATTCTCCAAAAGATTGTTCCTGAGAATTTTACATCACTGGTCAGATTCTTTCAAAGCACATCAAAATTGACCAGAAAAATAACTTCTGGTCATTAATTGGTGGTTTGAGTTCAGCAGAATATTTACCAAAAATTGGACACTTTCATGAATGAAAGAATTTATAAGTTGTCTAAATAGTGTATCTACTATATATTTTAAGATTCACTACTTCAGTAGTTCTGTAAATAGTTTTTTAATTAACAAACTCGAAATTAACAGTTTGCAAAATTTGACTGTAAAACACAGCTTATGACTTAGGTAACCTTAATAGACCCAAGTGGCTTCATGTTTTCCAAATGAAATACAGTGTAATAATTAGGTGTCACATGGTGTCCCAGTGCACTAGTTGAAGTTTGCCACTGAATGATTTGGAAAATAGGGCTGGGAAACAACTATAGGATACCAAAATGTCCAGTAATTGCTAGGGGTGCACCGATATATCGGTATCGGCATCAGCCAGCCGATATTATATTATTCTTGCCAAGTGTGAAACTATTGAAGTAAGTACATTAGTTATTATTCTTAATGACTGATAAGGCCTGAAGGAGGGTAAAAAATAAAAAAAAGTTGAAACTCGTTTTATTAAATTAAGTTATAATTTTTATCAAAATATCATAATTGCATAATTTGATAATTTCAAAATAAAAAAGGCTCCTTTTGCTTTACTCTTCAATTAAAACACAAATACCAAAAACTGAGAATTACATTTCTAAAAAGTAAAAACTATTAAGCAAAATTATATAATTTGAGATTTGAATGGCATATCATCAACTGCTCTCCATGTTAATTTCAAAATAAAAAAATTCTCCTTTTTTCAAAAATAAAAATAGCTATACTCCTATTTACTAAGCAGGAGTATATTTACACACACACACACACACACACACACACATATAAGACGCTGCTTTTGCTTTACCCCTCAATTAAAAAACATACCAAAAACTGAGAAATACATTACTAAAACATAAAAACTAATAAGTGAAATTATATAATTTGAGATTTGAATGGCAGAACATCAACTGCTCTCCATGTTCTGGAGTGAGCTTATTTCTAGCAGGCTCATAAATATTACCTCCGGTACTAAAAAGTCTTTCACTGCAGACTGATGATGATGGAGCACTCAAATACTGTTTGGCTAACATTGGTAATGCGCCTATTGTTGTGTTCTGGTAATTTTTCCACCATTCGAAGGGGCACATGTTACGAGCAAGATCTGGTAGACTTAGGTATGTCTCAATTTCATTTAAACATTTTTTTCGTGTCTCCTGTTGTTTCAGTTGAACTAGAGAAATATTTTTAGTGCGCTTTCTTTTTCTTGAGCTTGAACACCCAGGTTTAACAGAATCTGATTCCATTGCTGATGCTTCTTGTTCTTGAACGAGCTTTTCATGTTTCTGACTCTTATCAAAGAATGCCCAAATATCTTTGATTTTTTTTTAGCCTTTGGTGAAGAAGTTGATGAGCTTGAACTGCCCTCCCCTTCTGTCCCACTACTTTCATTTTCTGACTCCTCTCTCGAGTCTCCTTCTTGGCCAGTGCATTCGTTTCAATTCAAGTTCAAGAGTGAAACAAGAGATTCCCAGAGTAGTCTTTTTGCTTCCTCTTTTTCAACATTGCTCATTAAGAATTTCATTTTGAATCGAGGATCCAGCACTGTTGCCAGAATCAATTTTTTGTTAGTTGTGTAGGCACTGAATCTTTGTTTGAATGTTGTTTTCAAATCACCAAGTATGGTTTTAATTCCAGACATTTTGAACAGCATAACTGAGATAATTTTCCATCACTCTGATAAAAGGTATTATCAGAGAAGCTACTGCTGCGTCATTACTCATTTCTTTTGTGATATCTTCAGAGTATTTCAGAACCATCACTAATGTTTCAGCTAGTTCCCATTGATTATCACTAGGCAACAAAGATTTTGTTACAGAAGACCTAATAGGTGCTCCTAGCTAATTTCGGTATGCTGATTTCAAATCTATAATTAGATTTTTTCTATCACGTCTAGATTTTGTGTAAAATACAAATCACTTTTAGTAAAATTTTCTACCACGTCCAGATTTTGGTTTTAATCGGCTTAATGCCAGTAATATGAAACTTGCTTTTCAAGGTTAAAGCAATTTTTTTTGCCAATTATATACAAATTCAAACAATTTTGATAAATAAAATTTATCCCGAGTTGGCAACACTGAGTCAAGAGCATAGTAACGGGCAATGGCCCAACGGTCAGTCGCTACGTGACAGTCAAGCAGAACGGTTGTTGAAGCTCTCTGCTGATGAGCAAGTGACAGGTTGTGGTGACTTGTGTGTTTTTATAGCATTTGTTTTGTACTACGGTGTGTATTTCTTTTTATTTTGCACATCGTAATAATTACTTTCTACGTTTTTTCAGATATTGTATGGTAATTCAAAATGGCATCAAATAGACGTGCTTGTGTAAATCACCCAGACAACTTCTGCTTTGTCTGTGGACAATATACACCTAAGCCACAACGTAGAAACATAACAACAAAGATTAAACTTGCCTACAAGTGTTATTTTGACTAAGTTAGGAGACCAACAGAGGGACTGGGCACCACATATTTGCTGTGCACAGTGCAATGCAATGTTAATAGCTTGGATGAATGGTAAAAGAAAAGCTATGCCATTCTCAGTCCCCATGGTTTGGCGTGAGCCGAAAAATCACTTCAATGATTGTTATTTTTGTTTGACAAAGATTGCTGGTTTCACAAAGAAAAACAAATCAAAGATCACATACCCAAACTGCGAATCAGCAATGAAACCAGTACCACATGATGAAACAAATCCACCACCAGTTCCACCAGCAACGATAACAGACAGCAGTTCATCTGAAGATTCTGCTAGTGATATAGAAACAGGGAAAGATGGCATATATGTTCCAGATGCAAATATTTCCCCACATTTGTTAAGTCAAGCGGAGTTAAATGACTTAGTGCGCGATTTGGAATTACCAAAAGAAAAGGCAGAGTTGCTTGGTTCAAGACTTCAAGAATTTAATCTTCTCCAACCAAACACCAAAGTTTCCCATTTCCGCCATCGCCATTTGCAGTTTTCATCATTTTACTTACAGGAAGAAAACGTTTGTTTCTGCCACGATATCAGTGGTCTGATGCAAGGGATTGGCTGTTGCTATCATCCAAAAGAATGGAGACTGTTCACTGACTCTAGTAAAGCTAGCCTTAAAGCTGTATTACTGCACAACGGCAATGAAAAACCTTCAATACCTGTAGCACATGCCACTGGCCTTAATGAGACTTATGAATCGATGAAACTACTGCTAAGACTCATCAAATATAAGGACCACACATGGAATATTTGTGGCGACCTTAAAGTTGTATCATTACTTCTTGGGTTACAGTTGGGCTACACAAAGCATATGTGCTTTTTGTGTCTATGGAACAGCAGAGATGACAAGAACCACTACAAAAAACATGATTGGCCATCTAGAACTGAACATGTTGTTGGTAAATACAATGTGAAACACCCAGCACTTATTGACCCTCAGAAAGTACATCTTCCACCACTTCACATTAAACTTGGCCTTATGAAAAATTTCATGAAGGGTATGGATCATCAAGGTAGTGGTTTCCAATATTTAAAGGATAAATTCAAAGGAATATTGACAGATGCTAAGCTAGAAGCTGGAGTTTTCACTGGACCACAGATCCGCAGTGTCATCCACGACTCATCGTTTCCATCTAACCTAAATGAGAATGAACTAGGAGCATGGACATCTTTCGTTGAAGTTGTCAAAAATTTTCTTGGAAACCACAAAGCTGAAAACCACCGTAAACTCGTAGAAAACATGCTTAAATCTTATGAAATAATGGGATGCAGAATGTCTTTGAAAATTCATTTTTTACATTCTCATCTTGACTTCTTCCCGGCCAACCTTGGGGCTGTAAGTGATGAGCATGGTGAGCGCTTCCACCAACAGATCTCAGTTATGGAAAACAGATACCAAGGTAATTTCAACCCAAATATGATGGGAGATTATTGTTGGTTCCTGCAGAAGGAGAGCTCGTCATCCTACAAGCGACAAAGGAAGAGGACACACCAAAGTTTCACTTAAGAACAGGAATTTGCCTTTCAGTAGTAACAACAAAATACTAACGCGGTTTGGGTGGATGGTTGGGCGCAGGGGTGGTAACTCCGCCAGCGGAATTCCGCTGTCTGTCTTAAGCCAGAATAGAGGAGGAAAGACATCCCTGTTCACTAATTATTTAAGTATGCTTAACATAAAACGTGGCACGGAAAAGTAGCTTAGACGGCTTTCGTAATAGAAGCGGGTGAGAAAAAAAATGAAAAATAGGGGTTTTCAGTTACACAAAATCTGGACGTGATAGAGAAATTTTGATATCAGATCTGAAATCAGCATCAGCACTTTAGTAGGAATCAGTAGTTCATGTGTCTGTAACAAAAAAAAAGTTGAAATTTGTTGCCTAGTGTTATCATCCAAACATTTGCGTTTCTTTGATGCACAAAATAAGATGACTGCTCTCTTTTGTTCAACCAAATGCTCTAGCATATAGTAAGTAGAGTTCCATCTGGTTTGAACACCCTGGATCAATGTGTGTGTTGATAATTTGAGCCGATTCTGAAACTCTCTTAATAATTCCCTTGATGCACTGGAATGGTTAAAATACCCCACAATGTCTCTTGCAATAGTCAGAATGTCAGTGATACTACTTTGCTGTTTAAAAAGTTTGTCCTGTATCCATAGTTGCAAGGTGTGGATAGCACAGCCCAGATGAGATTCCTCCAGTAAACTTGAACTAGCCACCAATTTCATATTGCTAGCATTATCTGTAACTAACATGTGTACCTTAGTAATATTGATTTCAAATTCTGTTAAGGATTCTTGGAAAAATTGACATTCTTTCGCCAATGAGGGATCCTGGGAAATGTGTAACTTTGAGAACTGCCATTTTCATATCAAATGTAGGAGAAACCCAGTGGGTACTAAACTTATAAATGGATACATGCCATGAGTTGCCATCCATATATCAGATGTTAAACTTAAGTATTGTGTAACATGTAGTTGGCCTTTGAGCTTGATTTTTACTTTATCGTAAATCATGGGAACAATGTTTTCAGAAAAGTACCACCTGGAAGGAATGTTATATCTTGGTTCCAAATGGTTTAGGATTCTCCAGAAACCCAAATCTTCTACCACTGAATATGGCTGGAGATCAGTAGCCATCATTTCACCAATGAGGTAGTGCAATTTCACAGCCCTAGGATCATTTATTTTCCATTCAAGCTTCTTTTCCAGAACCTCTTTCAATGTTTGTTGTTTAACACATGTGCCAACCTCTGAGGTTTCCTCACTACTTGCGGATGACTTTATTTGATTTGTTTCAATATTGGGTGCAATTTCAGATTTAGAACTGCTACTGCACTGGATTTGTTCTTCCACCTTTCTACCAAATAGACTTATGGATGGAGTATCTATTTTATCTGATCTGTCACCCTTAGCAAGATTTTCTACTTTACGGAAAATTGCTGGATGTTTAATTTTCAAGTGATTCTTTAGATTTGAGATTGTCATTTTTTTTAGAATGTTACTTCCTCTTCATACAGAAGTACCACACACTTGGCACTTTGCTTTGCTAGAATCAACTAGAACTTCAAAATAAGCCCAAAGAGGACTGGACATTGATTTTGACATGATCAAAATATTCAAAATTTCAAGACAAAAATCAAAATTTATGCATGCTATTTATAATGGCAAATCATTTAAAATTATCTTATCATTTATCATTTTATCCTATGAATATTTATTATTTATTTATCAAAGTCTGAAAGAATAAAAAAAATAAAATTAATTAATACATACCTATTGCACTTATTTAAAATGTATCATGCATTCCTTAATATAGTAATGTTTATATAGTAAATCTAAAGTTAGAATTTAAGTTTATATTAGTTAATTTTTAATTATATTATTTATTATATTAATTGGATAATATCACTCTTAGGAAGTCTGAAGTAAAAACTCTAAATTGCCAGTATGCACATTTAGTGATAAATAAATATATGAATTGAAATTAATTTAATAAAAACTATTTTCTAGTTTAGTTAAATTAGGTTAGGTAAAGATATATTGGTATATCTGCCGATATATCAGCCAAATTTGTATATCGGTGCACCCCTACCATTAGGGTGTGTCAATTTTAGTAAAGACAACAATTCAAAAAAATACTAGTGACCAAATGATGCATTTTTATGTGCTAAATCAAAATATGGCTTTAAAATCCAGATTTGACCACTCCTAGCTACTTATAAATTTGAAGTTGAAGTTTACAAAATAGCAATTTTTGCAAGTACAGGCGTCCCCCATTATACGATTGGGATGCGTCCCTAAAAACCCCATCGTATATCAAACGATCGTATATTGAACTGAAGGCCTTATGGGAAAAATAGTGATACGTTCCCAAACATTCTGGAAGACCCCCAAAATTTGCAGATTCCACTATTATTTTGCAAATAACAACGACACATTCTCACCAGCTGCCAGGATCTTGTCGGAATTCTTGATCACTGTCGACACAGTGGACTGAGCCAGTCCAAGAATCTTCGCTATCAAATTAGCCCCTTGTCCATTCTTGTGATGCTTGACAATGTCAAGCTTAACCTCCAAGCTCAAACTCTTGCGAGGCTTCTTAGCAATACCCGAAGCACCAGCACTTGGCCTTTTCTGAGACATGCTTTCAAGTTGGATATCGTTAATGCGAAATAAGGCAATCGTAAATCGAAAGATGGGAGTACTTTTTTAAAATCATTAACGCGGGAAATCGTAAACCGAATGATCGTATAACGGGGGATGCCTGTATTTTTTTTTTATTGTATATAACTACGGTACATTTTACATATACTACATACAATTAAAGACATTTTGATTGTATTTCAGTATTAAAACTTAGAAATATAGATAGGTTTCTTGAACTTTGCCAAGGATGCTCTTGTTCCTGGACATGAGCTCTCTACTGGCCACCTGGCCACTGATGTACGCCTCCCTCCTCTCTTGTGAGTAAACATGTGTAAGGATGAAACTGAAGCAGCACAACACCTCTCTACTGACTGTGTGTGTGAGGGCCATGCAGGAACTTCCATTGGTCTATCCAGAAACTCCTTGATTGCAGCAGTGGTGAGGGAGCAGGTCAGAGGAGGGTCAGTCACGCCAGAGTTCCAGTCAATAAGCTCCAAGAGTTTGGTGGCATCTGGGTTGATGTCAGGAGTCTTCCTGGGTCTGACACTGCAGTCTCCTACCTGTGTGTCCTCATCTTCACCTCTGATTTCTAGTAATTTAGGGTGTCAATTTTAGTAAAGTCAACAATTCAAAAACTACTAATGCTCAAATGATGTCATATTATCTAGCAAACTTAGAAATATCTTTAGTGTTGTTTAAAAAAGCTGTTTACCTACTTATATTTGACCATAAAGGTTTGAAATATAACCTAAATATGACTGTAGCATCATATATCAATGTGCCATTGATATGTGTGGTCAACTTTGGTTATTTTTGGTGTGCAGTATGGTTTCTAAGTTTCACACAATCACAAATGCTAGAGTTTTGATTGTGAATGCATGAGTGGAGGCAGGGAGGAGAGAGGAGGACAAAGACTTCATACCAGACTCAGTCTGGTATGAAGTCTTTGTCCTCCTTCATCCTGGTCAAATATAAGTAGGTAAATAATTTTTTTAAATAACACTAAAGATATTTCTAAGTTTGCTAGATATGACATCATTTGAGCATTAGTAGTTTTTGAATTGTTGACTTTACTAAAGTTGACACACCCTAAATTACTGGAAATCAAAGGTGAAGATGAGGACACACAGGTAGGAGAGTGCAGTGTCAGACCCAGGAAGAGTCCTGACATCAACCCAGATGCCACCAAACTCTCTTGAGCTTATTGACTGGAACTCTGGCGTGACTGAGACCTGCTGCCTCACCACTGCTGCAATCAAGGAGTTTCTGGATAGACCAATGGAAGTTCCTGCATGGCCCTCACACACACAGTCAGTAGAGAGGTGTGTAAGGATAACAACTGAAGCAGCACAACATGTTTACTCACAAGAGAGGAGGGAGGCTTACATCAGTGGCCAGTAGGGAGCTCATGTCCAGGAATAAGAGTAAGGCAGACATGGCATCCTTGGCAAAGTTTAAGAAACCTATCTATATTTCTAAGTTTTAATATTAAAATACATTACATACAATTAAAGACATTTTGATTGTATGTAAAATGTAAGCACACCGGACAAAAAATTAGTCACCCCTAATAGCACTGATAGTAGGAAGTTCAAGGTCACACAGAGGGCGCTGATGTAGCACTGGTAAGTGACAAGTAGCGGTGACGTAGCACACACGATCAGATCTGTTTCGTGAGGTGGTGAAGAACAAAGTGTGTATTGGATATAGTCTGCAAAATGGGTCGTGAGGCAGACGTTACTCAGTGGCAAAAAGGAGCCATCATGTTTGGCAGAGCCGACGGACACAAAATGTCTGAAGTAGCCCAATTTGTTGGTGTGTCAACGCGTACTGTCCAGCGAGTTTACAAAGAGTGGTGTAGTTCGCAATCAACTAAAATCAATGGCGTAACTGTGGCTGGAAAAAAATTCTCAACAATAGGGGCCACCACCATGTTTCTTGTCTAGTAACTGCAAATCGTTTTCAAACCAGAGAACAATTGCTCCAAGAAACCAATGAGGTTCTCCAGCGACCAATTTCCGAACGGACATTGCGACGAGAACTGCATGCGATGGACATCTGGAGCAGGGTACCACGGAAGAGGCCGCTGTTAACAGCAGGTCACAAATTGGCACGTTATAAATGGGCTCAGAGGCACAAAAACTGGACTGCGGCAGATTGGACACGTGTAATTTGGTCTAATGAGTCCCGTTTTTGTTTGTTCTCCAATGATGGGAGGCGACGAGTACATCGCAGGTCCAATGAAGCCTTTAATCCTGAATGCGTCAAAGGTGTTGTTCAGGCTGGAGGTGGTTCCGTGATGTTCTGGGGATGTTTTTCGTACCACGAAATGGGCCCTCTCATTCCAGTGATGATGAATTTCAACCAGCAGGCGTACCTCCACATACTAAATGATGAATTGGTCTCTGCCTCGCCGGATTCGTGCGGTTATCAAGGCCAGAGACGCCGTCACACGTTATTAGGTACATTCTGAGAGGGGTGACATTTTTTGTCCGGTGTGCTTAGTTATATACAATAAAAAAATACTTTCAAAAATTGCTGATTTTTCGTAAACTTCAACTTCAAATATAAGTAGCTAGGAGTGGTCAAATCTGGATTTTAAAGCCATATTTTGATTTAGCACATAAAAATGCATCATTTGGTCACTAGTAGTTTTTTAAATTGTTGACTGCTAAAATTGACACACCCTACTAGGCTAATCAGGCCAAAATCTGAGCTCTCACTGAATGGACCCCTGAATCTCACAAAATACTAATATAGTATATTAAGCTTAAAAGATTAGGAAAAGAGCTAAGCCTATTTATACTGTAATAATAATAGTTAAGATTCAGTAAAACACATCCACCAAACTCAATATTGATATTTATATAGCGAGATAGAGCGAAGAGCGAAAAAATAATAAGAATACTTTATTCTATAGTAATTTTGGTGGAAATTCTTATTTATTAAGATATTTACTTTCAAAATTATAAAATTTTATCTCTATTATTCACTCATCAAACCATCTCATCCCATGTGTATATGACGCATTCGGCAGAAGAATGACGAATTCAACATTTGAGAAATTCTCCTCAATTAGCGTTTAAAGTTTGTAGACTAAAAAAGATATTTTGGCTATAACTATACAATATAGTGAAATATTATACAGTATGTCCCACAAAAAAGTACACCCAACTTTAGATTGTACTAACTTCTCCAAAAATTGAGATATTTTTTTTTTTTGGATTTTCTTGTTTGTTTGATTTAATATAGCAAATTATTCTTTGTTAACGTTCAAATTTATTCATGTTTAAACGAATTAGTTGTTTAAGCATCTGCTTTTAACTGAAGGGTACAACAAAATGGATTGCGCAAAATTGGTCAATGAAAAAATAATGTGTGTGCTATCGATGTAATGAAAAGACAAATACATAATAATAGATACTTTAACATAATTTTAATAAGATACAAAGCAGATTTTTCTTTATTCCTTATTACAAAAGTTATGCTTAGTTTCGTTTTCTTTCAACATGACCGCCATTGGTTTCTTGAAAAACCAGAAAGATTCACGGAACAATTAGTGGTTGGAGATGAGGCGGCCTTTTTTATGAATGGTCTAGTGAACAGACAAATCTGCCGTCAATATGCACCAAAAAATCATCCACCTGAAAATCATATCTACGAAAAGAATAACTCTAGACAAAAACTGTCTCTCTGGGTAGGACTGTGCGGTAATGGAGCGTTAATTGGCCCGGTCTTTTACGATGGCAATCTAAATGGTGAAGCTTACCTAGAAATGATAGACCGAGAAATCCTTCCACAATTACGTATTGCTTATGGAAACCGATTTAATCGTATTTGGTGGGTGCAAGACGGAGCTCCTGCTCACAGGAGAGTTATTGTGAAGGAACGCTTGCAGGAAGTCTTCCACCAAAGAGTAATTGCTACAGGCCATGACATTGAATGGCCTCCCAGAAGCCCTGACTTGATCCCGTGTGATTACTTTTTATGGGGTCATTTGAAAAATAGAGTATTTGCATCACAACCTATCAATTTAGATGATTTGAGGACTCGCATCACAGCTGAAATCAACTTGTCAAAAGACAATCCAGATCTTATCAAAAGAGTGATGGGGAAGATGAGAGCTCGACTCCAGATTTGTATCGATAGGAATGGCGGTCATGTTGAAAGAAAACGAAACTAAGCATAACTTTTGTAATAAGGAATAAAGAAAAATCTGCTTTGTATCTTATTAAAATTATGTTAAAGTATCTATTATTATGTATTTGTCTTTTCATTACATCGATAGCACACACATTATTTTTTCATTGACCAATTTTGCGCAATCCATTTTGTTGTACCCTTCAGTTAAAAGCAGATGCTTAAACAACTAATTCGTTTAAACATGAATAAATTTGAACGTTAACAAAGAATAATTTGCTATATTAAATCAAACAAACAGATCCAAAATATCTCAATTTTTGGAGGAGTTAGTACAATCTAAAGTTGGGTGTACTTTTTTGTGGGACATACTGTAGAGTATAATTTAATACAGAAATTTTGTTGTAATTCGATTACCTACCTCTTGTTAAGTTACTTAATTGGTGTAATCCATCATTTGGTCATTTTGATCGAATGTGGTATTATCATCTACGAGTATGTCATTTGGTGTCATATCCATTTGTTCTAATAATGCTTCATAATATATTGCTGCACTTGCAGGCATCAGTTCCATCAATTCTCTGAGATCTTTCATTTTTTCTTTCGAAATTGGGAGCATATGAGAATACGCTGGTTGCAGTTCGTAGTTGGCTAAATTAAACAAACTGTCATCATGCTGTTTATATTTTCCTTTCTGCAGTCTAATGTGATGGCTGTTGCTTTGAGATGTTTGGTATGAGGTAGAGATTACGTAGCCTTCTTTGTACTGAACATCCAATATGAACTTTCTTGCGTTACTAAATTTGGCATTTGGCGATTTCCTCCTAACAATGCCTGTCTTCAGACCATCAAAGTTTAAAAAGTCAGACTGATTCATCTTCACCACTGAGAAACGCTTCGAGACTGCTGTAGTTATTGCTGTAACATAATCTTCTTTTGTATAAATAACATTATTGTAATATTTTTTAATGTTTTGTTCGATTTGTCCAAACTGAGCATCACAAGGCATTGTAGAATGACCAGGGATAAGATAAGTGTGTTCTATGTGAATCAGTGAGCCACAGTGAATTTCTCTAAGATACATTAATATTAAATTTATATTTTTATTTTGCCCAAAACAGTTATCTGAAAATACGTACAAATGAGTAATAATTTCGCTATCATTATTGTGTCTAATCCAATGGTGTATGCAACTTGCAATTTCAATACTACCTCGCTTGGCAGTTATTTCGTCCCAGACGTACATGGTAGGTTGATTGGTCTTGAGGTTTGATATACTTAGATTATAAGTCCATAACTTTCGTTTATAATAAGCCACACCGGAACTCAATCTTGGAGTTGGAAGGGTTTGCTGTAGATCTACACAGATGGCCAATATACAAGGGTCATCGTTTGATTTAAATGAGTTCATCAACTTTCTAGCTTCACTGGCCGTTCTCTTATGAAATTCAAAACCTTGTTCAATTGAATGCTTCAAGATCTCATCTGGCGCATTTTGAATGCCCATTTTAAATTTATCACAAGTTGTGCAGGTATCAGATTTTGGTGGTGCAAAATGTATATTATATTCAGATGTGAAAATTCTTCTATAATAATCCATACTTACAATCTTCTCTTCTGGATAGTAGTCAAACATCCACACATTATAAGCTTGGTATAAACTTTTTACTGAATTGATAGAACCTGGGGCTAAAAATACTCTGTTAGGAGAGTGAGCTCTCGAATAATGACTTGTAAAAGTAGGCAACATTCCAATGTGCTCCTTCACTCTCAACCGACTCACTTCGTCAATTTTATTCGTAGGCACACTCTTTCCTCTTAAATCCTTTTGAGAGACTCCTGTTTTACTCTGTTTAGTTAAAGCTGTCCTTACACGTCTCTCTGTTAGTCCATGAATACTAAGAAAAGCTATCCTGCAGATTTGATGCATCATGCCATTAGCCATCACCTTATACTGAGAACTTGATTTCTTTCGACTTATTCCTTGTTTTTTGTAAATTCTTGAAACAATATTTTTGCTAACAAGTCTTTGTATGTATCCATTCTGTTCATCGAAGTTAGCAATTCGCCAAAATGAAGTAAATATTTCAGAAATCTCTTAAATCCTATTTTATTAAAACACATTCTTTTACAGTTACATGCAGGACCAATTGCTCGCTTACTGATGATTTTGTTTGAAAAACTGCTTAAATATTCATCCCCGGTATTTCTCTTATACTTTGCTATATTCCTTTTCCAGTTTTGTGTGTTTCTGGTTCTTTTTCTACCATTCATTTTTGAAGGGCTACGTTTCATTAATTGATATTCAGTGATTTTATATTATATTTTTTTAAGAACTCAAAGCAATTTTTCAAAAGTTACTATTATTTCTGTAAAGAAATTTTAAAGGATAAAGTACAGAGAACTTTATATTTTAAGTAAACTCAAAATTCTGGCTTCAAAAAAACGACTAATGATGAGCCTTGCTAATTATTTACCGATTAATTGATTTATTTTCCAAAATTGTAAATTAAAAAGATCAAGGAGAAAAAAGCATGTAAAACGTTTGATTTACAATTAAGTTTTAAAAGATAATTCCTAATTTTGGCATCTTTTTTTTTAACAAATGAAATAAAATTACTGATTATATTTTGCACTTATAATTTTTTGAATCAAAATTACAAAATACTCCCTAGTTAGTCGAGTAATTTTTAGTCTTACATACAGGCTGTTCCAGAAGTTGGGTGTAATTTGAAAAAAAAAGATTTACTTTTTTACCTTCATTGTTGAAATCGGCATAAAAATTCCTTTTATTAATATAATACTTTTAATAATAATTATTTGCCATACCTAAAAATTACTACTAAACAAAATGACAATCTTTATCGAAACACCTAACTTATGGGACAACCTCTGGATTAATAAAATAAAATTATTTATCGTAATCAGATACTTAATCATTATCATGCATGTTTATGATGTACTCGTATAATTTTCATATAAAAATCTTTCTGTAAAAATTTGAGTAATAAGTATTTAACACCAACACATAGATCATGCCTTTTATACTTCGAATCTACGATTGACAAAACGTGTTATTTCACGTCGATTCGATATTCTTTTGTTTCATTGCATAGAAAAAAAATTACAATGTTTTGTTACTGAATGATATCATATCTGTCTCAATGTTTTGTTACTGAATGATATCGTATCCGTCTCCTTCGCGTAACCTTCTAGAAGAAAATTTTACTTAACTTTACTTAATTTTACTTAACCGAGTCATTAGGGACAGTTAAAGTTTTTTTTCACTGAATTTTCTCTTAATCAATAGTTTTAAATGAGCATCATTAATTTAGGCTAGTTAATTAAATAATCAAGTCTTCTTAACAGAACATTAGTAATTCAGTAGAAAGCACTCGGAGCGCGCATACCTCCGCCTTTTGTCTAATTTGCCTCAGTCTACGTAGACCACCTAGGTCAGGGTGGCCTACGTAGACTTAAGCAAATTTCAACTCTACCCAAACAATTTTTTTTTCATTTTTATGATGATTAACAAAAATTTCAACTTTTTTCTATCGATTTTTTTTATCATTCTATTATTTCACTTCGAATTCAGCTATAATATTTTGCACAATAAAAATAGAGATTACAAATATTACTTTGCCATCAAAAACTCATTTTGTGAACATTTGTTGAATTCATCACTCTTCCACCGAACGCGTCATATAGTCATGTTATCATCATTAGCCAATCAGCAGCTGCCCTATAGTCACATGACACTACTGCGCATATCTAGTGCTGAAATTTGAAATAAACAGTTGCTTCAGAATGGCTGTGTGTAGTGCACACTCTAAGTCCGAGTGGGATGTTATTAAACAAGTTTTGAGGGATGATAGCGCTACTGTCACTATATTTCGAGCTCACAGCATGCTCAAGACCTCTCTTACATGTCCTGTGTGATAATGAACTTAATTACCATGAAGCCTCCCATAATTAATGTAAGCACACTGATAGGTTAATATTAGATTTTACTCCCAGTCACAAGCAGTTGAACAAGTATTATATATTGAATTGCCATTAAAAACTGACTAAAAAAAATATATATCTTCTGCAAATTTGTTCAAATGTACTTTTTTTAATAAAATATATTTCTTGTTTGGGCTATAATGTACCATACTTTTTTCATAAAATATTTTTCCTGATTTGGCTATTTTTTCGGTACTCTGACAATTTTTTTTCTTCCTAATTGGATTCAGTTTGGTAGTGTTCACGATAGAATTATGACATGCCATTCATGTGATTTCGACTTTGAGGACTTGATTCATCATGTGCCCTAGATGAAGACAAAGCATTGGATGTTTTTATCAATTACAGTAATATTCAGATCACTTTAACATATTGCTTCCCAGTGTTAATCAATTTAACATATTGCTTCCCAAAAATAGACATTACACAACCAATTACAGAACTTTACATAACAGTAGTTTATAATATTGAGATATTAGCTAGTCAAGAAAATGTAAATTTATGGACAATTTAACTTATTATGCTTTGCCATTTTTTGTGAATGTAAAATATTTGGATCACCTGAAGATCAGGGCCCCAGCCTTCTTTAGTTAGCCTCATAAGGCTAACTAACAAAAATATCATGACCTAACCTAACCAATCGTTAGGTCAACTATACACCCTTGATGATTGGTTAGGTTAGGTTGTGATATTTTTGTTAGTTAGCCTAGATTACCAACCAACCTTTCTCTTTTTAACATATTGCTTCCCAGGAGGGATCACTTTAACATACTGCTTCCCAGGAGGGATCACTTTAACATACTGCTTCCCAGGAGGGATCACTTTAACATACTGCTTCCCAGGAGGGATCACTTTAACATACTGCTTCCCAGGAGGGATCACTTTAACATACTGCTTCCCAGGAGGGATCACTTTAACATACTGCTTCCCAGGAGGGATCACTTTAACATACTGCTTCCCAGGAGGGATCACTTTAACATACTGCTTCCCAGGAGGGATCACTTTAACATACTGCTTCCCAGGAGGGATCACTTTAACATACTGCTTCCCAGGAGGGATCACTTTAACATACTGCTTCCCAGGAGGGATCACTTTAACATACTGCTTCCCAGGAGGGATCACTTTAACATACTGCTTCCCAGGAGGGATCACTTTAACATACTGCTTCCCAGGAGGGATCACTTTAACATACTGCTTCCCAGGAGGGATCACTTTAACATACTGCTTCCCAGGAGGGATCACTTTAACATACTGCTTCCCAGGAGGGATCACTTTAACATACTGCTTCCCAGGAGGGATCACTTTAACATACTGCTTCCCAGGAGGGATCACTTTAACATACTGCTTCCCAGGAGGGATCACTTTAACATACTGCTTCCCAGGAGGGATCACTTTAACATACTGCTTCCCAGGAGGGATCACTTTAACATACTGCTTCCCAGGAGGGATCACTTTAACATACTGCTTCCCAAATGCTTTGGGAAGCAATATGTTAAAGTGATCCTATTATTCTCTCATCCTTAACTTGCCCAAAATGTGACAGCAAGTGCCTAATATGAAAAGATCAAAAGATATTTAGGTGAAATAACCAATATTAACCCGTTAAGTTAATTGAATACCCAGTTAGGTCAACTCTCAATATTTTTATTAGTTTAAATGAAAATAATAAGAGCAAACTTTTCTGGTTAATTTTGAGGTGTTTTGCATGTTTCCTGTAATAATGCATCGTTTACAAGATCTTGTAACAAGAATATATTCATAGGTTTATGTTACAATATCTCACAAACTACACATTTGCACAGGAAATCAATGGCAGATCCATGCAAAGCACCTCAAAATTGACTGGTTTTATAATGAGAGCAAACTCTTCTAGACAGAGTAAAATCTAATATTTACCTATTGATAATATTTCCAACTACTTACCCTTCCAAGTCCTGAATTCACTATAGGGTACCCAGGCCCAGTTAGGTCAATTGAATGCCTGGTTAGGTTAACTGTATGCCCTTGACAATTGGTTAGGTTAAGTTAAAGGTATTTTTTTAGAAGAGTACATTACAGGCTTTTGAGGAATTTTAGAATTTTATATTAGGTTATATATTAAAACTATGTTTTTCCAATTGTTTTTGATGATGTTTGAAAATTAACCTTCTTTCAAACCGTATTAAAAACTATCAAAAAAACAATTTACCAAGTTACTTTTGCCATGAATACTACTAACGAAAATAGGTTTTTTGGTGTATTTCATGCCATTTCAATTGATTCTGGCCTTTTTAGCACACAATTTTCCTCTTCAAAGTGAGTTGGGGTGTGTCTCCATAATAGTGCACTTGTACCAAAAATAAACATCAGATTCAATTGGAACAGCATGAAATACACCATAAAAACCTATTTTCGTCACTAGTTTGGGTGGATGTGTTCTACCGAATTTCTATAATAATAATCACAAAGTAAAACTATAAATTTAGTACTAGGCCCCTGTAACACTTTAATCATTACTTGAAAATTTGGAAGCACAGCAAAGAATGCCTTCTCACTTCCCCCCCTTTTCTCACTAGCCTCACATACCGGTAATTACCCTTTTCTTCGAACTAGGCCCTACTCTGAGGATGCTTAATGAGTCACCAAATTTTGGTAAAATTTCTGATGATTCATGTTCCGGGACTAGATCAACTTATATTTACTTATTCGCTTATTAAGAAACCTAACCTGGGATATGCCGCTATAATAGCTACTCGAGTCCAAATAAAAGAATTCGTTTGGCTCATAAACACTTTCCGAGATGTTCAACTGCATAGCCTGCCTTTGGCTCTCTTCGGTTTAATTAAACTAGGTTGTTCTTGCCTCATTTCGAACCAATATTTCAAGAAAGATGAAATAATTATCTTCGCTAAAACATAAGAATATTTTCTTTGGCACTGAACTAATAATACATTTAAATATGCTACAAATTAACAATAAGTCTTAAAAGCCACCGCCGTTTGAAAATGCTGCAAAGGCAAAGGGCGCAGCTCAGTCCGTCATTCTTCTTCCGATTTTGATTCGCTTTTCAGAAAAATGAAGTATTGAAGTGCCATTGTAAATTAAACTAAACTTATTATAACAAAACCTGTTATGTATCCTTATATTACAATACATTCGATAAATAAGAACGTATAAATTACTTAGATACTTACACAAAATAAACAAAACTAAAAGAAACCCCTCACGTCAAATTCAAGGCAACGCGTGGAGGACGTTTAGAATTAACAGGAATATTGGAATATCCGGAAGAACAAATAAGTTTTTGTCGGAAAAACTAACCAAAAAGTCTTTTAAAAAGTACTTCCGTACATAGGATTAAAAAAACATCGGGAAAATTTTTTTAAACTTGACAGATATAAATAACAAACAAAACATCTTTATTGCGGATCATTCACAATCCATAGCCACTTAACCTAACATACAAGTACAATCTTACGTATACACTGAACTTAGTACAAAAATAAGGCCAACATAGCCACTTAACCTAGCATACTGGCACACTGATTAATTATCTGACAATTTTATGTATGCTGTTATTACATGAGACATCTTATAACACTTATTATAACAGCCACTTATTATAACACAACTTAATATGAATATATAATCTTTGCTACATTACAAAAATAAGGTATTGTAAACCAGCAGTTCTCTGAACCAAGACTGCCATGTAGGTGAGAGGTACACAGTATCTGAAGACGACATTTTACAATAACACATTAGAGCTGTTTTGGATCCTAGTAATGAAATTATATATATTCTTCCGGATTAACATTTGACTAGAAGGTAGGTTACGCGTAGTAAACGTAAAACTGGCACTGCACCATTTTGGTTCCCTACATAGCATACGAAAAATATTATTATAAGCAACAGAGAGTTTACTCATAGCAGTTTTTGTATAGTTCCACCGCAGCTGGGATTTATGCAATGCAGTACAGTAAGTTCTAAAAAGATAAGTTTTAACTGATTCTGAACACACCAAATTTCCTTACTAGCATGTTACCGGTTACCCTGTTGGCCTACATACAGCTTTTTACGTTGCCTCTCAATATCGAGTTCATCTCGCAGTTCGTGAGTAATTACATGCAGGGACGTAGCCAAAGGGGTAGAGACGGAGGCGGTCGCCGCCCCCCCCCTTGGAAAGCCCAGGAAAAAATCTGCGGTAATTACAACCAAGGTTCACCTCCAAACTATAACATTTAACAATTTGGTGTATATATATATATATATATATATATACAGATATACAGTGGTGTAGTGCTAAATAAAGAAGTGGGGGAACGCATTTTGAAAGTGTTACTCAGATGCGGGGGGACAATGGCGAGCGCGGCGAGCCTATACAGCTGGGGGTCCGGGGGCACTGTAAGCCCCCCGGGAAATCTTTTGAAATCAGACCAATTTCAGGGATATTTTGAGGTCATATGCACTGGATATTAGGATATATTCCAAGGTTGAAGATGCAGTATTTCCAGTGTCATTAGATATACGACATCCAGTACGATCAATAAAAATAGCTAACAACTGGAATGATTAACTAAAAAAAAGTTAACAACTGGTACGCCGTGGTGACTGTTTCATCAGATCTTTATAGGCTAGCATTGCCTCAGTCGAAGCTAAAAGAAATTAAACAGTTAATGATTCTTTCTCATATTTCTTCTAGGGGTGGAAATTAAAATTTCATGACGTTAGAGATATGTAAGTTCGGATTTATTTGAAATAGTGAGGGAACGCCGTTCCGTCTACCAAAAAAAGTAAGGGAACGCCGTTCCCACGCGTTCCCACAGCACTACACCACTGTGTATATATATATATATATATATATATATATATATATATATATACAGGGCCGGATCTAGAAATTGCGAGGCCCTAGGCCTATATATATGAAGATATGGACTTAACTATCGGTACTATACCAGCAATATTAGAATCCCGCATAGACAGAACTATGCCAGCACTTAAAAATTAAACCAAACCAAAATAATCACGCATGGAAATTGTATAAGAAATATAAATAAACCATACAAATAAGTATAAATTATAATATGAATCAAGATTTGTATCGAAAATATAAGACAATGATTTCTAAGATTTATATAATATTATAGGTAATGACTTTCCATAGTATACAAACGTTTTTCATATGTGATGTATAAGAGATGTTGACATTTCATTTTTTATAATAGTGAGCGATCGACTTATCAGACTAAATATTAATGCTTTAATATTTGGTTCAGATGCTACATCCGCGATGCCGTCGCAGAAAGCGTCGTGTGTTAGGTGTAGGGTTAACCGGTGGTATTCGGAATTTAAGGATTATAACGGCGGTCCAGTGGCGATTACCGATAGATCAGTTTGTTTCTTTTGCGAGTTCATGGAGGAATTAGTGGACATAAAACGCAGTGTACGTGAGGTAGCGGATAGACTTGCAACGCTTGATGATGGCAGGGTTAGGGCTACGGTTGACGGAAGCCGAACCAATATTAACGTTGAAGACGTTAGTAATTTGAAGGGTGAGGTGCGTAACTTAGTTTCTAGTTTAGGTAGCTTGTCGGGAAGGTTAGATAGAGTTGAGGAAGAGGTTAAGGTTAGTCCGAGAGTAGTAGATAGCGAGGGATTTAGAGAGGTTAAGGGTGGAGCTAGGCCGCGTACATTAGGTGATAGGAATTCCCCCCCTATCGAGGTTTCCGTTGTTGACGGAATCCAACCAAGAGGAGGAGGGTCTGTCTCCCAGGGGCCAGGGTTGACAGAGTTAGAGACGAAGTGGATAGGGTTGACGTTGCTTCCCGTCACTCAATGTTGGTGACGATGGTAGGAGGCAACGACTCGTATAGGCCCGATACGAGAGTGCCTGACCTTTTGGAGATATATAGGGGGTTAATTAGGTCCCTGAAGGCGAGGTCAGATAGGTCTTTAGTTCTAGGTATTACCCCTAGGCACGGGTTGGGTCTTAGAATTACATCCAAAACAACATTTTTGAATAATAAATTAGAAGAGATTTATGCTGAGGAAAGTGTACCCTTCGTAAAGCTGTGGTCCGAATTCAATGATCCTAGCCTTTTTATAAAAGATGGGGTGCATTTTAATGAAATAGGTAATGCTAGGCTAGGTAGGTTAATAGACGAAAGCGTGCGAAAGCTGTATAGGTCGAAGCCTTCTTTAAACGTTGTGGGTCCGGGAAACGCGGGCCCGACGTGATAAATAGTTTAAAACGCGGGCCCGTGGTAAAAAATAACTTAAACGTTTTTTATTGCAACGCGCGTAGTATTAGAAATAAATTAAATGAATTTAAGGCCGTAATTTATTCCGGCAACTATGATATAGTTGCTATCACTGAAACTTGGTTAAATACCGTGACTCGGGACTTGTTGGGGGAACTTGAGATACCGGGTTTTAAACTCTTTACTAATGATAGGTTACATAGATTTGGAGGCGGCGTTTTGCTGTACATTCGTAATTCCCTTAGGGCTATCGAGGTTAAGTTAGATTTTCCGGCAGCAATTAATGCGATCTGTGTTGAAGTTAGGGCGCGTAGTATTAGTTTTATTTTGTTGTTGTTTATAGACCTCCCGTTCAACCCTCGATATAGATACTAGATTTTACTCACTTCTTGGTAATTTTATTGACAATCGGAATAGTATAATTGTCGGAGACTTTAACTGCCCTAATGTTAATTACGAGAATTTTACGGGTAATGAAGAGGGTTTGAGATTGGTTGAGTTTATGGACGATAACTTTTTACGACAGATAGTTACCGAATGTTATTTTATTTATTTGTCGGGTTCGAAATCCCAGCTGAGCCGTGAACGGCCAAATTCTAAAGGGCAAGTTCTACCTAAAGCCCAAGTTAAGCTAAATTAAAACTTACGGATTTGAGATCCTATTAGGTCCTACCTCAGGGTAACCTCAGGGTTGCTGACTCGATGCGGGCCTACCTTAGACCTTAATTACATGAACTTAAAGTAAACAAAAGGGTACTATTTGTGGTCTTCTTTCTGAACCTTGCAACAACAACGCAACCTGGACTATTGCACGATGCAACAATCATGTATCTAAACAACCAAACTGAATTGCAAGAGAGCTCTCTATCAGACCACACCTTTACGTACGACCTTCCACAAACGAGTAGAAAAGACGCGCAGCGTCCCAAAATGATGCCAACAGTGTGACCAAACAATGATGCCACAAGAGCTCAAAAATGCTAGCTCTAAATTAAGTTAATTTTTCACTAACCTTACAATTATGAGATGGATATATATACACACCTTAACTTAATATATATACAAGCAATGCTGCATCAATCAGCTTAGTCATCGTATCGCCTTGGGACAACAATGGTTCTTCCTCTTCTAGATTTTCTAACACTCCCCACCGAAGAGGCATTGTTGTCATTACCTTCTGCAAGGTTAGCCAAACCTTCTTCATGAGGCTGTAACTCAAATGTTTCATCTTGACTATCTGTGCTTTTGCTGATTTCTAAAGCATAGAGTTTTTGTATAGGTCTCTTTAACTTTCCTCCTGAAGTCTTTACCAGTGCAGACCTAACTAAATTGTCTTGCCAACAAACAACTCTTCAATTATGCCAAGCTTCCAGCATTGCCTTGGTCTTTCATCCCCAATCATTACCACTTCTCCCACCTTGATACAATTTGCATTGGAGCCCTTTACCTTGCCTGATGGGTAATAATTGAGTTCTGGCAAGTATTCCATCTGCCACCTCTTCCATAACTGATCTTGTAGCTCTTCAAGGTACCTGAACCGTCTGGTTAACTCTCCTTGAGTGCTCTGGATAGGCTGCAAGTCTTCTGGCACACTGGGGTTTGATGTTAATCGTTTACCACTGTTATTTTATTTATTTGTCGGGTTCGAAATCCCAGCTGAGCCGTGAACGGCCAAATTCTAAAGGGCAAGTTCTACCTAAAGCCCAAGTTAAGCTAAATTAAAACTTACGGATTTGAGATCCTATTAGGTCCTACCTCAGGGTAACCTCAGGGTTGCTGACTCGATGCGGGCCTACCTTAGACCTTAAATTACATGAACTTAAAGTAAACAAAAGGGTACTATTTGTGGACTTCTTTCTGAACCTTGCAACAACAACGCAACCTGGACTATTGCACGATGCAACAATCATGTATCTAAACAACCAAACTGAATTGCAAGAGAGCTCTCTATCAAACCACACCTTTACGTACGACCTTCCACAAACGAGTAGAAAAGACGCGCAGCGTCCCAAAATGATGCCAACAGTGTGACCAAACAATGATGCCACAAGAGCTCAAAAATGCTAGCTCTAAATTAAATTAATTTTTCACTAACCTTACAATTGCGAAAAATGCTCTGTATGAATTGGTCCACAATTAACCCACCCCTTATATCTCCAGTCTAACTATAGAGTAGATCAAGTCTAGCCTAGAGGGGTCAGCCTAGAGATTCCGGAAATGGTCCAGAGCGGGCAGATAAATTGAGGTCCACAGTAGGATTCCTCACAAGAATTAGGTTAGGGCAATCTACCTTCACCTTTGTTAAGCTATGAGTTGATGCTGGGTCTTAGGCCACAATGTAGGCCTAACTTGTCTGACCCAGCTTAATTTAATGAGATTAACTTTGGTGTAAAAACTCAATTAGTCACTTACTTTTTGTTATCGGAGTGTCTCCCTCTCCGGTTATGTTTTCGAGAGCGCACTTGCTGGTACGTCCTCTCGCCCCGTTCTTCGTTTTCGTTCCCCTTTGTTCTCCTCTTCGCGGGGCTTTCGTACCAGCGTTGTCTTGGTTTATTCCTCGGTTGGTTTGAGCGGTAATGTATCTCCACTACCGAGCACGCTCCTCCCACACAGTATATAAATACTAGTGTGGAGAATAACTCTGGTGAGCAACCAATTGGTTTCATCCACCCAGTTATTGACATAAAAGGAATTTAATGATTGTTAGATTAACTACCTACCTACTCAGTGAACCATTTTCGTTACCTCCCAACTACCCACTCATCAGTTTTCCATATACTGGGGGCCCCGGGAGATAAAAATTTTGGTGTCATTGTCACCAATTTTTGTCTGAGTGTAGACTAGCTAACTATTTAACTGTAAATGCCTGTTAATCTGATTAACAGTGCCTATCCTCACCTTCTCATGGAGAAGGTGTAGCATTTAATTAGAAGAGAAAATATACATCCATAGGATGAAACTGTCTATGGTCTTTACCATAAGAAAAGAAAAAATGAAAGTTAGAAGATAAATTACAATTCCCCAGCATCTATTTTTTGTTGTAAAAATAGTCGCGCTTTTAATGCTGTTTGTCGCTGAGGTCTTGTGTCTGTCAATGTTGTAGTAGGATGCGTTACCACTCCTACTGTCAAAGGAATAGTTACTGGAAGTTCAGTGTCTCCAGTTGTTACTGTCAGTGGAGAAGGTTCTCCAAAGTCCATTGTTTTGGGTCCAGACTCTAAAGGGTACAAAAGAGAAATGTCTCTTGTTGTGTCACCCGTTGAAGTCCTTAATTTGACCACTCTTGTTACCCCATCTGCCCCTGGTCTGAGTTCTGAAACTCTAGCCAGAGGCCAGTTTTGTCTTGGAGTACTGTCATGTATGAGAACAAGGTCCCCTACCTTAATTGTGTCAGACCAATCCTTCTTAGTCATTTGTTTATGTCTCTCCTTAGACCCATCAAGTACTCAGTTTTCCACTGTTTAATGAAATGAGCTTTAACTCTAGTTAAATGTTGTAACTTAGTCTGGAGCTCATCATGTCGTTGAGTCCAGTTTGGGTCTTCTGAAGAGTCTATATTGTAGTCCGGCAGGAGACTAACTTGTTCTCCCGAATCAAATGATTTGGAGTTAATGGTTCTGGGTCATTAATGTTGTCACTCACATAAGTGAGTGGTCTATTGTTAATGATGTTCTCAATCTCAGCCAGGAGAGTGAGTAACCCAAATAAGTGTATCTGTTTTTGCCAATTGCTTTCTTCAAGCAATTCTTTACTGTCTGTATATTCCTCTCCCAGATAGAACCATACCAAGGAGAGGCAACCGGAATATACTTCCACTTTATGTTTGTATTTTGTATATATAATTGTGTGATTTCATTGCTTAACAAGTCGTGGATGACTTGTTCACCAGCTTTGAAATATGTAGCATTGTCAGTCCAAACTGTCTTGGGTACTGAATGTCGTGCACAGAATCTCTTAAAGACAGCAACAAAAGATTCTGCTGTTAGGTCCTCCACAACATCCAAATAAACAGCTCGTGAGGCTGCACATGTAAACAGTACAATGTACATTTTTTGTTCA
Organism: Bathynomus jamesi; assembly: GCA_023014485.1. Lineage (NCBI taxonomy): Eukaryota > Metazoa > Arthropoda > Malacostraca > Isopoda > Cirolanidae > Bathynomus > Bathynomus jamesi. Next base: position 305,986 of record JAJOZX010002550.1, on the reverse strand, counting down.
GTGTCACCCACCCCTACAGTCAATGCTCCTGTATAGTCAATGCCTACAGTCTCAAAGGGTCTGTTGAGAGTAACTCTCTCCTCTGGCAAAGCAGGAGGATTTGGTTTCCTATAGGGCCTAGCATGAATACGCCTACATGTAACACACTCACTCAGGACTGTTTTAACAGTGATCCTTCCCTTGGGTATCCAATAAGTTTTTCTTAATGTAGTTAGTGTCTGTGGTACCCCCATATGATATACATCATTGTGTTTTCCTGATTATTAATGTTGTCAAATAGCTAAATCTAGGTAAAAGGATTGGATTTTGCTTTTGTATGACAGTTTTGATTTGTCTAATCTCCCTTTACACCTTAGAAGGCCTTCCTCATCCCTGAACAAGTTTAGATCCACAACTACTGATGGTACAGGTTCTTTTGTTTGTTTCCCATTAGTTAAGAAATCTAACTCTTTATTGTACTCTTTTTGTTGGGCTTGGCCTATCCAGTATTGGGTTGCAACCTCTGTATAATTATGATTATTTTTATTTAGCTGTTTGTTAATTGTAGCTAAACAGTTGTGAGCAAACCTCAAACAGTAGGCTGTCACCCTAACAAGTTTGTTGAAATCAGAATACTTTTCATAATTAGTGATTGGTTCAACCTTTTCATTTGAAAAGATTAAATTTAATGTCAAGTTAACTTGTTCCACAGGCCATTGGTCTGTATTACAGAGCCACTTAGGTCCCATAAACCAAGTTTTGTTTGACTTCAACAACTTGTAGGATAAACCTCTGGTCAGAAAGTCTGCTGGATTCTGTTTAGTTGGAACATAGTGAAAGTTTACTTGTAGGCTTTCATTAGCGTCAGCTATTTCTTTTAGCCTATTTCTTACAAAGATATTCTTACTATTAATGCTATCATTCCGTATCCATGCAAGACAAATCTGACTGTCAAGCCAGACGTGGATATTAGTTATGAACACATCATAGTAAGCATCCTTAAGCAATGAAATGGTTTTAATGGCTAATGTAGCAGCCAATAGTTCCAATTGAGGTATGGTTCGGGTAGGTTTGAGAGGTGCAACTTTCCCTTTGGCATAAATTAGATGACTTTCTGTAGGGCTTACAAGATACGCACAGCACCCATAAGCTTGTGTGCTTGCATCAGCAAACACATGAAGCCTCTGGGGCTTATCCCTAAACCCACAGCACCTTTGAATTTTAATGTTCTGCACTTTTGTTAAATCAGTAGCTAACTTCTTCCAAGATTTTTGATTTTCATTTGTTATTGGATCATCCCACCCAACATTTGTCCTCCAAATTTCTTGGAGGAGAATCTTTGATTTTATTGTTGAAGGCAGGAATAGACCCATAGGATCAAAAATTTTGGAAGCCTCTGATAATATTTGTCTTTTAGTATTTGCTTCCTCATCAAGTTTAAAACCTTTAGTACAGATTGAATCATGACTGTTAGAAGTTGCATCCAAATACCAGTTCATACCTAAAGTTTTAACTCTGTCTGATGGCTCAGTAAGACCATTATTATCTTTTAAAATCCTTTTGTTTAAATCCTCATTATTTGAAATCCACTCTCTAAGTTCAAAGTTACCTTGTTGCATAATGTTTTGAGAGTGTTCATAGACTTCAGATAATTCAGATTTTGTTGTCGTTGAGCCTATTAGATTGTCTACGTAAAAATGTTCCTTAAGGAAGTTCAATGTTAGAGAGTTATTAAACTGGTTTAAATGATGTTTAATTGTCAATGCTAATAGGCTAGGTGAGCAATTGGCTCCAAACAACACAACATTAAATCTATAGGTTATGAACCCTTTATTCAAATCAAATGGATCCTTGAACCATAAGAACCTAAGTTGGTTATCATATTCATTTTTAAGATTTATTCTCAAAAATGCCTTCGAAATGTCACTTTGTACAGCATATTTGTCTAACCTGAACCTCAGTAAGATCTTCACAAGGTCAGAAATGAGATTAGGACCCTCAATCAAGCAATCATTCAAACTGTGTTTATCACTGTCTTTGAGGCTACAATTATATACTACTCTGAGTTTTGTTGTTGGGGCATCTTGTCGATAAACCCCCCTGTGGGTTAAATAATGACAACCATCTTTTTTAAAAGGGTTATCTGTTACTTCTTCAATGAAGCCTTTCTGTAGCTGTTCTTTGAAGACATCATTATATATTTTTACATTATTTTCTTGTTTGAGTTTTTTCATTACTTTATATAAATGTCCTTTAGCTACTTTGAGATTATCTCTTAAAGTTGGACAATTTATTTTCCAAGGTAACTCAATAAAATAACTATTGTCTTTACACTGAATGGTGTCTTCAAATCTTTCTACCATTAACTGATCTTCTGAAGTTTGATGTGTGTCATGTATACCCACAGATTCTAGCAACCATAAAGTTTGAATTGCCTCATCCAAAGTTTCATTTGATAATGATGAATTAATGTTCTCAGTTGAGATAATATTATTCAAAGTGTTGCTATTCTTACAGGTGTTATGTAGGACTGAGTTGAGGCACATAGTATTTGTTGGTCATGCACTGTTTTGGTTTAGGTCTAGGTTGTATTCTGATAGGTCACCCAAAGGGGCTATCCCTGATGGAGTCTGAATAGCTATACCATTACCTATCTCTACTATGCCCTTATGAATAAGATTAATATAATCTGCCCCTATTAGCATTTCAATGTTAGCTATTGTGTTGTTAGTGATATGTCTATCAGCTATTTTGTAGTGTTTTTTCAAATGATTTATGGTTTGTTCTAGTTTGGGTATAACCAGTTTGTTTTGTCCTACTTTAGAAATAATAACTGCTTCAATTTTCTTGAATTTACTTTCTAAATGTAGTTCCAGGTCAATTGTCTTATAGCTATTTTTGTCCGAGTTATCCTTAACAAAGGACGCAATATTGAGGTTTTGTTCATTCGGGTTTGGTGTCAAACCCAATTTATTAACTACATTTTTTGAAACAAATGTTTGTTGAGAACAACAGTCTATAAGACATCTCACTGGAGTGGTACTACCCTCACTATTCACTAAGTCCAAAGTAATAGTTGGTAAAAGAATCTCAGTGTTTCTTGTTATATTGTTTGAACAAGCAGAATGTCCCATGAAAGTGGCATTTTCTTGATTACCTTTGTTTGGGGGAGGTATCTTTTGAGTTTGAGTACTATTATTTGGACACTTTGGTGAATCACACATTGATGAGACATGTCGTAAACTTTTACAAAACTTACACTTGAATCTTAACCTAGATTTACAGTCTTTCTTATAATGTCCCTGGCCAGTACACTTTTTACACAGGTTCAACTGTTCACATCTTTTAGCCCTTTGGTTAAAATCTGAATATTTGTCACACCCAGTACTACTGTGTTCATTACTTGCGCAAAATTTGCAATATGGTGTGTAAGTTGAGGCAGCAGTTACATTAAAGTTCTGTAATGTAGGTGTTCGTGTTTTGTAGTTGGTCACATTTGATTCTACAGTATCAAGTTTTGTCTGTTTGGCTGTAGCTAGTTGGTCTCTGGGAACAGTCTTTGGTTTATCCATAGTCTGGGTCTTATGTGTTGGAAAATCTCTCAAGTTGTAATTAGTTAGGATATTGGGGAAGTGTTGTCTTATTTGTGCTAAATTAGGATAATTTTCTCCCGTCTTTAGAATTAAATTATCTTTAACCCTCGAAGGAAGGCACCTAAGTACTATGCTTTGTATAAGCCAAGATGAAGTTTTAATATCTATCTCATTGCTAACCAGTTGTCCTATAATAGCTTCTAATTTTGTATAAAAATTTTCCATATCACTATGGTTATTTTATGGGTGCAAATTCAAAAATTTGTTGAGATAATTCATATATAATCACATCTTTAAACGTAATTACGTTTTAAAAGATCAATAGCTACTTCATATGAATCCCCTACGGCTGGTAAATAGGCTATCAGGTTATAGGCTGGGCCTTTAAGGGAACTAGTTAAGTAACTAAACTTTTCAACAGTTGAAATATAAGGTTTATTACCTATTAAATTCTCAAATTTGTCAATGAAAGATGGGAATTGTACCGTGTCCCCTTCAAATGTTGGTATTTGCAAAATGGGTAACTGAGCCCTCAATTCTTGTGACTCAGGATTTTGCATGCCACTTAAATTTTGTTGAAGGTTAGCCCTACTTTGATTAAAATCAGAATTAGGTTTTTTTGGTGTTAAGTCAGTCAACCGAGACCGTAGTTCCCTTATTTGCTGTTCAATTGAGCTTACCTGATCATCATCATCAGCGTAAAGGTCTACCAATTGTTCTTCAGCCATTTCGGATTCAACTAACTCTGAAATACTCTCATTAATGGCTATTATTTCCTTCTTTTTAATTTCTAATTTAATAATTACACACTCTATATTTTTCTTACCTGGTTGTGTAATATTGTTAAAAGTGTTCACAGCCTTTGTAACAGCTCCCAACTTTGCCCCCCTTTTCTTTTTTAACTTTTTCAATTCTGCACTGTCCATGTCTAAGTCAAAATTGTTTAACTGGGGATCGTAATGAAATAGAGGACAAGAAGAAATTACCAGAGAAGAGAGAGCACAGACAAAACAGTCAAGTTCAAATTTGGTTTAATCCCCCCCAAGTACTTGTGTGTCACTCAGGTCTAAGCTTATAAGAGAATGAGACTCCTTTAATGTAAATGTTTCCTAGTTAGGCCCTAGGTTGTAGACCTAATTAGGCTTGCTCAGGTTAGGCTTAGGCTAGACTATTTAGCCTAATTCTGCAATTTTTGTTAAGTAAGCTTAAGGTTTGTAAATTCCCCACACACGGACCACCAATGCGAAAAATGCTCTGTATGAATTGGTCCACAATTAACCCACCCCTTATATCTCCAGTCTAACTATAGAGTAGATCAAGTCTAGCCTAGAGGGGTCAGCCTAGAGATTCCGGAAATGGTCCAGAGCGGGCAGATAAATTGAGGTCCACAGTAGGATTCCTCACAAGAATTAGGTTAGGGCAATCTACCTTCACCTTTGTTAAGCTATGAGTTGATGCTGGGTCTTAGGCCACAATGTAGGCCTAACTTGTCTGACCCAGCTTAATTTAATGAGATTAACTTTGGTGTAAAAACTCAATTAGTCACTTACTTTTTGTTATCGGAGTGTCTCCCTTCTCCGGTTATGTTTTCGAGAGCGCACTTTGCTGGTACGTCCTCTCGCCCCGTTCTTCGTTTTCGTTCCCCCTTTGTTCTCCTCTTCGCGGGGCTTTCGTACCAGCGTTGTCTTGGTTTATTCCTCGGTTGGTTGAGCGGTAATGTATCTCCACTACCGAGCACGCTCCTCCCACACAGTATATAAATACTAGTGTGGAGAATAACTCTGGTGAGCAACCAATTGGTTTCATCCACCCAGTTATTGACATAAAAGGAATTTAATGATTGTTAGATTAACTACCTACCTACTCAGTGAACCATTTTCGTTACCTCCCAACTACCCACTCATCAGTTTTCCATACAATTATGAGATGGATATATATACACACCTTAACTTAATATATATACGAGCAATGCTGCATCAATCAGCTTAGTCATCGTATCGCCTTGGGGCAACAATGGTTCTTCCTCTTCTAGATTTTCTAACACTCCCCACCGAAGAGGCATTGTTGTCATTACCTTCTGCAAGGTTAGCCAAGCCTTCTTCATGAGGCTGTAACTCATCTTGACTATCTGTGTTTTTGCTGATTTCTAAAGCATAGAGTTTTTGTATAGGTCTCTTTAACTTTCCTCCTGAAGTCTGTACCAGTGCAGACCTAACTAAATTGTCTTTGCCAACAAACAACTCTTCAATTATGCCAAGCTTCCAGCATTGCCTTGGTCTTTCATCCCCAATCATTACTCTCCCACCTTGATACAATTTGCATTGGAGCCCTTTACCTTGCCTGATGGGTAATAATTGAGTTCTGGCAAGTATTCCATCTGCCACCTCTTCCATAACTGATCTTGTAGCTCTTCAAGGTACCTGAACCGTCTGGTTAACTCTCCTTGAGTGCTCTGGATAGGCTGCAAGTCTTCTGGCACACTGGGGTTTGATGTTAATCGTTTACCACAAAGAAAATGATTTGGTGTCAATGGCTCTGCATCCTGCCTACTGTTGTAAACAAAAGTGATAGGCCTACTGTTCACCATTGCTTCTACTTCACATAAAACAGTAGAGAATTCTTGTTTGCTCAAATGAGCATTAGCTAAAAGTTTCTTTAATGGACACTTTACACTTCTCACTAGCCTTTCCCAAAATCCTCCCCACCATGGTGCTCTCTCAACAATAAACTCCCACTGTACCCCTTGGTGTGAAAAGTAGGATTGGAATCCTTCCTCTTTTAGCAAGGACCAAATTTCTTGGAGTTCCTTTGCAGCCTTTTTGAAGGTTTTTGCATTATCTGATATGATTTTATTTGGGAAACCCCTTCTGTTCACAAACCTTTTAAAGGCCAAAAGAAATACATCACTACTTAAGTTGCTTACCAACTCCAAATGGATTGCTCTGGTGGTAGCACAGGTGAAAAGACATATATAACCTTTGTTAGACTCACCCTCGCTCATACACATAGACTGGCCCTGCAAAGTCTACTCCCACTACATCAAATGGGGCAGTATAGACACACCGTTCTCTTGGAAGTGGAGCCACGTTTTCATAATAAGGCTTTGCACTCCAACGCTTGCAAACCACACATTTATGCAAGACCTTTTTCACTACTTGTCTAATTTTGAGAATCCAAAATTGTTGTCTAATCTCTATTATCACTTCTCTAACTCCAGCATGTAACAGCTTATGATGAGTATCCAGGATCAAAAGGTCCACAAAGTGCCCCCCAGAAGGTGGCAAAATTGGATGTCTTTTCTCCTCTGGAAGCCCAGAAAACTGTAGTCTACCTCCTACTCTCAATAAATCCTGGTCCAAAAACACATCCAAACCCTTGAGCGCAGAATGTGTTGGTAGAACCTGTAATGGATGGCTGGTGAGCAATTCCCGCTCTTCACCAAATTTTTCCTTCTGCGCATATACCACCCAGTATTTCCTGGCTTGCTGAATCTCATTACTGTTCAGAATTCCTTCCCTTCTTGTTTCTCCCTTAATGTTGTTGGTAAATCTATATATCCATGCTGTCACTCTTAACAATCTTTTCAGACTGCTAATGTCCTCAAGCCTCAATATGGGGTCCTGCTGCATAACTTGACAACTGTTCACAGCGCATTTTCTCACCTCACTCACCCATGCTTCTTCAGCCTGGCATTCTCCTACAACAGGCTGATTAGAAGGCCAGTTTTCACTTCCAAGTTTTAGCCACTCTGGCCCATTCCACCACAAACTTGATTGTGAAAGATCTTTCACCGAAATTCCTCGTGTTGGTAAATCAGCGGGGTTTTGGATGCCTGGACAATGCTTCCATTGCTTGGGATCTGTGTGCGCTTGAATTTCCTCCACCCTATTGGCAACAAATGGTTTCCATTTCCTTGCCTGACTTCTTAACCAGTGCCAAACTATAGTGGAGTCTGTCCAATAATAGCTTGGAATTTCATAGAGGGCCAAAGACTTTCGCACTGTAATTGCAAGCCGACTAGCAATAACGGCACCCATCAATTCCAACCTTGGAACAGAAAGCCTTTTCAAAGGTGCTACTCTACTCTTTGCAGCAACCAACCTGCAACTTACTTCTTCTTGCAATGCGCCTCTTATATAAATACAAGTTGCATAGGCTTCCTCACTTGCATCACAAAAGATGTGCAGCTCCAAATTGTCTGGACTATTGTTCAACTCTCCAAAGTACCATCTTGGGATTTCAATGTCTCCAAGATGTGCCAATTCTTTGAACCAATATTTCCACCTTACCACCATATGATCAGATAACTCTTGGTCCCAACCAAGTCCAATTTCTCAGAGGCTCTGAAACCAAATTTTTGACTTTATCACAAATGGAGCCAGGAATCCAAGAGGATCAAAGACCTTCGAAGCCAAACTAAGAGCTGTACGTTTTGTCCACCTTGTCTCATTCTCGGCCAGCTCTACTAAAGATTTCCCATTGAAGGTAAACAAATCATCATCTTGCTGCCAAACGATGCCTAGCACCTTTGCGTCTATTGCCCACAACTCCTTAATACCAGAATCCTCAATACTTTATGCTGCATCAGGTACTACAGAGGAATGACTCATAAACTCTTGTAATTGCGAATGATTGGTCTGCCATTTTCTGAGCTCCATGCCAGCCTCCCTCATTATAGCTCTAGCCTCCATGAATATCTGTTTAGCCATTTCTGTATTATCCACGGAACATAGCAAATCATCAACATAAAAATTTTTCCTTATGTGTTCAATAGTGTTAGGATAGACTTCAGAATATTTCTTAAATGGTACTGCATAGTAGCTGCCAACAGAAATGGACTAGAGCTGAGGCCAAACAACACTGACTTCATTCTATATGCTTGAACCTTAGGTTCATTTTCCAACAAGTCTTTCGTATCCACCCACAGATACCTTACTGCATCTCTGTCCTCTGGTTTTAACTTTATCCGCAAAAAGGCTTGCTTCACATCTGCAGTCAATGCTACTCTACCAAACCTGAATCTCAGTAACAAGGAAAATAAATCTGCATTTAAATTTGGCCCAGCATCCAAACAGTCATTCAAGGACACACCACCTTTGTCCTTGGCTGAGCCATCAAAAACTACTCTCAGTTTGGTGGTAGTTTTGTCTCGCCGTACCACTGCATGGTGTGGCAGATAATGTGCCTCCTGGCTCACCAGCTCACCTTGCACCCTTTCAGCATAGCCCTCCCTTACATAACTTAGGATGGCCTCATCGTATTCAATTAACAACTCCTCATTTTTTCTTAGCCTGTACAATGAAGTCTCCAACTTCCGATTAGCTAGCTGAAGGTTTGAACCGGGTTTGCAAGAATCCTTCCATGGTGTTAGAAAATCTAGAAGAGGAAGAACCATTGTTGTCCCAAGGCGATACGATGACTAAGCTGATTGATGCAGCATTGCTTGTATATATATTAAGTTAAGGTGTGTATATATATCCATCTCATAATTGTAAGGTTAGTGAAAAATTAATTTAATTTAGAGCTAGCATTTTTGAGCTCCTGTGGCATCATTGTTTGGTCACACTGTTGGCATCATTTTGGGACGCTGCGCGTCTTTTCTACTCGTTTGTGGAAGGTCGTACGTAAAGGTGTGGTTTGATAGAGAGCTCTCTTGCATTTCAGTTTGGTTGTTTAGATACATGATTATTGCATCGTGCAATAGTCCAGGTTGCGTTGTTGTTGCAAGGTTCAGAAAGAAGACCACAAATAGTACCCTTTTGTTTACTTTAAGTTCATGTAATTTAAGGTCTAAGGTAGGCCCGCATCGAGTCAGCAACCCTGAGGTTACCCTGAGGTACGACCTAATAGGATCTCAAATCCGTAAGTTTTAATTTAGCTTAACTTGGGCTTTAGGTAGAACTTGCCCTTTAGAATTTGGCCGTTCACGGCTCAGCTGGGATTTCGAACCCGACAAATAAATAAAATAACATGGTCCTTCAGAACCGGATTTCTACCCCAAGACTGAGTCAGTGACCATTTTTCGGCAAAGTTCTGATTGTGCAAATTATATCCCAAGTTAGGCCTAGACGGGTTGAGTATTATTGAGTTAAGGTCCCAGGGTAAAAAGTTTGGTCGCCCAATTGCGAAACTTGGCCAGTCGTCTGTCGTTTTTTGGCCTACATTTTTTCCGGTTTGGTTAATTTTGGGTCATTATTGAATTAAGGTCCTGGGGTGGAAAATTTGGTATTCCATACTGGTGTTTGGTTAGTACCCCACCCAGCAATTCAGTTTATTTGAAAGTAAAATTTGCGTTTGATCAGTTTGGTTAAGTATTTCTGCCAATTCAGCTCATTTGGTATTGAGCGCAAGGGTTGTTTACATTGAAGATGAGTGCATCTGAATTGAACAAATTTATAAAAAGGAGAAGTGCCTACAAAGGTCTAATTACAAAGGTCATTGCCACTATAGATTCTGCCATAGAGCAAGAGGATTTACGCTTAGTGACTGCGCAGCTTGCCATATTAGAAACTAAAAAGGTTGCTCTAAGTGAGGTAAATGTTAAAATTGAGGCTCTTATAGAAGAGGATGAAATAGAAAATAACATAATTTACTTTGAAGAGATTATTGATGATATGATTAACGTAGGCCTCCGAGCAAAAGAGTTTAGCAGCTCAGTACAGTTAGAGACCAGGTCTAATAATGAAACACAACACTCAACAAATGATGCTTGTGAAGTTAAGGTTAACAGATCTGTAGTTCAATTACCGAGGCTTGTACTCAAAACATTTTCTGGGAGTATTCAGGAATGGCAAGGATGGGCAGACAGTTTTCAATCAGCAGTTCATTCTAGTCAAGTGTTAAGTGCCGTGGAGAAGTTTAATTATTTGCGGTCCCTCTTGGAAGGGGAGGCAGCAAAGACTATAGCAGGATTAGCATTAACAGAGGCTAATTATAATGTGGCTTGGGATATATTAAAGAAACGGTTTGGTAAGCCAGAGATCTTAATTAAAAGCCACCTCCGTGCACTTTTAGCTATACCTCCTGTTAATAATCCTAATAGTGTCAAGGAGTTACGGCAGTTATATGATGAATTTGAAATTAGAACTAGGTCCCTGGACAACTTGGGTGTAGGAATGGAAAAGTATGGTATAATGTTGGTTCCTACACTGGAGTCTAAATTGCCTAGCTCAATTTTGCTTGAATTAAGTAGGGGACACTCTGCAGAACATGTGTACATCCCCCTTCAGCAGATGTTAAGTCTTTTAGGCACAGAATTAGCAAGACGAGAGGGAGTTGAGTTTGCACAATGGGATGGTAAACAAGGGACAAAGGCAGGCACAGCACCAAAGTTTCTACAAAAAGGAATAGCCCAGGTACAGTGTCAGCTCTACATGCCTCCTCTGAGAATAATTAAAGGGAATCAAGGAATGCATATTTTGCGAAGGCAACCACAAGTCATATAAATGTGAGGTGGCTGAGGCCTTACCCTTTGAGGAGAGAAAGGACAGGGTAACTAAGTCCACCGCATGTTTTAAATGTTTTTTGAAAGGTCATAGAGCAAGGTTTTGTAAGTTTAAAATTTTGTGCAAAAAATGTCATGGTAGGCATCAGCCATTATTGTGTGAAAACACTTAGTAGGCCTACCCCAGAAGTAGAGACATCAGTGGCACATGCCACTGCTATGCAAGGGAGTAAAAGTAAAGGGGGATTATTGCAAACAACTGCAGCCTTATTAATTGGGAATGAGGGAGAAGCTACTGTAAGAGTGTGTTTGATAGTGGTAGCCAGTGTAGTTTTATTAAGACCAGAATTTCCAGAAAATTGAAGTTTAAAGAACTTAAGAGGGAAAATTTAAGAATTTCTGGGTTTGGGGGTTCCGTTCAAAACCGAACCAAATTTAAGAAGATAGAAGTTCTGGTTAAAGGGTTGTTACCGCAAAGTCCCACTATCAAGATCCAAGCTGTAGAGATTGAGGAACTTTGTGCTCCAGTCACTACTTGTTTAGATATGGCATGTGTCCAAGAATTGCAAGTTAAAGGAATTAATTTGGGCAATAATAAGTTTGAGGGAACAGAAGATATTAGTCTTTTGATTGGAGCTGACTATTATTGGATTTCATCACTGGTAATATTGTCCGTACATCTCAAGGCCCAGTAGCTATTGAAAGTAAGCTAGGCTGGATGCTACATGGTAGTTATTGCAATGAAATGGAAGTTAAGGCTCTTTTTGTTAAGATTGAGGAGAACAGCCATGGTCTGGAAAGGCATTTGAAAGCGTTTTGGGAACTTGAATCTATTGTATAAAGGACAACCAGGCAAGTACAGTGAACAATGATGTTTTAGAGCAATTTGAAAAAGGGATTGGGTTTAGAGATGGTTGCTATGAAGTTGGCCTACCATGGAAGGATTCTTGCAAACCCGGTTCAAACCTTCAGCTAGCTAATCGGAGGTTGGAGACTTCATTGTACAGGCTAAGAAAAAATGAGGAGTTGTTAATTGAATACGATGAGGCCATCCTAAGTTATGTAAGGGAGGGCTATGCTGAATGGGTGCAAGGTGAGCTGGTGAGCCAGGAGGCACATTATCTGCCACACCATGCAGTGGTACGGCGAGACAAAACTACCACCAAACTGAGGGTAGTTTTTGATGGCTCAGCCAAGGACAAAGGTGGTGTGTCCTTGAATGACTGTTTGGATGCTGGGCCAAATTTAAATGCAGATTTATTTTCCTTGTTACTGAGATTCAGGTTTGGTAGAGTAGCATTGACTGCAGATGTGAAGCAAGCCTTTTTGCGGATAAAGTTAAAACCAGAGGACAGAGATGCAGTAAGGTATCTGTGGGTGGATACGAAAGACTTGTTGGAAAATGAACCTAAGGTTCAAGCATATAGAATGAAGTCAGTGTTGTTTGGCCTCAGCTCTAGTCCATTTCTGTTGGCAGCTACTATGCAGTACCATTTTAAGAAATATTCTGAAGTCTATCCTAACACTATTGAACACATAAGGAAAAATTTTTATGTTGATGATTTGCTATGTTCCGTGGATAATACAGAAATGGCTAAACAGATATTCATGGAGGCTAGAGCTATAATGAGGGAGGCTGGCATGGAGCTCAGAAAATGGCAGACCAATCATTCGCAATTACAAGAGTTTATGAGTCATTCCTCTGTAGTACCTGATGCAGCAGAAAGTATTGAGGATTCTGGTATTAAGGAGTTGTGGGCAATAGACGCAAAGGTGCTAGGCATCGTTTGGCAGCAAGATGATGATTTGTTTACCTTCAATGGGAAATCTTTAGTAGAGCTGGCCGAGAATGAGAACAAGGTGACAAAACGTACAGCTCTTAGTTTGGCTTCGAAGGTCTTTGATCCTCTTGGATTCCTGGCTCCATTTGTGATAAAGTCAAAAATTGGTTTCAGAGCCTCTGGGAAATTGGACTTGGTTGGGACCAAGAGTTACCTGATCATATGGTGGTAAGGTGGAAATATTGGTTTAAAGAATTGGCACATCTTGGAGACATTGAAATCCAAGATGGTACTTTGGAGAGTTGAACAATAGTCAGACAATTTGGAGCTGCACATCTTTTGTGATGCAAGTGAGGAAGCCTATGCAACTTGTTTTATATAAGAGCGCATTGCAAGAAGAAGTAGTTGCAGGTTGGTTGCTGCAAAGAGTAGAGTAGCACCTTTGAAAAGACTTTCTGTTCCAAGGTTGGAATTGATGGGTGCCGATTGCTAGTCGGCTTGCAATTACAGTGCGAAAGTCTTTGGCCCTCTATGAAATTCCAAGCTATTATTGGACAGACTCCACTATAGTTTGGCACTGGTTAACAAGTCAGGCAAGGAAATGGAAACCATTTGTTGCCAATAGGGTGGAGGAAATTCAAGCGCACACAGATCCCAAGCAATGGAAGCATTGTCCAGGCATCCAAAACCCCTGATTTACCAACACGAGGAATTTCGGTGAAAGATCTTTCACAATCAAGTTTGTGGTGGAATGGGCCAGAGTGGCTAAAACTTGGAAGTGAAAACTGGCCTTCTAATCAGCCTGTTGTAGGAGAATGCCAGGCTGAAGAAGCATGGGTGAGTGAGGTGAGAAAAGCGCTGTGAACAGTTGTCAAGTTATGCAGCAGGACTCCATATTGAGGCTTGAGGACATTAGCAGTCTGAAAAAGATTGTTAAGAGTGACAGCATGGATATATAGATTTACCAACAACATTAAGGGAGAAACAAGAAGGGAAGGAATTCTGAACAGTAATGAGATTCAGCAAGCCAGGAAATACTGGGTGGTATATGCGCAGAAGGAAAATTTGGTGAAGAGCGGGAATTGCTCACCAGCCATCCATTACAGGTTCTACCAACACATTCTGCGCTCAAGGGTTTGGATGTGTTTTGGATCAGGATTTATTGAGAGTAGGAGGTAGACTACAGTTTTCTGGGCTTCCAAGGAGAAAAGACATCCAATTTTGCTACCTTCTGGGGGCACTTTGTGGACCTTTTGATCCGGATACTCATCATAGCTGTTACATGCTGGAGTAGAGAAGTGATAATAGAGATTAGACAACAATTTTGGGATTCTCAAAATTAGACAAGTAGTGAAAAAGGTCTTGCATAAATGTGTGGTTTGCAAGCGTTGGAGTGCAAAGCTTTATTATGAAAAGGTGGCTCCACTTCCAAGAGAACGGTGTGTCTATATCCCCATTTGATGTGGTGGGAGTAGACTTTGCAGCGGCCAGTCTATGTGTATGAGCGAGGGAGTCTAACAAGGTTATATATGTCTTCACCTGTGCTACCACCAGAGCAATCCATTTGGATTTGGTAAGCAAACTTAAGTAGTGATGTATTTCTTTTGGCCTTTAAAAGTTTGTGAACAGAAGGGGTTCCCAAATAAAATCATATCAGATAATGCAAAAACCTTCAAAAAGGCTGCAAAGGAACTCAAGAAATTGGTCCTTGCTAAAAGAGGAAGGATTCATCCTACTTTCACACCAAGGGGTACAGTGGGAGTTTATTGTTGAGAGGCACCATGGTGGGGGGATTTTGAGAAAGGCTAGTGAGAAGTGTAAAGTGTCCATTAAAGAAACTTTAGCTAATGCTCATTTGAGCAAACAAGATTCTCTACTGTTTATGTGAAGTAGAAGCAATGGTGAACAGTAGGCCTATCACTTTTGTTACAACAGAGGCAGGATGCAGAGCCATGACACCAAATCATTTTCTTTGTGGTAAACGATTAACATCAAAACCCCAGTGTGCCAGAAGACTTGCAGCCTATCCAGAGCACTCAAGGAGAGTTAACCAGGACGGTTCAGGTACCTGAAGAGCTACAAGATCAGTTATGGAAGACGGTGGCAGATGGATACTTTGCCAGAACTCAATTATTACCCATCAGGCAAGGTAAAGGCCAATGCAAATTGTATCAAGGTGGGAGAAGTGGTAATGATTGGGGATGAAAGACCAAGGCAATGCTGGAAGCTGGCATAATTGAAGAGTTGTTGTTGGCAAAGACAATTTAGTTAGGTGCACTGGTAAGACTTCAGGAGGAAAGTTAAAGAGACCTATACAAAAACTCTATGCTTTAGAAATCAGCAAAACACAGATAGTCAAGATGAAACATTTGAGTTACAGCCTCATGAAGAAGGCTTGGCTAACCTTGCAGAAGGTAATGACAACAATGCCTCTTCGGTGGGGAGTAGTTAGAAAATCTAGAAGAGGAAGAACCATTGTTGTCCCAAGGCGATACGATGACTAAGCTGATTGATGTAGCATTGCTTGTATATATATTAAGTTAAGGTGTGTATATATATCCATCTCATAATTGTAAGGTTAGTGAAAAATTAATTTAATTTAGAGCTAGCATTTTTGAGCTCTTGTGGCATCATTGTTTGGTCACACTGTTGGCATCATTTTGGGACGCTGCGCGTCTTTTTCTACTCGTTTGTGGAAGGTCGTACGAAAGGTGTGGTTTGATAGAGAGCTCTCTTGCATTCAGTTTGGTTGTTTAGATACATGATTATTGCATCGTGCAATAGTCCAGGTTGCGTTGTTGTTGCAAGGTTCAGAAAGAAGACCACAAATATACCCTTTTGTTTACTTAAGTTCATGTAATTTAAGGTCTAAGGTAGGCCCGCATCGAGTCAGCAACCCTGAGGTTACCCTGAGGTACGACCTAATAGGATCTCAAATCCGTAAGTTTTAATTTAGCTTAACTTGGGCTTTAGGTAGAACTTGCCCTTTAGAATTTGGCCGTTCACGGCTCAGCTGGGATTTCGAACCCGACAAATAAATAAAATAACTGGTCCTTCAGAACCGGATTTCTACCCCAAGACTGAGTCAGTGACCATTTTTCGGCAAAGTTCTGATTGTGCAAATTATATCCCAAGTTAGGCCTAGACGGGTTGAGTATTATTGAGTTAAGGTCCCAGGGTAAAAAGTTTGGTCGCCCAATTGCGAAACTTGGCCAGTCGTCTGTCGTTTTTTGGCCTACATTTTTTCCGGTTTGGTTAATTTTGGGTCATATTGAATTAAGGTCCTGGGGTGGAAAATTTGGTATTCCATACTGGTGTTTGGTTAGTACCCCACCCAGCAATCAGTTTATTTGAAAGTAAAATTTGCGTTTGATCAGTTTGGTTAAGTATTTCTGCCAATTCAGCTCATTTGGTATGAGCGCAAGGGTTGTTTACATTGAAGATGAGTGCATCTGAATTGAACAAATTTATAAAAAGGAGAAGTGCCTACAAAGGTCTAATTACAAAGGTCATTGCCACTATAGATTCTGCCATAGAGCAAGAGGATTTACGCTTAGTGACTGCGCAGCTTGCCATATTAGAAACTAAAAAGGTTGCTCAAGTGAGGTAAATGTTAAAATTGAGGCTCTTATAGAAGAGGATGAAATAGAAAATAACATAATTTACTTTGAAGAGATTATTGATGATATGATTAACGTAGGCCTCCGAGCAAAAGAGTTTAGCAGCTCAGTACAGTTAGAGACCAGGTCTAATAATGAAACACAACACTCAACAAATGATGCTTGTGAAGTTAAGGTTAACAGATCTGTAGTTCAATTACCGAGGCTTGTACTCAAAACATTTTCTGGGAGTATTCAGGAATGGCAAGGATGGGCAGACAGTTTTCAATCAGCAGTTCATTCTAGTCAAGTGTTAAGTGCCGTGGAGAAGTTTAATTATTTGCGGTCCTCTTGGAAGGGAGGCAGCAAAGACTATAGCAGGATTAGCATTAACAGAGGCTAATTATAATGTGGCTTGGGATATATTAAAGAAAACGGTTTGGTAAGCCAGAGATCTTAATTAAAAGCCACCTCCGTGCACTTTTAGCTATACCTCCTGTTAATAATCTAATAGTGTCAAGGAGTTACGGCAGTTATATGATGAATTTGAAATTAGAACTAGGTCCCTGGACAACTTGGTGTAGAATGGAAAAGTATGGTATAATGTTGGTTCCTACACTGGAGTCTAAATTGCCTAGCTCAATTTGCTTGAATTAAGTAGGGGACACTCTGCAGAACATGTGTACATCCCCCTTCAGCAGATGTTAAGTCTTTTAGGCACAGAATTAGCAAGACGAGAGGGAGTTGAGTTTTGCACAATGGATGGTAAACAAGGGACAAAGGCAGGCACAGCACCAAAGTTTCTACAAAAAGAATAGCCCAGGTACAGTGTCAGCTCTACATGCCTCCTCTGAGAATAAATTAAAGGGAATCAAGGAATGCATATTTTGCGAAGGCAACCACAAGTATATAAATGTGAGGTGGCTGAGGCCTTACCCTTTGAGGAGAGAAAGGACAGGGTAAACTAAGTCCACCGCATGTTTTAAATGTTTTTTGAAAGGTCATAGAGCAAGGTTTGTAAGTTTAAAATTTTGTGCAAAAAATGTCATGGTAGGCATCAGCCATTATTGTGTGAAAACACTCTTAGTAGGCCTACCCCAGAAGTAGAGACATCAGTGGCACATGCCACTGCTATGCAAGGAGTAAAAGTAAAGGGGGATTATTGCAAACAACTGCAGCCTTATTAATTGGGAATGAGGGAGAAGCTACTGTAAGAGTGGTTTGATAGTGGTAGCCAGTGTAGTTTTATTAAGACCAGAATTTCCAGAAATTGAAGTTTAAAGAACTTAAGAGGGAAAATTTAAGAATTTCTGGGTTTGGGGTTCCGTTCAAAACCGAACCAAATTTAAGAAGATAGAAGTCTGGTTAAAGGGTTGTTACCGCAAAGTCCCACTATCAAGATCCAAGCTGTAGAGATTGAGGAACTTTGTGCTCCAGTCACTACTTGTTTAGATATGGCATGTGTCCAAGAATTGCAAGTTAAAGGAATTAATTTGGGCAATAATAAGTTTGAGGGAACAGAAGATATTAGTCTTTTGATTGGAGCTGACTATTATTGGGATTTCATCACTGGTAATATTGTCCGTACATCTCAAGGCCCAGTAGCTATTGAAAGTAAGCTAGGCTGGATGCTACATGGTAGTATTGCAATGAAATGGAAGTTAAGGCTCTTTGTTAAGATTGAGGAGAACAGCCATGGTCTGGAAAGGCATTTGAAAGCGTTTGGAACTTGAATCTATTGGTATAAAGGACAACCAGGCAAGTACAGTGAACATGATGTTTTAGAGCAATTTGAAAAAGGGATTGGGTTTAGAGATGGTTGCTATGAAGTGGCCTACCATGGAAGGATTCTTGCAAACCCGGTTCAAACCTTCAGCTAGCTAATCGGAGGTTGGAGACTTCATTGTACAGGCTAAGAAAAAATGAGAGTTGTTAATGAATACGATGAGGCCATCCTAAGTTATGTAAGGGAGGGCTATGCTGAATGGGTGCAGGTGAGCTGGTGAGCCAGGAGGCACATTATCTGCCACACCATGCAGTGGTACGGCGAGACAAAACTACCACCAAACTGAGGGTAGTTTTTGAGGGCTCAGCCAAGGACAAAGGTGGTGTGTCCTTGAATGACTGTTTGGATGCTGGGCCAAATTTAAATGCAGATTTATTTTCCTTGTTACTGAGATTCAGGTTTGGTAGAGTAGCATTGACTGCAGATGTGAAGCAAGCCTTTTGCGGATAAAGTTAAAACCAGAGGACAGAGATGCAGTAAGGTATCTGTGGGTGGATACGAAAGACTTGTTGGAAAATGAACCTAAGGTTCAAGCATATAGAATGAAGTCAGTGTTGTTTGGCCTCAGCTCTAGTCCATTCTGTTGCAGCTACTATGCAGTACCATTTTAAGAAATATTCTGAAGTCTATCATAACACTATTGAACACATAAGGAAAAATTTTTATGTTGATGATTTGCTATGTTCCGTGGATAATACAAATGGCTAAACAGATATTCATGGAGGCTAGAGCTATAATGGAGGGAGGCTGGCATATGGAGCTCAGAAAATGGCAGACCAATCATTCGCAATTACAAGAGTTTTAGTCATTCCTCTGTAGTACTGGTGCAGCAGAAAGTATTGAGGATTCTGGTATTAAGGAGTTGTGGGCAATAGACGCAAAGGTGCTAGGCATCGTTTGGCAGCAAGATGATGATTTTTTACCTTCAATGGGAAATCTTAGTAGAGCTGGCCGAGAATGAGACAAGGGGACAAACGTACAGCTCTTAGTTTGGCTTCGAAGGTCTTTGATCCTCTTGGATTCCTGGCTCCATTTGTGATAAAGTCAAAAATTTGGTTTTCAGAGCCTCTGGGAAATTGGACTTGGTTGGGACCAGAGTTACCTGATCATATGGTGGTAAGGTGGAAATATTGGTTTAAAGAATGGCACATCTTGGAGACATTGAAATCCCAAGATGGTACTTTGGAGAGTTGAACAATAGTCCAGACATTTGGAGCTGCACATCTTTTGTGATGCAAGTGAGGAAGCCTATGCAAACTTGTATTTATATAAGAGGCGCATTGCAAGAAGAAGTAAGTTGCAGGTTGGTTGCTGCAAAGAGTAGAGTAGCACCTTTGAAAAGACTTTCTGTTCCAAGGTTGGAATTGATGGGTGCCGTTATTGCTAGTCGGCTTGCAATTACAGTGCGAAAGTCTTTGGCCCTCTATGAAATTCCAAGCATATTGGACAGACTCCACTATAGTTTGGCACTGGTTAACAAGTCAGGCAAGGAAATGGAAACCATTTGTTGCCATAGGGTGGAGGAAATTCAAGCGCACACAGATCCCAAGCAATGGAAGCATTGTCCAGGCATCCAAAACCCCGCTGATTTACCAACACGAGGAATTTCGGGAAAGATCTTTCACAATCAAGTTTGTGGTGGAATGGGCCAGAGTGGCTAAAACTTGGAAGTTGAAAACTGGCCTTCTAATCAGCCTGTTGTAGGAGAATGCCAGGCTGAAGAAGCATGGGTGAGTGAGGTGAGAAAATGCGCTGTGAAACAGTTGTCAAGTTATGCAGCAGGACTCCATATTGAGGCTTGAGGACATTAGCAGTCTGAAAAGATTGTTAAGAGTGACAGCATGGATATATAGATTTACCAAAACATTAAGGGAGAAAACAAGAAGGGAAGGAATTCTGAACAGTAATGAGATTCAGCAAGCCAGGAATACTGGGTGGTATATGCGCAGAAGGAAAAATTTGGTGAAGAGCGGGAATTGCTCACCAGCCATCATTACAGGTTCTACCAACACATTCTGCGCTCAAGGGTTTGGATGTGTTTTTGGATCAGGATTTATTGAGAGTAGGAGGTAGACTACAGTTTTCTGGGCTTCCGAGGAGAAAAGACATCCAATTTTGCTACCTTCTGGGGGGCACTTTGTGGACTTTTGATCCTGGATACTCATCATAAGCTGTTACATGCTGGAGTTAGAGAAGTGATAATAGAGATTAGACAACAATTTTGGATTCTCAAAATTAGACAAGTAGTGAAAAAGGTCTTGCATAAATGTGTTTGCAAGCGTTGGAGTGCAAAGCTTTATTATGAAAAGGTGGCTCACTTCCAAGAGAACGGTGTGTCTATACTGCCCCATTTGATGTGGTGGGAGTAGACTTTGCAGGGCCAGTCTATGTGTATGAGCGAGGGGAGTCTAACAAAGGTTATATATGTCTTTTCACCTGTGCTACCACCAGAGCAATCCATTTGGAGTGGTAAGCAACTTAAGTAGTGATGTATTTCTTTTGGCCTTTAAAAGGTTTGTGAACAGAAGGGGTTTCCCAAATAAAATCATATCAGATAATGCAAAAACCTTCAAAAAGGCTGCAAAGGAACTCCAAGAAATTTGGTCCTTGCTAAAGAGGAAGGATTCCAATCCTACTTTTCACACCAAGGGGTACAGTGGGAGTTTATTGTTGAGAGAGCACCATGGTGGGGAGGATTTTGAGAAAGGCTAGTGAGAAGTGTAAGTGTCCATTAAGAAACGTTTTAGCTAATGCTCATTTGAGCAACAAAATTCTCTACTGTTTTATGTGAAGTAGAAGCAATGGTGACAGTAGGCCTATCACTTTTGTTTACAACAGTAGGCAGGATGCAGACCATTGACACCAAATCATTTTCTTTGTGGTAAACGATTAACATCAAACCCCAGTGTGCCAGAAGACTTGCAGCCTATCCAGAGCACTCAAGGAGAGTTAACCAGACGGTTCAGGTACCTTGAAGAGCTACAAGTCAGTTATGGAAGGTGGCAGATGGAATACTTGCCAGCTCAATTATTACCCATCAGGCAGGTAAAGGCTCCAATGCAAATTGTATCAAGGTGGGAGAAGTTTGTAATGATTGGGGATGAAGACAAGGCAATGCTGGAAGCTTGGCATAATTGAAGAGTTGTTTGTTGGCAAAGACAATTTAGTTTAGGTCTGCACTGGTAAAGACTTCAGGAGGAAAGTTAAGAGACCTATACAAAACTCTATGCTTTAGAAATCAGCAAAAACACAGATAGTCAAGATGAAACATTTGAGTTACAGCCTCATGAAGAAGGCTTGGCTAACCTTGCAGAAGGTAATGACAACAATGCCTCTTCGGTGGGGAGTGTTAGAAAATCTAGAAGAGGAAGAACCATTGTTGTCCCAAGGCGATACGATGACTAAGCTGATTGATGTACATTGCTTGTATATATATTAAGTTAAGGTGTGTATATATATCCATCTCATAATTGTAAGTTAGTGAAAATTAATTATTTAGAGCTAGCATTTTTGAGCTCTTGTGGCATCATTGTTTGGTCACACTGTTGCATCATTTTGGGACGCTGCGCGTCTTTCTACTCGTTTGTGGAAGGTCGTACGTAAAGGTGTGGTTTTGATAGAGAGCTCTCTTGCAATTTCAGTTTGGTTGTTTAGATACATGATTGTTGCATCGTGCAATAGTCCAGGTTGCGTTGTTGTTGCAAGGTTCAGAAAGAAGACCACAAATAGTACCCTTTTGTTTACTTTAAGTTCATGTAATTTAAGGTCTAAGGTAGGCCCGCATCGAGTCAGCAACCCTGAGGTTACCCTGAGGTACGACCTAAGGATCTCAAATCCGTAAGTTTTAATTTAGCTTAACTTGGGCTTTAGGTAGAACTTGCCCTTTAGAATTTGGCCGTTCACGGCTCAGCTGGGATTTCGAACCCGACAATAAATAAAATAACATGGTCCTTCAGAACCGGATTTCTACCCCAAGACTGAGTCAGTGACCATTTTTCGGCAAAGTTCTGATTGTGCAAATTATATCCAAGTTAGGCCTAGACGGGTTTGAGTATTATTGAGTTAAGGTCCCAGGGTAAAAAGTTTGGTCGCCCAATTGCGAAACTTGGCCAGTCGTCTGTGCGTTTTTTGGCCTACATTTTTCCGGTGTTGGTTAATTTTTGGTCATTATTGAATTAAGGTCCTGGGGTGGAAATTTGGTATTCCATACTGGTGTTTGGTTAGTACCCCACCCAGCAATTCAGTTTATTTGAAAGTAAAATTTGCGTTTGATCAGTTTTGGTTAAGTATTTCTGCCAATTCAGCTCATTTGGTATTGAGCGCAAGGTTGTTTACATTGAAGATGAGTGCATCTGAATTGAACAAATTTATAAAAAGGAGAAGTGCCTACAAAGGTCTAATTACAAAGGTCATTGCCACTATAGATTCTGCCATAGAGCAAGAGGATTTACGCTTAGTGACTGCGCAGCTTGCCATATTAGAAACTAAAAAGGTTGCTCTAAGTGAGGTAATGTTAAAATTGAGGCTCTTATAGAAGAGGATGAAATAGAAAATAACATAATTTACTTTGAAGAGATTATTGATGATATGATTAACGTAGGCCTCCGAGCAAAAGAGTTTAGCAGCTCAGTACAGTTAGAGACCAGTCTAATAATGAAACACAACACTCAACAAATGATGCTTGTGAAGTTAAGGTTAACAGATCTGTAGTTCAATTACCGAGGCTTGTACTCAAAACATTTCTGGGAGTATTCAGGAATGGCAAGGATGGGCAGACAGTTTTCAATCAGCAGTTCATTCTAGTCAAGTGTTAAGTGCCGTGGAGAAGTTTAATTATTTGCGGTCCCTCTTGGAAGGGGAGCAGCAAAGACTATAGCAGATTAGCATTAACAGAGGCTAATTATAATGTGGCTTGGGGTATATTTAAAGAAACGGTTTTGGTAAGCCAGAGATCTTAATTAAAAGCCACCTCCGTGCACTTTTAGCTATACCTCCTGTTAATAATCCTAATAGTGTCAAGGATTACGGCAGTTATATGATGAATTTGAAATTAGAACTAGGTCCTGGACAACTTGGGTGTAGAATGGAAAGTATGGTATAATGTTGGTTCCTACACTGGAGTCTAAATTGCCTAGCTCAATTTGCTTGAATTAAGTAGGGGACACTCTGCAGAACATGTGTACATCCCCCTTCAGCAGATGTTAAGTCTTTTAGGCACAGAATTAGCAAGACGAGAGGGAGTTGAGTTTGCACAATGGGATGGTAAACAAGGGACAAAGGCAGGCACAGCACCAAAGTTTCTACAAAAAGGAATAGCCCAGGTACAGTGTCAGCTCTACATGCCTCCTCTGAGAATAAATTAAAGGCTCAGAATGCATATTTGCGAAGGCAACCACAAGTCATTAAATGTGAGGTGGCTGAGGCCTTACCCTTTGAGGAGAGAAAGGACAGGTAACTAAGTCCACCGCATGTTTTAAATGTTTTTTGAAAGGTCATAGAGCAAGGTTTTGTAAGTTTAAAATTTTGTGCAAAAAATGTCATGGTAGGCATCAGCCATTATTGTGTGAAAACACTCTTAGTAGGCCTACCCCAGAAGTAGAGACATCAGTGGCACATGCCACTGCTATGCAGGGAGTAAAAGTAAAGGGGGATTATTGCAAACAACTGCAGCCTTATTAATTGGGAATGAGGGAGAGAGCTACTGTAAGAGTGTTGTTTGATAGTGGTAGCCAGTGTAGTTTTTATTAAGACCAGAATTTCCAGAAAATTGAAGTTTAAAGAACTTAAGAGGGAAAATTTAAGAATTTCTGGGTTTGGGGTTCCGTTCAAAACCGAACCAAATTTAAGAATAGAAGTTCTGGTTAAAGGGTTGTTACCCGAAAGTCCCACTATCAAGATCCAAGCTGTAGAGATTGAGGAACTTTGTGCTCCAGTCACTATTGTTTAGATATGGCATGTGTCCAAGAATTGCAAGTTAAAGGAATTAATTTGGGCAATAATAAGTTTGAGGGAACAGAAGATATTAGTCTTTTGATTGGAGCTGACTATTATTGGGATTCATCACTGGTAATATTGTCCGTACATCTCAAGGCCCAGTAGCTATTGAAAGTAAGCTAGGCTGGATGCTACATGGTAGTTATTGCAATGAAATGAATTAAGGCTCTTTTGTTAAGATTGAGGAGAACAGCCATGGTCTGGAAAGGCATTTGAAAGCGTTTTGGGAACTTGAATCTATTGGTATAAAGGACAACCAGGCAAGTACAGTGAACAATGATGTTTTAGAGCAATTTGAAAAAGGGATTGGGTTTAGAGATGGTTGCTATGAAGTTGGCCTACCATGGAAGGATTCTTGCAAACCCGGTTCAAACCTTCAGCTAGCTAATCGGAGGTTGAGACTTCATTGTACAGGCTAAGAAAAAATGAGGAGTTGTTAATTGAATACGATGAGGCCATCCTAAGTTATGTAAGGGAGGCTATGCTGAATGGGTGCAAGGTGAGCTGGTGAGCCAGGAGGCACATTATCTGCCACACCATGCAGTGGTACGGCGAGACAAAACTACCACCAAACTGAGGGTAGTTTTTGATGGCTCAGCCAAGGACAAAGGTGGTGTGTCCTTGAATGACTGTTTGGATGCTGGGCCAAATTTAAATGCAGATTTATTTTCCTTGTTACTGAGATTCGGTTTGGTAGAGTAGCATTGACTGCAGATGTGAAGCAAGCCTTTTTGCGGATAAGTTAAAACCAGAGGACAGAGATGCAGTAAGGTATCTGTGGGTGGATACGAAAGACTTGTTGGAAAATGAACCTAAGGTTCAAGCTATAGAATGAAGTCAGTGTTGTTTGGCCTCAGCTCTAGTCCATTTCTGTTGGCAGCTACTATGCAGTACCATTTTAAGAAATATTCTGAAGTCTATCCTAACACTATTGAACATAAGGAAAATTTTTATGTTGATGATTTGCTATGTTCCGTGGATAATACAGAATGGCTAAACAGATATTCATGGAGGCTAGAGCTATAATGAGGGGCTGCATGGAGCTCAGAAAATGGCAGACCAATCATTCGCAATTACAAGAGTTTATGAGTCATTCCTCTGTAGTACCTGATGCAGCAGAAAGTATTGAGGATTCTGGTATTAAGGAGTTGTGGGCAATAGACGCAAAGGTGCTAGGCATCGTTTGGCAGCAAGATGATGATTTGTTTACCTTCAATGGGAAATCTTTAGTAGAGCTGGCCGAGAATGAGACAAGGTGGACAAAACGTACAGCTCTTAGTTTGGCTTCGAAGGTCTTTGATCCTCTTGGATTCCTGCTCCATTTGTGATAAAGTCAAAAATTTGGTTTCAGAGCCTCTGGGAAATTGGACTTGGTTGGGACCAGAGTTACCTGATCATATGGTGGTAAGGTGGAAATATTGGTTTAAAGAATTGGCACATCTTGGAGACATTGAAATCCCAAGATGGTACTTTGGAGAGTTGAACAATAGTCCAGACAATTTGGAGCTGCACATCTTTTTGTGATGCAAGTGAGAAGCCTATGCAACTTGTATTTATATAAGAGCGCATTGCAAGAAGAAGTATGCAGGTTGGTTGCTGCAAGAGTAGAGTAGCACCTTTGAAAAGACTTTCTGTTCCAGGTTGGAATTGATGGGTGCCGTTATTGCTAGTCGGCTTGCATTACAGTGCGAAAGTCTTTGGCCCTCTATGAAATTCCAAGCTATTATTGGACAGACTCCACTATAGTTTGGCACTGGTTAACAAGTCAGGCAAGGAAATGGAAACCATTTGTTGCCAATAGGGTGGAGGAAATTCAAGCGCACACAGATCCCAAGCGGAAGCATTGTCCAGGCATCCAAAACCCCGCTGATTTACCAACACGAGGAATTTCGGTGAAAGATCTTTCACAATCAAGTTTGTGGTGGAATGGGCCAGAGTGGCTAAAACTTGGAAGTGAAAACTGGCCTTCTAATCAGCCTGTTGTAGAGAATGCCAGGCTGAAGAAGCATGGGTGAGTGAGGTGAGAAAATGCGCTGTGAACAGTTGTCAAGTTATGCAGCAGGACTCCATATTGAGGCTTGAGGACATTAGCAGTCTGAAAAGATGTTAAGAGTGACAGCATGGATATATAGATTACCAACAACATTAAGGGAGAAACAAGAAGGGAAGGAATTCTGAACAGTAATGAGATTCAGCAAGCCAGGAAATACTGGGTGGTATATGCGCAGAAGGAAAAATTTGGTGAAGAGCGGGATTGCTCACAGCCATCCATTACAGTTCTACCAACACATTCTGCGCTCAAGGGTTTTGGATGTGTTTTTGGATCAGGATTTTTGAGAGTAGGAGGTAGACTACAGTTTTCTGGGCTTCCAGAGGAGAAAAGACATCCATTTTGCTACCTTCTGGGGGCACTTTGTGACCTTTTGATCCTGGATACTCATCATAAGCTGTTACATGCTGGAGTTAGAGAAGTGATAATAGAGATTAGACAACAATTTTGGATTCTCAAAATTAGACAAGTAGTGAAAAAGGTCTTGCATAAATGTGTGGTTTGCAAGCGTTGGAGTGCAAAGCTTTATTATGAAAGGTGGCTCCACTTCCAAGAGAACGGTGTGTCTATACTGCCCCATTTGATGTGGTGGGAGTAGACTTTGCAGGGCCAGTCTATGTGTATGAGCGAGGGGAGTCTAACAAAGGTTATATATGTCTTTTCACCTGTGCTACCACCAGAGCAATCCATTTGGAGTTGGTACAACTTAAGTAGTGATGTATTTCTTTTGGCCTTTAAAAGGTTTGTGAACAGAAGGGTTTCCCAAATAAAATCATATCAGATAATGCAAAAACCTTCAAAAAGGCTGCAAAGGAACTCCAAGAAATTTGGTCCTTGCTAAAAGAGGAAGGATTCCAATCCTACTTTTCACACCAAGGGGTACAGTGGGAGTTTATTGTTGAGAGAGCACCATGGTGGGGAGGATTTTGAGAAAGGCTAGTGAGAAGTGTAAAGTGTCCATTAAAGAAACTTTTAGCTAATGCTCATTTGAGCAAACAAGAATTCTCTACTGTTTTATGTGAAGTAGAAGCAATGGTGAACAGTAGGCCTATCACTTTTGTTTACAACAGTAGGCAGGATGCAGAGCCATTGACACCAATCATTTTCTTTGTGGTAAACGATTAACATCAAACCCCAGTGTGCCAGAAGACTTGCAGCCTATCCAGAGCACTCAAGGAGAGTTAACCAGACGGTTCAGGTACCTTGAAGAGCTACAAGATCAGTTATGGAAGAGGTGGCAGATGGAATACTTGCCAGAACTCAATTATTACCCATCAGGCAAGGTAAAGGGCTCCAATGCAAATTGTATCAAGGTGGGAGAAGTGGTAATGATTGGGGATGAAAGACCAAGGCAATGCTGGAAGCTTGGCATAATTGAAGAGTTGTTTGTTGGCAAAGACAATTTAGTTAGGTCTGCACTGGTAAAGACTTCAGGAGGAAAGTTAAAGAGACCTATACAAAACTCTATGCTTTAGAAATCAGCAAAAACACAGATAGTCCAAGATGAAACATTTGAGTTACAGCCTCATGAAGAAGGCTTGGCTAACCTTGCAGAAGGTAATGAAACACAATGCCTCTTCGGTGGGGAGTGTTAGAAAATCTAGAAGAGGAAGAACCATTGTTGTCCCAAGGCGATACGATGACTAAGCTGATTGATGTAGCATTGCTTGTATATATATTAGTTAAGGTGTGTATATATATCCATCTCATAATTGTAAGGTTAGTGAAAAATTAATTAATTTAGAGCTAGCATTTTTGAGCTCTTGTGGCATCATTGTTTGGTCACACTGTTGGCATCATTTTGGGACGCTGCGCGTCTTTTCTACTCGTTTGTGGAAGGTCGTACGTAAAGGTGTGGTTTGATAGAGAGCTCTCTTGCAATTCAGTTTGGTTGTTTAGATACATGATTGTTGCATCGTGCAATAGTCCAGGTTGCGTTGTTGTTGCAAGGTTCAGAAAGAAGACCACAAATAGTACCCTTTTGTTTACTTTAAGTTCATGTAATTTAAGGTCTAAGGTAGGCCCGCATCGAGTCAGCAACCCTGAGGTTACCCTGAGGTACGACCTAATAGGATCTCAAATCCGTAAGTTTTAATTTAGCTTAACTTGGGCTTTAGGTAGAACTTGCCCTTTAG
This sequence comes from Bathynomus jamesi, assembly GCA_023014485.1. Taxonomy (NCBI): domain Eukaryota; kingdom Metazoa; phylum Arthropoda; class Malacostraca; order Isopoda; family Cirolanidae; genus Bathynomus; species Bathynomus jamesi. The sequence continues at coordinate 277,625 of JAJOZX010002550.1, read as the reverse complement.
AATTTGGCCGTTCACGGCTCAGCTGGGATTTCGAACCCGACAAATAAATAAAATAACATGGTCCTTCAGAACCGGATTTCTACCCCAAGACTGAGTCAGTGACCATTTTTCGGCAAAGTTCTGATTGTGCAAATTATATCCAAGTTAGGCCTAGACGGGTTGAGTATTATTGAGTTAAGGTCCCAGGGTAAAAAGTTTGGTCGCCCAATTGCGAAACTTGGCCAGTCGTCTGTCGTTTTTTGGCCTACATTTTTCCGGTTTGGTTAATTTTGGGTCATTATTGAATTAAGGTCCTGGGGTGGAAAATTTGGTATTCCATACTGGTGTTTGGTTAGTACCCCACCCAGCAATTCAGTTTATTTGAAAGTAAAATTTGCGTTTGATCAGTTTGGTTAAGTATTTCTGCCAATTCAGCTCATTTGGTATTGAGCGCAAGGGTTGTTTACATTGAAGATGAGTGCATCTGAATTGAACAAATTTATAAAAAGGAGAAGTGCCTACAAAGGTCTAATTACAAAGGTCATTGCCACTATAGATTCTGCCATAGAGCAAGAGGATTTACGCTTAGTGACTGCGCAGCTTGCCATATTAGAAACTAAAAAGGTTGCTCTAAGTGAGGTAAATGTTAAAATTGAGGCTCTTATAGAAGAGGATGAAATAGAAAATAACATAATTTACTTTGAAGAGATTATTGATGATATGATTAACGTAGGCCTCCGAGCAAAAGAGTTTAGCAGCTCAGTACAGTTAGAGACCAGGTCTAATAATGAAACACAACACTCAACAAATGATGCTTGTGAAGTTAAGGTTAACAGATCTGTAGTTCAATTACCGAGGCTTGTACTCAAAACATTTTCTGGGAGTATTCAGGAATGGCAAGGATGGGCAGACAGTTTTCAATCAGCAGTTCATTCTAGTCAAGTGTTAAGTGCCGTGGAGAAGTTTAATTATTTGCGGTCCCTCTTGGAAGGGGAGGCAGCAAAGACTATAGCAGGATTAGCATTAACAGAGGCTAATTATAATGTGGCTTGGGATATATTAAAGAAACGGTTTGGTAAGCCAGAGATCTTAATTAAAAGCCACCTCCGTGCACTTTTAGCTATACCTCCTGTTAATAATCCTAATAGTGTCAAGGAGTTACGGCAGTTATATGATGAATTTGAAATTAGAACTAGGTCCCTGGACAACTTGGGTGTAGGAATGGAAAAGTATGGTATAATGTTGGTTCCTACACTGGAGTCTAAATTGCCTAGCTCAATTTTGCTTGAATTAAGTAGGGGACACTCTGCAGAACATGTGTACATCCCCCTTCAGCAGATGTTAAGTCTTTTAGGCACAGAATTAGCAAGACGAGAGGGAGTTGAGTTTGCACAATGGGATGGTAAACAAGGGGACAAAGGCAGGCACAGCACCAAAGTTTCTACAAAAAGGAATAGCCCAGGTACAGTGTCAGCTCTACATGCCTCCTCTGAGAATAAATTAAAGGGAATCAAGGAATGCATATTTTGCGAAGGCAACCACAAGTCATATAAATGTGAGGTGGCTGAGGCCTTACCCTTTGAGGAGAGAAAGGACAGGGTAACTAAGTCCACCGCATGTTTTAAATGTTTTTTGAAAGGTCATAGAGCAAGGTTTTGTAAGTTTAAAATTTTGTGCAAAAAATGTCATGGTAGGCATCAGCCATTATTGTGTGAAAACACTCTTAGTAGGCCTACCCCAGAAGTAGAGACATCAGTGGCACATGCCACTGCTATGCAAGGGAGTAAAAGTAAAGGGGGATTATTGCAAACAACTGCAGCCTTATTAATTGGGAATGAGGGAGAAGCTACTGTAAGAGTGTTGTTTGATAGTGGTAGCCAGTGTAGTTTTATTAAGACCAGAATTTCCAGAAAATTGAAGTTTAAAGAACTTAAGAGGGAAAATTTAAGAATTTCTGGGTTTGGGGGTTCCGTTCAAAACCGAACCAAATTTAAGAAGATAGAAGTTCTGGTTAAAGGGTTGTTACCGCAAAGTCCCACTATCAAGATCCAAGCTGTAGAGATTGAGGAACTTTGTGCTCCAGTCACTACTTGTTTAGATATGGCATGTGTCCAAGAATTGCAAGTTAAAGGAATTAATTTGGGCAATAATAAGTTTGAGGGAACAGAAGATATTAGTCTTTTGATTGGAGCTGACTATTATTGGGATTTCATCACTGGTAATATTGTCCGTACATCTCAAGGCCCAGTAGCTATTGAAAGTAAGCTAGGCTGGATGCTACATGGTAGTTATTGCAATGAAATGGAAGTTAAGGCTCTTTTTGTTAAGATTGAGGAGAACAGCCATGGTCTGGAAAGGCATTTGAAAGCGTTTTGGGAACTTGAATCTATTGGTATAAAGGACAACCAGGCAAGTACAGTGAACAATGATGTTTTAGAGCAATTTGAAAAAGGGATTGGGTTTAGAGATGGTTGCTATGAAGTTGGCCTACCATGGAAGGATTCTTGCAAACCCGGTTCAAACCTTCAGCTAGCTAATCGGAGGTTGGAGACTTCATTGTACAGGCTAAGAAAAATGAGGAGTTGTTAATTGAATACGATGAGGCCATCCTAAGTTATGTAAGGGAGGGCTATGCTGAATGGGTGCAAGGTGAGCTGGTGAGCCAGGAGGCACATTATCTGCCACACCATGCAGTGGTACGGCGAGACAAAACTACCACCAAACTGAGGGTAGTTTTTGATGGCTCAGCCAAGGACAAAGGTGGTGTGTCCTTGAATGACTGTTTGGATGCTGGGCCAAATTTAAATGCAGATTTATTTTCCTTGTTACTGAGATTCAGGTTTGGTAGAGTAGCATTGACTGCAGATGTGAAGCAAGCCTTTTTGCGGATAAAGTTAAAACCAGAGGACAGAGATGCAGTAAGGTATCTGTGGGTGGATACGAAAGACTTGTTGGAAAATGAACCTAAGGTTCAAGCATATAGAATGAAGTCAGTGTTGTTTGGCTCAGCTCTAGTCCATTTCTGTTGGCAGCTACTATGCAGTACCATTTTAAGAAATATTCTGAAGTCTATCCTAACACTATTGAACACATAAGGAAAAATTTTTATGTTGATGATTTGCTATGTTCCGTGGATAATACAGAAATGGCTAAACAGATATTCATGGAGGCTAGAGCTATAATGAGGGAGGCTGGCATGGAGCTCAGAAAATGGCAGACCAATCATTCGCAATTACAAGAGTTTATGAGTCATTCCTCTGTAGTACCTGATGCAGCAGAAAGTATTGAGGATTCTGGTATTAAGGAGTTGTGGGCAATAGACGCAAAGGTGCTAGGCATCGTTTGGCAGCAAGATGATGATTTGTTTACCTTCAATGGGAAATCTTTAGTAGAGCTGGCCGAGAATGAGACAAGGTGGACAAAACGTACAGCTCTTAGTTTGGCTTCGAAGGTCTTTGATCCTCTTGGATTCCTGGCTCCATTTGTGATAAAGTCAAAAATTTGGTTTCAGAGCCTCTGGGAAATTGGACTTGGTTGGGACCAAGAGTTACCTGATCATATGGTGGTAAGGTGGAAATATTGGTTTAAAGAATTGGCACATCTTGGAGACATTGAAATCCCAAGATGGTACTTTGGAGAGTTGAACAATAGTCCAGACAATTTGGAGCTGCACATCTTTTGTGATGCAAGTGAGGAAGCCTATGCAACTTGTATTTATATAAGAAGCGCATTGCAAGAAGAAGTAAGTTGCAGGTTGGTTGCTGCAAAGAGTAGAGTAGCACCTTTGAAAAGACTTTCTGTTCCAAGGTTGGAATTGATGGGTGCCGTTATTGCTAGTCGGCTTGCAATTACAGTGCGAAAGTCTTTGGCCCTCTATGAAATTCCAAGCTATTATTGGACAGACTCCACTATAGTTTGGCACTGGTTAACAAGTCAGGCAAGGAAATGGAAACCATTTGTTGCCAATAGGGTGGAGGAAATTCAAGCGCACACAGATCCCAAGCAATGGAAGCATTGTCCAGGCATCCAAAACCCCGCTGATTTACCAACACGAGGAATTTCGGTGAAAGATCTTTCACAATCAAGTTTGTGGTGGAATGGGCCAGAGTGGCTAAAACTTGGAAGTGAAAACTGGCCTTCTAATCAGCCTGTTGTAGGAGAATGCCAGGCTGAAGAAGCATGGGTGAGTGAGGTGAGAAAATGCGCTGTGAACAGTTGTCAAGTTATGCAGCAGGACTCCATATTGAGGCTTGAGGACATTAGCAGTCTGAAAAGATTGTTAAGAGTGACAGCATGGATATATAGATTTACCAACATTAAGGGAGAAACAAGAAGGGAAGGAATTCTGAACAGTAATGAGATTCAGCAAGCCAGGAAATACTGGGTGGTATATGCGCAGAAGGAAAAATTTGGTGAAGAGCGGGAATTGCTCACCAGCCATCCATTACAGGTTCTACCAACACATTCTGCGCTCAAGGGTTTGGATGTGTTTTTGGATCAGGATTTATTGAGAGTAGGAGGTAGACTACAGTTTTCTGGGCTTCCAGAGGAGAAAAGACATCCAATTTTGCTACCTTCTGGGGGGCACTTTGTGGACCTTTTGATCCTGGATACTCATCATAAGCTGTTACATGCTGGAGTTAGAGAAGTGATAATAGAGATTAGACAACAATTTTGGATTCTCAAAATTAGACAAGTAGTGAAAAAGGTCTTGCATAAATGTGTGGTTTGCAAGCGTTGGAGTGCAAAGCTTTATTATGAAAAGGTGGCTCCACTTCCAAGAGAACGGTGTGTCTATACTGCCCCATTTGATGTGGTGGGAGTAGACTTTGCAGGGCCAGTCTATGTGTATGAGCGAGGGGAGTCTAACAAAGGTTATATATGTCTTTTCACCTGTGCTACCACCAGAGCAATCCATTTGGAGTTGGTAAGCAACTTAAGTAGTGATGTATTTCTTTTGGCCTTTAAAAGGTTTGTGAACAGAAGGGGTTTCCCAAATAAAATCATATCAGATAATGCAAAAACCTTCAAAAAGGCTGCAAAGGAACTCCAAGAAATTTGGTCCTTGCTAAAAGAGGAAGGATTCCAATCCTACTTTTCACACCAAGGGGTACAGTGGGAGTTTATTGTTGAGAGAGCACCATGGTGGGGAGGATTTTGAGAAAGGCTAGTGAGAAGTGTAAAGTGTCCATTAAAGAAACTTTTAGCTAATGCTCATTTGAGCAAACAAGAATTCTCTACTGTTTTATGTGAAGTAGAAGCAATGGTGAACAGTAGGCCTATCACTTTTGTTTACAACAGTAGGCAGGATGCAGAGCCATTGACACCAAATCATTTTCTTTGTGGTAAACGATTAACATCAAACCCCAGTGTGCCAGAAGACTTGCAGCCTATCCAGAGCACTCAAGGAGAGTTAACCAGACGGTTCAGGTACCTTGAAGAGCTACAAGATCAGTTATGGAAGAGGTGGCAGATGGAATACTTGCCAGAACTCAATTATTACCCATCAGGCAAGGTAAAGGGCTCCAATGCAAATTGTATCAAGGTGGGAGAAGTGGTAATGATTGGGGATGAAAGACCAAGGCAATGCTGGAAGCTTGGCATAATTGAAGAGTTGTTTGTTGGCAAAGACAATTTAGTTAGGTCTGCACTGGTAAAGACTTCAGGAGGAAAGTTAAAGAGACCTATACAAAAACTCTATGCTTTAGAAATCAGCAAAAACACAGATAGTCAAGATGAAACATTTGAGTTACAGCCTCATGAAGAAGGCTTGGCTAACCTTGCAGAAGGTAATGACAACAATGCCTCTTCGGTGGGGAGTGTTAGAAAATCTAGAAGAGGAAGAACCATTGTTGTCCCAAGGCGATACGATGACTAAGCTGATTGATGTAGCATTGCTTGTATATATATTAAGTTAAGGTGTGTATATATATCCATCTCATAATTGTAAGGTTAGTGAAAAATTAATTTAATTTAGAGCTAGCATTTTTGAGCTCTTGTGGCATCATTGTTTGGTCACACTGTTGGCATCATTTTGGGACGCTGCGCGTCTTTTCTACTCGTTTGTGGAAGGTCGTACGTAAAGGTGTGGTTTGATAGAGAGCTCTCTTGCAATTCAGTTTGGTTGTTTAGATACATGATTGTTGCATCGTGCAATAGTCCAGGTTGCGTTGTTGTTGCAAGGTTCAGAAAGAAGACCACAAATAGTACCCTTTTGTTTACTTTAAGTTCATGTAATTTAAGGTCTAAGGTAGGCCCGCATCGAGTCAGCAACCCTGAGGTTACCCTGAGGTACGACCTAATAGGATCTCAAATCCGTAAGTTTTAATTTAGCTTAACTTGGGCTTTAGGTAGAACTTGCCCTTTAGAATTTGGCCGTTCACGGCTCAGCTGGGATTTCCAACCCGACAAATAAATAAAATAACACATGGTAGGCCAACTTCATAGTAACCATCTCTAAACCCAATCCCTTTTTCAAATTGCTCTAAAACATCATTGTTCACTGTACTTGCCTGGTTGTCCTTTATACCAATAGATTCAAGTTCCCAAAACGCTTTCAAATGCCTTTCCAGACCATGGCTGTTCTCCTCAATCTTAACAAAAAGAGCCTTAACTTCCATTTCATTGCAATAACTACCATGTAGCATCCAGCCTAGCTTACTTTCAATAGCTACTGGGCCTTGAGATGTACGGACAATATTACCAGTGATGAAATCCCAATAATAGTCAGCTCCAATCAAAAGACTAATATCTTCTGTTCCCTCAAACTTATTATTGCCCAAATTAATTCCTTTAACTTGCAATTCTTGGACACATGCCATATCTAAACAAGTAGTGACTGGAGCACAAAGTTCCTCAATCTCTACAGCTTGGACCTTGATAGTGGGACTTTGCGGTAACAACCCTTTAACCAGAACTTCTATCTTCTTAAATTTGGTTCGGTTTTGAACGGAACCCCCAAACCCAGAAAATCTTAAATTTTCCCTCTTAAGTTCTTTAAACTTCAATTTTCTGGAAATTCTGGTCTTAATAAAACTACACTGGCTACCACTATCAAACAACACTCTTACAGTAGCTTCTCCCTCATTCCCAATTAATAAGGCTGCAGTTGTTTGCAATAATCCCCCTTTACTTTTACTCCCTTGCATAGCAGTGGCATGTGCCACTGATGTCTCTACTTCTGGGGTAGGCCTACTAAGAGTGTTTTCACACAATAATGGCTGATGCCTACCATGACATTTTTTGCACAAAATTTTAAACTTACAAAACCTTGCTCTATGACTTTTCAAAAAACATTTAAAACATGCGGTGGACTTAGTTACCCTGTCCTTTCTCTCCTCAAAGGGTAAGGCCTCAGCCACTTCACATTTATATGACTTGTGGTTGCCTTCGCAAAATATGCATTCCTTGATTCCCTTTAATTTATTCTCAGAGGAGGCATGTAGAGCTGACACTGTACCTGGGCTATTCCTTTTTGTAGAAACTTTGGTGCTGTGCCTGCCTTTGTCCCCTTGTTTACCATCCCACTGTGCAAACTCAACTCCCTCTCGTCTTGCTAATTCTGTGCCTAAAAGACTTAACATCTGCTGAAGGGGGATGTACACATGTTCTGCAGAGTGTCCCCTACTTAATTCAAGCAAAATTGAGCTAGGCAATTTAGACTCCAGTGTAGGAACCAACATTATACCATACTTTTCCATTCCTACACCCAAGTTGTCCAGGGACCTAGTTCTAATTTCAAATTCATCATATAACTGCCGTAACTCCTTGACACTATTAGGATTATTAACAGGAGGTATAGCTAAAAGTGCACGGAGATGGCTTTTAATTAAGATCTCTGGCTTACCAAACCGTTTCTTTAATATATCCCAAGCCACATTATAATTAGCCTCTGTTAATGCTAATCCTGCTATAGTCTTTGCTGCCTCCCCTTCCAAGAGGGACCGCAAATAATTAAACTTCTCCACGGCACTTAACACTTGACTAGAATGAACTGCTGATTGAAAACTGTCTGCCCATCCTTGCCATTCCTGAATACTCCCAGAAAATGTTTTGAGTACAAGCCTCGGTAATTGAACTACAGATCTGTTAACCTTAACTTCACAAGCATCATTTGTTGAGTGTTGTGTTTCATTATTAGACCTGGTCTCTAACTGTACTGAGCTGCTAAACTCTTTTGCTCGGAGGCCTACGTTAATCATATCATCAATAATCTCTTCAAAGTAAATTATGTTATTTTCTATTTCATCCTCTTCTATAAGAGCCTCAATTTTAACATTTACCTCACTTAGAGCAACCTTTTTAGTTTCTAATATGGCAAGCTGCGCAGTCACTAAGCGTAAATCCTCTTGCTCTATGGCAGAATCTATAGTGGCAATGACCTTTGTAATTAGACCTTTGTAGGCACTTCTCCTTTTTATAAATTTGTTCAATTCAGATGCACTCATCTTCAATGTAAACAACCCTTGGGCTCAATACCAAATGAGCTGAATTGGCAGAAATACTTAACCAAACTGATCAAACGCAAATTTTACTTTCAAATAAACTGAATTGCTGGGTGGGGTACTAACCAAACACCAGTATGGAATACCAAATTTTCCACCCCAGGACCTTAATTCAATAATGACCCAAAATTAACCAAACCGATCAAACGCAAATTTTACTTTCAAATAAACTGAATTGCTGGGTGGGGTACTAACCAAACACCAGTATGGAATACCAAATTTTCCACCCCAGGACCTTAATTCAATAATGACCCAAAATTAACCAAACCGGAAAAATGTAGGCCAAAAAACGACAGACGACTGGCCAAGTTTCGCAATTGGTCGACCAAACTTTACCCTGGGACCTTAATTCAATAATAACCCAAAATTAACCAAACCGGAAAAAAAGTAGGCCAAAACGACAGACGACTGGCCAAGTTTCGCAATTGGGCGACCAAACTTTCAATAATAACCCAAAATTAACCAAACCGGAAAAAAGGTAGGCCAAAACGACAGACGACTGGCCAAGTTTCGCAATTGGGCGACCAAACTTTCAATAATAACCCAAAATTAACCAAACCGGAAAAAATGTAGGCCAAAAAACGACAGACGACTGGCCAAGTTTCGCAATTGGGCGACCAAACTTTTTACCCTGGGACCTTAACTCAATAATACTCAACCCGTCTAGGCCTAACTTGGGATACAATTTGCACAATCAGAACTTTGCCGAAAAATGGTCACTGACTCAGTCTTGGGGTAGAAATCCGGTTCTGAAGGACCATGTTATTTTATTTATTTGTCGGGTTCGAAATCCCAGCTGAGCCGTGAACGGCCAAATTCTAAAGGGCAAGTTTACTACCTAAGCCCAGTTAAGCTAAATTAAAACTTACGGATTTGAGATCCTATTAGGTCGTACCTCAGGGTAACCTCAGGGTTGCTGACTCGATGCGGGCCTACCTTAGACCTTAAATTACATGAACTTAAAGTAAACAAAAGGGTACTATTTGTGGTCTTCTTTCTGAACCTTGCAACAACAACGCAACCTGGACTATTGCACGATGCAACAATCATGTATCTAAACAACCAAACTGAATTGCAAGAGAGCTCTCTATCAAACCACACCTTTACGTACGACCTTCCACAAACGAGTAGAAAAGACGCGCAGCGTCCCAAAATGATGCCAACAGTGTGACCAAACAATGATGCCACAAGAGCTAAAAAATGCTAGCTCTAAATTAAATTAATTTTTCACTAACCTTACGATTATGAGATGGATACATATACACACCTTAACTTAATATATATATACAAGCAATGCTGCATCAATCAGCTTAGTCATCGTATCGCCTTGGGACAACAATGGTTCTTCCTCTTCTAGATTTTCTAACAAACAACCACAAAGAAAATGATTTGGTGTCAATGGCTCTGCATCCTGCCTACTGTTGTAAACAAAAGTGATAGGCCTACTGTTCACCATTGCTTCTACTTCACATAAAACAGTAGAGAATTCTTCTTTGCTCAAATGAGCATTAGCTAAAAGTTTCTTTAATGGACACTTTACACTTCTCACTAGCCTTTCCCAAAATCCTCCCCACCATGGTGCTCTCTCAACAATAAACTCCCACTGTACCCCTTGGTGTGAAAAGTAGGATTGGAATCCTTCCTCTTTTAGCAAGGACCAAATTTCTTGGAGTTCCTTTGCAGCCTTTTTGAAGGTTTTTGCATTATCTGATATGATCTTATTTGGGAAACCCCTTCTGTTCACAAACCTTTTAAAGGCCAAAAGAAATGCATCACTACTTAAGTTGCTTACCAACTCCAAATGGATTGCTCTGGTGGTAGCACAGGTGAAAAGACATATATAACCTTTGTTAGACTCCCCTCGCTCATACACATAGACTGGCCCTGCAAAGTCTACTCCCACTACATCAAATGGGGCAGTATAGACACACCGTTCTCTTGGAATGGAGCCACCTTTTCATAATAAGGCTTTGCACTCCAACGCTTGCAAACCACACATTTATGCAAGACCTTTTTACTACTTGTCTAATTTTGGGAATCCAAAATTGTTGTCTAATCTCTATTATCACTTCTCTAACTCCAGCATGTAACAGCTTATGATGAGTATCCAGGATCAAAAGGTCCACAAAGTGCCCCCCAGAAGGTAGCAAAATTGGATGTCTTTTCTCCTCTGGAAGCCCAGAAAACTGTAGTCTACCTCCTACTCTCAATAAATCCTGATCCAAAAACACATCCAAACCCTTGAGCGCAGAATGTGTTGGTAGAACCTGTAATGGATGGCTGGTGAGCAATTCTCTCTCTTCACCAAATTTTTCTTCTGCATATATACCACCCAGTATTTCCTAGCTTGCTGAATCTCATTACTGTTCAGAATTCCTTCCCTTCTTGTTTCTCCCTTAATGTTGTTGGTAAATCTATATACCCATGCTGTCACTCTTAACAATCTTTTCAGACTGCTAATGTCCTCAAGCCTCAATATGGGGTCCTGCTGCATAACTTGACAACTGTTCACAGCGCATTTTCTCACCTCACTCACCCATGCTTCTTCAGCCTGGCATTCTCCTACAATAGGCTGATTAGAAGGCCAGTTTTCACTTCCAAGTTTTAGCCACTCTGGCCCATTCCCACACAAACTTGATTGTGAAAGATCTTTCACTGAAATTCCTCGTGTTGGTAAATCAGCGGGTTTTGGATGCCTGGACAATGCTTCCATTGCGTGGGATCTGTGTGCGCTTGAATTTCCTCCACCCTATTGGCAACAAATGGTTTCCATTTCCTTGCCTGACTTCTTAACCAGTGCCAAACTATAGTGGAGTCTGTCCAATAATAGCTTGGAATTTCATAGAGGGCCAAAGACTTTCGCACTGTAATTGCAAGCCGACTAGCAATAACGGCACCCATCAATTCCAACCTTGGAACAGAAAGCCTTTCAAAGTGCTACTCTACTCTTTGCAGCAACCAACCTGCAACTTACTTCCTCTTGCAATGCGCCTCTTATATAAATACAAGTTGCATAGGCTTCCTCACTTGCATCACAAAAGATGTGCAGCTCCAAATTGTCTGGACTATTGTTCAACTCTCCAAAGTACCATCTTGGGATTTCAATGTCTCTAAGATGTGCCAATTCTTTGAACCAATATTTCCACCTTACCACCTTATGATCAGGTAACTCTTGGTCCCAACCAAGTCCAATTTCCCAGAGGCTCTGAAACCAAATTTTTGACTTTATCACAAATGGAGCCAGGAATCCAAGAGGATCAAAGACCTTCGAAGCCAAACTAAGAGCTGTACGTTTTGTCCACCTTGTCTCATTCTCGGCCAGCTCTACTAAAGATTTCCCATTGAAGGTAAACAAATCATCATCTTGCTGCCAAACGATGCCTAGCACCTTTGCGTCTATTGCCCACAACTCCTTAATACCAGAATCCTCAATACTTTCTGCTGCATCAGGTACTACAGAGGAATGACTCATAAACTCTTGTAATTGCGAATGATTGGTCTGCCATTTTCTGAGCTCCATGCCAGCCTCCCTCATTATAGCTCTAGCCTCCATGAATATCTGTTTAGCCATTTCTGTATTATCCACGGAACATAGCAAATCATCAACATAAAAATTTTTCCTTATGTGTTCAATAGTGTTAGGATAGACTTCAGAATATTTCTTAAAATGGTACTGCATAGTAGCTGCCAACAGAAATGGACTAGAGCTGAGGCCAAACAACACTGACTTCATTCTATATGCTTGAACCTTAGGTTCATTTTCCAACAAGTCTTTCGTATCCACCCACAGATACCTTACTGCATCTCTGTCCTCTGGTTTTAACTTTATCCGCAAAAAGGCTTGCTTCACATCTGCAGTCAATGCTACTCTACCAAACCTGAATCTCAGTAACAAGGAAAATAAATCTGCATTTAAATTTGGCCCAGCATCCAAACAGTCATTCAAGGACACACCACCTTTGTCCTTGGCTGAGCCATCAAAAACTACCCTCAGTTTGGTGGTAGTTTTGTCTCGCCGTACCACTGCATGGTGTGGCAGATAATGTGCCTCCTGGCTCACCAGCTCACCTTGCACCCATTCAGCATAGCCCTCCCTTACATAACTTAGGATGGCCTCATCGTATTCAATTAACAACTCCTCATTTTTTCTTAGCCTGTACATGAGTCTCCAACCTCCGATTAGCTAGCTGAAGGTTTGAACCGGGTTTGCAAGAATCCTTCCATGGTAGGCCAACTTCATAGCAACCATCTCTAAACCCAATCCCTTTTTCAAATTGCTCTAAAACATCATTGTTCACTGTACTTGCCTGGTTGTCCTTTATACCAATAGATTCAAGTTCCCAAAACGCTTTCAAATGCCTTTCCAGACCATGGCTGTTCTCCTCAATCTTAACAAAAAGAGCCTTAACTTCCATTTCATTGCAATAACTACCATGTAGCATCCAGCCTAGCTTACTTTCAATAGCTACTGGGCCTTGAGATGTACGGACAATATTACCAGTGATGAAATCCCAATAATAGTCAGCTCCAATCAAAAGACTAATATCTTCTGTTCCCTCAAACTTATTATTGCCCAAATTAATTCCTTTAACTTGCAATTCTTGGACACATGCCATATCTAAACAAGTAGTGACTGGAGCACAAAGTTCCTCAATCTCTACAGCTTGGACCTTGATAGTGGGACTTTGCGGTAACAACCCTTTAACCAGAACTTCTATCTTCTTAAATTTGGTTCGGTTTTGAACGGAACCCCCAAACCCAGAAAATCTTAAATTTTCCCTCTTAAGTTCTTTAAACTTCAATTTTCTGGAAATTCTGGTCTTAATAAAACTACACTGGCTACCACTATCAAACAACACTCTTACAGTAGCTTCTCCCTCATTCCCAATTAATAAGGCTGCAGTTGTTTGCAATAATCCCCCTTTACTTTTACTCCCTTGCATAGCAGTGGCATGTGCCACTGATGTCTCTACTTCTGGGGTAGGCCTACTAAGAGTGTTTTCACACAATAATGGCTGATGCCTACCATGACATTTTTTGCACAAAATTTTAAACTTACAAAACCTTGCTCTATGACCTTTCAAAAAACATTTAAAACATGCGGTGGACTTAGTTACCCTGTCCTTTCTCTCCTCAAAGGGTAAGGCCTCAGCCACCTCACATTTATATGACTTGTGGTTACCTTCGCAAAATATGCATTCCTTCATTCCCTTTAATTTATTCTCAGAGGAGGCATGTAGAGCTGACACTGTACCTGGGCTATTCCTTTTTGTAGAAACTTTGGTGCTGTGCCTGCCTTTGTCCCCTTGTTTACCATCCCACTGTGCAAACTCAACTCCCTCTCGTCTTGCTAATTCTGTGCCTAAAAGACTTAACATCTGCTGAAGGGGGATGTACACATGTTCTGCAGAGTGTCCCCTACTTAATTCAAGCAAAATTGAGCTAGGCAATTTAGACTCCAGTGTAGGAACCAACATTATACCATACTTTTCCATTCCTACACCCAAGTTGTCCAGGGACCTAGTTCTAATTTCAAATTCATCATATAACTGCCGTAACTCCTTGACACTATTAGGATTATTAACAGGAGGTATAGCTAAAAGTGCACGGAGATGGCTTTTAATTAAGATCTCTGGCTTACCAAACCGTTTCTTTAATATATCCCAAGCCACATTATAATTAGCCTCTGTTAATGCTAATCCTGCTATAGTCTTTGCTGCCTCCCCTTCTAAGAGGGACCGCAAATAATTAAACTTCTCCACGGCACTTAACACTTGACTAGAATGAAATGCTGATTGAAAACTGTCTGCCCATCCTTGCCATTCCTGAATACTCCCAGAAAATGTTTTGAGTACAAGCCTCGGTAATTGAACTACAGATCTGTTAACCTTAACTTCACAAGCATCATTTGTTGAGTGTTGTGTTTTTATTAGACCTGGTCTCTAACTGTACTGAGCTGCTAAACTCTTTTGCTCGGAGGCCTACGTTAATCATATCATCAATAATCTCTTCAAAGTAAATTATGTTATTTTCTATTTCATCCTCTTCTATAAGAGCCTCAATTTTAACATTTACCTCACTTAGAGCAACCTTTTTAGTTTCTAATATGGCAAGCTGCGCAGTCACTAAGCGTAAATCCTCTTGCTCTATGGCAGAATCTATAGTGGCAATGACCTTTGTAATTAGACCTTTGTAGGCACTTCTCCTTTTATAAATTTGTTCAATTCAGATGCACTCATCTTCAATGTAAACAACCCTTGGGCTCAATACCAAATGAGCTGAATTGGCAGAAATACTTAACCAAACTGATCAAACGCAAATTTTACTTTCAAATAAACTGAATTGCTGGGTGGGGTACTAACCAAACACCAGTATGGAATACCAAATTTTCCACCCCAGGACCTTAATTCAATAATGACCCAAAATTAACCAAACCGGAAAAAATGTAGGCTAAAAACGACAGACGACTGGCCAAGTTTCGCAATTGGGCGACCAAACTTTACCCTGGGACCTTAATTCAATAATAACCCAAAATTAACCAAACCGGAAAAAATGTAGGCCAAAAACGACAGACGACTGGCCAAGTTTCGTAATTGGGCGACCAAACTTTACCCTGGGACCTTAATTCAATAATAACCCAAAATTAACCAAACCGGAAAAAATGTAGGCCAAAAACGACAGACGACTGGCCAAGTTTCGCAATTGGACGACCAAACTTTCAATAATAACCCAAAATTAACCAAACCGGAAAAAATGTAGGCCAAAAACGACAGACGACTGGCCAAGTTTCGCAATTGGGCGACCAAACTTTCAATAATAACCCAAAATTAACCAAACCGGAAAAAATGTAGGCCAAAAACGACAGACGACTGGCCAAGTTTCGCAATTGGGCGACCAAACTTTTTACCCTGAGACCTTAACTCAATAATACTCAACCCGTCTAGGCCTAACTTGGGATACAATTTGCACAATCAGAACTTTGCCGAAAAATAGTCACTGACTCAGTCTTGGGGTAGAAATCCGGTTCTGAAGGACCATGTTATTTTATTTATTTGTCGGGTTCGAAATCCCAGCTGAGCCGTGAACGGCCAAATTCTAAAGGGCAAGTTCTACCTAAAGCCCAAGTTAAGCTAAATTAAAACTTACGGATTTGAGATCCTATTAGGTCCTACCTCAGGGTAACCTCAGGGTTGCTGACTCGATGCGGGCCTACCTTAGACCTTAATTACATGAACTTAAAGTAAACAAAAGGGTACTATTTGTGGTCTTCTTTCTGAACCTTGCAACAACAACGCAACCTGGACTATTGCACGATGCAACAATCATGTCTCTAAACAACCAAACTGAATTGCAAGAGAGCTCTCTATCAGACCACACTTTTACGTACGACCTTCCACAAACGAGTAGAAAAGACGCGCAGCGTCCCAAAATGATGCCAACAGTGTGACCAAACAATGATGCCACAAGAGCTCAAAAATGCTAGCTCTAAATTAAGTTAATTTTTCACTAACCTTACAATTATGAGATGGATATATATACACACACCTTAACTTAATATATATACAAGCAATGCTGCATCAATCAGCTTAGTCATCGTATCGCCTTGGGACAACAATGGTTCTTCCTCTTCTAGATTTTCTAACACCGAACCAACGCGCGGTGATAATATTTTAGATTTGGTGATGACGAACGGCGAGAATATAGTCGAAGGTTTAGAAGTAGGCGAGAGTTTAGGATGTAGCGATCATCAAATTCTTAGGTTTAAGTTATTGATAGAAAACACCCAGGATAGTAACGTAATAGAAGTCCCTGATTTTCGTAGGGCTAATTTTGATAGTTTCGCGGATAGGATGAGAGTAGTGGACTGGGATAACTTATTTATGGGTAATGACACAAATTTGCGTTAGGTGGCGTTTAAAGAAAGTTTTAGGAATCTTGAAAGGGAGTTTATTCCTCGTAGGCCCAAGCGCGCTAGTAATCGTGGTAGACCGAAGTGGTGGAGTAGGGAAATAGGAGAGTTTATAAACGAGCGTAATAGAGCGTATAGACTTAGTAAGCGTAATGGCCAGGTAGCTAACTTTAATAGATATATCGAGCTTAGACGTCAGGTTAAAAGATCAGTTAGGAATGCCAAGCGTAATTTAGAGATACTTATAGCTGCGGATAGTAAACATAATCCAAAAAAGTTTTTTGAATATGTTAATAATCGTAAGCCGGTAAAAAATAACATAGGCCCTCTAGTGGATGTTAATGGCGCTTTGGCTTCTGACGCTCAGGCGATGGCGGGTATTTTCAATAACTTTTTTACGACAGTTTTTACCGTAGAAGACGTAAATAATGTCCCCGACGTGGATGATATCGTTCCATTTAGTAGCGAGACTATTTTGGAAGAAATAACTGTTTACGAGGCTGAGATTGCGCATTATATCGATAGGCTAAAAGTTAGCAAGGCTCCAGGCCCTGACGCTTTTTATCTCAGACATTTGAAAGATTTGAAAGAAGTTATCGTAGGCCCCTTAACGAAGATCTTTAATCACTCACTCGAAACGGGGATTATTCCTGAAGACTTTAAATTAGCTAACGTCACGCCTATTTTTAAAAAAGGCGACCGCGCGGTAGCTAGCAATTATAGGCCCATTAGCTTAACGTCAATTGTAGGTAAACTTTTGGAATCCGTAGTTAGGGATCGTATTATCGATCACTTAGAAAGTAGAGATTTGATTAATAGTAGTCAGCATGGGTTTCGACGCCATAGGTCTTGTTTAACTAATTTGTTAGAATTTTATAACGAAATAGTGCGCGAATACGATAGGCATAGAGCAGCTGACGTTATTTATTTAGATTTTAAAAAGGCGTTCGATACAGTTCCGCATAGGAGACTAATTGCGAAGGTTAAAGCGCACGGTATACGCGGTCAGGTAGCTAACTGGTTAGAAGAATGGCTTCGTGCTAGGAGACAGAGGGTCGTAGTTAATGGTAGTGAATCAGGGTGGTTAGATGTAGGTAGCGGTGTCCCACAGGGTTCAGTGTTAGGCCCATTGCTATTCGTAATTTACATTAACGACATAGATGTAGGATTGACTAGTAACGTGTCAAAATTCGAGGACGATACTAAAATAGGCGGTAAGGTTGTTAACGAGGACGATAGAAATAGGATTCAAGACGATGTAAATAGGATTATGGAGTGGACAGATAAGTGGCAGATGCAATTTAACGTAGACAAATGTAAAGTTTTGCATATAGGTTCTCGCAACAATAATTACGCGTATACGATGGATGATAGGGAGTTAGCGAGCGTTGACGAGGAAGTAGATTTAGGCGTACGCGTATCTAAGGATTTAAAGGTTAGGAACCAGTGCCTGGAGTCTTGCGCAAAAGCTAATAGGATGTTAGGTTTCATAGCGCGTAATTTCGAATTTAAATCGAAGGATATATATTGCCCCTTTACAAGTCCCTAGTCAGGCCTCATTTAGAATATGCAGTTCAGTTTTGGTGCCCGTACTTGCGTGAGGATATTGATAGGTTAGAAAGGGTTCAGCGTCGTGCCACGAAACTTATTCCGTCATTGCGCAATAAGCCTTATGAAGATAGGATTAATGAGTTAGACCTGTATTCACTCGAAACTAGGAGATTAAGGGGGGAGCTTATTGAAGTTTTCAAAATCGTTAATAACATCGATAACGTAAATTTTGACAAATTGTTCACTTTGATAATAGTAATACTCGCAATAACGGATTTAAGTTGCGTGGCAGGCGTTTTATTAAATATCGCTAAAAACTTCTTTACGTTTAAAGTAATTGATAAATGGAATAATCTTCCCGCGTCAGTCGTTCATTCTACCAGCGTTAATATGTTTAAGAACCGTCTTGACAGACATTTTAAAGGTATTAACGTTGTTTAATTTAAAAAACAACAAAGTTAGCAACAGAAGCTCTGGTGGTGGTGCTCGAGGATGAGTCTGTTGACGATGAATGCCAGCTTGTGACATGCCAGCGTGTGATGCCAACAATAAAATTATTAAAAAAAAAAAAAAAAAAAATTAGACTAACACGAATGTAGATGTAGCTCATAGCGTAAACTAACCCACGTTTTGTTTAACTTACCTACTTTTTTTTTTTTTTTTACCTCCTTACTTTGCATGTCTCTAACTCTTTTCTTGCATGTTTGTAGTTTGCATGGTATGACAGTGAGTTAAGACTGTGTTTGCATGGTTTGTAAGCGTTCTTATTTTACTTCTTTTCATCTTTCACCCCTCTCCTATTCTCTCCGACTATTTTTCTGACTTGTCGGCAGTGGCCGGCGGATGATGATGGTGAGACACTTTTCCTCTTTTTCTGAATGAATGTTAACCCATGAGTGATAGGTGTTGCTCTTACTTAACCCCTTATTCTCTTCTCTTCTCTTAACCCGCTACTCTTCCCTTTCTCTCGGGCTAACCTTAGAGTGGATCTTAGGGTCTTTGTTAGCCTTAGCTTCTGTAGATCTGTAGATCACTTGAACAGAACGCGCAAAACGGCTTGAGCGAGGCCCCCTTTGGCGCGAGGCCCTAGGCGATCGCCTAGTTCGCCTATAGCTAAATCCGGGCCTGTATATATATATATATATATATATATGTATGTTATTTAAGCGATATTTGGCGTCGTGTTTTTAAACACGTATCGTACTGAACATGTGTTAATTAAACAGATGTGCGTTTCTTCTGTCTCAACTGATCTAGCTGTTTCTCCATCCGTTTGACTTGCCTTATACGTGAGAGTTTCACTTGGATCTCTTTTAATGATTTCGTTATTCATAGATGTTATACTGTTAAACGTGTATATGTTACAGACAAAGTGTGTAACCAACCATTTCGCGTAATGGCTGAAACTTTTAGTCATTTCGCGAAATGGCTGTTTCACTTGGTCATTTCGCGAAATGACTAACATCTTCAGCCATTACGCGAAATGGCTAAAATTCCACCTTGGTCATTTCGTGAAATGGCTAAAATGACTTTTGTCATGAATTCATAGAAATAACAAACATCACAATAAAATTGGAAATCCTTATTTAACTAACTAAATCTGCTAAAACATACATACATCCACAGGTCTGTTCAAATAAGTGAGAAACACACTTCAAATACAGTACACATTTGAACACATTTGAATTTTCAATATAGAGGTTTTCAAATACTAACCGGGCCTTCAATGTTATTCCGATGTCCGCCATTGAAGGCCCGGTTAGGTCAACTGTATGCCCTTGACAATTGGTTAGGTTAAGTCGTGAAGTACCTTAAGTACCTTAAGCCAACGTTCAACTAACTGTGGATACATCAGTTGACCGGCGTGTCACGACTTCCAGTTCTTTGCGTCCATTGTTAGAAAATCTAGAAGAGGAAGAGCCATTGTTGTCCCAAGGCGATATGATGACTAAGCTGATTGCTGCAGCATTGCTTGTATATATTAAGTTAAGGTGTATATATATCCATCTCATAATTGTAAGGTTAGTGAAAAATTCACTTAATTTAGAGCTAGCATTTTTGGGCTCTTGTGGCATCATTGTTTGGGCACTTTTGTGGCATTATTTTTTTGGGAGGGCACTGCGCGTCCTTCCTACTCGTTTGTTGAATGCGGCACTTACAGGGCGTGGTCTTATAGAGAGCTCTCTTGCAATTAAGTTTGGTTGTTTAGATACAAGATTGTTGCATCGTGCAATGGTGCAGGTTGTGTTGTTGTTGCAAGGTTTAGAAGGAAAACATAAATAGTGCCCCTTTTGTTTGTTATCTTAATTTTATGCAACTAAGGCCTAAGGTAGGCCCACATCGAGTCAGCAACCCTGAGGTAGGACCTAACAGGACCTCCAAGTCCGTAAGTTTTTAGTCTAGCTTAACTTGGACTGTAGGTTAAACTGGCCCTTCAGAGCTTGGCTGTTCAGGACTCAGCTGGGATTCTGAACCCAATAAAATAAAAAAAATAACATGGTCCTTCGAAACCGGATTCTAACCCAAGACTGAGTCAGTGACTATTTTTTGACAAAGTTCTGATTGTGCAAATTGTAGCCCAAGTTAGGCCTAGACGGGTTGAGCATAATTGAGTTAAGGTCCCAGGGTAGAAAGTTTGGTCGCCCAATTGCAAAACTTGGCCGTTAGTCTGTTGTTGTTTTGGGCCTACATTTTTACAGGTTTGGTTAATTTTGGTTTATTGTTCGTAGGCAAAGGTTGCAGACTCCAGTGTGCCAGTTTCTTGGGTGGAAAATTTGGTATTCCATACTGGTGGTTGGTCAGTACTCCACCCAAGTAATTCAGTTTATTTGAAAAAAGCAAAATTTGAGTTTGATCAGTTTAGTTAAGTATTTTGGCCAATTCAGCTTATTTGGTATTGAACCCAATTGTTGTTTGCATTGAAGATGAGTGCAGCCGAATTGAACAAGTTTAGAAAAAGGAGAAGCGCCTACAAAGGTCTAATTACAAAGTCCATTGCCAGTTTTGCCACTATAGATTCTGCCATAGAGCAAGAGGATTTAAGCTTAGTGACTGCGCAGCTTTCCATATTAGAAACTAAAAAGGTTGCTCTAAGCGAAGTAAATGTTAAAATTGAGGCTCTTATAGAAGAGGATGAAATAGAAAATAACATAATTTACTTTGAAGAGATTATTGATGATATAATTAAAGTATGCCACAAAGCAAAAGAGTTTAGCAGCTCAGTACAGTTAAAGACCAGGTCTAATAATGAAACACAACTCTCAACAAATGGTGTTTGTGAAGTTAAGGTTAACAGATCTGCAGTTCAATTACCGAGGCTTGTACTCAAAACATTTTCTGGGAGTATTCAGGAATGGCAAGGATGGGCAGACAGTTTTCAGTCAGCAGTTCATTCTAGTCAAGTGTTAAGTGCGGTGGAGAAGTTTAATTATTTGCAGTCCCTCTTGGAAGGGGAGGCAGCAAAGACAATAGCAGGATTAGCATTAACAGAGGCTAATTATAATGTAGCTTGGGATATATTAAAGAAACAGTTTGGTAAGCCAGAGATCTTAATTAAAAGCCACCTCCGCGAATTTTTAGCTATACCTCCTGTTAATAATCTCAATAGTGTCAAGGAGTTACGGCAGTTATATGATGAATTTGAAGTTAGAACTAGGTCCCTGGACAACTTGGGTGTAGGAATGGAAAGGTATGGTATAATGTTGGTCACTATACTGGAGTCTAAATTGCCTAGCTCAATTTTGCTTGAATTAAGTAGGGGACACTCTACAGAATATGTGTACATCCCCTTTCAGCAGATGTTAAGTCTTTTAGGCACAGAATTAGCAAGACGAGGGGGAATTGAGTTTGCACAGTGGGATGTCAAACAAGAGGACAAAGGCAGGCACACCACCAAGGTTTCTACAAAAAGGAATAGCCCAGGTACAGTGTCAGCAATACATGCATCCTCTGAGAATAAATTAAAGGGAATCAAGGAATCCATATTTTGCGAAGGCAACCACAAGTCATATAAATGTGAAGTGGCTGAGGCTTTACCTTTTGAGGAGAGAAAGGACATGGTACCTAAGTCCACAGCATGTTTTAAATGTTTTTTGAAAGGTCACAGAGCAAGGTTTTGTAGGTTTAAAATTTTGTGCAAAAAATGTCATGGCAGGCGTCAGGAATTATTGTGTGAAAACACTCCTAAGTAAGCCTACCCCAGAAGTAGAGACATCAGTGGCACATGCCACTGCTATGAAAGGGAGTAAAAGTAAAGGGGGATTATTGCAAACAGCTGCAGCATTATTAATTGGGAATGATGGAGAAGCTACTGTAAGAGTGTTTGATAGTGGTAGCCAGTGTAGCTTTATTAAGACCAGAATTTCCAGAAAATTGAAGTTTAAAGAACTTAAGAGTGAAAATTTAAGAATTTCTGGGTTTGGGGGTTCCGTTCAAAACCGAACCAAAGTTAAGAAGGTAGAAGTTCTGGTTAAGGGGTTGTTACCACAATGTCCCACTATCAAGGTCCAAGCTGTAGAGATTGAGGAACTTTGTGCTCCAGTCACTACTTGTTTAGATATGGCATGTGTCCAAGAATTGCAAGTTAAAGGAATTAATTTGGGCAATAATAAGTTTGAAGGAACAGAAGATATTAGTCTTTTGATTGGAACTGACTATTATTGGGACTTCATCACTGGTAATATTGTCCGCACATCTCGAGGACCGGTAGCTATTGAAAGTAAGCTAGACTGGATGCTACATGGAAGCTATTGCAATGAAATGGAGGTTAAAGCTCTTTTTGTTAAGATTGAGGAGAACAGCCATGGTTTGGAAAGGTATTTGAAAGCGTTTTGGGAACTTGAATCCATTAGCATAAAGGACAAACAGGCAAGTATAGTGAACAGTGATGTTTTAGAGCAATTTGAAAAAGGGATTGGGTTTAGAGATGGTTGCTATGAAGTTGGCCTCCCTTGGAAGGATTCTTGCAAACCCGGTTCAAACCTTCAGCTAGCTAATCGGAGGTTGGAGACTTCATTGTACAGGCTAAGAAAAAATGAGGAGTTGTTAATTGAATACAATGAGCGCATCCTAAGCTCTGTAAGGGAGGGCTATGCTGAAAGGGTGCAAGGTGAGCTGGTGAGCCAGGAGGCATATTATCTGCCACACCATGCAGTGGTACGGTACGGCAAGACAAAACTACCACCAAATTGAGAGTAGTTTTTGATGGCTCAGCCAAGGACAAAGGTGGTGTGTCCTTGAATGACTGTTTGGATGCTGGGCCAAATTTAAATGCAGACTTATTTTCCTTGTTACAGAGATTCAGGTTTGGTAGAATAGCATTGACTGCAGATGTGAAGCAAGCCTTTTTGCGGATAAAGTTAAAACCAGAGTTGTTTGGCCTCAGCTCTAGTCCATTTCTGTTGGCAGCTACTATGCAGTACCATTTTAAGAAATATTCTGAAGTCTATCCTAACACTATTGAACACATAAGGAAAAATTTTAGATATTCATGAAGGCTAGAGCTATAATGAGGGAGGCTGGCATGGAGCTTAGAAAATGGCAGAACCAATCATTCTCAATTACAACAGTTTATGAGTCAGTCCTGTGTAGTACCTGATGCAGCGGAAAGTATTGAGGATTCTGGTATTAAGGAGTTGTGGGCAATAGACGCAAAAGTGCTAGGCATTGTTTGGTAGCAAGGAGAGGATTTGTTTACCTTCAATGGGAAATCTTTAGTAGAGCTGGCTGAGAATGAGACAAGGTGGACAAAACGTACAACTCTTAGTTTAGCTTCAAAGGTTTTTGATCCTCTTGGATTCCTGGCTCCATTTGTGATAAAGTAAAAAATTTGGTTTCAGAGCCTCTGGGAAATTGGACTTGGTTGGGACCAAGAGTTACCCGATCATATGGTGGTAAGGTGGAAATACTGGTTCAAAGAATTGGCACATCTTGGAGACATTGAAATCCCAAGATGGTACTTTGGAGAGTTGAACAGTAGTCCAGACAATTTGGAGCTGCACATCTTTTGTGATGCAAGTGAGGAAGCCTATGCAACTTGTATTTATATAAGAGGCACATTGAAAGAGGAAGTAAGTTGCAGGTTGATTGCTGCAAAGAGCAGAGTAGCACCTTTGAAAAAGGCTTTCTGTTCCAAGGTTAGAATTGATGGGTGCAGTTATTGCTAGTCGGCTTGCAGTTACAGTTCAAAGTCTTTGGCCCTCTATGAAATTCCAAGCTATTATTGGACAGACTCCACTATAGTTTGGCACTGGTTAAGAAGCCAGGCAAGGAAATGGAAACCATTTGTTGCCAATAGGGTGGAGGAAATTCAAGCACATACAGATCCCAAGCAATGGAAGCATTGTCCAGGCACTCAAAACCCAGCTGATTTACCAACACGAGGAATTTTAGTGAAAGATCTTGCACAGTCAAGTTTGTGGTGGAATGGGCCAGAGTGGCTAAAACTTGGAAGCGAAAACTGGCCTAATCAGCCTAGTGTAGGAGAATACTAGGCTCAATAAGAATGGGTGAGTGAAATGAGAAAATGCACTGTGAACAGTTGTCAAGTTATGCAGCAGGACCCCATATTGAGGCTTGAGGACATTAGCAGTCTGAAAAGGTTGTTAAGAGTGACAGCATGGGTATATAGATTTACCAACAATATTAAGGGAGAAACAAGAAGGGAAGGAATTATGAACAGTAAGGAGATTCAGCAAGCCAGGCAATATTGGGTGGTATATGTGCAGAAGGAAAAATTTGGTGAAGAGAGGGAATTGCTCACCAGCCGTCCATTACAGGTTTTACCAACACATTCGGCTCTCAAGGGTTTGGATGTGTTTTTGGATTAGGATTTATTGAGAGTAGGAAGTGGACTACAGTTTTCTGGGCTTCCAGAGGAGAAAAGACATCCAATTTTGCTACCTTCTGGGGGGCACTTTGTGGAAGTTTTGATCCTGGATACTCATCATAAGTTGTTACATGATAATACAGTGATGTAGTGCTAAATAAAGAAGTGAGGGAACGCATTTTGAAAGTGTTACTCAGATGCGGGGGGAACAATGGCGAGGCCATACAGCTGGGGGTCCGGGGGCACTGTAAGCCCCCCGGGAAATCTTTTGAAATCTGACCAATTTCAGGGATATTTTGAGGTCATATGCACTGGATATTAGGATATATTCCAAGGTTGAAGATGCAGTATTTCCAGTGTCATTAGATATATGACATCCAGTACGATCAATAAAAATAGCTAACAACTGGAATGATTAACTAAAAAAAAGTTAACAACTGGTACGCCGTGGTGACTGTTTCATCAGATCTTTATAGGTTAGCATTGCCTCAGTCGAAGCTAAAAGAAATGAAACAGTTAATGATTCTTTCTCATATTTCTTCTAGGGGTGGGAATTAAAATTTCATGACGTTAGAGATTTGTAAGTTCGGATTTATTTGAAATAGTGAGGGAACGCCGTTCCGTCTACCAAAAAAAGTAAGGGAACGCCGTTCCCACGCGTTCCCACAGCACTACACCACTGATAATAGAGATCAGACAACAGTTTTGGATTCCCAAAATTAGACAAGTAGTTAAAAAGGTCTTGCATAAATGTGTGGTTTGCAAGCGTTGGAGTGCAAAGCCTTATTATGAAAAGGTGGCTCCACTTCCAAGAGAACAAAGTGTCTATACTGCCCCATTTGATGTAGTGGGAGTAGACTTCGCAGGTCCAGTCTATGTGTAAGAGCAAGGGGAGTCTAACAAAGGTTATATGTGTCTTTTCACATGTGCTACCACCAGAGCAATCCATTTGGAGTTGGTAAGCAACTTAAGTAGTGATGTATTTCTTTTGGCTTTGTGAAGAGAAGGGGTTTCCCAAATAAAATCATATCGGATAATGCAAAAGCCCCTTCAAAAAGGCTGCAAAGGAACTCCAAGAAATTTGGTCCTTGCTAAAAGAGGAGGGGATTCCAATCCTACTTTTCACACCAAGGGGTACAGTGGGAGTTTATTGTTGAGAGAGCACCATGGTGGGGAGGATTTTGGGAAAGGCTAGTGAGAAGTGTAAAGTGTCCATTAAAGAAACTTTTAGCTAATGCTCATTTGAGTAAAGAAGAATTCTGCACTGTTTTGTGTGAAGTAGAAGCAATGGTGAACAGTAGGCCTATCACTTTTGTTTGTAACAGTATGCAGGATGCAGAGCCATTGACACCAAATCATTTTCTTTGTGGTAAACGATTAACATCAAGCCCCAGTGTGCCAGAAGACTTGCAGCCTATCCAGAGCACTCAGGGAGAGTTAACCAGAAGGTTCAGGTACCTTGAAGAGCTACAAGATCAGTTATGGAAGAGGTGGCAGATGGAATACTTGCCAGAACTCAATTATTACCCATCAGGCAATGTAAAAGGCTCCAATGCAAATTGTATCAAGGCGGGAGAAGTGGTAATGATTGGGGATGAAAGACCAAGGCAATGCTGGAAGCTTGGCATAATTGAAGAGTTGTTTGTTAGCAAAGACAATTTAGTTAGGTCTGCACTGGTAAAGACTTCAGGAGGAAAATTAAAGAGACCTATACAAAAACTCTATGCTTTAGAAATCAGCAAAAACACGGATAGTCAAGATGAAGCATTTGGGTTACAACCTCATGAGAAGGCTCGGCTAAACTTGCAGAAGGTAATGACAACAATGCCTCTTCGGTGGGGAGTGTTAGAAAATCTAGAAGAGGAAGAACCATTGTTGTCCCAAGGCGATATGATGGCTTAGCTGATTGATGCAGCATTGCTCGTATATATTAAGTTAAGGTGTATATACAGTATATCCATCTCATAATTGTAAGGTTAGTGAAAAATTCACTTAAGTTAGAGCTAGCATTTTTGGGCTCTTGTGGCATCATTGTTTGGGCACTCTTGTGGCATCATTTTTTGCGGCGCTGCGCGTCTTTTCTACTCGTTTGTGAAATGCGGTACTTACAGGGTGTGGTCTTATAGAGAGCTCTCTTCCAATTCAGTTTGGTTGTTTAGATACAAGAGTGTTGCATCGTTGCAATAGTGCAGGTTGTGTTGTTGTTGCAAGGTTTAGAAAGAAGACCATAAATAGTGCCCCTTTTGTGTTTTTTATCTTAAATTCATGCAACTGAGGCCTAAGGTAGGCCCACATCGAGTCAGCAACCCTGAGGTAGGACCTAATAGGACCTCCAAATCCGTAAGTTTTTAATCTAGCTTAACTTGGGCTGTAGGTTGAACTGGCCCTTCAGAGCTTGGCCGTTCACGGCTCAGCTGGGATTTTGAACCCAATAAAAAATAATAATAACATTATTACATAGTCTCTTTCCATGAATGAAAGGAGAAGTCTTTAAAAAGGAGACTGACCTTTTCATGGAGTACTGTGATTACTGCCTTATCTGACTGGAAATACTTGTTAAAATCAGTAAATGCATCCACACTTCATCCACACTTCACACCTCTCAAGTGGATAATGAACCAAGGAAATTATGTGAATATATATTAACGCTCTGCTACAAATGCACATGCTACAACATTAGGGTTGGCAGATTTTTATTTTTATTTTTTTAAATATATATTGTTACAAAATATAAATTTTATTTTTACAAATTTAGTATAGTTTTATATATAAACAAAATAAGGGGGAGAATTATTATTATTATTATTATTATTAATTAATTAATTTAAAAATATTAGTTTTTGTAGAATATCAAGTTGACAAATTTCCAACCCAAAATTATCGTACAAACCGTACGATAATAGAAAATGGTATCGTACATCGATTTGAGGGTGAAATTATCGTACATGTACGATAATTATCGTACGTCTGGCAATGCTGGTTTAGAATCAAACTGATTTGAAAAAGGCGCGAGGTATTGTGAGTGATGCGTGGGTGGAGAGGGTGGTGCGCTATTGGTCAGTTTTAAAATGTGCATGACGGCATGACGTCATCGCCATTACGTCATCATTTTTTTTTTTCATCAAGTTTTATTTTCGTCATTTCCTCCAAAAAAATTACTTTCCAAGAATGTAGAAAGATAGTTGAAAGCATATCAAAAGTGAAAATAGTAGAAAATTAACTCTTTCTACCGAAAACGAAAGGGACGTTAAAACGAATATTAACCAGTTTCTTTAAGAAACATTCCCAAATTGCATACCTTCTTCAGTGACCAAGGAATGCGTGCAATTACAATGACTCTATACATCCAAAGACTATGTATCTTCAGCTATGAAACTTTTAAAATTGATTAAAAGCCTAAACGTCGAATATGTATTTCCAAATGTTGAAATAGTTCTGTGCATTTTCTTATGCACAGCTGTCACTAACTGTAGCGGAGAAATCTTTTTCGGCGCTTCGAAGAGTAAAAAAGTAGGTAATTGTTTAGAATAACTCCAAATTGTTCAATTTCTATAAATTATGCATTCATAGATTCATTATATCAGAGACGCATTTCTGATAGCCTGAGGTTGCGCAAATGCCCCAAAACTGTTATGCATGATTTCAGTTTTACGGCATTTGTGCAACCTCAGACTAGCAGAAATACGTTTCTGAGATCAAAATGAATCCCATGAATGCATAATTTATAAAGTAGAAATTAAACCAAACCCATCCTTACCTCCCATCATGTAACTTAACTTGTTAATGAGGTGGGTAAAGTTTAGCTGCAGCAATTAGGAAAAGCGCGCAGCCTTTCAGCAGCTTTTTTAATTTTGTCGTAATTGCACAAATGGCAACAGGTATTTCCTTTATTCTTTTTTGGGCACAACATTTCACTTAACAAAATTCCGTGATCACAGAAAAGTTTAAGAGTTGCATCCTCGTCCACAGAAAATTTCACAACAGCTTCGCAAACCCATCGGAACAACCTTCGTGTTAAACCAATGTTACCATATTTTGGAGAACAAAATATGCTAGACTCCTTAAAAAATTATGCCAAACCCGGTGAAATTATTCGAAATAGCTGGTGAAATTATGCTAGAATCATGCTATATTTTAATAATAATGTCTTGTTGCTTCAGTGTCCTCTTATGTTGAGAAACAGAAAAAGAACGATTAATCTACAAGATTTGCATTTATTTTTCAGACTTTGATGTCTTTTATCTTCCTCACTACTGTTTGTTTCATGCTGCCTTTTGTGTGACATGGTGGAATATTGGCTGCACTGTGGATAATCACTCACTAATAATGGGTTCGATTTGCTGGGAGAGAATTAATCAGTCACGCGGCCGCCAGTGAAGCAAGTGAGCATGACATCATAGCATATAACTGCTAGTGCCAGGTGCTTGATGATTTTTCCATCCGAGTTTCACATGTTTGTTATTTGAAAAATTTGATTTAAAGACTTAATCCATGTGGGTCATGTAGTAACGGAGTTCATAGCCTTAGATGTTTCTTCATAGATAAGCTGCTTGGTATTTGTAGCAAATTTCAGTGAAATATTCTAGACTAGACCATATTCTTGAGATTTTCCATGAAGGGGCATTTTTGAGTAGAAGTTGGTATCCAGTATTTTTAAACTAATTGAAGGGTGCTGAATCTAGAAAAACAGGATACCAAGCTGAAATTTTGTTTTTTCATGTTGAAAATTTAATAAGAAAATGACTCCGACAATAGCTTAAATTCAAATATTGTAGTGTTTAGAACAAGTAATAAAATCAATCTTAGTACTGAATATCCTTAACAATATGAGCAAAGGTGGGCAGGACCGAGTTCCAAAAGGACCGAACTCCAGGAACTCGGTCCTTTTTAAGGACCGTGAGCGGGAAAGTCGGTCTTTCTCAGTGAGGACCGAAATGAGGAGCGACGGTCCATTTTTAAGCAATTCCGGACGGTCCGGTCCGGACGGTCTTTTTTAGTGATTATTTGAAGTTCTAAAGAAGATGGATCGTTTCCTCCAGAAGACTCAGAAAGAGACTGAGACTGAACTGAAACTTGTTTCAACACCTGGAGGAGACGAAGAATCTACTGATGTTAGTGCTTCAACTTCAAGGCAAGCAACTGGAGCTCCTAGCGGAAGAACTGAACCCGGCAATCCCTGGCCGTACCTGGACAAATACTTTGAATACCTGGGCCCCAAGGGTGAGCAGAACCTGGAGTACAAGTGCTTGCTGTGCCTGCCGAACAAGAACATCCTCTCGACAAGCAACAAGAGCCAAAACAACCTCAAGCGACATGTCTCCAGGCGCCACCCTCACGTCCAGAACCAGTTCGACCAGTGCATCAAGGACGGGGTGGAGCTCCAGAAAAAGAAGAAGCGGCGAGGAGACCCTCAGGACGACCGAGGACCGAGTCGTTCCTAGGTCCTATCTTCAGAAAGGACCGGGACCGGGACCGTCGGTCCTTTTTGAGGCCCGGGTGCCCACCTTTGAATATGAGATATAAGGTATCCCAATATGTAAAGGCAGTTTCAATAATAATTGTTTTATTATGAAACATTGTAACTGGCGTCGCCTCTGCGAAATGGAAAAACATTCGCTCCTCCTTCCTGCTGGGAAGGAGGAGCGAATGCTGCGCGCTGATTGGCCGTAGGAATGCTGTGAAATGTCAGGTGCAGAAAAAGTGTGTTGGAATTACAGTTGGTTTTTTGAGGTGTAGAGCGACATGTGTGATGTATTTGATAGTGGATTATTGTTAACTGCGTGTGAATGATATTTTCCCCTGGTATGTGATTAATTATTCTCTTATTTTCATTCTCAAAATACTGCTCGTGTTCTTAATATTATAATTGAATAAATAAGTATTATAATTTAAATATTATAATTTAATAATTTATTATTATAGCAGTCCTATTGCTGGTGTACGGATATTTTCAACGTGTGTTTTCTTTTCTTTCCAGATCATAAACATCACTGAACATGGATCCTCTGGTGAAGTTAAAAAGACCTTCGTCAGTAGATTTTAGCTTATGCATTCATTATCTGCCAAAAAGGAGGTGATGGGTTACGTATTGCGAGTGAACAAGGAATTGAAACGATCACAAAAGCATCTGAGAGGAGAAAGAAATTACATGATTTCAAGAATTGTAGTGTCATTGATCGGCTAGATCAGTGCTGTCCAACTTCTATAAAGCGTGGCCAAGATGTTGCCTATAATCATACACTGTTGGTTAATACGACTTAGGAACCCGCTGAATGTTGTTCTCCCTACTAGAAATGACAAAATAGGGAAGAAAATTCAGAAATGAAATTTGGCAAAATTCCATTCCGCGGGCCGCCAGTTGGCCAGCGCTGGGCTAGATGAAGCATTCTCATCCAATAGTACGTCATCTCTGATGTGGCATAAAAACTGTTATTCTCAATTTACAGACAAAAACAAAATTCAGCGACTTGAAGATCGGCTGGACTCGGCTCAGTCTGGACAAGACAGCGACATGCAGCAGAACAGTACAGTCTACACAGCAGAGTCCTCTTCGACGCAGTTCCGTGAACCCAACAGACTGAGATTTGTGTTTGTTTTGTCAAAAGGCTAACCCCAGAGAGCATCTTTCTTCAGTCATGACGTTCAAGACCAGCACTGATATCCTTGAGGCTGCTAAGTTAGACAAGAAACTTGGAATTTGGAGATTTGAAACTTTGGAATTTGAAACTTGGAGATTTGGAAAGGCATTTGAATGCCGTTTGGGAACTTGAATCCATTGGCATAAAGGACAAACAGGAGAAGCAGGGAAGTACCGTGAACAGTGATGATTTAGAGCAATTTGAAAAAGGGATTGGGTTTAGAGATGGTTGCTACGAAGTTGGCCTTCCTTGGAAGGATTCTTGCAAACCCAGCTCAAGCCTTCAGCTAGCTAACAGGAGTTTGGAGACTTCATTGCACAAGCTAAGGAAAAATGAGGAGTTGTTAAATTAATACGATAAAGCCATGCTAAGCTATGTAAAGGGGGGATATGCTAAAAGGGTGCAAGGTGAGCTGGTGAGTCACGAGGCACATTATCTGCCACACCACAAAACCACCACAAAACTACCACCAAACTGAGGGTAGTTTTTGATGGCTCAGCCAAGGACAAAGGTGGTGTCCTTGAATAAGTGTTTGGATGCTGGACCAAAGTTAAATGCAGATTTATTTTCCTTGTTACTGCTATTCAGGTTTGGTTGAGTAGCATTGACTGCAGATGTGAAGCAAGCATTTTTGAGGATAAAGTTAAAACCAGAGGACAGAGATACAGTAAGGTATCTGTGGGTGGATACGAAAGACTTATTGGAAAATGAACCCAAGGTTCAAGCATATATAATGAAGTCAGTGTTGTTTGGCCTCAGCTCTAGTCCATTTCTGTTGGCAGCTACTATGTAGTACCATTTTAAGAAATATTCTGAAGTCTATCCTAATACTATTGAACACATAAGGCAAAATTTTTATGTTGATTTGCTGTGTTTAGTGGATAATACAGAAATGGCTAAACAGATATTCATGGAGGCTAGAGCTATAATGAGGGAGGCTGGCATGAGCTTAGAAAATGGCAGACCAATCATTCTCAGTTACAACAGTTTATGAGTCAGTCCTGTGTAGAATCTGATGCAGCAGAAAGTATTGAGGATTCTGGTATTAAGGAGCTGTAGGCAATAGACACGAAGGTGCTAGGCATTGTTTGGCAGCAAGGAGAGGATTTGTTTACCTTCAGTAGGAAATCTTTAGTAGAGCTGGCTGAGAATGAGACAAGGTGGACAAAACGTACAGCTCTTAGTTTGTCTTCTAAGGTCTTTGATCCTCTTGGATTCCTGGTTCCATTTGTGATAAAATAAAAAATTTGGTTTCAAAGCCTCTGGGAAATTGGACTTGGTTGGGACCAAGAGTTACCCAATCATATGGTGGTAAAGTGGAAATATTGGTTCAAAGAATTGGCACATCTTGGAGACATTGAAATTCCAAGATGGTACTTTGGAGGAAGTCTGATCTCTATTATCACTTCTCTAACTCCAACATGTAACAACTTATGATGCGTATCCAGGATCAAAAGTTCCACAAAGTGCCCCCCAAAAGGTAGCAAAATTGGATGTCTTTTCTCCTCTGGAACCCCAGAAAACTGTAGGCTACCTCCTACTCTCAATAAATCTTGATCCAAAAACACATCCAAACTCTTGAGTGCAGAATGTTTTGGTAGAACCTGTAATGGACTGCTGGTGAGCAATTTTCTCTCTTCACCAAATTTTTCGTTCTGCACATATACCACCCAGTATTGCCTGGCTTGCTGAATCTCTTTACTGTTCAGAATTCCTTCCCTTCTTGTTTCTCCCTTAATGTTGTCTGTAAACCTATATACCCATGCTGTCACTCTTAACAACCTTTTCAGACTGCTAATGTCCTGAAGCCTCAATATGGGGTCCTGCTGCATAACTTGACAACTGTTCACAGTGCATTTTCTTATCTCACTCACCCAGTCTCCTTCAGCCTGCCATTCTCCCGCAATAGGCTGATTAAAAGGCCAGTTTTCACTTCCAAGTTTTAGGCGCTCTGGCTCATTCCACCACAAACTTGACTGTGCAATATATTTCACTGAAATTCCTCGTGTTGGTAAATCAGCTGGGTTTTGGGTGCCTGGACAATGCTTCCATTGCATTGGATCTGTTTGTGCAAATGGAGTATGTCCATTAATAGCTTGGAATTTCATAAAGACCCAAAGAGTTTTGCACTGTAACTGCAAGCCGACTAGCAATGACTATACCCATCAATTCCAACAGAATAGGGGTTATTTTTTTTATTGGGTTCAAAATCCCAGCTGAGTCCTGAACGGCCAAACTCTGAAGGGCCACTTCGACCTACAGCCCAAGTTAAGCTAGATTAAAAAAACTTACGGACTTGGAGGTCCTATTACGTCCTACCTCAGGGTTGCTGACTCGATGTGGGCATATCTTAGGCCTCAGTTGCATAAAATTAAGATAAAAAACAAAAGGGGCATTATTTATGGTCTTCTTTCTAAATATTGCAACAACAACACAACCTGCACCATTGCACGATGCAACAATCTTGTATCTAAACAACCAAACTGAATTGCAAGAGAGCTCCCTATAAGACCACGCCCTGTAAGTGCCGCATTCAACAAACAAGTAGAAAGGACGCGCCAGTGCCCAAACAAAATGATGCCACAAGAGCCCAAAAATGCTAGCTCTAAATTAAGTGAATTTTTCACTAACTCTACAATTATGAGATGGATATATATATATATATATATATATATACACCTTAACTTAATATATACAAGCAATGCTGCATTAATCAGCATAGTCATCATATCGCTTTGGAACAACAGTGGCTCTTCCTCTTCTAGATTTTCTAGCACTCACCGAAGAGACATTGTTGTCATTACCTTCTGCAAGTTTAGCCAAGCCTTTTTCATGAAGCTGTAACCCAAATGCTTCATCTTGACTATCCGTGTTTTTGCTGATTTCTAAAGCATAAAGTTTTTGTATAGGTCTCTTTAATTTTCCTCCTGAAGTCTTTACCAATGCAGACCTAACTAAATTGTCTTTGCCAACAAACAACTCTTTAATTATGCCAAGCTTCCAGCATTGCCTTGGTCTTTCATCCCCAATCATTACCACTTCTCCCACCGTGATACAATTTGCATTGGCTCCCTTTACATTGCCTGGTGGGTAATAATTGAGTTCTGGCAAGTATTCCATCTGCCACCGCTTCCATAACTGATCTTGTAGCTCTTCAAGGTACTTGAACCTTATGGGTAACACTTCTTGAGTGCTCTGGATAGGCTGTAAGTCTTCTAGCAAACTGGGGCTTGATGTTAATCGTTTACCACAAAGAAAATGATTTGGTGTCAATGGCTCTGCATCCTGCATACTGTTATAAACAAAGGTGATAGGCCTGCTGTTCACCATTGCTTCTACTTCACACAAAACAGCGCAGAATTCTTCTTTACTCAAATGAGCATTAGCTAAAAGTTTCTTTAATGGACACTTTACACTTCTCACTAGCCTTTCCCAAAATCCTCCCCACCATAGTGCTCTCTCAACAATAAACTCTCACTGTACCCCATGGTGTGAAAAGTAGGATTGGAATCCCTCCTCTTTTAGCAAGGACGAAACTTCTTGGAGTTTCTTTGCAGCCCTTTTGAAGGTTTTTGCATTATCCGATATGATTTTATTTGGGAAACCCCTTCTGTTCACAAACCTTTTAAAGGCGAAAAGAAATACATCACTACTTAAGTTGCTTACCAACTCCAAATGGATTGCTCTGGTGGTAGCACATGTGAAAAGACATAGATAACCTTTGTTAGACTCCTCTTGCTCATACACATAGACTGGACCTGCAAAGTCTACTCCCACTACATCAAATGGGGCAGTATAGACACATCGTTCTCTTGGAAGTGGAGCCACCTTTTCATGATCAGGCTTTGCACTCCAACGCTTGCAAACCACACATCTATGCAAAACCTTTTTAACTACTTGTCTAATTTGGGGAATCAAAACTGTTGTCTGAGCTCTATTATCACTTCTCTAACTTCAGCATGCAACAACTTATGATGGGTATCCAGGATCAAAAGTTCCACAAAGTGCCCCCCAGAAGGTAGCAAAATTGGATGTCTTTTCTCCTCTGGAATCCCAAAAAACCGTAGTCTACCTCCTACTCTCAATAAATCCTGATCCAAAAACACATCCAAACCCTTGAGAGTAGAATGTGTCGGTAGAACCTGTAATGGACTGCTGGTGAGCAATTTTCTCTTTACCAAATATTTTGTTCTGCACATATACCACCCAGTATTGCCTGGCTTGCTGAATCTCCTTACTGTTCATAATTCCTTCCCTTCTTGTTCCTCCCTTAATGTTGTAAATCTATATACCCATGCTGTCACTCTTAACAACCTTATCCGACTGCTAATGTCCTCAAGCCTCAATATGGGGTCCTGCTGCATAACTTGACAACTGTTCACAGTGCATTTTCTCATCTCACTCACACATTCTTCTTCAGCCTGCCATTCTCCTATCATAGGCTGATTAGAATGCCAATTTTCACTTCCAAGTTTTAGGCACTCTGGCCCATTCCACCACAAACTTGACTGTGCAAGATCTTTTACTGAAATTCCTCGTGCTGGTAAATCAGCTGGGTTTTGGGTGCCTGGACAATGCTTCCATTGCTTTAGATGTGTGTGTGCTTGAATTTCCTCCACCCTAATAGCAACAAATGTTTTCCATTTCCTTGCCTGGCTTCTTAACCAGTGCCAAACTATAGTGGAGTCTGTCCATTAATAGCTTGGAATTTCATAAAGACCCAAAACGTTTTGCACTGTAACTACAAGAGTACAAGCCTACTAGCAATGACTGCACCCATCGATTCCAACCTTGGAATAGAAAGCCTTTTCAAAGGTGCTACTCTGCTCGCTGCAGCAACCAACCTGCAACTTACTTCCTCTTCGAATGTGCCTCTTATATGAATGCAAGTTGCATAGGCTTCCTCACTTGCATCACAAAAGATGTGCAGCTCCAAATTATCTGGATTATTGTTCAACTCTCCAAAGTACCATCTTGGGATTTCAATGTCTCCAAGATGTGCCAATTCTTTGAACCAATATTTCCACTTTACCACCATATGATCGGGTAACTCTTGGTCCCAACCAAGTCCAATTTCCCAAAGTCTCTGAAACCAAATTTTTTATTTTATCACAAATTGAACCAAGAATCCAAGAAGATCAAAGACCTTCGAAGATAAACTAAGAGGTGTACGTTTTGTCCACCTTGTCTCATTCTCAGCCAGCTCTACTAAAGATTTCCTACTGAAGGTAAACAAATCCTCTCCT
This sequence comes from Bathynomus jamesi, assembly GCA_023014485.1. Classification (NCBI taxonomy): domain Eukaryota; kingdom Metazoa; phylum Arthropoda; class Malacostraca; order Isopoda; family Cirolanidae; genus Bathynomus; species Bathynomus jamesi. Next base: position 240,972 of record JAJOZX010002550.1, on the reverse strand, counting down.
TGCTGCCAAACAATGCCTAGCTCCTTCGTGTCTATTGCCCACAACTCCTTAATACCAAAATACTCAATACTTTCTGCTGCATCAGGCCCTACACAGGACTGACTCATAAACTGGTGTAACTGAGAACGATTGGTTTGCCATTTTCTAAGCTCTATGCCAGCCTCCCTCATTATTTATAACTGTAGCTTCCATGAATATCTGTTTAGCTATTTCTGTATTACCCACTGAACATAATAAATCAACATCAAAATTTTGCCTTATGTGTTCAATAGTATTAGGATAGACTTCAGAATATTTCTTAAAATGGTACTGCAAAGTAGCTGCCAACAGAAATGGACTAGGGCTGAGGCCAAACAACACTGACTTCATTCTATATGCTTGAACCTTGGGTTCATTTTCCAACAAGTCTTTTGTATCCACCCACAGATACCTTACTGCATCTCTGTCCTCTGGTTTTAACTTTATCCTCAAAAATCCTTGCTTCACATCTGCAGTCAATGCTGCTCTACCAAACCTGAATCTCGGTAACAAGGAAAATAAATCTGCATTTAACTTTGGTCCAGCATCCAAACAGTCATTCAATGACACACCACCTTTGTGATTGGCTGAGTCATCAAAAATTACCCTCAGTTTGGTGGTTATGGAAAACTAATACATGCGGGTAGTTGAGAGGTAGGTGGTTAATCTAACAATTATTAAACTCCTTTTATGTCAATAACTGGGTGGATGAAACCAATTGGTTGCTCATCAGAGTTATTCTCCACACTAGTATTTGTATACTGTGTGATAGAGCGTGCTCGGTAGTAAACATACACTACCGATCAACCAACGAAAACTAAAAGGACGCTGGTGGAAAAAAAAGCCGGAAAAACAGAGGGAACTGGCAACACAAACGACATGGCGAACGAAGGAGCTTGAAAACAATAAAATATCTCCACCAGCAAGTGCGCTCTCAAAACCAAGAGCAAAGAGAAGAGGGACTGTCTAATAACACTCGGTAAGTGATCAGTTGTGTTTTTGAACCCCAGTTTGGGGATAACATATAAACTAGGTCAGTTAAATTAGGCCTACATTGTGTTCTAAGACCTAGCATTAACTCAGAGCTTCACAAAAGCTAAGGTAAATTACCCTAACGTAATTTGGTAAGGAATCCTACTGTGTACTCAATTTACTCTGCCCGCTCTGGACCATTTCTGGAATCTCCAGGCTGACCCCTACAAAGCTAGGCTTAACCTACTCTACAGTTAGACAGACTGGAGATATTAGGGGTGAGTTAACTGGGGACCAATTCATACAGAGCATTTTTCACAGTGGTAGTTTTGTCTCGCTGTACCACTGCATGGTGTGGCAGGTAATGTGCCTCCTGGCTCCCCATGCACTCTTTCAGCATAGCCCTCCTTTATGTAGCTTAGGATGGCCTCATTGTATTCATTTAACAACTCCTCATTTTTCCTTAGTCTCTGCAATGGAGGCTCCAACCTCCTATTAGCTAGCTGAAGGTTTGAGCTGGGTTGGCAAGAATCCTTCCAAGGGAGGCCAACTTCGTAGCAACCATCTCTAAACCCAATACCTTTCTCAAATTGTTCTAAAACATCACTGTTCACTGTACTTGCCTGCTTCTCCTGTTTGTCCTTTATGCCAATGGATTCAAGTTCCCAAAAGGCTTTCAAATTCCTTTCCAAACCATGGTAGTTCTCCTCAATCTTAACTAAAAGAGCTTTAACCTCCATTTCATTGCAATAGTTACCATGTAGCATCCAGCCTAGCTTAATTTCAATAGCTACGGGACCTTGAGAGGTGCGGACAATGTTACCAGTGAAGAAATCCCAATAATAGTCAGCTCCAATCAAAAGACTAATATCTTCTGTTCCTTCAAACTTATTATTGCCCAAATTAATTCCTTTAACTTGCAATTCTTGGACACATGCCATATCCGAACAAGTAGTGACTGGAGCACAAAGTTCCTGTCTCTACAACTTGGACCTTGATAGTGGGACTTTGTGGTAACAACCCCTTAACCAGAACTTCTACCTTCTTAACTTTGGTTCGGTTTTGAACTGAACCAAACCCATAAATTCTTAAATTTTCCCTCTTAAGTTCTTTAAACTTTAAATTTCTGGAAATTCTGGTCTTAATAAAGCTATACTGGCTACCACTATCAAAGAACACTCTTACAGTAGCTTCTCCATCATTCCCAATTAATAATGCTGCAGCTGTTTGCAATAATCCCCCTTTACTTTTACTCACTTTCATAGCAGTGGCATGTGCCACTGATGTCTCTACTTCACCCAATAATGGCTGATGCCGGCCATGGCATTTTTTGCACAAAATTTTAAACTTACAAAACCTTGCTCTGTGACCTTTCAAAAACATTTAAAACATGCTGTGGACTTAGTTACCCTGTCCTTTCTCTCCTCAACAGTTAAAGCCTCAGCCACCTCACATTTATGACTTGTGGTTGCCTTCGCAAAATATGCATTCCTTGATTCCCTTTAATTTATTCTCAGAGGATGCATGTAGAGCTGACACTATACCTGGTCTATTCCTTTTTGTAGAAACCTTGGTGCTGTGCCTGTCTTCGTCCCCTTGTTTAACATCCCACTGTGCAAACTCAATTCCCTCTCGTCTTGCTAATTCTATGCCTAAAAGACTTAACATCTGCTGAAGGGGGATGTACACATGTTCTGTAGAGTGTCCCCTACTTAATTCAAGCAAAATTGAGCTAGGCAATTTAGACTCCAGTATAGTAACCAACATTATACCATACCTTTCCATTCCTACACCCAAGTTGTCCAGGGACCTAGTTCTAACTTCAAATTCATCATATAACTGCCGTAACTCCTTGACACTATTGGGATTATTAACAGGAGGTATAGCTTTAAAAGTTCACGGAAGTGGCTCTTAATTAAGATCTCTGGCTTACCAAACCGTTTGTTTAATATATCCCAAGCCACATTATAATTAGCTTCTGTCAATGCTAATCCTGCTGTTGTCTTTGCTGCCTCCTCCCCCTCCTCTTTCCTTTCTCTCGGGCTAACGTTAAAGTGGATCTTAGGGTCTTTGTTAGCCTTAGCTTCTGTAGATTTGTAGAAATAATTAAACTTCTCCACAGCACTTAACTAGAATGAACTGCTGACTGAAAACTGTCTGCCCCAGAGCCGGATTTAGACGTGTGGAGGCCCTGGGCAGCCTCCATGTGGAGGCCCCCCTACCTTAGGGGAAGACATAATTGAAGTCATCCATAAGATTCATAATATAATTAACATACATACACTTTCAAAACATCGTGCACGCTTGTGTCTGTCCATTCCACTCATTTCTGCAAAAAATGAAAGCCTCGGGTTACTCGGGTATTCCATTATAGTGAGAGTAGGCCTAAAAGAGTAATACAAACAAAATAATAATCAGTACACAACAAATAGTAATTGGTAAAAGTTTATGTACTACAGTGGTATTGGATGCGCGTGTTTTTTTGTTGATCATCTATCGGGTTTTTCTAGTTTCGGGTTTTTTCTATTTTGATAATGGCTTGTCAATATGTGGAGGCCCCAAAGATGTGGAGGCCCATGGGCAGCTGCCCACTTTGCCCACTCCTAAATCCGGCCCTGGTCTGCCCATCCTTGCCATTCCTGAATACTCCCAGAAAATGTTTTGAGTACAAGCCTCGGCAATTGAACTGCAGATCTGTTAACCTTAACTTCACAAATATTGGTTGTTGAGGGCTGTGTTTCATTATTAGACCTGGTCTCTAACTGTACTAAGCTGCTAAACTCTTTTGCTCTGTGGCACGCTTTAATTATGTCATCAATAATCTCTTCAAAGTAAATTATTTCATTTTCCATTTCATCCTTGTTATAACGTGGGGGTGTTGTTAGACCCCGTTAGGTATTAGGTTATTAAATAGACAATAAAGGTACTTACAGGTGCTTTCATTTAGATCATCTTTGGGGCCTACTATCGCTGCCAGCGTCCCACAAACGACCTACTTAGAGAATATTCATTATTATCGATTAGTGTCTTCATGTCGATGCCTTTATTTTTCATATATGTGTTTATGTTTTGTTTGTATGTTTCAGAGTTCCATCATTGTTTAGCGTTATGGATATTGGTTAATAAATGTAATAACAAAAAGTGGAATCTTATTTATGATGGAACTTTATACAAAACAATACTGAATCTCAACATGTCAACATGCCCGTGGTGAAATGTCCAATTGAGGGGTGCGCATATGAGACCCCCGCACACAGCGACGCCATTGTAGCAGCATTCCTCACAGCCCACTGCACTGTCCATTCCGTGTCCGCTGCCGGCGCCACGGCACAAATGGAGAAGGTGAAGAGACCAACAATATCTTCAGCCGGTACGAGCGAGGAATGGTCCTACTTCACATCGCGATGGATGGACTATGTGGATGCCACCAAAATCACGGGTCGTGACAAAGTGGTGCAGTTACTGGAGTGCTGCGATGAACCCCTTCGCAAAGACCTCACACGATCAGCCGGTGGTAGTCTGACAGGGAGAAGTGAAAAGTGAAAATGAGGTGCTCGCAGCCATAAAGAAACTCGCAGTCAGAGAAGAGAGCACCATGGTTGCTAGAGTGGCGCTGCACAACATGCGCCAAGACCGTGACGAAACCGTGCGTTCATTCGGCGCCCGACTCCGTGGCTAGGCAGGGGTATGCAAGTACATCACCAAATGCTCGAGCTGCGATGCGGATGTGAACTACACGGAGGCCATCTTGCGCGACGTCCTGACCCGCGGCATTGAGAACCCCGAGATTCAACTGGACCTACTCGGCAACACGAACCAGAACATGACATTAGAGCAGGTCTTCCAGTTCGTCGAGGCCAAAGAATCCGGCAAGCGCTCAGCATCACGTCTCCTCGACTCTCAGGGCGTCTAGGCTGCTAACAGCGCCTACAGACGGAATAAGAAGGACGCTCTGAAGGAGATGACAGTCGGCAACCATGAGGTGTGCTCATATTGCGGCAGGAAAGGGCACGGCAAAAGTGCCCCAGGAAGGATCCGAAAGAAAGACTGCCCAGCCTATGGCCACACATGCAGCCACTGCAATCGTGAGAACCACTTTGAAGCAGTGTGTAGGAGCAAGCACAAACCATCAAGAGTCGAGATAGTAGCGAATTCACATGCAATATGCGACGCCGCATCAGGAGAGTCATCGACCTTGACCATCATCTTTATCATCGCCTTTCCGACACATGGATTAAGCAAGCCTCCAAACCTCAGTCATTCATAAACCTCACAGTTACAGCCGTCGATGAAGATTACGCTGCATTCGGATTCGAGCTAAAGGCAGCGCCCAAGATTGCTACACTCGGTGCGATGGCTGACACCGGCTGCCACAGCTGTCTGGCAGGCATCAAAATCATCCACCGCATAGGCCTCAAACAAGCCGACCTTATCCCCGTCACGATGAGAATGCACGCCGCCAACAACGGATGCATCAAAATACTCGGCGCCTTCATCCTGCGACTCTCTAGAAAGGACAAAACCGGTAAAGTGGTAACAACTCGTCAACTCACCTATGTCACGGACAACTCCGACAAGCTGTTCCTCAGCAAGGAGGCATGCATCGCGCTCGGCATGACCACCGACAACTTCCCGATGATCGGTGAGACGTCTTCGCATCGACTCGAGGCAACCTCGGCAGCCGACACCGCGAGCGATGAGGTGCCGGCGAGAGATAGTGCTATCAGCAGCGAGAGCGGTCAGACCAGCCCATGCGACTGCCCGATACGTCAAACACCGCCCCGGCCGCCATCGCAACTACCGTTCCTGGCGACTGAGAAGAACCGCGACAGACTGCGGCAGTACTTGGTCGAATACTACAAGTCAAGCACATTTAACACGTGTGCGCATCAGCCGTTGCCAATGATGGAGGGCCCTCCATTGAAACTTATGGTGGACCCTCTAGCTGACCCGGTGGCATATCACATCCCGGTACCCGTCCCTCTTCACTGGCAAGATGACGTCAAGCGTGGACTCGACCAAGACGTGAAATTGGGCGTAATCGAGCCAGTGCCGATCGGCGAACCGGTGACATGGTGTCACCGGATGGTGGTGCGCGCCAAGAAGAACGGGAAGCCACGCCGCACGGTCGACTTCCAGCCCCTGAACATACATGCCACCCGCGAGACACACCATACTCAGTCACCGTTCCACCAGGCACGGTCGGTGCCCCATGGCAAGAAGAAGACCGTGTTCGATGCCTGGAACGGATACCACAGCGTGCCCCTCCGCGACGAAGACCGTCACCTGACTACCTTCATCACTCCGTGGGGTAGGTACCGGTACCGCACGGCGCCCCAGGGCTATATCGCCTCTGGTGATGGCTATTCGAGACGTTACGACGAAATAGTATCCGACGTTCCAAACAAAACCAAGTGTATCGACGATACGCTGCTCTGGTCGGACGACCTGAGACAAAGTTTCTTCCAAGCAGTCAAGTGGCTTGACATCTGCGGTAGACACGGCATCACGCTGAACCCTGAGAAGTTTGTATTTAGACAAGACACTGTGGAGTTTGCTGGCTTCGAAATCACACTCGACAAAGTACGACCCTGCGAGAAGTATCTGCAGGCCATCCGTGACTTTCCTACACCAAAGAACATAACCTACATTCGCTCATGGTTTGGGCTAATTAACCAAGTGGCGTATGCTTTCGCTTTGGCAAAGAGAATGATACCTTTTCGCCAACTCTTGAAGCCCGGCACGCCCTTCCGATGGGATGATCGACTCAACAATCTGTTTGAAGAGTCGAAGGTGGTGATCATCAGTGAGATCGAGGAGGGTGTAAGTATATTTGACAAAACAAAGCCGACCTTTCTTGCGACCGATTGGTCGAAGTCAGGGATCGGATTCTGGCTATCCCCAGAAGCACTTTGAATGTCCTGGTGCTGAACCCTTTTGCAGCCGCACTGGTTGGATGGTCACCCTCGTTGGCAGTCGCTTCACCCACCCCGCCGAGTCACGCTACGCGCCGATCGAAGGGGAGGCTCTGGCAGTCGCTGACGCACTGGACAAGGCCAGGTACTTCGTCCTCGGTTGCGATGACCTCATCATCGCGGTTGACCACAAACCGCTGCTGAAGGTGTTTGGCGACAGGTCGCTGGAAGACTTGCCGAATGCTCGACTGAGAACTCTGAAGGAGAAGACTCTCCGCTACAGATTTCGCATGATCCATGTACCTGGTGCGAGGCATCGCGCTGCTGACCCTACGTCACGCCACCCCACCGGCGACCGCCAACCTGAAAAGATGCTCCTGGCAGACGACATCTCTGCTAGTAGTCAAGACGCTGTTGCTGATGATGACCTACCGTCGGCAGCTGCTCTGCGCCACTCATTCTTAGCTGGCATACGCACAGAGGGAACGGCTGCGTACAACGACGAAGCCCTCGACGACGAAGTTATGACCTCCGCGATCTCAGCTCTGAGCACGCTGCAGTCCGTTAACTGGGACCGGGTAAGATTGGCGACGAGCAGCGACCAACACATGACAGAGCTCTTCTCGATAATCGAGTCAGGCATGCCTACTTTACTGGTTTAGAAGCTATAGACATTACTCCTAACTGATATAATAATTATACAACTTCCACTGTTTAGTTTAGCACTTTAGAAACATCACCAAATTAAATTTAGCACCAACGATTCAGTTAGATATAAAAATACATGTTGTTAGTTCAGCCCAATAACCGAACAGACCGTGTTCCGCTGTTTATCTTTTTGTGTTGCCATTCAGCTTTCTTTTAGTGACTTTTCCCTCTAGTGACTTTTTGACTATATACATATATATATATATATATATACCCACATATCACCTCACTCCTCCCCTACAAGTTGAGTCTGTCATGGGGGTGAGAGACCCTAGACGACCTGCGGAGCGCGGTTGATGTAGTAGGAATAGGTGCAACCTGCTACAGGCGGCCGAATTGAACCATTTTCAGGAGGAATCAGGTCTCCCTTCCAGAAGAATCTGGTCATCCTGCAATTCACGTTCCCATATCTGTCCTCATGGCGTTTAATAGAACGACCATCTTCTAGTTGACACTTGAAGGAAACAGGGCCCGTTCTCTCCTGTACCGTTGCAGGAACCCATTTTGGTCCAGCCTCATAGTTGCGAATCATAACTGGATCATTAGATTACGCTTCTATAACTCTCTTTTTTTTAGTGTCATGATACAACTTCTGTTTTTTCTGATGGCGTAAAACTCGTTGTAATGTTTCGTTTAGACATAACAGATCGAAAACTGAACGAATTCCCCGGCCAATCATGAGTTTAGAAGGAGACACCCCCGTCGCTGTGTGAGGTGTTAGTCGATATTTAAACAAAAATTTATCCAACACCACTTGCATTTCCTCCCCATGAGAATGACGCAAGGCCGACTTCAAAGTACGGATCATGTTTTCCGCGAGACCTTTAATAGATGGGTGAAAAACACTAGACCGGACATGTCTAATGCTATTTAGGTGGACAAAAGAACAAAATTCCTCACTGGTAAAACAAGTACCATTGTTGTCGGAAACCAGAACTACAGGTAAACCCCATCGAGCGAAACACGAACGGAGTAAGCGAATAGTAACACCCGAAGTCGTGGAAGTGGTTGGAAAAAAATTCCACCCACTTAGAGTAGGCGTCTACAATGACTAGGAAATAAGTATTATTTATAGGACTTGCACAGTCAACATGGATCCTATGCCAAAGTATAGTAGGCCATTTCCTTAGGAAATCTCTGTTCTCTAGGCAGTTTTGACAGAAACGAACCAATGATTCGAGTTCTCCATGTAAACCGGGCCATCAGAAATAAGCTCTCGCCAGCTCTTTCATTTTTGTTGCACCCATGTGTTCAGCGTGAAGTTCCTTCATTAAATTCGACCTGTCTTCATTCGGAATTATCACTCCGTGGCCCCATAAGAGAGCCATTTTGGATTGAGTCCAGACTGACGTTGATAAAAAGGCTGTAATTCACTCTCAACCTTAGTAGGCCAACCAACTGAGCAGTAATGGATGACCCTAGACAGAATATGGTCTGATTTTGTCCACTTCTCTATCTGCACTGCAGTTACTGGAGTGGAGTCAAAAACTTCACCAAGAGGACCCATTATGTAGGTATAGGTACGCATTCATTTGGATTTTCTAAAGACAACCTACTTAGAGCATCAGCAGTACCTAGAAGTTTGCCTGACCGATGTACTAAGTCAAATTTATAGGCTTGTAGAATCAGTGCCCATCGTTGAATCCTACCTGAGGCCATAACTGGAATATTTATAGTAGGTGAAAATAAACCTAAAAGAGGCTTATGGTCAGTAATTAGTTTGAATTCATGATCCCATAGATAGAAATGAAATTTCTTTACTGCAAATACTAAAGTTAAGGCTTCACGTTCAAGTTGTGCATATCGCCTTTCAGTCTCAGTTAGTGTTCATAAGCAAAACAGATAGGCCTATCTACACCATCAATGTGGTGAGATAACACTACCCCAATTCCATAAAAACTGCTATCCGCTGAAATTATGAGAGGAAGTTTAGGATCATAATGCACTAGGAGAGTGGACTTTAGTAGTACGTCCTTTGAAGCCCCAAATGTTTCCTTCTGGGTTTTTCCCATCTCCACTGTTCCCCAAATCGTAATAGCTTACTTAGGGGTTCAAGAAAAGTCGATGCATTAGGCAAAAATTTCTTATAAAAGTTTAGGAGACCTAAATAAGCTTGTAACTGTGTGATGTTTTGTGGAGGTGGTGCATTTTTTATTGCTTCTAGTTATCCACCGTTGGATGAATGCCGAGGCATCTATGCGGAACCCCAAATATGAAACCTCATTAGTGACCCAAGAACACTTTTCTTTCTTTAGCTTAAGTCCGGCATCCCGGAGTCTTTTTAGAACTGTTGTTAATCTAGTTAGGTGTTCTGTTTTAGATGAACCTAAAATGAAGACATCATCTAGAAAACAAAGTACACCCGGAATGTGCTAGAACTTGGTCCATTGTTCTCTGAAAAATACCCGGAGCCGATGCTATTCCATAGCGTAGCCTATTGTAATATATAGGCAGTGGTGGGATTCAGCCGGTTCGCACCGGTTCGTGCGAATCGGTTCCTAAAATTTCCCGAGTTCGCCGAACCGGTCCTTAACCCTTTCAGTCGTTGCATGATTTTTCTTTATACCGAATATTTATTTCATAAAAACACGCAATAAAAATTTGTACTTATATTCATAACCACCATAAACAATGCTTTCTGAACGGCACTAAGTTGATCACGTGACTTGCTGTAGGAAGCTGACGCATGCGCACATAGGGAGTGGGAAGGGTGTGAGAAGGCGTACGTTTTTCAGTCCGTGTCTAGATAAAGCAGTGTGTTTCTAGCCGTCTAGCCGTGGTATCGGTGTTATACATTTGTACGAATATACAATAAATTACTTATTATAAGTACCACCATATAGTAAATTTTTTAACGTGAGTAATTAGATCTGGTAACTTTTATATTTTATTACCGTAATATGGTAATAAAATAATAAAATAAAATAATAATAAGGATCCGAAATTTAGAGGACCTCTTAACCATTGCCAGTCCACCCCTGTTGTTGTTATAATTCAAAATTTATCTATTTCAGCCCCGAAAATGAAGTGACAACATGTTTTGTCTGATTTTTTTTTACAAAGAAACCGAGATCTAAAAGTTCAAACGAAGAACCAAGCGAACATCTAACACCAACAGGCAATGAAACTTCCACTTCCAATACTATGCAAACCAGAGATGAATTTCCAGCAAAATATTACAAATATTTTTCTTCAAACGAAAAATATTCAGGAATGGCTACCCGTCTTCGCAATAAATTCTTCTTAGACGATTTAGCAATGATTGACATACTACATTACAGGCACGTGCACAGGGGGGGGCCTTTGGGTGCTTGAGCCCCTGCCCTTTTTCTTCTTCATATCAAAAGTGCCCTTTTAGTCAAAATTCATAAATATATTGATTCGACATAAATTTGAATTAATTAGTTATATTTTTATTTAGTTACTGCTACTTCAACAGATTTTCAAAACTGGAATTACTTTGATCTGATTTTTTTTATTAGAATAATAAACTTAACATACCGTTACTATTATTTTGTCAATCAGGGAGGGCGTCCCTAGTGGTAACACTGACTGCAGCTGTTCACTGTTGATTGCGTCTCTCGGGTATGTGGGTGTATTGTTTACTGTTTGTTTATTTTACGTTAACCTAAGCTAACTAGTGATTTCTCACTGATAATTATGGTAAGTTGGAATCCAAAGCAGTGTGACATTACCCCAAAAAATATTGTATGACATTACTCGTAAAGTTGGTAAAAACGTCCACGTCCCCTACTTAGTCTTAGGCCTACTAGGCTAGGCCCATCAGTACACCAGTGTGTCAAACGATGGATTTTGGGTTTTAGTACTGGCATGAATTTCATTAAATTAATAAATGATTTATTAAACAACATATCATAACCTTTTCATTTTTAATATGAAATTGATTTTTAAAAACAATACAATTTTCATTAAAAGTGAATAAAAATACCTAGATTATTTATTATAAAACGAGACAGGAGACAACAGGAGACTGCTATTATGATTTATTAAACATGTTGGCTTCCTTATTCTTCAGTATGCATTTCATTGTAGATGATTAAGAATATAATTTTTGCTTTTGTATTTTCCTGATAAGAATCAATATTTTTCTATTGCTACTTAAGAGCTGTGGCCATCATATTAAATAGCCCACAGTATATTTCTATAAATCTTTAATTTATAGTTTCATATTATTCCATATTTAAATGTATATACTGTACAGCAGAATACTGTAATTTATATGATGAGCAAGCTAAAAGTCAATATAAGTAAAATTGAATAATTATTGTAAATACACTCCAATATCTTCATATCTTTTGAAAATCTTGCAATAAAAACATGCCTTTTTACAACAAATTTTCATTTATTTTCTTTAATCAGCTTTATATACAAAAATAATGCATTGAATTTAATGGATTTTAAGAATATTTACCACATACAATTTTAAAATTTTTCTTTGTGTGTATACATATATATAGCCTATATGGCATTACGGATTTCATTTTTAAAAATGTTAGGGGAGTGCCCTTTTTTCAACTGAGCCCCTGCCCTTCTGAAAGTCTGTGCACGTCACTGACAAGAAATATCACTACTTTCCAACGCCCTTCAAACCAGAAATCTAAATATCGCGAGAGCTAAAAAACTAATAAAAATATCAATTTTGGCTTTTGAATTGCTTAAAGAAAATCAAGGAACCTTCGAAAAGAAAATTAATGGAACCAAAAAATCCGACGCCTTTAAAAATATTGATTTTATAGAAAATCAAATCTGTAGAAACCTTCCTCGTGAGAAACTACTGGATGAAATCATCAAACATATGAAAACCAGGTTGATGGACTGTGATAATTTAAAAACAAGAAATAATGCACAAAATAGTGACAATAGAATTCATGAACTAGTGAACATACTTGAGCCAGATTCTTGGAATATAGATGAAGTTGTTGTCCCTTGGAAAGCCGCCGAAGAGAAATTGTGTGAATTCAATGAAATCTTTAATTATGAAATCAACATCAATGATTTCCGCGACTATTTGGAAAATGTTTTAAAAAATCGCCATAATCATGAGATTCCAACCACTATACAAAAGGCTAAAAATATCCTCAATACTGTTGCCATTAGTTCTACAAAGGCAGAAAGAGGTTTTTCAACTATGAATATTACTGTATATATTCAGATAAAAGAAGCCGTCTTACAGTTCAAAATGTGGCAAATTTGATGGCAATTAATTTGATTGGCTTTCCATTCGATTCCTGGGACCCCACTCCATCAGTTCAAACGTGGCTGAGAAATAACCATACAGCCGATGACAATCGGATTAAAAAAGGAGGAAATAAAGACTACATTGATAATCAAGAGGCGATTTGGAAATATTTAAAAGGAAATTAAATAAAAAATTTCAATAAAAACATTTTTTTTAGTTTTTATTTCTGACACGGAAGGGAGAGGAGAAGAGGGGAAGGGGAGTGGGGGGCGAACCGGTTCTTAAAATTTTTGAATCCCACCACTGTATATAGGCCTCGATGCATATTTATGATAGTTAACTCTTTAGAATTTTTATCTAAACTTATTTGAGCATAGGCTTGGGACATATCTAGTTTTGTGAAACATTTACTCCCAGCAAGAGAGCTAAATAATTCATCAGGCTTGGGTATAGGGTAACAATCTATGTAGAAGAACTGCTCTATTTGCTGTTAAACGATAATCCTCACATAGCCGCACTGACTTGTCAGGTTTTAGTACAGGAAGTACCCGGGCAGCCCACTTAGCGTGTGTGATTGGTTCGATAATTTTATCTTTGAGCAGCCAATCAATTTCTAAATCTACCTTCTCCCGCAGTGCATGTGCAATTGAATGAGCCTTACAAAATTTTGGAATTACATTAGGGTCTACCTCCTCTATACAGACCTGATGGTCTTTTAGTTTGCCTACTTCAGGGTCAAAAAGAAGAAAACTTCATTACAATGAGTCTATGTCAGATGGATATGCGAGTGTATGCATATCTGCCCGATTCCTTGGCAAAATTTTGTCAATAGGCAATTTCAAAGCATCAATTCAATCACGGCCTAGTAGAGTTGGCCCTTGCTCATCCACCACTAAAAAAGTTAAGGGATGAGACAAAGTTTTCTTGTTGAGTGTAACTGTGATGGATGCTTCTCTAAAAATAGGTATTTGTATGTCCTCATATTTTTTTAGTATTGTTTTAGATGCATGTAGTTTAGGTGCATTTTTTAAAGTTTTGTCAAAAACTGTTTAGACATGACAGTTCGGGCAGCACCTCTATTTAATTCTAGAGGAACTGTAATTCTGTTTAGGTCTACATCTACAATATATGAACCTGCATTATCACTACTTTGCTGCTCATAAAATAGGTACTCCACTCCAATGTTCGAAGTATTTCCATTTGGAGGATTACCACTAGAAATGTTATAATTAGAATTTTCACCCCTTGTTTTCTTTGAAAAACAAACTTTAGCTTTGTGGCCTATTTTACTATAGTTTCAGCAAACTGCTTCTTTAAAAGGACAGTCCTTCTTCTAATGGTGTTTTCCACACCCAGTACATGGCTTGAAAGACTTTTCCTCCTGTTTAGCGTTCGAATTAGTCGGTTTAGTAGTATTTGCCGCGTACCTTTTATTTGTTTGTCTAGTAGGCTCATTAGGTCTGCCAGGCCTCGAAGATTTAAAGCTATTTACGTGTTGGGCCCTACTACTGTGACCATTGTTGAAAGAGCACTATGGTGGGGAGGATTTTGGGAAAGGCTAGTGAGAAGTGTAAAGTGTACATTAAAGAAAGTTTTAGCTAATGCTCATTTGAACAAAGAAGAATTCTGCACTGTTTTGTGTGAAGTAGAAGTAATGATGAACAGCAGGCGTATCACCTTCGTTTATAACAGTATGCAGAGCCATTGACACCAAATCATTTTCTTTGTGGTAAACGATTAACATCAAGCCCCAGTTTGCCAGGAGACTTACGGGTCATTCTCTGTCAGATCAACCAAAAAAAATTGAAATTAACACCCTCATCTCTCATATTTTGCTGAAATTTGGTTTATAGGGAGTTTGTGAGCCCTGAATCCATTTCTGAAATTATAAGGTCAATCCGACCAACGGTTCAAGAGATATGACCTCGGGCAATTTGAGGTCACTCGCGAGGTTACTAACATTTGGCGAGCCATAACTTGGGTAATAATTGTCATAATTATATAAAAGTATATATATTTAGAATCAGAAAACCACAAGGAGTCCAAATATGCAAGTTTTAGAACTCTAGGTTGAAAAATAAAAAAGTTACACTGTAACCAAAATTTGAGGTCACGATTTGACCTCGGGGGTATCAAATGAGAATTTTTTTTTTTAAATGTAAAAAATGAAGGCATAGGCATTGGCTATTAGAATCAGCAAAAAAAAGTTTGTTTATGTTAGTATTTTTCATGTAACTAACATATAAGTGAACACCATATTCATAAGTTGTGCGTCAATTCTACCTATTTTTTCACACTTAAGCTCATAATTTGACCTATAGAAATTAAAATTAAATTTTTTATAGATATAAAAAACAAAGTCAGAGTTCTTGACTAATAGAAACAATCATAAAAAGTTTGTTTATGTTGGTACTTTTCATGTAACTAACTTATAAGTGAACACCATATTTATAAATTGCTTGTCATTTCAAGGAATTTTTATATCTTAGCTATCAATTTGACCTCAAGCTCCAAGAATTTAATAAAAATTGTATTTCACTGCTAATCTACACTGGCAATAATAGTTATAATAGTGAAAGGGGAAGACTAAGCTCACATGTAGCCTAAACAAACCTGTTGAAACATGTTGCTACTTGTCTAAGTGCAGAATCAACACAGATAGTTGCAAAATTCCTTGTCTACAGGTTAGTACAGTTCCAGCCAGCACTGTGGGTGGCTGGTGGGTATGGTGTTTTAATGAGCCTCAGAGACTATCAGGGCCTAAAATATTAAGTGTGTATAGCTATATATTTTCTAAAAAATATATATTACCTAATTGTAAATCCTATATCTTTACAGATCAAAATACAATGGTTCGGCACTTGAAATACTGCCAGGACCCTATTCAAAAACACAAGAAACGCATAACAATCAATCTTAGAAAAGTGACTGATGTACTTGTTGAAAAATGTGCTGGAAGAGTGAAAAAAGACTCATTGTTGTGTGTGAACTGCTGGACACTGATAATGAAAAACCCCACTATACTTAGTACCACTGAAAACAACGAGTCTGAGCAGGATTCAAATGAATCATCTACTATCAGTGGCTTGAGTAACATCTCTTCAATTCAAGATCTGGACAATGACAGTGATTGCTTGATAAAGAAAAATCCTTCAACTTCAGTTGAACCAGTTCTAGCATTTCTGGACCAAACACCAGTTAAAAAAAGTAAGTAATAAATTAATATAATAACTTATACTTTACTACAAGGTCTGTTTGATCTACTATATAGCCAATTATATAGCATTTAAGGTACTATAATTAATATTTAATTACTAATATTCAGGTGTGTGAAACCTTTTTTTCTGTTCTTTTCAGAAGGGCTGTCATTAAGCCAGAAAAAGCGCAAGGCTCGTGGTAAGCTATCATCTGCTCAGAAACACCTGAAGGAGAGGCTAGAACTCAGTTATGGTGTTCAAATTACCCGAGGAGGTAAGTGATACTTCAAAACCTGAAACTAAATCTGAAAAACATCTAGACAAATTAATGAATGAATTGAAACAGTCATTCCTGGAGAGCAAATGTCACCATCACAAACTACAAATATTGACACTCTCACCATACACAATTGAAAAAACAGCTAGTTTCTTTCAAACTACAACATACATGGTGAAAAGAAGCCGTTCACTTAAATCAGAACATGGAATCCTTCCGAAGATTCCACTAATGAGCAAAGGAAAAGTGATATCTGAAGAACACAAAGATATAGTTAGAAGGTTCTATGAGTCAGAAGAGGTTAGTCGTATGTGTCCTGGCCAAAAGGATTGCGTGAAAGTTATCAGTGCTGAAGGTGCAATGAAGGTGCAAAAACGATTGGTCCTCGGGAATTTAAGAGAGATGTTTGAACTATATAAAAATGATGAAAAGAATCCCAAAATAGGATTTTCCACATTTGCAAAATTACGGCCATCATATTGTGTGCTTGCCGGTAGTGGTGGGACTCATTCTGTCTGTGTCTGCACATACCATCAAAATCCAAAATTGCAGCTGGCTGCATTGGGAGAAAGAGGTCTTTCATACAAGGATCTTATGGATTACAGTGTCTGCAGTACAGAAAGAGACACTTGCATGATGCAACTTTGCAATGATTGCCCAAGAGAAGAGGGTGTCCTGGATTTTCTTGAGTTACTTGACAGTGTGAAATCAGCTCCAAATGAAATATCTTACAAGCAATGGGTGACTGTTGACCGTTGTACAATGGTTGATAAGGTGGAGCCACTTCATGAATACTTATCATCCCTAAGCATGAAAATATCCCGCATGGTTCGTCATCACTTTGTTGCTCAGCAACAATCACAGTACTTCAAGCAGTTGAAAGAAACACTACCACCTCAGAGTGAGGTAGTTATAGTAGGTGATTTCTCTGAGAATTATTCTTTCATTGTCCAGGATGCTGCCCAAGGGTTTCACTGGGACAATTCACAGTGTACAGTTCACCCTTTTGTCATCTATTATAGATCATCTGCAGACCAGGAACTTAGCCATTTTAGTGTCTGTTTCTTATCTGCATCACTAAAACAACACTATAATGGTTTACTCATTCATATTGAAGCTTATGACATATGTTAAATTCAGATGCCCACAATTGAAGAAGGTGCACTATTTCTCAGATGGATGTGCTGGCCAATATAAGAACAGATACAACTTCACAAATCTCTGTTACCATGAAGAGGATTTTGGTCTGTCTTGTGAATGGCACTTCTTTGCTACATCCCATGGCAAAAATGCATGTGATGGGATTGGAGGAACAGTGAAAAGAGCTACTGCTCGTGCCAGTTTGCAGAGAACTACAGAGAGGCAAATTCTTACACCAGAACACATGTTTCAGTTTTGTGAAGAAAACTTGAGCAAGAAGATAAATTTTTTCTTTGTAACTACAGCTGATTTGAAAGATGCAGAAGAATGGTTGGAACATCGATTCAAGGATAGTAGGGCTATTCCTGGAACTCAGAAATATCATAGATTTGTTCCCCTAAACAAGGAAGAACTGATGGTGTATCCCATTTCAAGTGGCATTGGAGAAAAGAAAAGAATAAGGAAAAGTCATTTTACTAATGAACCTGCAATGCTTGGTAACCTAAAATGTGTCAAACCAGGAGAGTATGTTGGCTGCATTTATGACATGCAAGTTTGGTATGGAATTGTGGAGGAATATTGTGAAGAGTTTGATGATTTCACTGTGAACTTTCTACATCCCTCTGGGTCATCAGGATCAAGTGCATATTATTATCCATCAAACAAGGATTCATGTGCAGTGCCAGGACATCATATATTAACTGTAATGAGTTGTCCTACCCTATGAGGAGGCAGCAGAATTCAATACATTTTTCCACAAAAAGAAATTGATGAGAGCATCGAGCATGCAAAAATTGTATTAGGCTAGCACATGAATCCTCTAAGTAGGTCTTCCCCTTTCACTATTATAACTATTATTGCCAGTGTAGATTAGCAGTGAAATACAATTTTACATTTTTTGCCTTTGTTTTTATATCTATAAAAAAATGTAATTTTAATTTCTATAGGTCAAATTATGAGCTTAAGTGTGAAAAAATAGGTAGAATTGACGCACAACTTATGAATATGGTGTTCACTTATATGTTAGTTACATGAAAAATACTAACATAAACAAACTTTTTTTTGCTGATTCTAATAGCCAATGCCTATGCCTTCATTTTTACATTTAAAAAAAAAATTCTCATTTGATACCCCAGAGGTCAAATCGTGACCTCAAATTTTGGTTACAGTGTAACTTTTTTATTTTTCAACCTAGAGTTCTAACACTTGCATATTTGGATTCCTTGTCGTTTTCTGATTCTAAATATATATACTTTTATATAATTGTGACCATTATTACCCAAGTTATGGGTCGCCAAATGTTAGTGACCTCGCAAGTGACCTCAAATTTCCCGAGGTCATATCTCTTGAACTGTTGGTCGGATTGACCTTATAATTTCAGAAATGGATTCAGGGCCCACAAACTCCCTATATACCAAATTTCAGCAAAATCTGAGAGATGAGGGTGTTAGGCACTGGTTGATCTGACAGAGAATGACCCTTACAGCCTATCCAGAGCAGTCACGAAGAGTTAACCAGAAGGTTCAAGTACCTTGAAGAGCTACAAGATCAGTTATGGAAGAGGTGGCAGATGGAATACTTGCCAGAACTCAATTATTACTCATCAGGCAATGTAAAGGGCTCCAATGCAAATTGTATCAAGGTGGGAGAAGTGGTAATGATTGGGGATGAAAGACCAAGGCAATGCTGGAAGCTTGGCATAATTGAAGAGTTGTTTGTTGGCAAAGACAATTTAGTTAGGTCTGCACTGGTAAAGACTTCAGGAGAAAAATTAAAGAGACCTACACAAAAACTCTATGCTTTAGAAATCGGCAAAAACACGGATAGTCAAGATGAAGCGTTTGGGTTACAGCCTCATGGAAAAGGCTTGGCTAAACTTGCAGAAGGTAATGACAACAATGTCTCTTCGGTGGGAAGTGTTAGAAAATCTAGAAGAGGAAGAGCCATTGTTGTCCCAAGGCGATATGATGACTATGCTGATTGATGCAGCATTGCTTGTATATATTAAGTTAAAGTGTATATATATCCTTCTCATAATGTAAGGTTAGTGAAAAATTCACTTAATTTAGAGCTAGCATTTTTGGGCTCTTGAGTCTTGTGACATTATTTGGGTATTCTTGTGGCGTCATTTTTGTGGAGGTACTGGCGCGTCCTTTCTACTCGTTTGTGAATGCGGCACTTACAGGGAGTAGTCTTTTAGAGAACTCTCTTGCAATTCAGTTTGGTTGTTTAGATACAAGATTGTTGCATCGTGCAATGATGCAGTTTGTGTTGTTGTTGCAAGGTTTAGGAAGACCATAAATAGTGCCCCTTTCGTTTTTTTTAATTTTCTGCAACTGAGGCCTAAAGAAGGCCCACATCAAGTTAACAACCCTGAGGTAGGACCTAATAGGACCTCCAAGTCCGTAAGTTTATTTCAGTCTAGCTTAACTTAGGCTATAAGTTAAAGTAGCCTCTCAGAACTTGGCTGTTCAAGGCTCAGCTGGGATTCTGAATCCAATCAAAATAAAAATTACATACATGCTACAATTTTGATTGAATTATCTTTAGCATAACAGTCGGTTCTCTACCCGGCCTTTTGACTGTATTTTGTATATAATACAATTTCATAGAATTAATTGAATCCTATCTGGTTATTTGACTATTTCAATTATAATGTTTAATGCATACCTTGGTTACATTGTTTACCTACTTCCTTTTGACAGTGGTAATTATTCTTTTGAGAATTTGTACATTATAGTCCTGTGTATTTTATATTTCTACCCAGAGGCGGATTAAGACACCTCGGGGCCCCGGGGCAATGAAGAATATGGAGGCCCTTTTCTATAGCTTTTTATTAACAATACATGTACAGTACCAGTGGTGGGCACCGTTAACCAAAAAGTTAACTTCGTTAACCGCTAATCCGTTAACCAAAAAGTTAACTTCGTTAACCGTTAATCCGTTAATTCGTTAAACATGTAACAGAAGTTACCGATAAACCGTTAACGTTAACTTTTATTATAAAAAAAATGAAAAACACAATATATATATAATTTAATTTTCCCTCTTCTTCTCGTTCTCCATTTTGTCCATGAGATGCATGTTGCCCTTCATGAAAATTAGCATATCAAAGTTTTCATCAGACAGGGATGATCTCTTGGCCCTCAGGATGTCCTTGCCCATAGAGAACAAACGCTCCACTGCAGCACTGGAGGGGATGGCTGTGTTGAACTTGATGAACAAGTCCACCAACACTTGCTCACCCAAGCCTCTGGCGCCACACGCTCACATTTACTTCTCAACGCCATCTATTATCTCATAAAGAAACTAATTCACATTGGGACTTGAAAGTACTGGCAGGATCAACCGGGTAGAAAAATAATTATGGAGATTTTAAAGATGTGGTACCTAGAAGTACCGCCAGGACATAAAGGGTTAAAGTGAAAACGCTCCCATTGTAAGACATCAATTGACTTAATTTATGTCATCAAAGTGACAAGAGAATTGAAATCTTACCTGATCAGTTTTATGGTTCTTGAAATGTATCAAGGAGACTACTAATAAGGTACTCACAGACATATTATAAATATACATGACTTACTTGACAACGATTATTTTTAAATATTCACTAGCACAAACATGTTGCGCAAGAGACAGACTGCAAATGAAACGAATGTAGTTATTTGTTGTAATTGTTACATATATATTATTGAAAGTGCCTTAAAATGCTCGTGATATTTCTTGAAAGAAGTTGAAACATTCAACTCAAATGGCAAATCTTTCCGCCTGATTTTACAGTCGACCATGTTTTGCTCAAACCAATGCCATAAATAACTATCATATTTGGTAAGACACAAATTGTGGCGACGGAAACAAATATATCGCCTGATTTTGCACTGGGGAAATGGAAATTCGTTCATCACTATTAACAGTGGCGGATTAATTGCGCACCTGCTCAGCACTGAAAATAATAGAAACTTTTAAACGTTTATTTATGAATTTTTTTGGTTAACGGACTTGAGTTAACGGAAGTTAAATGTAACGGAAGTTAATTAGTCCGATGATGATTTTCAAAGTTAACTTAAAAGTTAAATCGTTAACGAAAAAGTTAACTTCGTTAATTAACGATTAACGGATTAACGGTTTGTGCCCAGCTTTGTACAGTACATAGTACATTTACACGAATTATATGTACGCTGCTCAGGCTAATTGAGAAACAAACTTGAAAGAACCTTAACACAGTGTATTTTTCCGTTTGCCAAAACCAAACAGTATTAAACAAACTTTACTTTAGGGCCTATAAAACATAAAATAAAACAGGGAGTTTGCCAGTGTGTGTCTGTGTACTCTGTCATATTTAATCAAAGAAGTTTGCGAAATAACGAATTATATCATCGAAACTCAGTTGATTGGGGGGCCCCCTCAAGCATGGGAGCCTGAGGCTTCAGCCTCAATAGCCTCATTGATAACACAGGTCAACAAAAAAAAATTTTTGTTTCGTTGCCAAGGAAATTCGTACGAATTTAGGGTATTTTGGGGTTGCTGAATTCCAAAATGAAAGTAGTTTTTCCGACTTGGCTCTAGTTCTTGAGAATAAATACCCTCAATTAATAGGAAACGTAACCATAACGCGTGCATATGGGAAACTACCGGAACATTCTAGATGGTGAGACACGCGAATATTCTTAGTGTTTACTCCGCGATCATTCTAGAATATTCCCCCTCCGTATATAAGTCATCGGCCACCCAACCAGTAAGTAGGCTCCGCCTGAACATTAAATTTTTTGCATTTTTACGTGTTTCAATGGGGTACCAATTATCTCATAAATTAGAGCAAATCTAGCAAAACCGATGTCATATTCGGAATCAGCACCACAAAGTTACCCCAAAATCACTCTAATATGATTAGCAATAAAATGAGTGTTGACCAGTGTAATCCACCACTGTTTCTACCGAATGCATGAAACTCTGTCCGTTTGTAAACGGAGAATGTAAGACGCACTATTTTCGAGCATTTTCTGACATGAACCGAATATACAGTGTTTCAGTTTTCTTCCTTAAAATTTTTAAGGGAAGACTATTTTGCGTTTCAATTTCTTTAGCCAGCAAATTCGTTTTAAGAGTGATTTACGCGTTAGGTCCGTTTTTTATACTCTTATAGGGTGAGCTAATTTGAGGACTGTTATTTCAACTTT
This sequence comes from Bathynomus jamesi, assembly GCA_023014485.1. Classification (NCBI taxonomy): domain Eukaryota; kingdom Metazoa; phylum Arthropoda; class Malacostraca; order Isopoda; family Cirolanidae; genus Bathynomus; species Bathynomus jamesi. The sequence goes on along the minus strand of JAJOZX010002550.1, from coordinate 218,368 downwards.
CACACGTAGTCTTTTACGACTTCACAGTTCCATGTTCAGAGAAGCACTGATTCTCTCCTTTTCTTTCATTTGACGCCTGATGCTTCGTTTTTTATATTTTAATGAAGACATTAATCCCATGATAATAAAAACCCGCTCTAATAGACAGAGTTTATTTCCACAACAGTTTCGATGTCCACTGGCATCCTCTTCGGATGGATATAGAAAATTCGTTTTTCTGTATCCACCCGAAGAGGATGCCAGTGGGCATCGAAACTGTTATGGAAATAAAATCTGTCTATTAGAGTGGGTTTTTATTACCATATTTTGACCTTCACGTAGAAAAGAAGTTTTTTACATTAATCTCATCTTTTAACTAACATAATTTTATGCTACGTTATTCGGCAATAGGTAAAGAGTAACGATATGAATTTCATTCTCGTTCTCTGCCTTCATATAATTTGAATTATATGATTGCTTGCTTGTACCTTGTGAGGAATTGACGTGTTGTGTCCTCTCTGTATTAATATCAAAATAAGAAGGGAATAAACTACTCGGCGGTTTATTCTGTTTACACCCGAAAGTGTATAAAGTATTACTGAATCCGTGCATATAAACTATTAAGTGAAATTCAGTAAAATTAAGAAAGTGCAGTACAGTTTACATAAATTATCACCAGTTTAACGTATATATTTAAACCATTATACGGTTGGCATTAAAGAAATCTTGAAACAAGGCAGGAAAAAGGTCATAAAACGCAAAGGTCAGAAAACCCTCGTAGTCCAGGCAATTTGTAGTTAGACCTGGGCAAAATTGCTTCAGAAGCTTTCTAAACTGTTTCCAGCTCAGGAACCATTGCCGAATAACATATCCAAAATCCGACAAAATTGGACCCCGGGAACACCCCCAAAAATGAAATTCAAAATGGCGGACTGGATGTTTCCTACGAAAAAAAAATATATATATATAATTTACGCTTTTATTTATATAGATACATTTGATGCTTTTTCTTTCAGTTGTAATGTTTTAAATAATTCAACAATATACAACACAACCAGTTATTACGCAAATATAATGTTATATAGCTTTTTACAGATTTTTATAATCAATAATACAACAATTATTTTTTTCCCAGTTTCAAGTTATGTTCATTACAGAAGAAGTGATACCTGGTCACAAACATACAGAAATTAATCCTCTTCATCACTATCATCTGATAGATTACCGGTACTTGGGTTGTTATCGCAACCACTGATTTGGCACTCGCCACAAGCGGCTGAACAGGGCATTCCATTACGCTTGCATCCACATCTTGAAGTAGCACATTTTATCTTGCAGGAGCAGCGGATCATGTTGAGTAGATAATTTGGAGCTGGTGGCTTGTCGCAGGCTGTAGGGTAGTAGGAATTATTCTTTACATACCAACCCCACTGTTCTGCATCGATCTTCTCTTCTGTAGACTTCCAGATTAGTATTTGAAAGTATGTGCGAAAGCTGTGGTACTTTGTGGACGCATCGGTAGGTGGCAAACGTTCGGGTGTAACAAAAGATTTAGCTGTAGCTACCTTTTCAACTAACATTCGATGACGTAGTGCGTTAGTGGATTCAAGTGTTTTGCAGCCATACAACAGAAGCATTGCCTTTCTTCCAGCGGCTTCAATGTCAGAGTGTTGGCAACAATCAGAACAGAATGTATTTGCAACTGAACGGAGTTCAGCCACCTTCATCAATGTGTCGAATGCTTTGGCTTTACCGATCGAAAAAATTCTGGATGTGCTATCACAGCCCGTGAAAGCATGCACAAACAGGAGATACTTGCAGATGTCATTGCCTAACAATGATTGAATGCTGAGAATATCATACACAGGATTAGGAGATGGTCCCCGTCTTATATCGCTGCGATAGTACAACTTGAAACCACTGTCCTTGGCATGGTACAGAAGGAGAATCAGCAAGTCGGTGTCTTCCCCTATTACTGTTGTAATTGCATTTTCTGATGAGGAAACTGCTGCACGAACGATGTCCACATCAGCATCCCCATCTGCGTTGTGAACAGTACACCCGTGCTTCTTCAACATCTCACCTACGAGGGAAATAAATGCTTGCTTGTTGTTTTCATTAGCCAAGAAGTGTTCCTTCTGGCCAACAAACTTCATGCTTGGACTGAGATTCACATTTCTGCTTGTCTTGGTGCTGCGTCTTCTGTGGGTCATGTCCTTGATCGTAGGAGAGCTGCTGTAGCCATCAAAAACAATGATTGCTTTTCCATATGTTTTCAGAGTGAAATCGGCATATGAGTTGGCGATGCTGTCATATGTTTCATCTTGACGCCAGGAAACACGATGTAGTAGAGATCCACCATCCAATACGTACTGGTCTGTGCACTGAATTTCTTGAACTTCTTCCATGCGTAAAGTGTCAGTGTATTTGATTATTGCATGAGCTAGCTGAGACTTATCGGGTTTCCTCAAGATACTTCGTGATTCGAACAATGCAGGAGGATATGCACACAGTTCGTAACACATGACATCTTCAAGATTCATGTCTCCGCCAGTGGCAACAGTCATCATTCTCTGAAACAGTAGTGCAGGATCTACTTCTATATCTGAAGCATCAGTGATCACAACGGCAGAAGCAGATCCTAGTGTTTTCACTTTGTCAGATCTTTTGGCAGAATATGTAAAGGCTTGTTTCCCAATCATTTTTACGACAATGTTCGTACCGATTGAATGCAATTGATGAACGTTAACTCCAGGATCAGCAGTTAGCCCTGTTACAATGTTGCAGAGACCCGAGGTAGAATGGAATGGGGATAAGGATTCCAGACATTCAAGTACTTTCTTCATGTCATTACTGTCCCTGATTTGTCTACTTCCCCTCATTTCCTTGTGCTGTTCACTACTTTCCAACAAAACATTCATAAGAGTACCGACTGCTCCCAAAAGATTCATCAGTGTGTGAAATGATCCCAGCATTAAAACAATGTCCTGCAGGTCTCTCTGTTCATTGATGATTTGGGAAGCTTTCCAGAACAAAGGCTGATCAAAGGTAATAATGCATGGGACTTTTTGATCGCGTGCTATCTTGCTCAAATATAGTAATGTCGAAAATATGCAGGTCATGTCAGTTGGCGACATATCTATGATGGGAAGGAACGTGATCGATGCCACACCTGGATGTGAGACACTTGATCCACCGTGAATTGCCTGCATTGTTCCGGACCAACTTGGACCTGATCTTTCTGCTGAAGATATCTGCCAGAGAAGACTAAGTCGACTTATGGTGGCAGTGGGTACTGGAAGTTCGCGGAATGAGATGTCCCTCAACATGCTTCTCGCGTGTCTATATTCCCTAATGTCAACGGTTGCAATCTTCTTAATGTCATTGTCACCAACATTACGCCTGTGAATAGAAGGGTGGATCTTGATCTTCGGAGTTATTGCGGCAATCATACCCATTCCATGAAAAGTATTCTTCCCATCCAAAGTGCAGACATCATGATCGACGTTATCTGCTGCTAGAAGGACTGCAGTGTTTTCATCAACAGTAAAAGAGCCAGACCCACTTGCCAGCGCCGCGTTTCTTTCGAATCTTGTTACTTCTGCATACGACGAACAGTAACCCAGCTGATGGAGAACGTCAATAAGGTACCTTGACCTAAAGTTGTGGTGTAGCTGAACCGACAAACCGATCTGTAGTGGACATAGTAATCCTCTAGGACGGGTTGCTTGCATAATGCTCTGCCCAATTGCACCTATTTTTCTTGAAGCATCCTGTCCCGCAAATGCTTTTGATAATAGCAATTTCAGACTGTTGGGAATGTAATCAAGAGCACTTTCTGCAGTGATGTCATTTGGAGATGGATACACATCTTTTCTAGGCGAGTCGACAGACTTGATATCACTTCTGATTATTTTTGCAGCAGCTTCTACTAGGTAAATCTTCTGTAGCTCTATATCTATATCACATTCTTTCGACTTTTTGTGATAATCTACAGGGTGTCCCAGAATGAACTATCTATTTCAATGAAATCGGACAAATTTTTAAAACACACACTTTTATTTATGTTTATCATGTTTAATATGTGTTAAAAATGTATACATTTCTAAATTTTTTTCATAATTTTATTTTCATAATTTTTTCATTATCTGGTCCAATGAAAGACCGTCTGAAGTCATAGAATGGCAAAGAGACTCTCCAAAAGTTAACGTGTGGCTTGGAATGACCAAATCCAAAATTTATGGCCCATTCTTCTTTGCGGAAGCAACTGTAACAGGTCCCGTCTACCTTGATATGCTTCAGCAGTTTCTCGAACCACAGCTTCTTGATGATGGCATTCTTGATAATGTTGTGTTTCAACAAGATGGAGCACCATAAATTTTGGATTTGGTCATTCCAAGCCACACGTTAACTTTTGGAGAGTCTCTCTGCCATTCTATGACTTCAGACGGTCTTTCATTGGACCAGATAATGAAAAAATTATGAAAATAAAATTATGAAAAAAATTTAGAAATTTATACATTTTTAACACATATTAAACATGATAAACATAAATAAAAGTGTTTTTAAAAAATTTGACCGATTTCATTGAAATAGATAGTTAATTCTGGGACACCCTGTATAAGAATTTCATTAGCTGTCTCTCGTAGTGTTACTACATCTGCCTTCCCACTTTCACCTGATATTATGATCTTGTCTCCGTAACGTTCTAAAAGCTTTCTCTTCATGTGCCTGCGTTCGTAGACAGAGCTCTGACTTCCTTGAAGATATTCCTCCATTTTGGAAATTAGGTCTCCAATCAACAGTTGTTCATCATCATTCTCTTCCAGGTAAGCACAGGTCTGAAGGAATGCTTGGTGTTGCTCTTCATTAGTTGGTCTCCCTTTCTTCGAATCATGATCGTCGGAGGAGTATGCGCGAGGAATGTTTTTTCCACTTCGAAAATTTACGCTGCAGGTGTGATGGTAGACACAATCTGCAGCAGGAAGATCACGAAGATAATACTCCAGACGGCCTTTTACATTAAACGACCATTCATCGCAGCGGCTTTCACAGCACCTTTTTATGGTTTCGGAGAACTCTGTAGTTCTTATTTTGACATGCTCTGATTTTGGTTTGTGTTTGGAAAAAAAGTCCACAAAGGTATCACAAAACAAACAGTGAGTAGCACTGGAAAATGCGTATTCATGAAAACGAGCACTTTTCCTTGGTATTGCCTCGGCTGCGGTCTGTCGCTTCTTTATTTCAATGGTCTTTTTATCCGTAAACCTTTTCCTACATACAACGTGAACACTTATTCCAGCTGTTGCAACAACATCGCTTCCACGGCTGCGGCTGGATGCATTTATACCATCTGCTCCTTTTTGCGAGATGTGAACCACTTCCTGTCCGCTGTCCAATTTCTCCTTACAAATCACGCACAATTCTTCAGGGGTCTGCATTCTTGAAGGCGGACGCACACCGAGTCAGCCTGAAACAGAAAACACAAATTAATAAACTGTGTTGCAGTATTTAAAAGGAGTACATAATAACAGTTTTAAAGAAATGACAAGCACAAATACGCAGATTTGATAGTGGGTAGTAGGAATTAAAGAGTTGTATATAATATAAGTTTATAAAGATGTAGCAATGTCCATTCTCACATACACTCCATACAGTATATTTTATTTACATTACGTGACGGCATAGTTTAATACTAGCCGCCTAATACAATTTTTAGTGTCATATAGGTTAATTTAGAAACGAAAATGTGTTTTAAAACATTTTACTGATCAAGAAAAACGTCATAACTCTCTCTACAAAGCGAAATTAAAATTTATTGTATTTCGTAGGAAACTGCCAGTCCGCCATTTTGAATTTCATTTTTGGGGGTGTTCCCGGGGTCCAATTTTGTCGGATTTTGGATATGTTATTCTGCAATGGTTCCTGAGCTGGAAACAGTTTAGAAAGCTTCTGAAGCAATTTTGCCCAGGTTGAAGCTATTTTTGCTCTAGATTGCCTGGACTATCGTGACCATCGAAAGGAGAGAAAGAAAGGAAAAATAAATAAATAAATAATTTGTGTGTGTATTTCTTTTTACGCTAATTAATGAATAGCATGAACCATGGGTTCAAATTCTCACTTAATCTGCAATTTGTGTAATCTGGAAACAACTGAAAATGCAGCAATAAGATGCGATTTATGTCAAAAACTGCACGACTTTATCTGCATGAATTGGGATGATAGGAAAATCTCTCTCGTCTCTAACGCGAAACATCGTAGGAATCAAATTTCTGTGTGACGCATGTACATTGTACACAGACTGTAAACTCCGCGGTATTTAAAGAAATGGAGAAAGCAAACTCGAGTTACAAAAAAGGAAGAAATAATGAAAATTCGGATGGATGAGAGAGGAGGAAACAACGAACAACAATATAATAACGAATAACAATATAAACAATATGATAAGGAATAAATAGTAAGATAAGTAGAAGCGTAGAAAATACAGTATGTAAATACTACGCAAATGGGAACTGCAGATATCGGGATGGCCAATGCACAGAGCTGGGCAGTATTTAAATACATTTGTATTTAAATACGTATTTAAATACATTTGTGTATTTAGAACTGTATTTATAAATACATTGTTTTTCATGTATTTAAATATAGTATTTAAATACAATGTATTTAAATACTCAAAATATAAAAATGTAAATACTTTTACTGGTTCAATACACGTTCTGTACTAGCACAGTACAACTCTTCGTCTTCGAGGTCCTCTATTGCACCATCTGCAGACATGAATGTATTGGCATTTCTACAAGATTCCAATCGGACCATCAACAGTTTGGGAAAACATCCTCTCATAAAAAGCCTGTTCCTCCGCTATAACACGACATTACCATCTTCGGCACCGGTAGAGCGAATATTCTCATTCGCGGGAATCACTTTGACTCCCAAAAGAAACTCTCTTTCAGACAAAACTTTTGAAAGATTGGTTTTGATCCGCAGCAACCGTGAAATAAAAGAGAATTCGTAAGGTGCCTTATGTTTATGTTTACGTCTTATGTTTACGTTTATGTCTCATCTACTCATTTTATATTGTTGTTACTCATGAATTAGTGAATGCATATGTTAAAATTTGTATGTATTTAAAATGTATTTACAAATGTATTTAAATACAATTGATGTATTTTGTATTTAGTATCTAAATACATTCGTAAAATGTATTTAGTATTTAGTATTTAAATACATTTCTCCCATGTATTTAGTATTTAGTATTTAAATACATTCAATGTATTTATTGCCCAGCATTGGCAATGCATCTATGCACATCCCACATTATGTAATATACATTACACAAGTGGATACTGCAAATTTGAAAAGAAGAGCAAGTTCCACCATTTTACTGTTTGCAACATCTATGCAAGGTATGGGATGTGCAAATACGGACAAAAATGCCGTTACCACCACCCTCAAAGGAACGCAACGGGTGAACAGGAAAAACGAACATCAAAGGAGGGTATCAATTTTTCAGACGTAGCCAACACACTTCAGCTGCTAAATACTTTCCAGCAAACACAAAGTCAGCTGACAAATATAGGAATCCGAGAGCCGGACAGAAGGCATGCACAAAGACACTTCATGCGTTATCATGACAAAGATAAAGAGAGGCAAATTCTCGGAGGACCACAAGGCAACGAAACTGGCACCACCATTGGAAAACGAATCGGAACCACCTGTATGCGAAAACGATAGCGAAAAAATAAAAATAATCCTAGCCAACATTCAGGGCATTAAATCAAATAATTCCTTGGACAAAGTTTTATACTTGAAAAGACTCATACAAGAAGCCGGAGCAGACTTTACATGCCTCACGGAAACTCATCTAAAGGACTGCCAGGCGAACTGTGAAAACTGAGAGTTCTGTGCTGATAAGAAAGAAATACAGATTGACAACTATAACATACTCCGAACTGACAGAACAGTGAAACGTAAAGGAGGATGTGCTATTTACACACACGAAAGGCATATGGCACAATAACTATAAGTACCTCAAACAGCTACGTAGAATGTGTAGCAGCAAAAGTTGAAAAATTAAATATGGTACTAATTGTAATGTACAGACCCCCAAACACGCCAACCTCAAAATTTTCAAATTCCATTACAGAGGTAAGAAACAGTAAAAGATCTACACTCTCCAACCCCAAATATTTTTCTCTGTCGTGATTTTAATTTCCCATTCATGAAATATAAAAGGATAGGAAAAAATATATGTATACACCAGGACAAGGGGGCACACGGGAAGACCAGGAGCAGGTAAAAATGCTACTAGCTCTAGCTGATGAATTTATGTTAACACAAGAAGTAACAAAATACTGAAAAAAAATGCCTAGATTTGGTGTTCACAAACAACAGCAACCTAATTGATAATGTAGAAATATCTCCAACTATAATATCGGACCACAACAATATTGAAATAATAACCAATACAAAAGCAACAGGAAAGGAAAGAACACGAACAACGGAAAGAAGCAAATTGGAAATTTTTAAGTTTCACTCCAAAGCTATAAACTGGGAAGGTGTTGCATCCAGCATGGAAGTAATAGAATGGAAAACTACTTTCGAGGCCAAGTCACCGGAAGAGATGCTAGTGACCTAAGAGAAGACGCTGGAAATTGTGGATAGACATGTCCCAAAAATACAGCAAAGAGGAAAGAGAAGCAAGTTCGAGAGACAAAAGAGGTCATTGTTCCGAAAGAGAAAAAAAGTGACTGCAAAACTAAGTAATTGTGAAGATAACAACAACAGGAAAATATTAAATGATAAACTGCAGAGTATCGATGACGTCATACAGGAACTAATTGAGAAGCATACGAATAAAGACGACGACGCTATAGAAGCGATAAAAGTTAATTCAAAGTACTTCTATAATTTTGCAAAAAGGAAGTCGAAAAAACATGCGACTATCGGACCTCTGAAAAACGAGAACAATGCTTTTTCTAATGATCTAACAGAAGTATCTGAAATATTAAGAGCTCAGTACGAATCATCTTTCAGTATCCCAAAAACTGACAAACTGATATGCGATAGAAACGCGTTCTTTGAAGAAGAACTATAAGGGGAAAGTATAACGGACTTCGACTTTACGACAGATGATATTACACAAGCTATAGGGAAACTAAAAGCGCACACAGCGGCAGGACCGGATAAATGGAATGCCACACTGATCAAAAACTTCAAGAATGCAATTGCTGAGCCCCTATATTGAATATGGAGACGATCACTAGACACGGGAGAAATACTGGGTATCTTGAAGAGCACGAACATAGTCCTAATATATAAAGGAGGAGAGGCCAAAAACTACAGGCCAGTGTCGCTTACATCTCATCTCACTAAAATATTTGAAAGAATAGTTAGATAGAAAATCTATGACTTTTTGGGAACTCAGAAAAATTAAATGATAACCAACATGGGTTTCGGTCAGGCAGATCATGCCTATTTCAACTATTGAAACACTACAACATTATAATTGATGCACTTGAAAGTAATGAAAACTATGATGTAATATGTATAGACTTCGTCAAAGCGTTTGACAAGTGCGACCATGGGATCATAATACATAAACTGAAATATATGGGAATAACAGGAAAAGTAGGGAAAGTGATACTATATAATTTCCTTAATGAGCGGTGGCAAGTCGTTACAGTACAAGGAGTTTCTTCAGAATCAGAGGTCCTCAGCTCAGTACCACAAGGAACAGTATTAGCTCCACTACTCTTCATAATCATGCTAACTGACATAAATGAGGACGTTACCAGAGACAGCACAGTAACATCCTTTGCCGATGACACAAAGATCAGTAGAAAACTAAGAAACCCAGAAGATATAGATCTCTACAAACTGACATGAACAGAATCTACAAATGGACGGAAGACAACACTATGAAGTTTAACACTGAGAAATTTCAGCTGTTACGGTATGAAAAAAGAGAAGACCTAAAATCCATGGAATATTATACCCCAAATGGACAGGAAATTCAGAGAAATTCTAGAGCAAAAGATTTAGGGGTTGTAATTACTGATGATGCTAAATTTAAAACAAAAAATAAGATAGCAGTAAACAGAGCAGAGAATAACTGGACAGATACTGAGAACCTTTAAACGAAGGGATAGGAATATAATGATTCCTCTATTGAAAACACTGATCATTCCCAAATTGGAAGCTTCACAGACAAGATCAAGGGGTGCAAAGAACTAAATTACTGTGAAAGGTTACGCGAATTAAACCTATATTCACTGGAAAGGAGAGAGATACACCATTATTTACACTTGTAAAATAATGGAGAAACTAGTTCCTAATCTTACTCTGAACTTTGTTGTGAGAGGTCCAAAGCTGTTTAATCAACTTCCCAAAGACCTAAGGAACACGAATGGTGTTGCGGTGGACATCTTCGAAAGAAGATTAGACGCCTGGCTCAGAACAATCCCCGATGAGCCAGGCGTACCTGGCTGTGTGAGGTGGAGAGTACAAGTAACCAACTCACTACTTCACCAGGCCAACTCGAGAGGAGGGCCGACAAGCTTGACCTTCGTAAAATGAGGAATCATCGCACGGAACCTTTGAGAGGTTGAAAGGTGTATATAAGCACACCGGACAAAATATTAGTCACCCCTCTCAGAATGTACCTAATAACGTGTGACGGCGCCTCTGGCCTTGATAACCGCACGAATCCGGCGAGGCAGAGACTCTACGAGGTTGTGCATATACTGAACATCGATTTGCTGCCACTCGTTCATCAGCCGGTCCCGAAGTTCCGCCAGAGTCCGTGGGTGTCTATTCCTGCGCTTCACTTTCTGTTTCCAGCCTGAACACCACCTTCGACGCATTCAGGATTAAAGGCTTCATTGGACCTGCGATGTACTCGTCGCCTCCCATCATTGGAGAACAAACAAAAACGGGACTCATCGGACCAAATTACACGTTTCCAATCTGCCGCAGTCCAGTTTTTGTGCCTCTGAGCCCATTTATAACGTGCCAATTTGTGACTTGCTGTTAACAGCGGCCTCTTCCGTGGTACCCTGCTCCAGATGTCCATCGCATGCAGTTCTCGTCGCAATGTCCGTTCGGAAATTGGTCGCTGGAGAACCTCATTGGTTTCTTGGAGCAATTGTTCTCTGGTTTGAAAACGATTTGCAGTTACTAGACGAGAAACATGGCGGCGGCCCCTATTGTCGAGAATTGTTTTCCGGCCACAGTTACGCCGTCGATTGTCAGTTGATTGCGAACTACACCACTCTTTGTAAACTCTCTGGACAGTACGCGTTGAGACACCAACAAATTGGGCTACTTCAGACATTTTGTGTCCGTGGGCTCTGCCAAACACGATGGCTCCTTTTTGCCACTGAGTAACGTCTGCCTCACGACCCATTTTGCAGACTATATCCAACACACACTTTGTTCTTCACCACCTCACGAAACAGATCTGATCCTGTGTTCTACGTCACCGCTACTTGTCACTTACCAATGCTATATCAGCGCCCTCTGTGTGACCTTGAACTTCCTACTATCGGTGCTATTAGGGGTGACTAATTTTTTGTCCGGTGTGCTTATATATAAAACATCTTTTCGGCCTATGTTCCTGTTGCCGCGCGAGGCTGTCGGGCGTAAGATTTATTTGCATGTATTTTAGAAGTTCCAAATTGCTTCATTTATACCCGAAACTATACAGAAATGCCCATCGCCATTTTGACGAACACAATTCTTTATTTTCATGAACCATTCATTTATACATACAATTCATTCTGTTTGCGAGTTAATTTATAACCAGTAATTAATTAACCTTATTACATTATTCCCATACATAACACCTACCCCCCTGAGAGAGCCCTTGTATGTAGGACAAGGTGAGAGAAGATTTTTCATACAAACTCCCTTACCTAGCGGCGGTTGCAGTGCATTCTTTATGTCAGTTATGCATTGTTAAATTTCTACAATGAGTAGGAAAAGAAGTCTAAAAATCTCATCATGAGCTGAGACACCAAAAAAGGAAAACTGAACAGAAATAGTTCTACCCTTGTGAAAATAATTCATTCCATTTTTTAATAAATTTTTATTAGAAAAAGATAAAATAAATGGTATGGTAACTGTTAACAATATTTTTCTTCCAAGATTCCCCTTGGAATCTTTGAAAATCCTAAGTTCAAAATCGCAATGCCACCTCTGAACTCTGGAAACAGGAGGATGCGACAATCGAACATAAAATTTCCTCTGAAAACTTTCGGCGAATCAGGTTAAACAACTCCATTGCATTCTAATACTAATTGTTTTTTAAGGCTAAATTTGAATCAAATACCTACAATACAATTCACTGGTTTATTAGTTATGTATATTATAGTACTATTATAAGAACAGTACATTATAAATTAATTAGTACTCTGCTTAATTTTCGATTTAGGAACAAAGACAAAATATTACCAAACCCAAAATCATTTCTTTTAACTATAATTCGTTGTTGACTAGACTTAACAATTGGTTAAATAATAATACAACTATTAAAATTAAATACACACATTTCCCAATTTGCATAATTTAGTAGAAACAAAAATAAATACATAAATAACTTTTCTGATAAATTTTTTTAGTTCCTACGATAAACTCGTTACAAATACAAATTATCGCTGAAAATTAAATAAATAAAATCACCTAATGCGTGATAAATAGTAACTGACTCCACACTTAAAAATATAAATACTCTTCTCCCTCAATTATAAAACTGAATTGGTCTTCATTTGCCACATACCAAACGGAGATCATTAATTAGATTAATGTTTTAATATTTTAATATTTTTTTTTTAAATTTTACTGACATCATTTTGAATTTGACGGAGAGAAAGGCATTTAGGAAAGGGGCATTATTATATTACAGCTTTATTTCCCTTAGCAGAAATTCAAACTGTTACAAATTGGAATTTAATTTGTATTGCGTAATACATTATCATTAAAATCAAAGGACGGACAACTCAATCTTCACTATATTTTGAATCACAATTTTTTATTTAATTTCAGTTGGCCTGCCCAAAACTGTTATAAATAAGAGTACAATGACTTTCAACAAAGTATGCGGTATTTAAATTAGGAAATTCGAACAAGAACAGCTTGCGCGACCAATATGATAAAACAAAACATTAAATTTTCTGGTCCCAAATATTAATTACTTTTAAGGAAGACCTAATAACAATTTTGTATATAAAAAAATATACTGTACCATCAAAGCTATAACCATAATCCAATCAATCTCCGACTTTTGTTGCATGCAACATGCTAACCTTGGACTTCAACCGAACCAGTAAACATGCGACACAAATATAAAAAAGAAAGTGTAACAGAGCTCGGTATATAGTACCAACGACTAGTTAATCGCTATTTCATTCAAAACGGCTTCCGAGTGGGGAAGGAATTATAATGGACTCCTTTCGTTAAGGCTAAAATATAAATTCCATTTGGACTTCCTATACATAAAAAAATTAATGAAATGCAGGCATTCCTCTATATCCCATTGGGTTACGTTCCTGGAAAACCAATCGGATGGTGAATATTCGGATATCGAAGTAAGTATAACAAGGTGGGGGGGGGTCCGGAAGGCAATTGGATAAGTCAAAAAGTGCGGTGAATAGCACAAATCGAACGTAAGAGTTGATCATATGGCGTAAAACTGTGGAGCGCGCCAAAACACTTCCAATGCCAACGGAGCGTAGCAAGAGAAGAACGCTCGGCGGCGGGCGGGAAGCGTACCTTGCGCGGGGGAGCAAACATGCGTCTGCGCATGTCAGTCATTTTGGATCTACATTACTGTACAAGTGAAGGTAGAGATACACACGCCCCGAGCCTAGGGAGGTATTGTTTTGGCTAATTTTTGGTCGGGTGATGGGATAATAATCGAATATCGAGGGATACCTGTAGCTCTGTAGAAGGTGCTTAAAAATGTGTAGTAGCTACCTTTTATCTTTCATTTAAGTACCCTACAACAACACAATTACGAGTAACATCCAAAACCCATCTTATCTTTCCCCCCACAGAGGGGAGTAGGCGTAAACCCCGGGAGTCACCTGGGCAGCGAGTAGGTGGCCAGCCCAACTTAATCCGAGGCTGTGGCGTCGGGGGTCAAATCAGTTCAATCTATTGCCTAACCACTGATACACGTGACCTCTGAATTATACGTATCGCACACAGTCTCTAATATTTTCTACTTCCAGAGTGATGGTAACACCCAAATTAATGTGACTAGAAAGAACAAAAACTCAATATGCTTAACTAAATGTAAATAATAATAATATCCCACAAACAAAATAATTATCGAGAGGGGTTTCCAAAAGAATTTTAAACTCTCCTCTTCGGCTGAAACGTAATAAACGTGTTCTAATCTGTAAACGGTGGTAAGAGCCTTATACTACAATTTGAGCTTTAAATCAAGGCTATTTCTTAAACCAAAAATCAAATTCATTAATGAAGGAAATCTGTAAAAATTGGTGTTTCAACTACCAGCATTTTCATCGGGAATCGGAGTTTTACAATTCCCATGTAATATTTTTACTTCCCCAGGGCACTCGAAATACTGATCGAAAACATCTTCGTACAGTTTAATGTTCCACCATTTGCACAGCTGACGATTCCAGTTGCAAGGAAGTGTGTAGAAGACCTCTGGGTGGTCCAACGCTATTAAAGTATATAAATCTTGATCGCCAAGATGGCCCTGGAAGGTATATTCCTTTGTTTTCTCATCTAAAGTCTTTCGCATTAGGTACGACTCTGAAGAAAAGCATAAAATAGGATTGAATATATATTGCATTTTAATGCTAAACATATATGGCAACTAGAATAAAAAAAGAATAGCATACGACTTGTAGCTACGACAACCAGTGGGTATATTTACGAAAGTGGGACTACTACTAATCAAAGATACTTAAATTTTCTGTATGAAAGGTATGCGATTTTTCAGATTTACATGTTATACTGCCCTTATTTACAATAAAATGTGAAAAATAATTTAGTCTAAGACAAATTAGTCTATTGAGTATCGAAAGATTACAATATTACCACATTTAGAGAAGAAAAAACCCAATAAATTTTAATGAAATTGGTTTAGTGTAATTAAATCTTAGCTGAAATACGGAGCCGTACCAAAGTAAAATCAGCATTGTTACAAGTAAATTTTATCATGCACAAGCTCCAAACCAGTGTTTCTCAGCCGGATTTGCCCCACGACCCCTATGTCAGGGTCTTAGGTCGGCGTGACCCCTTATCATTCCTACAGGGGTAAACAAATTCACGAAGCGGGTTTTTTTTTTTTTTTTTTTTTGCTGCGCACAAATCACTACGACCCACCATTTGAGAAAACACTGCTCTAGCCAATACTAGTTAATAAATTACGAATAGATTTTAACGGGGTTCATAAAGGGCTGGGACACGTCTAAGCATTGTATCAGGTCATCCCATAAATAATGTCGTTTTTTAGATCGGAATTTGAAGGACAAAAAAAACTCAACTGAAACTTTTTAATCTAGTATATATTTTCCATCGGAATCAATGACACTCTGCCAACGTCCTACAAGCTTTTCAATGACATGTTTATAAAATTCAGGCGGTTTTGAGGCAAAAAACGTAGAAAGACTGGTGTGCAGGTCATCTAAAGAAATATACTGTTTCTCGTCAAGATAGTTTTGCAGACTCCTGAAGAGATGATAATCTGAAGGCGCAAGGTCTGGAGAATATGGAGGATGTGGAAGTTTTTCCGACCCAAGCTCCTCAATTTTCGCAGAAGTGATCCGAGCGGTATGAGGACGTGCGTTGTCGTG
Source organism: Bathynomus jamesi (assembly GCA_023014485.1). NCBI lineage: Eukaryota > Metazoa > Arthropoda > Malacostraca > Isopoda > Cirolanidae > Bathynomus > Bathynomus jamesi. The sequence goes on along the minus strand of JAJOZX010002550.1, from coordinate 202,556 downwards.
GTGGAACACGATTCCTTTCCGATTAACCAAAGAAAGCCTCTTTTCTTTTAGTGCAGTGTTCAATCGATCCAGTTGTTAACAGTAGACTTGAGCGGTGATTGTTTGGTTGTGTGGTAAGGTTTCAAAGTGTATTACACCACCTTTATCCCACCAAACACTAAGCAACACCTTCCGAGGGTGAAGATTTGGTTTTGGCTGTGGTGTAGCTGGTTCTCCGGCACAAACCCACTGTCGACGGCGCTTAACATTCTGGTACAGTATCCACTTTTCATCACTAGTCACAAAACGGTGCAAAAACGGATCTTGGAGTTCACGGGAATGAAGAGCTGTCCTAATGTTTACCCGCACCCTCAGATTGTCGACCGACAATTCATGTGGCACCCATTTTCCTAACTTAGGCACTTTCCCGAGTTGTTGCAAATGTCGATGATGGTGGACGGGGATGAAATTGAGTTTCTGGGCCAATTCTTCGACAGTTGTTGAACAGTCTTCTTCAAGTGCGGCTAACAGCAGGTCATCATCAAACTCAGCAGGGCGTCCAGAGCGTGCTGCATCTGTCAAACAGCAGTCACCATTCCTAAACTTTTGAAACCATCTTTGACATTTCCTCACATGCAGAATATCGTTGCCATAAACGTCCTGAATGTTTCGCGTTGCTTCAGTAGCACTTTTCCCTTTTTTGAACTCGTAAAGCATTATATGCCTGACATGCTCTTCTGATATGGCCATGGTTATGAGGGGTTCGCATAAAGCAAAACACATGTCTTCACTGGTCAAGATATGTAAAGTATGTAGCGAAACACGATAGATCTCCTCTTAGATATAACCTTCGGAAAATTTATGCTTAAACCGAGTAGGACTAGTTTAAACTTAATCTATCGTAAAAAACATTACTTATGGGATGACCTGATAGTAATGAAATTTTGTAAGGTTTCTTTCAGAGATGAAAAAGGTGAGAGATTAACATTTTCGCAGCTGACGACCGAGGTACTATCACCGTGCTCTTTCATTGTGGGACGATTTTGGAGGTGCAACATGGTGCTTGTGTCGGTTATTTAATTGCGAAACATTTTTCCAGTTTTGAACAGGGATGATTCTTCAGCGTGGATATGCGTTTAACATTACTAAAGCACGTTTCGATGAATACAAACCTAACGTGTTCCCAGTATCCCAAATTGTTGCGCTTATCACACAAATAACCAATGCTGAACTGTGATGCAAACACGATTGCTCAAATGCCTGATCAATCATTCTCTCTACCTCAGGTGACAGTGATGTAGGACTCGAGACCGGTCTCGAGACCTTTTTTCTGGTCTCTGTCTTGGCCAAGCTGGTCTCGACTACATCACTGCTGCGTATGTTGGTTCCTCAAGTACAAAGAACACTTATCTTATTTTAAGTAGGCAGTTAACTGCTGAAAAATGTCAAACTATGAATTTGTGAATACATTGAGTAAATTTAGCAATTGTCACTTGATAACCTCTTTAGAAGCTTTATTTCGGAATGTGAAATACTGGGCTTAGGAATTAGGCATTACACAATATTGAATACATGCAAAAATTATATATGGTCTCGACTACATCAGTGCCAGGTGAGTTCGTTTGACGTGAGCTAATTAAACCCAGCCCTGTACGAGAATACAGAAGACCTCCCAAATGTATCGCATTCGTTTATCAATCGAATGTTCATGTTAGTTTTCGCTTTACTACGGCGTCGGTTAACAGGGATTTCAGTTGAATCGAAGTCGATTGTGTAGGAGTTGATTCAAATAACGAGCTATTTCGCCTATTCTGAGAAACTTATTACCTCCGATGTCTACAAGTTTTGTGCGTGGATTGACTGACTCTCACCTTTCGAGCAAGGGCTCTTTGTGCTCGTTCTATTACGACTGAAGGCCGTTCTAGTTGGTCGTCAGCTTCCTGTCTTATCTGTCTGGCGAAAATTTGCCAGTCCAGCATTTTGAGCTATCTGGCTAAAACTTTGACCACAGCCAGATTGTCTAGTCATGCGCCCAAAAGTAAAAGGTGATATATCGCAACACCAATTGTAGGAGGCACCTTTCATGATTCACAAACTCTTTCGACGTCTGAAATGTTTTGCCTGTAACCTAAACACAGTTTTCATACACAAAATCATCTACTGAAATAATTTTGTGTGGACATTTTATTTTGGTAGGGCTCTGCACAAATCAAAGACAACCCTACGAATTTTGAAATGTAGTATGCAGGCAAAGGTACATATACATTAGGTGCCACTATGGAATGATGTCCCTAAGTATTTGGTTGATATGAAATGTTAATATCAATACAATTCATAATAATTGTAATGAACAGCACAATAAGTTCTAAGCAAAACTTACGTATCACAGATGATGCTTTCAATTTTGGAATGTTAATGAGCAGCACTCCACTATTGTAACCTGGAAACCCTCCACTATTCAGAGGAGAGCCTTGCAGTGTGTCAGGGTGCTTACTTCTGTAGAGAGATAAAATGTGGCGGTATACTGGTGACAACTCTGGGCCTAGGCCCATTATTTGGGTCTCAGAAAACCTTGAGAAATGGGAATACAGCTCTGCTATGTCTCCTTTCACCTAAAAAAGGAAAGTTGGATAAAATCTAGCTAGACCTGGTGGTAAATCAATTATTTAAATTCTTTAAGGGCAGTTGTTAACTCCAAAATATGTATGAACAGTTTAAACAATAAATATATATATATATATATATATATATTATATATATATATATATATAATATATATATATATTTTTGTTTCAAAGAATGACCGCTCATGGCCACCAAAAGAAAGGTGGATAGCAGAGCGAACACAGAACGAAGAGTATGGAACAACTAACGGAAATGAACAATAGACAGGGGGGGAGGAGGAGGAGGTGGGGGAAAAGCAAAAAGATCATAGTGGGGTCACAGCCGGTAAAGAAGTCGGGAGCGAAAGAGGAAGGAGAACAACCCGGTTACCGAAAAGTAGGAACCTTCAACCAGAAGAGCGCCAAGCCTATCACAAAGCCCAACGTTCTCCAAAAAGGGAAAATACTCTGCGCGCAGCGCAGAGTAAAGCGGACACTCCACCAGAAGGTGGGCAACTGTAAGGAGGACGTCACAATTGGAACATCGGGGCACCCGATCCCCGGCCATCAAATAGCCATGGGTCAGGTGGGTGTGGCCAATACGGAGGCGGGCCAGAGCCACCTCCTTATGGCGCGACCGATGGAAGGAAGAGGCCCAACATCCCAACTTGGGTTTAATCTTGCAAAGTTTGTTATCCGTAGCGCCATCCCAGCGACTCTGCCACCGGGAGCGCAAAAACCTACGGAAGCCAGGGATATAATCAGAAAAAGGGAGGGACACAGGTGAAACCTGCAGTCGGCACGCGGAACGGGCAGCTCGATCGGCAGCCTCATTTCCAGCCACGTTAACATGTGCTGGGACCCAGCAAAACACCACCTCCTTGCCACCGAAAGCGACAAGAGTATGGTACAGTAGCTGGATTCGTCGGACCAGCGGGTGGACAGAGTCAAAACACTCCAGGCCATCCAGGGCACTGCGGGAATCCGAATGGATGACGAACGACCCATCCGGATGCTCCCGCACCACCTCCAGAGCGCTCAGAATGGCATAGAGCTCCGCCGTAAAAACGGAAGCCTCATCAGGGAGACGGGTACATCGGGGAGCAAGGACAGACGACTGGGGAACAGCCGCGGATCCAACGCCCCCCGACGACCTCGAACCATCCGTGAAGATCGCAACACATGCAGAGTGACACGCCGCATGCTGAAGGAACAGAGACCGAAGCAAGGCAGAGTCCGACTCGGTCTTGCGAACGGGGCGCAACGCCCTACAGCACGCAACAGGGTTGCTCTCCCAAGGTGCAACACCACTGAAAGAGACCGGTATAACGGATGGAGGGGGAGTGCCCATACCATCGAGGAGGGAGGTCACCGTGTCGGTGAAATACCAACCCCCATCCCGGCAGAACGCCCTCTCAACCACCTGGAACAGAGGAGAGGTGGGAAGACGGAGGATCCGGAGATAGTGTTTAGCAACGAGGAACGACCTCCGATCCTCCAAGGGAGGGATGTCGCACTCCACCTGCAGACTATCAACCGGAGAGGAGCGGAAGGCGCCAGATGACATGCGCAGTCCTCTAGAGAGGACCGGATCCAGTATCCGAAGGGCCGTGCGGGAGGCGGAGCCATACACCACACTCCCATAGTCTAATTTGGACTGTACCAGGGACACGTACAAACGGAGGAGCGTCCGCCTATCCGCGCCCCATGTAGTATGCGACAGATGCCCCAGCAAATCCAGGGTACGTCTCGCGGACTCGCGCAGCCGGCGAAGGTGGGGAACCCAGCTCAAACGGCTGTCGAAAACCATACCCAAGAAGAGTACTGATGAAACGAGGGCCAGAGGCTGACCCCCGAGTGTAAGGTTAAAGGCCGGGATGGCGCCGGATCCCCGTCTCCTCGACGGAAGGAAGGCCACACACGAAGTCTTCGGGGAAGACAACGTAAGGCCCACCGACGACGCCCAGCGTTCAACCCGATTGACCGCGAGTTGGACTTGCCTCTCCACGAGGGGGGGACTCGTCCCCGCGTAGACAGCCAGATCATCTGCATAGATGGAACAGCGCACCGAGGGCGGAAGAGCTCCCGGTAGCGCAGACATAACTAGGTTGAAGCATGAGACGCTCAACACACACCCCTGGGGCACCCCCTCCTCCTGAACATACAGGGCAGATAGGGCCGCCCCATTACGGACGCGGAAAGTGCGACGGCAGAGGAAGTTGCGAAGAAACGTGGGCAAAAAGCCCACAAAACCAAGAGACTTCAAACGGTCCATGACCATCCCCGACGGGTCGTGTCATAGGCCTTTTGGACGTCAAAAAAGACGGCCAGAACAAGATTCCGGCGGGAAAATGCCTCCCGTACATCATGACCAAGGAGGAGAAGGGGGTCCAGAGTACCCCGAAATCGACGAAAACCATACTGGGTCGGGGGGCATAACCCAAGCGACTCCAGTGTAAAGGAAAGTCGGACGGCCACCATCTTTTCGAGGAGCTTGCATAAGCAGCTCGTCAAAGCAATAGGCCGATAGCTCGCCACCTCCGCCGGATCCTTCCCCGGCTTAGGTATCGGGACCACAATCGCCTCCCTCCAACGGGAAGGGAACGACCCCTCAACCCACATCCGGTTGAAAAGATCCAGCAAGAAGTGCAGGGCCATCGGGTGCAGATTCCGAAGAAAGTCATACGGAATGTCATCAGGGCCAGGAGCGGAAGAACGACGGGTTGCCAAAGCAGCCCGAAGTTCCCGCATCGGAAAGAGATGGTTATAGGGCTCGTTCCCAGGGGGCGGGAACGTGACCTCCGATAAAGGGCGATTCGCAGCCGAAGGCGAACGGGAAACCGCAGCAAAAGCACCGGCCAGTCGATCAGCCACAGCAGCAGGATCCGAAAGGAAGCCGTCCCCGTCCCGAAGGACAGGGCGACTAGCAGGGACCGGCCTCCCCTCGATACTACGTACCTTCCGCCACACAGCAGCAGAAGGGGTAGATGAGGAGATGCCGGACACAAAAGCACGCCAAGAGGCCCGACGGGCCAACTTGAGAGTCCGGCGGGCGAAAGCCTTCGCCCGCCGCATCTCAATCAAGTGGCCCGCGCGCCGGGTGCGGTGGAAGCGGCGCGTTGCCCTCTTCCTCTCGCACACCGCCTGGTGACATGCTGGAGTCCACCACGGGACGCTACGAGTCCGCGGGTTACCGGAAGAACGAGGAATACAGTCTTCCGCGACGCCCATCACCACCCGCTCGAAGAACTCCAAGCTCTCATCCACCGAGCCAAAGCTCAACACCGAACGGACAATGACGGAACGAGCTCTGAAAGATGGCCAGTCAGCCCGCGCAAGGCACCACCTCGGTCGAGACGAAACGCCCGGCTGCGGACCGACCGGCTCAAGACAGACTGGGTAATGATCACTGCCATAAGAGTCCCCCAACACCTTCCACGAAAAATCGAGTAAGGCATCGAGGGACACCAAGGAGAGATCAATACAGGTAAATGAACCCGTGGGTTCGTGGAAGTAAGTAGGTTCACCGGAATTGAGACACGCAAAGGAAAGTTCCTCCATTAAGGAGAGTAAAATACCAGCAACATTAGTCGACCGAACATCTCCCCAAGCCGGGTCGCGACTGTTAAAGTCCCCGAGGAGGAGAAACGGTCGGGGTAGTTGCAGCACCAATTCGCGAACCGCGTCGCGAGAAGGAGGGTCATGAGGAGGAATATAAACCGAGCAGGCAGTGTACTGGCGATCTAAAAAGAGCCGCACAGCCACAGCCTGCAAGGAAGTGCGAAGAGGCACACCACGCGATGGTAACGAATGATGCACGTAAATCGCCGCACCCCGCCGGCGTGTGCGCTCATCCGGGGTGCAAGGGAAACCAACATATCCAGAGAGACGAGGGAGTCCCGCGCAGCCAGGATAGTCTCCTGGAGACAAACACAGGAAGGCCGCTCGCTCTCCAGCAGGGAGGCAAGGTTCTCCCAGTTAGCTAAAAGCCCCCTACAGTTCCAATGCAAGATGGAACTGTAAGGGGAAGCGGCATTATAAGAGGCAGAGAAAACAGCGAAATAGCCACGGACCAAGCTGAGCAGCAAACTCAACGGTCCGTAACCAGGGACGGAATCGGTTTCCCCGACTCACCCAGAACTGGGGGGGTAGGGGCCACCGACTCCGCATCTGCTGCACCCGTAGTAGGACGAGAAGTGGAGAGTAGAACAGGGAGGTCAGAGGGGGGCTCTCGCGGCGGGGGAGAGACGACGAGTCGGGCCCAGCCGAAACCCCCAACTCCCCACAAGAGGGGGACCGGGGGGAACCAGCTGTTCGAGGGCTCGTCAAACCAGACAAGCACTGACGGGGGGGAGAGGAAAGGTCGACCACAAGTGGAAGAGGTAGATCCAGGGGAGAGACCCGACCACTCTCAGCAGGAGCCGGAGAGAGAGAGACTCCATGAAGGAGGGCCAGGCCCCTCTCGACCGGGTCTATCATGGGAACAGAGTCAGTAATCGAGGGTGTCATGGGGCAATGCACCTCGACCGACACCCGGACACTGGTCGGGGCACCGGGAGGTGACGCCCCACCAGCGCTCCGTATAGGGGGGGGGGGGGGAAGTCCCGAGCGGATCAGGAACAGCGCGCCGCTTCCCCTCCGGTGAAGACGGGGAAGAAGGGGAAGCAAGGCGAGCAGCAATCAGGTCGGGTCGGAAGGACTCCGACCACGGCGACGCTTCCTCCTCTCCTTCGGGGCATCCCCTCCCACCCGAGAGACGAGTAGGCAAGGATCCAGACCCCAAGGCCGGAGGGGGAGAAGGGGCACTTGTAGGCAGGGAAGCAGATGGGATGTCAGAAAGTGAGACAGAGGAACAAGAAGGACCCGCGGCGCCAGGAGGACCACCAACCCCCGGGACTTCCAGGGGGGCACCACTCCAGTAGACGCCGGGGTAGCACGGGAGGGGCCCGAGGGCCCGCCAGGGCCAAGAGCCGCAGCGTAGGACAACCCCCGCCGCGGCTCCCGGTCACGGATCTTATCGCGCGCCTCCCGCGCACTAAGGAATTCGGTAGTCCTTAAGGACCGCACCTCAAATTCAAACTTGAAAACGGGACAGTCCAGGGAAGAGGAAGGGTGGGCCCCCGAACAGTTTGAGCAACGCGGGGGCTTCGTGCACGGGGTAGGGTGCGCAGGCCCACCGCAGCGGACACATAGCTTACCCTCACGGCGGCACGCAGAGCTAACATGGCCGAACCGGTTGCAGCCAAAGCAGCGAACCGGGTCAGGCACATATGGTCGCACCGAAAACTCACACGACCGGCGATCACCCATGCCCCAGAACACCTGGGCCGGAGGCACAAGGGAGTCAAAGGTCAGGAGCAGACGAGCGGACGGGGTAAGAGCACCATCCCGGCGCGACGAAAAGCGGAAGACCTTCGTTACCCCCTGGGGGCAAGATCCTCCTGCAACTCGCCAACCGGGATTGACAGCAGACGGGAAGCGAAAATGGTGCCTTGACAGCTATTCAATTGCGGATGGGGAGTCACAGAAACTCTGCAACCCAAGACATCCTGCAACTGTAGAAGGGACCCAGTCACCCCCGAAGAACGGGACTTCAAAAGAAGAGACCCATCCCTCAGAGGGCGGATATCATAACGACAGGGAACCCCTATCGTCTTAAGGCGCTGAAACACCCGTTCCAAGTTGCCCGGAAGGGAGCCAGCGGAAGGGCGGAGAACAAGGAACCTGTCCACTGGACAGAAATTGACAGCAGAGACAGGTCCATGTGTAACGGTAACCGAGAGTGGGCGAGAGAACAAGGGCCGCGAAGACCCCGCCCTACGGCCACCACGAGTCCGGCCACGAGAGCCAGACACCGCAGAGGACGAGAGGGGGCCATACGGCTTGAGGGTCAATCCAGCGGAGGCAGAGGCCGCTGAACGACCAGTAGTAGTAGTCTGATCCAAATCCAAGGGCGGGCCAGAGTCGTCAACAAGAGGGGAGTGAAGTTTAGTAATAGAACCCATAAACAGTATTTTTACAAAAAACGGCAGCCTCGGACCCAAGGCGATGCACCAGCCGCCGCTGCATCCTTCAAAGCGCAGGCCCCAACGTCCCGGGTAGCCCGCCCCCCAACCGAACTGTCGTTTTAAAAACAGCCGATTGGCACTACGGAGATTTGTCCGTTCAGGGCCAAGCAAAGACCCAATCCAGACGCAGCAGCGGTCCGGGCGCCCAAACCGTCCCCGGAGCACGGCTCAGCACGGAGCGATGCCCCCGGCGGGTGCACCTGATGACCCCAAGACTGCAAATACAAACAGAGGGGGGGGGGGATACTACGATTGACAGAGGCACAGGACCGAGTCAAGACCAAAGAAATTCCGGGAGAAACGGAAAAAAGGGGGAGCAAAAAAAAAAAAAAAAAAAAAAAAAAAAAAAAACGCAACTAGGTAACTCTTCGCCCACACCCCGCGAGGAGTTGAGGAAACCTCAACAACCACGAGGTGTACGAGCCCCCTCGGCCCGGCAAGCCGGAGTACCTAATCGAGGGGGATATATATATATATATTATATATATATATTATATATATATATATATATATATTATATATATATATTATAATTTATATATATATATATCCCAGGTGGAAATGTTAAGAATGCACCATTTGACTTTTGGGTATTTCTAAGTAGAAAGTATTATATCGACATGTGCCTGATTCCCACCGTTACCGAGATACAGGCCTCTACTGTTTCCGGGAAGGTGGATTGGACGTGGAGGACCTGTGGCATGCCCCCTCGTTCGCCTGACTTATCTCCGCTAGATTTTTTTGTCGGGGGTTCTTGAAGAGTAACGTTATCAGCGGGGTAAGCCCGAAACTAGGGAACAGTTGGTTGCACGTATACAGGATGCGTTCATAAACCTCAGAAATGAACTTCCGCGTTTTCCTTGGCAAAGACTCGATGGATCGGAGGCTCGCCGCGTGCATTGAAGGAGGGGGTCACTTTGAAACCATTCTGCAATAAGTGCAATAGTGTATTGTATGTTCGTACTTTTTGTAAACCACAAGTATCATTAAATAGTATCTAAGATCGCCTTTTTATTATGTTTTATTACCCAAATGTAGAGGCCTGTCTCGGTGGTAACAGTTGGGAATCAGACCCATATCGATATAATACTTTCTACTTAGAAATACCCAGAGTCAAATGGTGCATTCTTGACATTTCCTCCTGGGACACCCTGTACTATATATATATATATATATATATATGATACACACAGACCGTGCATGGAACAAGGAACTCTTCTGGGATAATTAAATCCACTATAGTCCGAATAAGTAATGGTAAATGACAAATACCATAGTTTTTCTTTTTCATGATGCTAGCCCGACGTGGGCAACGGGTCACTAAGTTTTGGTTTTTTGGCTAAAATATAATAGTTACCCCTTTTTCTTTGATGTATTCAATCTGACGTGAAGACAGCGAGTCTTTTGCTTATATAAAGGTTTAAAGTAGCAGGGCTAGGCTGCTTTAACCCTAGATCCATGTCCCAAGCTGGATCCTGTCTGCTTGCAGATAGCTGGTGAGGAAGCTATATTTGTGGGATCTCTCTGCGAGTGAACCCGTTGCCCACGTCGGGCTTAGCATCATGAAAAAGAAAAAACTATGGTATTTGTCATTTACCATTACTTATTCGGACTATAGTGGATTTAATTATCCCAGAAGAGTTCCTGTTCCATGCACGGTCTGTGGTATCATAAAAAACTCAGGACCATTCTGAGTTCATTCCCATATATATATTATATATATATATATATATATATATATATATATATATATTTATATATACATTTAAAAGAAACTCAGGGGACCATTCTGAGTTCATTCACACACACACACACACACATATATATATATATATATATATATATATATATATATATTATATATATATATATAGTTCACAAGCATAGGGAAAATTTAGCATCTGAGATTTCACTTTTGGGTCATTGTTGCTTTTGTTCCTACACTTAGTGAATAAAAACTGTGGGAAGTATGTTGGTCTACGGCAGGGGTGGGAAACTTTTCAGTACCAAGGGCGAAAATCGATAACATAAACACCTCGCAGGCGTCTGGCAAATTTTAAGCTTATATACAGCGTGTCCCAAAGAAATGTATACCCACTTTGTTCGATAATACCAGCTATGAGGATAATAAATATATTACTTTTACGTTTTTTTAATAAAGAATTTTCTCCTGAATCTAATATGATTATTTTTATTAAAATTGAAGAACAAAAAAGTTACAGATGTTTAAATATAATTATATTTTCGAGACTTCATGTGCGATATTTTCTAATATTTTAACGACTGTTTTGAGATACTTATGTTTAGTGTTGATATTGAAGCATAAATGTTGTAATTATTAGTTAATTCAAAAAATTTACAAATTCCATGGTTAAATGACACTTTATCTAAGATGTTCGACGTCTTCCAGAACTGTTTTTGTAAGTTTGCACAGTGCCGTCGGTTTCAACTTATCTCGGATACGTGCAAAAATATTAGAAAATATCGCACATGAAGTCTCGAAAATAATAATTATAATTTAAACATCTAACTTTTTTTGTTTTCAATTTTTAATAAAAATAATTACATATTTAGATTCAGGAGAAAATTCTTTATTAAAAACATATAAAAAGTAATATATTTATTATCCTCATAGCTGGTATTATCGAACAAAGTGGGTATACATTTCTTTGGGACACGCTGTATATAAGATGTATTTTAAAAAGCTATTTGCTGGGCTGTAAATAAATAATTTTTAGTAAATAATAAATACCTAAGCGGGCGAATTGAAATTAGCTCGTGGGGGAAATTTCGCCCGCGGGCGAGGGTTTCCCCACCCCTGGTCTACGGTGTCGTTAAGAGGTCGCTCAATCATGCATGACGTGTCTCACTAATGACTGATTACTATAGTATGACTAAATGTGGCTTCTTTTATAGGAATGTGTAGAAATGCCGCCGAAGCAATAAAAAACACGGTCTAGCAGTGGTGTGTGGTTACTAGGGAAGGCGGAGGAGAAGTTAACTAGGGCAGGACTCCCTACCAAGCTTCAAGTCCTGCGGAAATTCATGTTCCACCATCTGGAGGAGAGGAAGACAGAATATAACAGTGCGGTGATGACCATTGAGGCTTTGATCCCGTTTTGACAAAAGCAAACGTTCCAATGACGGATACCAGATACGCTGAGAAGAAAGCTCCTGAAACTGTACAAGCAATACAAGGGCTGAAGAAGAACCGCGCAAAGAATTTCCCATCCTACAGAATGAAAGAGGACATATTTTCGCGAGACCTTGACGATCTGTTCGATCTTTCACGTCATGACGCCCTCGAGACCATGATGAATGAGGAGGACAAGAAACTTCCTTGTCGCTCAGCTCGATAATCCCACTTCCTCAGCTTTGGCCCGATTGACAAGAAAATGGCTGACCAACAAACGAGGAAGAGGATTCGGTGTGAGGCGGAGATGAACCGAGAGAAGAAGGCCAAGCGCGAGGCGGATGCGAGATGGTCCCAGGAAGAACTGGAGGCTTCTAGTTCAAGCACATCTGAATCTGATGATTCAGATACTGTAGTTTTTAAGGAGTCAGCACGAAAACGTTCCACTCCTAAGCGATTGAAGTCTGTGATCACACCTGACATTTCCTTAGCCTTGGATCGCCACAACATCAGTGACAGGAAAGGAATGGCAGTGGTCGCAGCAACTATTAAATCGCTGGGGCACAACTTGGACGAAGTGTCAATCTCACGCAGCACCATTCGTCGCGTGAGACAATGTACACGTGAAGCGGTGTGCCAAGAAGATCAGGCCACTTTCAAGACCATGAGCCCTTCTCTGCACTGGGATAGTAAGCTGCTTACAGATATCTCCCATGGGTTAGAGGTGGGGACCGTGTGGCTGTGCTTGTAACCGGTAACGGGGAAGAGAAACTCCTTGGAGTTCAATGGTAGCTGCTGCAACTGGAGCATCTCAGGCTCAGGCGTGCCTGAAGCTTGTGGACGACAGGTCTTGAGGGGCAACGTTCGAGGTCTTGTTTTTGATACAAACTGCGTCCAACACGGGACCTCATGCTGGAGCTTGTACTCTCATTGAAAAGGAGTTGGTATTGATCTGGTGTGGATCGCTTGCCGACACCACGTGGTAGAAGTCGTCCTTGCTGCGGCCTTCGGTGCTTGTTTCGGAACATCCAGTGGACCTGAAATTGGCCTATTCAAGCGCTTCAAGCAGCACTGGGTTTTCATTGATCGCAGCAAGTTCGAGAGTGCACCCGACAGCCCTGTTCATTGAAACAGCAGAGCAGAGGAAGGAAATGGTCTCCTACTACAAGGAGGTGTCAAGAGAAGAGCCAGCGGGACGACTATAATGAACTGATGCTTCTCTGCCTCCTTTTCTTGGGAGGGAAGCTTGACGGTCCTGTGAGAATTCGAAGCCCTGGAGCCATGCACCATGCGCGATGGATGGCCAAGGCCATTTACACGCTCAAGGTGTTCCTATTCAGAGATCAATTCACCTTGCTTCAGACCGAGAAACAGAACATCGAGGAACTAAGCCTGTTTATCACGCTCCTTTACGGCCGCTACTGGAACGAGGGCAGTGTTGCATACATGGCTCCACTGAATGACCTCACTTTCTTGCGCCAGCTGAAAGCTCACCCAGGAAAGACGAACGACGATGAAGCGCCATTTGTGGTTCATTTCTGAGCACTCTTTGATCCTCGAGTTCACGCGTCCACGAAAGAGAGGATTGCTCACAACATCGTAGTTGTTCCCGAAAAAAGAAAAGGACTCAAGCGCGTGGATGGAAAAACGTTCTCCTCGAGCAATCTCTTGGAATTCTATGCCACCAAACGTTCAGCAATCTTCTTCAACCTCGTCATGCAGCACGGAAGTGAATAGGCGCAATCATTACTGGCCAAGACACCAAATGATTGGAACACAGATCCAGCTTACCAAGGAATGAAGGAACGTGTAGAGAAGATGGCAGTGGTTAACGATTGCGCAGAAAGAGGAGTTGCGCTCATTAAGGCTTTCAACAGCACAATCACGAAGGATGAAGCGCAAAAGCAGTACCTTCTCCGCGCAGTCGCTCAGCACCGCAAGGAATTCAAAGAGCCGACTAAAACTGGTCTCAAGAAGACCTAAAGATCTTCAACTGTGTGCATTATTTGTTCCGCTGTTATAATTTCATAATATATATATTTTTTTTAATTGGGGCTGTTTAACCTCCTTCGCAACATCTAAGGTCATATGACGGAGGGGACCTACAGCTTTACGTGGAATCCGAACCACGGGGTCGCTACATAATCTGGGCGCAGAGGACGGTCTCCCATCCAACTACTACCCAGACCCAATGTCGCTTAACTTCGCTGATCTCTGGGAAGCGGTGTTACGACATCGGCCACACACACACACACACACACACACACACATATATATATATTATATTTTTGTATTATTTTTTTTTTGTATTGGGGCGTTTACCGCCACTTCCCGCTATATGGTAGCGGATATCATGGCGAGGCGGAATGCGAGAAAGAGAAACGGAGACGGAGAAAAGGCACTAGAAAAGGGAGAACAGCGGACTACAGGTGAGAAGTCACCTAAAGCTCAGATAGGATGCGAGATTGGGAGAGAAGAGGAAAGACGGTCAAGCGAGAAGAGAGGGCTCTCAGCGAGCATAAGGCGTAAACGTTCGGGGAGGGGGAAATCAGAAAGGAACGGAAGGCGCGACGACGTACTGACGACAGGGTGGGGCATTCCACAAGGATGTGAGAGACGGTGAGGGGCGACTGGCAGAGGAGCAACGAGGAGCCTCCTGCCGGAACATAAGATAGCCGTGCGTGAGGCGCGTATGGCCGATGCGAAGCCGCGCAAGGACGACCTCTTTGTGTCTGGAGCGGTGGAAAGAGGACACCCAATATGACAGACGGGGGCGGATGGACCAGAGTTTATTTCCGGTGGCATCGTCCCAGGACTGTTGCCACATGCGGTCGTTAAAAGGAACGAAAGACCTGCACATAGTCTGAGAAGGGAGCGGGCGGGGGAGGGGAGGCAGCGAGGCGGCGGACCGGGCTATGCGGTCCGCCGCCTCATTACCGGAAACACCAACATGGGCGGGAACCCAGCAGAAGGTGACCCGGATCCGGTGAACGGTGTGCAGGACATGGTACTCCTGTTGAATAAGGCGTACGAGGGGGTCCGGGGAATCATAGCGCTCGAGCGCCTGAAGGGCGCTCAGCGAGTCCGAAAAAATGGTACAGGAGGACCGCGAACAACCCGATACCAGACGGAGGGCTTCGAGAAGGGCAAAGAGCTCCGCGGAAAAGATGGAGGCCTGAACCGGCAGGGGGATACCCCGGGAGGTAGGTGACAATGACGGAGAGAAGACGGCGGCCGCGACACCTGCAGGGGAGCGCGAGCCGTCGGTGTAGACGGGAACGTCGTCCGAATGGACGGGAAGATGGGCCAGAAAAGAAGACCGGAGGACGGCAGGAAGAGACTCCTTACGCAGGCCACGGAGCGCCTGGCAACGGCAGATAGGGGTGGTCCGCCAGGGGGGCGACAGATCGAAGGAGAACGGCAGAATAGAGGGTGGGGGGATCCCCAGGGACGAGAAAATCTCGGCCAGAGAGGCAGCGAAATGCCACGTGTCAGGCCGGGGTAGCGCCTGGGAGATCGCGGAGAAGAGTAGGGACATCGGAAGGCGGCAGATGCGAAGGTAACACTTCGCCATGAGAAGGCCCCGGCGAAGGGGCAGGGGGGGTGTCCACAGTCACCTGAAGACTAGCGACAGGGACGAGCGGAAGGCACCCGACGCCAGGCGAAGGCCACGGTGGAGAAGAGGATCCAGCATACGGAGTGCCGGAGAGGAGGGCGGAGCTGTAGACCACACAGCCGTAGTCGACACGGGATTGCACCAGGGAGGTGTACAGGCGCAGCAGAGTACGCCTGTCCGCCCCCCAGGTCGTGTGGGACAGATGACCCAAAAGGAGAGGGTGCGGCGAGATGTTTGCCGCAACCGCCTAAGGTGTGGAACCCAACCGAAAAATCCGTCGAGGGTCATACCCAGGAATCTAACGGATGGGACGAGGGGAAGAGGAGTGCCGGCAAGGGTAAGGCGAAGGTATGCGACAGACGGAGGCGCCGAGGACGGAAAAGCATACTGGAAGACTTAGAGGGTGAGAAAGCATAGCCAACCGAGGACGCCCAGCGAACCACCGCGTTGATGGCTAGCTGGAGCCGACGTTCAGCCAAAGACGGGAGGCGGCCAGAGCAATAGATAGCCAGGTCATCGGCATAGAGGGAGCTACGAACGGATGTAGGCAGGACCGTAGCGACTGTGTTCATCACGAGTGAGAAACACAAGACGCTAAGGACACTACCCTGAGGGACACCCTCCTCCAACGGAAAGCGGTCAGAGAGGGCAGAACCGATGCGGACGCGGAAAGAACGGGCGGACAAGAAGTTATAAATAAAGGAAGGGAGAAAGCCTACGAAACCCAGGGAGCGTAAGCAGTCGAAGACCGCGCTCCGCCGGGTAGTATCGTAGGCCTTCTGGAGGTCGAAAAAGACGGCGAGTACAAATTGACGCCGGGAGAAAGCCTCCTGCACGTCATGGCTAAGGAGAAGGAGGGGTCGGTGGTAGACCGGAAGCGCCGGAAACCAGCCTGGGTAGCAGGGTACTGGTCACTCGCCTCCAAGGTAAAGGACAGCCGCGAGGCGACCATCGCCTCCATCACCTTGCAGGCACAGCATGTTAGGGAAATGGGGCGATAGTTCGACGGGAGTGAGGGGTCTTTATCGGGCTTCGGGATGGGGACGACGATGGACTCACGCCATCGGTCCGGAAATGAACCCTCCAACCAAATCCGGTTATAGAGGTCCAGTAGAAAGCTGAGAGCAGAGGGTGGAGTGCCGTAACAAGTCATAGGGGATATTATCGGGGCCAGGGGCGGAGGAGCGTCGGGGCGGAGGGGCTCCCGAAGCTCTGTCATGTGGAAGAGGTGATTATAGGGTCATCCCTGAGGTGGAAATTCCGGTGGGTCGCGGCGGGAGTGGGGGGAATCGGAACTGGAGATGGCTGCGAAGTGCGCCGCGAGTGCGTTCGCGACGGCCTCTGGATCGGACACGAACTCGTCGTCCCCGACCCGAAGCACCGGGGGTCGAGGGGGACACGGGTCCCTCAAAGCTACGCACCTTGCGCCAAACAGTCGAGTGGGCGGTCGAGGAGGAGATCCCGGACACGTAACTCCGCCAGGAGGTACGCCGGGCTAGTTTCAAGACCCGACGGGCCACTGCCTTCAGGCGCTGAAACGCCATCTTATGCTCCGGCTGGCGGGTCCGGTAGAAGCGACGGCCAGCACGGCGCCGCTCCTGAACGGCACGGGAGCACTCTGGAGTCCACCATGGGACGCTGCGCGGCCTGGGGGAGCCTGAGGTACGGGGGATGCAACTGGTGGCAGCCGAGAGGATCTTGCTTTCGAGAAAAGCGAGGGCCTCACTAACGGAGGGAAAGGCAGGAATGGACGGCGAGATCGCCGTGCACCTCGTGTATGAGGCCCATTTCGCTCGGGCGAACAGCCAGCGCGGGCGGACAGAGGTGGGGGGAGGAGACGGGTTGGGGTAAGACACACAGGGAAATGGTCACTGCCGGAAGAATCCGGCAGGACCTCCCAGGTGAACTCCGTCACGATATCGAGGGAAACAGGGAAAGATCAATACAGGTGAAACTGTCATGGGCCGAGTGGAGGCAGGTTGGGGAGCCATCGTTCAGAAAGGTGAACTCTAGCTCGTCCATAGGGAGAGAAGGGTCCCGGAGAGAAAGGTGGAGCAAACGTCCCCCAGGCCGGGTCCCGACTGTTGAAGTCCCCGAGAAGCAGGAAAGGGCGGGGAAGCTGCAGAATTAGGTCACGGAGAGAATCGGGTGGAGGGCGTACGTTAGGGGGGAGGTAAAGAGAGCAGACCGTGAGCTGACGCCACAAAGAAAGGCGCACGGCCACAGCTTGCAAGACAGTACGGAGCGGGAGGGGGCGGAAAGGGACGGAGCGGTGCACGAAGACCGCGGAGCCCCCCCTACCCGCCCCATCGAGAGGCGGGGAAGGGAGCCCGCAGTAGCCGGACACTCGAGGGAGGGAACGGGAGCCCAGTATCGTCTCCTGAAGGCAGAAACACGCCGGACACCTGGAGGCCAGGAGAGAAGAGAGACTCTCGAGGCCTACCAGGAGCCCGCGGATGTTCCACTGCAGGAGCGAAGTATATGGAGGGGTAGGAAAGTCTGCGAAACGGATGGTTATGGGGTGGGTGGGCCGATCGGGCGGCCCGAGATTAACAAGGGGATTGGAAAGCCCGGGGGCCCAACGGGGGACGCCGAACGTGGGCGAAGGCGAGGGTCACCCCGACGGGGGGGCGATGTGGAAACTGACGCCGGCAAATCCTCCTGAAGAGGAGTCACCAGGACGTCCGGGGGAGAGCGATGCAGAGAAGGGGATGTGAGGAGTATCCAGAAGGCCCCTCCCTTCACCGGAGGTGCAGGGGAGGCTGGACTACAAGGGGGAGTGGAAAAGGATACCTCACCCGGATGCATAGGCAGGTCAAGGAGAGAGGTGGGGTAGGTCACGCGGGGGCGTGCTCATCCCACCCACGCCGACCAGGCGGGCGAGTTCCCCCTCCAGTGGGTCCATTGACCGAACCGGTGAGGGATGTATCTCCGCCCCCCACCACGAGGGTCGTCGGGGACCCCAGGGGGGAGCGTCCATAACGGTTGCGCAGCGGGGACGGTGAGGACACCGGGATGGTAGGGCGAAGGGGGCGTTTGTGTCTGGGAGAGGAAGGTGATGCGAGGCCTATGGCCTCGAACCTTTCGGGGTCACTATTGGCGCGGCGCTTGCGGCCCGTTCCCCTCCGTCGTGCGGCCCGCATGGGCGACGGCGGGTCACGGTCCGGAATGGGGGTGGCCGAAAGCGCCGGTGGAGAGGGCGTAGAAGGGGCAGGGGGGGTTGCCGACGAAGCATCGGCGTTCGCGGAGGGAGCACGTGGGGACGCGCTGGTAGTACAGGGAGCCGCGGCGGGAGTCCGCTGGGCGGCAGAGGATAGACAGGGAGTAGCGGACACGGTGAGTGGAGGCGCGTCGGGAACCGCCGGTGAGGACGGGGTCTGGGCCGGCGGCGGCCGGGGACGGAGAGCCTCGGCGTACGAGGTACCACGCCGGGCCTCGCGCCTCCCGAGCGCTGAGAAATTCTGATGAACAGAGGGCCCGAACCTCCCTCTCAAAGAGGAAGGACGGGCAAGAGCGGGATGAAGCAGGGTGCGGTCCATGACAGTTGGTGCAGGAAGGCGGAGCAGTACAGGGCAAGGGGTGGGGAGGGCCGCCGCAGCGGACACACAACGGGGCCGGCTGACGGCAGGAACTGCTCACGTGGCCAAACCTATTGCACTGAAAACAGCGCGTAGGATCTGGCACGTATGGCCGAACCGAGAATTCGCATGCTCTTCTCTCACCAAAGCCCCAGAATACCGAAACGGGGGGCACCAGTGAGTCAAAAGTAAGAAGGCGAGGAGAAGGGACGGCTGGGGACCGCGATCTGTCGGGAAAACTGTATATTCTCACCACACCTGGGAGGCGAGGTCAGTCTGGAGGTCCTCCACCGGGATGGGTAGAAGACGAGCAGCGTAGATCGTGCCCTGGCACTGATTGAGGCGGGGGTGGGGAGTCACCGTGATCCCGCAGCCCAGGACATCGGGGATAGCGAGCAGAGAGGAGGTTTCGGCAGAGGAACGCGACTTATCAAAATGGAGCCATCCCTCTGAGGCCGAAGGTCAAAACGCGCCGTCCCCGTCTTCCCATGGATCGCTCGAAAGAGGCGTTCGTGGTTAGTGGGGAGGGGCTTGGCGGAGGAGGGGCGGAGGACGAGGAACTTGTCCATCGTCCTAAGGCCGAGTGAAGCCGTCTGGCCAAACACACCGGAACTTCGAGGGGGCGAGAAGACGAGAAAGGCGGACGGCGACGTCGGGTCCCACGTCCCCCAAGGGAGGGGGCCGGGGCGATGAGGCCCGACCGGAGTGGGAGGCGACCGGGGCCGCGGGCCTCCCACCTGAGGGCGAAAAAGCAGGTGGGTCCCTATCGGGACGTGGAATATGGGGGATCCAGGGGTCGGGGGTCCACTGCAGGTCCATCCGCTACTGGCGGGGTCGGGCAGCGGCGCCATGAGCCTGGGGAAGAGAGGGAGAGGAGGTGTCGGCAAGAAGAGCAGACGGGGTGGGCGAGGGCTGCCGACTGCCCTTACCAGACCCACGGTCCAAAGAGGTAGTCAGAGGGAGGTCAGATGCACAAGCCGGGTCGTCAACGAGGTCCATTAGATTTGTAAGTGTTTCCATAGAAATTTTTGTTGTTGTTTCGCGCCCGGGGCGCGGGGAACCGATTACCCGGGGCCCAAGGGGACCAAGCGCACGCCGGCGGGGGATGGGTGCCTCGTCCCATGTAGGTACCCCCGTTTCAAAAGGGGCCCTTGCAGCGTCGAAAGTTCTCCCCGCCGGCAGCAAAGACCAAGGCCCCCCAGGGTCCCAGGCCTGGGCACCCTACCAGCCAACTTAGTCCGGCCCCGGCCATGGAGCGAGACCCCCAGCGACCAGCCCCGGCAGCCCACGGGCGCGCGAAGTGAACAGAGAAAGCAGAAAAAACAGAGGGGGCAAGGAAGAGGGTAAAGAGGGGAAGACAGGAAAGAGGGGGCTGTAGGATAGCAGGGTATGCTAAAAGTCCACTTCGCAACCGGGCGGGGACCCGGCAGGGCCCCCAGCCGCGGCTGACCCCCCTCGCCACATGGAGGCAGGAGCCCGCGGGCGATCCACCCCAGAAAGACCGCCCGCGGGGAGGGGGATATATATATATATATATATATCCCCGCAAGGGGGTTCTAAGCTCGTGCTTTTGAGTGCTCTTTGTGCTCGTTTGTACGTGCTTGTTCCTGGAGGTTTCACGTGCGCCCTCCCGGCCCTAGCACCCAAGGATGATGGGCTCGACCCTGCAGTCTTCTCATCCTTGGTCTTTTTCCACTTCGACTGTCCCCTCCACCCTTTTTTTTCCTCTGTCTTTCCTCTCACTTTTTCTTTGTTTTTCCGCTGAGATATGCCCTTTTAAATAGAGGCGAATCGGTTCTATACAGGGCGTCCCAAAAAAATGTATACACACTTTAAATACTTATAAAGGCAGTGTTTATTAAAATACATTTCATTTTCAAAATGTAATAGAATCTACAGACATTATTTAATTGTTTTGTCAACGCCTGTTTTCAAACTGGCGTCCGTTCTGGTCCAGGCACTGCTGATAACGCGAAGCAATGGAATCGCAAACATCACGAAACATTTCGTTTGGTATTTGTGTGCATTCTCGTTCAATGGCTGCTCTCAATTCAGCGACTGTTGCAGGTTTTATAGCGTAGACTTTGTCTTTTAAGTATCCCCATAAAAAAAAGTCTAGTGGTGTGAGGTCTGGTGAACGCGGAGGGTATTCTACGAAACCCCTTCGTCCAATCCACATCCACATCGTGCCAAGTACCACTCGCAATACTCCACTCTTCGGTCCGGATCATCATCTTCATTAATAGCATGGACTAATCTTGGAATGTAACTTTTCCATTGACAGCGCTTCAAAATGCGTTGGACAGACGATTCTGAAATTCCTACCTCACGACTCGCTTGCCGCACAGATTTTCTTTGACTTTGGTGATACGTTTCCAGTACTCTTTCTTGCTTTGTGGGGCTTGTCGATGTCCGTGGTCTTCCGGAACGCTTCTTGTGGACATTCTGAACAGTTCCATCGGCTTCAAACTTATCTCTAATTCGAGTGATGGTAAGTCGCGTTGGTGGATCTGTTTGAAACTCCCTCCTAAACTGTCTTTGCACTTCAACTGCGTTTTCACACTTCCAGTAGCATTTTAGAATGAATTTCCTTTGTTCAAAGCTTAGTCTGACTGCCATTATTAATTCTAATGGGTTTAACTTGGAAAGAAAGAAACATCAATTGAGCTATCAGCTGTTAAAGTGTGTATACATTTTTTGGGACGCCCTGTATATATATATATATATAAATTGTCAAGTCATTATTCAAATTGTTTTTTTGAGCGAGTGCATAAAAAGGTCCTAGAGCAAAGATAAAATATAATTGGCACGTTTATTCTTGTGGGGGAATAGAATAAGGGCAGATGTGACTGAATTTAAAATTCCAAAAAAAGCTGTTGTGGACCACCCTAATAATATATATATATATATCCCCGCAAGGGGGTTCTAAGCTCGTGCTCTTGAGTGCTCTTTGTGCTCGTTTGTACGTGCTTGTTCCTGGAGGTTTCACGTGCGCCCTCCCGGCCCTAGCACCCAAGGATGATGGGGCTCGACCCTGCAGTCCTTGGTCTTTTTCCACTTCGACTGTCCCCTCCACCCTTTCTTTTTCCTCTGTCTTTCCTCTCACTTTTTCTTTGTTTTTCCGCTGAGATATGCCCTTTAAATAGAGGTGAATCGGTTCTTCCTGAACTAAAAAAAAAAAAAAAAAATATATATTATATATATATATATATATATATATTATATATATATATATACATACACACACACACATATATATATATATATATATATATATATTTATTATAATGAGGTAAGTGCGATATATATATATATATGTAACCAAAAAAAAACTATAGAAAAGAACGCAATCATGAAAATCTTAAGCTTCACATTTGAGCTCATTGTATCAAGATTTGTGAAGCTTTAGATTTTCATGGCTGCGTTCTTTTCTATAGTTTTATTGACCAAATAATTGAACAGACAGTAATTGGGGCGCCGCAGGCACCCCAATTACTGAGGCCCAAGGTGAGAGGGATAGGAATTATCAAAAGAAAATACGCCGTAGGCCCACAATTCAATTCGGTTTGGGCCGAATGCCCAAGTACCGCAGATCTAGCGAAATCGGGGCGTAGCGCCGATCTTTTGCTCAAAGTCCTGACAAAGAAATGAAAAGGGAGTATTTGTTGACAATTATGTCTACAAGGAGATTCTTCAGTAATGAAATAAAGATAAGTTTATGATGAACTGTTCTTTTTTATATTTTATAACAAGAAATAATAACTTGAGGTAAGAAAATTCATTTCCCAGATGAAGTAATTGGCCGAGGGCTCCAAGCCTTCCACAGGAAATAGCAAAAACTGCCCGTAGAGCGGTATTTTTGCTAGTACTGTACTGTTAAATCACGCCTAATAAAGAATAGCCCTGATAATGTTGATGTACACAATGTAACTCAGTATATATAGGCCAAACCAGTAAAACGTTAGATATTAGGGTAAAACAGCAAATATGCGTGTAGAACATCTAATAATTCCAATGCTTTATTTAACCATATGTATAGATGTAACCATAGCATCAAGTGGGATAGTTCTAAAGCGCTTGTTAAAAACAGATATATAATAGAAAGAAATATTCTAGAATGTGCATTTATTCATTTTAAAAACAATTTCAATAAGTGCGGGGATGTATAAAATTGACGATATCATGTTAAAATTTCTTTTGCCTCTCATTAACCCTTGTTAAGTGTGTGCTAATAGTTTTGTTTTTCCTGTACGTTGTATATATTTATGGGCATCTCGCCTTTTATCTTCATTCCCTGACGAGGTGTAGCTTTGAATACACGAAAGGCCTTGGAATCATTTCTCTTTTTCCTTGTGGGTTTGCAGCATTCATTCATTTCACGTTTTATTGTGAAATTCATCCCATATATATACACACACACACGTGTGTGTGTGTATGTATAGGTGTGTATGGTTTCATCTATTTGTTGAATACTTTAAAAATTAGTGTCAACCTCTATTTGACCTTTGATGCAGGAACCCAATTCTTACTAATGACACTTTGTTTTGTGATCATCCATGTGTATGTGAAGTTACATTCGATTCTGTCGAGTGGTTCAAAAGTTGTAGCCCAGATACGAAAGTGTAATGAACAGATGGACAGATGAACAAATTCAATACAGTATAGCCCTCTTAACTTTATTTGGTCACAGACATAAAAACAGCATGTACAGTACAAAACTAATTTACAACTGCTTGTAGCAATGTAAAATATAACAATCTGAATAGGATGACATTCATGAAAGCTGCTCATCTCAATTTTAATGTTGACCAAACTAACATTGCTCCACATCACCAGAAGGAAGTTCTTTCACATCTGTAGCCTATCTTCAAGAACATTCAATTATTTTCAGTCATGGTACTTAATAGTACTGTGAATATAGTCATAACAGATATCTAACAATTGTAAGACTGTCACTTTTCTTTTTTTTTTGAATAAAATTTTAATTTGAATAGCTCAACCTCAGTACTTATCAAAAAATACAGGTTGGCAAAATGTAATAATAATGTACAGTACAAAGGCTTTACAGTTAAGAATTACTGATCTGTTAAGGAAGTGAATAAATACAATATCCATTATTCACTATGCTGTAAAATGCCTTTTTTTTTATTACCACAAAAGAAATCCAGATCCAAATTAAATGCCTCATATTAAAAAATTTACTTCCATGTCCAAAACCAAACAGTATTGTACTATATATATATATATATATATATAATATATATATATATATATATATATATATATATATATATATATATGAAAAATTATTTCACGAAAGTGACACGTGAAAAGTATTTATGATGAATAAAACCACGAAGGAAAAAGGAAACACAAATGGGTGCTCAAGCGCTTTCGTCTAATGACATCCTCAGGAACACTGAGGATGTCATTAGACGAAAGAGCTTGAGCACCCATTTGTGTTTCCTTTTTCCTTCGTGGTTTTATTCATCATATATATATATATATAATATATATATATATATATATATTATTACAAGGTCTGTCAAAAAAAAACTAAGCCAAATTCAAACCTTTATTAAAACAAAACCATTTATCTAATTAAGTTGAATTTTTTACACAACAAAGTATAGGTAATCACCTATTATCCTTTAAATTTTTATGACGATATCTTCAGAATTGTTAATTTTATTAATAATTAACTAAAAAGTGAGATTCTCCTACTTAACATGAAATTTTTTTTTTTACGATATACTGTAGATAATTTTTAGTTTAATAAAATTAAAAGAACTGTTCAATATGATTCCTTGCATTTCTATCACTTTTTTTAATCTTGGTCTGAATTTGTTTATTGCTCAATTTATTTGCTCTTGGGGGAGCTCTGCCCATTTTGCGATAATCAACTCACACAAATGATTGACATCCCTTATTCTGTTCCTATACACTCTCTCTGCCAAGTTTTCCCATACTCCATAGTCTACAGGGTTTAGGTCAGAGGCTGTTAGGTGGCCAATTATTCGGTTCCAGAAATTCAGGCACATTCTTTTTCAAATATTTGATGGTTGTTTTGGTAGTATGTGATGTTGCACCATCTTGTTGAAAAATAAAGTAACCTTGACTAGCCAAGTTTCTCATTTCTGGAAGCATTTTCTCAAGCAGGGTATTTGAATAATATTGAGCATTAATTTTCACTCTTGGCTCAATAAAAAATATTGAAGTTTTTCCCAACTTGGACACTCCAACAGAAACCATGACGCTAGAAGAAAAGTGACTCCTTGTCGCGTAGTCTTTTATCTTGGATTTCATTTTTCTTCGCAACATCAGAATAAACCCGGTCATTCTGCGAGTTTCTTGGTGGCTCTACCGTAAAACGTTTTCATCTGTAAAAAATGTCTTGGAAAGTTTATTTTCAGTTATTATACGTAAAATATGTTTGGATTTCTCAGCTCTTTTCTGACAGTTTACTTCTGACAATCTTTGTCCATGCACTCTTTTAAATGGTTTAAATTGCAGATCAGATTTAATAATCCTTCTTACGCTTGATTCTGATATTTCTAGTTCTTTTGATATTTGTGCAGGTGTCATGTGGCTACCAGGTCAATCCTCTTGACTAAGGATACGTTCCTCCACTTTCTGAATATTTTCATCTACTCTAACTGATTTTGGTCACCCACAACCAACCTTCCTTTCAATGCTTCCTGTTTCATCAATAGTTCTCAATAAGTAATCTAAACCTGATCTAGTCCATCCTTTATAATCGAATTCAGAAAGTAATTTCCTTGCACTATAACCGTTTTCAAATCTATAATACTTTATAATTATTTTATCTTCATGTGAGAATGGCATATTTAGAGGTATTCATGAAAAATTTTAAATCTAAACAAATTCTGAAAAAGAGAAAAAAGATATTACATAATGAGAAAAACTGAAATTTTCGCAATCTGTAGAAATAACTGCATAACTCCTAAAATATTTAAGATAAAGTTATGAAATTATCACAGATTATTTATGAGCCTTTTATTTATTTAGTGTAAAAAAATATTTGAAATCTCTCTCAAATTGTGCATTTTATAGAGATTTCAAATTGGCTTAGTTTTTTTGACACCCTAGGGTGTCAAAAATGGCAACTTTCAAAAATTGATTTGGCCCTACGTTATTATGGTTACATTCCCTAAAAAAAATTCACATGCAAAATTTCAGGTCAATTGATTAATATCTACTGGGTCCACCTAGCTCCTAAACTTTTACAAAAATGACAATTTTTGGGATAAATTGCCTTAAATTATTTTTTTCACATATACCTTTATTTTATTGAATTGAATGATCCTTAAGGTACTATAGGCCTAGTATGTTTAGTTTGCTTGTGTTTAAGCCATAGCTACTATTAATAAACATCATTTGCCATCATGAAATACCTATAGCTATTTTTTCTTATTTTCAGGCATGTAGACTACTTTAATATTAATCTATGTTTCTATTACAGGTCAATTTTTTATATATGTTGGTGACAATAGTTGATATATGATATAATGGATAATAGTGGTAAAGCCAGTGAAGCCACTTCTAGTGGTAAAACTTGTTCAAGTGGTGCAGATAAAGTTGATGTAAAAACACGAAAAAAAACCTGTATATTTGGATTAGGTCCTGGCATCACAAATAATGATGCAAAGATTGTAGGATGTCACTTGCCAACAAGTGAATAAGTTCTTAGATGTTTCCTATTTCACCAGCAACAGGGTCTAAAAGAGAGAACTAAACGAGATATAGCTAAAATTGTTTTAACAGAAATTCAACGATTCTACAATAAAGCCAACATACCAATGATTACTGAGAAAAAAGCATGAGAGAAAATAATTTCATTGTCAGAAAAAAATGCGAAACTGAGAGAAATTCCATTGAAAAGAAGAGAGCTACAAAGTACAAAGCCAAGACTAGAAGATATGGAAATGCAACTTAAAATGACTTTTCCACTGTGGATTAAAAATGCCGAAAAAACTATGAGTAATCCAGAAGATATACAATTTCTTCAATCTATGCAATGGGATAGAATTGCTTCTTTTGGAGCTCATGATCAAACTTTAGCATCCAAAATGAAGCGCATTAATTTTTGAAAATGTGAAGAAAATGCGAGAAAAGAAAAGGAATTGAGAGACACTGAAGCTTCTTGCAGTTATGTTAAATTAGAAAGCAGTAGCACAAGCGATACAACTACCATTGAGAGTGAGTCAGAAGCTAATGATGGAGCTGAAAAAGATGGAAAATCCACACAGTCAACAGTCTGTTTAGGTACTCAAGCTATCATTCCTCATGACATTCTGAAAAGACCGAAACTTGTTTCTTTGGCATCAAGAATGAAAATGACTCCGGCACAACAGGCTGCATTCACAAAAGCTTTTGTTGAAGAATGTGGTGGTAACACTAAGGCAGTGGCAACTTCATATGCTACAGCTGATAGAGCAAGACGCGAAGTAGCCCAAAAAATTTCAAGTTCCATTAAAAAATCCTGGAATCCTCCTAAATTGGCCTTTCTTCATTGGGATTCGAAAATAATTTCTACTCTGCAGGATAAATATGTTACAGAAGAACGATTAGCCGTATCAGTTGGAAATTCAATGGATCTCAAACTACTTGGTATTCCATCATATCATCCTAGTGCTGGTGGCAGTGGCCAATCTGGGAAAAACTTGACTGAAGTAGTTATGAAGCTACTGAAATTGTGGAACTGCTCCGATTCAATAGTGAACTTGGTTTTGACACTACAGCAACCAACACAGGACATGTGAGTGCTGCATGCATAACTATCCAACAAGAGATTGGACGGCCTTTATTATGGTCTGCATGCAGGCATCATGTTGGTGAAGTTATTATGAGTCATGTGTTTCAGGACATGAAAGTAGAAACTTCGAGTGGACCAAAAATTAATGTCTTTAACAGATTTCGAGAAAAGTTTCAGTGGATTTCCAAGGATGAAAAATTGAAAAAATTGACTTCAATCAGTACTCCAAAGCTGTCCAGGAGATTCTTCAGGAATGGACTGATTATGCAATTCAAATAAGTAATATAGAAAAGCAACATACACGATATGACTACAAACAATTTTCTGACTTAGTTGTGTTATACTTAAATGCAGGACCTAGTGATAAGGATATAACCCTTCAGCAACCTGGTGCTATACATAGAGCCAGATGGATGAGTAAAGCAATATATGCTCTAAAAATTGCATTACTAGATAATATCTCGAAACTACCTTCAGTAACAATCACAAACAAGCAACAAATTCTGAAACTAAGAGACTTTGCAACCTTCATTTCACTGATTTACTATCCATGGTGGATGACCTGCTCTTCAGTTTTTGATGCACCATGGCACGATTTGCAGCTTTACAAAAAGCTTCTTAGATACGAGGAAGTAAACAAGCAAATAGCAAAAAGTGCTCTAGCATCTTTGAAACGTCATCTCTGGTACCTTTCATCAGAGATGATTCCTCTTGTATTATTCAGCGATTTGGTTCCAAAAAATGAACTTCGTGCTATAACAAACCATCTACTTTCCTATAAACCACACAAGATTGAGACAGTGGTTCCAGAAGGTAGACATGGATCTAGTTTTGGAAAGCCTAATTTCCCTACCAATCTACGATCGGAAACCACACTAGCTGACTTGGTTGACAAAAACTCATGGTTCATATTCTCTTCACTACAGTTAGACTATGATTTTTAATGGTTGAGATTGTTGAATGGAAAACAACAGCATCATTTATATCTTCCAAAGAAAAACTTTTGGCTATAAATGTCATAAATGATGGCTCTGAGAGGGCAGTAAAACTATGCAGTGACTTTTATGAGGCTGCAAGGACTGAAGAACATCTTCAAAATGTTCTCCAAGTTGTAGAAGCTGACAGAAAAGCCACTCCTAATCTGAGAAAGAGACAAGCTTCTTTATCATCTGTTTTAGAAGAAAAAAGGATAAAGAATAATAATTAAGATATCAATAAGCAATAAATCAATTTTTACAAGTATTTTATCATGAAATACCATTTTTAATAGGTGGTGGTGGTCTGTGGGATGCTTGGCAAGTTGGGTCCTCATCCTGCATCCTGGTAACTCACTTCATGATTCTCAGAATAATAAAAAAAAAAGTCTAAAAAGACAGATAATTTCATGAATTGAGGCTAAAACTTGCCTAAAACTAACTATATTTACAATTTTTTTTTCAAACAAAATCTACAATGATTACACAAGATTTTCTAGTCAAACCATAAAATTCCACAATTATCAAATTTTCATCTTCGAGGTGGACCCACTAAATATTGTCAGAACAGCTTGAAACGTGGACACTGAAGGTTTGTTGGGGATTGTAACCATAATATCATAGGGCCGAATCAATATCCGAAGTTCGAAATTTCACCCCTTATAGGCTGATGCACCCTAATATATATATATATATATATATATATATATATATATATATATATATATATATATATATGCTACATCGTCGTGGCCAATGTCGTAACACTGATTCCCGGAGATCAGCGAAGTTAAGCGACATTGGGTCTGGGTAGTAGTTGGATGGAAGACCGTCCTCTGCGCCAAGATTATGTAGTGACCTGTGGTTCGGATCCCACGTAAAGCTGTAGGTCCCCTCCATCATATGACCTTAGATGTTGCGAAGGAGGTTAAACAACCCCAATTACAAAAAAAAAAATATATATATATATACACACACACACACACACTGTGTATATATATGGCCTAATAATTAAACTTGTTAACCTGGTCTCTGGTCTCTCTTCACATGAAGGTCAAGCCCCCACCATACATAGCGAGGTACACCTGGCTCATCTGGTACCATCCTGAGCCAGGCATCTAGTCTTCTCTTGAAGACTTCAACTTTGACCCCTGTAACATTTCTGAGGTCCTTTGGAAGCTGGTCAAAAAGTTTTGGCCCCCTGACAACCAAGCTATTTTTCTTCAGTGTTGAGGAAGTCCCTTGTCAGGCCTTTAATTTGGGAACACTACACATCCTGCTTTTCCTATTTTCCAGCGTTGTTTGAATGGTAATTACCCAAAGCTGGGCACAAACCGTTAATCCGTTAATCGTTAATTAACGAAGTTAACTTTTTCGTTAACGATTTAACTTTTAAGTTAACTTTGAAAATCATTATCGGACTAATTAACTTCCGTTACATTTAACTTCCGTTAACTCAAGTCCGTTAACCCAAAAAATTCATAAATAAACGTTTAAAAGTTTCTATTATTTTCAGTGCTGAGCAGGTGCGCAATTAATCCGCCACTGTTAATAGTGATGAACGAATTTCCATTTCCGCAGTGCAAAATCAGGCGATATATTTGTTTCCGTCGCCACAATTTGTGTCTTACCAAATATGGTAGTTATTTATGGCATTGGTTTGAGCAAAACATGGTCGACTGTAAAATCAGGCGGAAAGATTTGCCATTTGAGTTGAATGTTTCAACTTCTTTCAAGAAATATCACGAGCATTTCCAGATCATGTCACCTGTGGCCAAAGCACTCGACAAGATCCAGGGGGAGGAACAAACCTACCTTGGGACTCTGCTGCCAACAGTTGCTGCGACAATCTTCAGGCTTAAGGACTTGAAGTCCAAGGGCCTCGTCTACTGCAGCGCCTTGGTCGACGCACTTTTGGCAGGCATCGACAAAAGGTTTGGGCCCCTCCTGGAGGATGATGAATGCCAGCTGACTGCTGCCTTCCATCCCAGGTTTCGCCTCATCTGGTTGGACAAGTATGACAACACCAAGGTCGCCAGGGTGAGGAAAAGCATGGAGGGTACAGTCGAGGAGGCCATGAAGCAGCAGTCCAACGAAGTGGGAAGCAACAGTGGAGGCAGCAACAATGAGGAGGAGGAGGATGACTTCTTCAGTGCTGTCATCCAGACAAAAGAGAGCAGCAGAAGCCACAGGTCACTCAAGGGCAAGGCCCAGAACTTGGTCAAGACCTGGCTGGAGACCAACTCCAAGGACTTGCTGACAGATGCTGCCTTCTTGGGTGAGCAAGTGTTGGTGGACTTGTTCATCAAGTTCAACACAGCCATCCCCTCCAGTGTTGCAGTGGAGCGTTTGTTCTCTATGGGCAAGGACATCCTGAGGGCCAAGAGATCATCCCTGTCTGATGAAAACTTTGATATGCTAATTTTCATGAAGGGCAACATGCATCTCATGGACAAAATGGAGAACGAGAAGAAGAGGGAAAATTAAATTATATATATATTGTGTTTTTCATTTTTTTTATAATAAAAGTTAACGTTAACGGTTTATCGGTAACTTCCGTTACATGTTTAACGAATTAATGGATTAACGGTTAACGAAGTTAACTTTTTGGTTAACGGATTAGCGGTTAACGAAGTTAACTTTTTGGTTAACAGTGCCCACCACTGTAATTACCGTAGGTTTAGTTTGAGGTTTGGCACCAGTTTTTGATCATTTTCCATATGTAGATTATACAGGGTGTCCCATAAGTCTGGCATCATAGGAGAAATTCATATTTTTCTATTTCTACAAACCATAATTTATGCTCGGGATGCCAATTTCCCATCCACCATTCTGTTCAGTGATGAGGCTGTTTTTTATGGAAATGGTGAGGTAAATTGACAGAACACCCACTACTGGTCTCAAAACAACCCTCACTAGTATACCTCTTCAAAGGAACAAGGTGCATCTCGGGTGATGGTATGGTGTGGCATTTGGAAAGATTGCATCATAGGCCCCCTCTTTTTCAATGAATATGTCACTGGAGGCACCTACCTAATTATGCTCAAGGAAGAAGCATTTCCCAACATGGTTCCAGCAAGATGGTGCTCCTGCACATTACAGCACCCAAGTAAGGAATACCTGTACCAACAATTCCCTGGTAATTGGATAGGATGTTGAGAGCCTGTGGAATGGCCAGCTAGAAGCATGGATCTCACGCCACTAGATTTTTATCTCTGGGGCCACTTGAAAGCGCTGGTACACACAGAGAAAATTAGGTGTGTTGAACATTTGTGGCAGTGCATTATTGGGGCATGTAACACCATTACTCCTAACATCATTCACCGTGTGCTTGCTGATTGGGTATCACGTCTGAATTTGTGTATTGGAAACAATGGTGGACATATTGAGCACATTCTGTAAATAAAAGCTTTTGTTTTGCCTTTTTTTTATTATTTTCCTATGATGCCGGACTTATGGAACACCCTGTATGTACCTCTCTTCTTCTTCTTTCCACGGAGTACAGATTTAGTTTACAGTCTTTCCCAGTAGTTGAGCTCTTTGCAGCCATCAATTTTTGCTGTGAAATGTGTGTGCATTTCGTCTAGTTTATTAGTTTCTTCCTTTTTTATATGGGGATGTCAAAACTGAGTAGTATTCAAGCTTTGGTATGATCAGTGTTCTCAGCAGGGGAATCATTACTGTCTTGTCCCTCCTTTTGAACATTCTTAGTACCTGTCCCGCAACTCTTTTTGCTTTATTTATCACTATCTGATTTTGTGTTTCAAATTTCGCATTATCAGTCATTATTATCCCCAGATTGATCACTTTTGTGCTTCTCTGAATTTCCTGTTTATTTGGAGCATAATATGCAGTCTGTTTAAGTTACTCTTTCTACCATATCTCAAGAGCCAAAATTTTTCAGTGTTAAATGTCATGTTGTTGTCTTCTGACCATTTGTATATTTTGTTCACGTCCCTGAACTGAACAACGAAAATACTGAAACATACATGAATCTCAATAAATCCTAAGAAAACTGAATTACTTTCATAATAAAAAGTAGCAACTATATTCACTTGCCAATACTGCCAAGGACATTCTTAAAACTCGTGGAAAACTCTGCCTCTGGAGGCCCAAGGGCTACCCCACACTTTAAAAAATACTTAGGCCTAGGTCTAAAGGAAAATGTAAATACCAATACATTAGCCTATTCAAAATGTAAAGCCAATTTAGCCATTGTTCAGCAAGTTTGTTAATAAATATACCATATAATCTATTCTGTCGACAGTATTTCAGAACTTTAAATATTCCCAAATTTATTTATACATTTTTTTTTTAATGCAGGAGGGATGGGCCAAGGGCGAGCGCCCCCAAAAATGCCCCCCCCCCCCCCGACTTAGGAGGAGGAGGAGGACAGACAGGGGAAAAGATGGATTCGGGAAGATTGTTCCAGAGTTGACTGGTTGAGTAGATAGATGACAGATTAAGAATACCAATTAACTCTCGCATTAGAGAGTTCAACAGAAAAAGGATGAGAATGTGTCTAAGTCTGGTACTACAAGTTCTCCTTAAAGGAGGAGGCATGCCGTTAGAGAGAGCAGAAGAGCAGTGTCCATTATAATAGCAATAGTAAAGAGAGATTGAGGCAACATTGCAATGATGAGAAAGATTGAAGATGGTTAGTAAGAGGGAGAGAATTGATGAGATGAAAAGCCTTTGATTCCACTGGTTAAGTAGAGCTGTGTAATAATTGGGTAATAATATTCTTACGGCCATATGCCAACACATTATTGAATCAACTACTGTATAAAGTATTGTATCAAGTTTGATGTGGATACAGATTCAAATTTAAAACTCCACTGAGTGGCAGAAAAATCGGCCCACTTGGAATATCGCAAAAAGCAAAAAAGTGGGCAAGCTTCTCTTTATAAAAGTTTTAAAATTCGAAAATATAGTCTATGAGGCAACCAAATAACGAAACAAAACAACGTCAGCTGCGCACACACTAGCTGTAACGAATTTTTACTTCTTTTAAGAATTCCACAGTCTGACATTCAGTTGCTCTTAGACTGCTGGGCATTTGAGTTTAGTAACAGATAGACTTCTAATTCTTTGGGGTTTCAGAATTGGACATTTACAATGGATTTGAGTGCCGTGAACGTTGCAAGAGTCGTCGCCCTAACTGAAGATGGTTGGAGCCAGCGTTACGTCGCCGATGCGCTAGGAATTCCTACAACAACGGTTCGACGTGTCTACCAACATTATGTGGAGACACGAGAGTACACCAGAAGACCAGGATCTGGAAGATCGTGCTGCACATCTGCCTGTGACAATCGTTTCATCATCTTGAGTGTTTTGCAATGAGCTGGAAAGGTCTCAAGACGTCAGTGTATCGGAGCGAACCGTTAGGAGACTTATGGAAAGTGGCTTACATGCTAGATGTCCAGCAATGGGCCTGAAATTGCTCCCCACACCATCGCAATGCTCATCTTGCTTTCGCTCGTATGTCAATTGGACTATGGTCCAATGGGGAAATATTCACAAACGTCTATAAAACGTTTATGGAGATGCTGTTGTTGATCAAAACAGTTGGATGCTGATCTAAATGTGTAAGATTATCAGAGAGGGAGAGCCAGCCTCGATGATGAGCCACGTAGCAGTCACCCAGCATCAGCTGTGACATCTCACGCTGTGCAACGTGCTAACAGCATCATTCAATCAAATCGGCGCGTCACATACAAGGAGCTATTACTGGAACTAGGAATTAGTGAAGGAAGTATGAATACAATAATTCAGCAACTGGGATACTCAAAAGTGTGTTCACAGTTTGTTCCTCGCGAAGTGACTGAAGATCACAAAGCCCAAATAAAAGAAATTGTTTCTGAGTCATTGGTTCGATAGAAAACAGAAGGGGATGACTTCGTTTCATGAATTATGACTGAGGATGAGACTTTGGTACACCACTTTGAACCTGAAACAAAACACCAATCCATGGAGTGGCATCACGCAAACTACCCACGCAAGAAAAAGTTCAAAATGGCTCCATCTGCAGGAAAGGTTATGACCACTATCTTCTGGAACATGAAAGGGGTGATTCTGGTGGACATTATGAAGAAAGGACAAACAATCAACTCAGAGGCATATACTGCTACCCTACAGAGATTCCAGAGACGTATAAAACGAGTTCGACTGGAGAGCAAACTAGATGATGTCCTTCTTTAGCACGATAACGCAAGACCACACAACAGTTTGCAAACAAGCGATGCCATCACAAAAATGCGCTTGACTGTGTTACCCTACACTCCATACAGCCTGGATCTGGCACCTTCAGACTTCCATTTGTTTGGGCCAATGAAGGATGCTATTCGTGGAAAAAGTTTCAGAGTGATGATGAGGTTGTTGAGGAGGTTAAGAGGTGGTTCCAGCGGACTTTACCAACAACGAATAAAGGCCCTTGTTTCAAGGTGGAGGAAAGCCGTAAAAAAGGATGGAGACTACATTAAAAAACTTCTAAGGTATGTAACTACTTGTGTACAAAATTTCTGGAACTTACAAGGAAACTTGGAAAGAAAAAAAAAAAGGTGGGGCAAAATATATTAAGTGGCCCTTGTGCGTGTGTATATATATATATATATATATATATATATATATATATATATATATAATGTAGAAGAAGAAATGAGTTGCGAGTTGAAGATGAGGGGATAGTCATGTGAAAGATTGCGATGATTAGACAGATGAAGGAACTGGGTTTTTGAGGCATTGAAAACCACAAAGTTTTCTCTGCCCTAGTCAGAGATAGTAGAAAGATCAGAGGTCAAGTGTGCCATAGCTGTCTTACACAAAGCATAGAGTGACTGTTGAGGGGTGCTCTTTGTGAAGCAGGTGGAGAAGTGAAGGGTGGAATCATTGGCACAGGAGTAGAAAGGACAGGGTGTGATTTAATAGATCATTGATAAATAAAAGAAAAAGAGTGGATGACAGGAGACAGTCTTTGGAACCCCACTATTAATAGCTTTAGGAAAACAGTGGCCATCTACAACTGCAGCTATAGATTGGCCAGAAAGGAAATCAGAGATGAGGGCAGAGACCGAAGGAGAACACTTTGGAAATTAAGGGTTTGTGGCAGAGTCTATCGAAAGCTTTTCGTGTGTCTAGTGCAATAGCAAAGGTTTCACCAAAATCCCAGGAGGAGGATGACCAAGTCAGAGAGATATGCAAGATACCCCAGTAGATCATTCCTTGTGGAACCCTTACTGATGATTTGAAAGAAGATTGTGAGAAGAGAGGCATTTGAGAATCATCCTGTTAAGAGTATATTCAAAAACTTTAGAATGGCAAGAAATCAAGGCAACTGGATGATAATTGGAGGGTTAAGAGTGGTCACCTTTCTTTGGGACAGGCTGAATGAAGGTGAACTTCCAGCAGAAAGGAAAAGTACCAGCTGAAAGACAAAAGGCAAAGGAGTTTGCCTAGTTAGGGTGTCAGCACAGAGGCAGAGTTCTTGAGTATAACAGGAGGGACCCCATCAGGACTGTACACCTTTCTAGAGTTGAGCCCAAATTGGGTAGAAAAAACGTCTGCTAAGAGATTCTAATTTCAGACATAATTAAGTCAGAGGGAGGAGGAGATTAAGGAACACCACTGGAATCATCCAAGGTTGCGTTGGAGGAGAAAGTTTGAGTAAAGACTTCAGCTTTATCAGGAGAGAGAGCAACTGAGCCATCAGAATGGAAAAGAGAAAGGAAAGAAGTAAAGTTGTTGGAGAAGTTTTTGGCTAGGTGCCAGAAAGATTGAGAATTAGAATTAGATAGTCCTTATATTTTTGTCTCAAGCCTTTCACTACTTAAATTATGGCTACTAAAAACTAGACAAGATCTAGCAACAAGGTGCTGGTACTTGTACCTTAATTTCATTGGGAACTATTATGTCTTTGACTTACCTTGATATCAATATCCATTAAAATAATATTATTAAGTCCAGGCAATAGGCGATCCAAGAACAATGAAAAGAAGAATAGGAAATCCCTATATTTTGAATAGCTTTTATTGGTGAAATATTCTTGCAGAATTTTCACAATAGGTTCCACTTCAGCTGCAAGTTCTCCAGCTGATACAAACACAAGCTTAAGATAAATAAATATAAATTATGACACTGTCAGTCAATAGACTTGGTGTACAAATAATACTAAGCCTACAGCATACCTCTCAGGATACCATATGGACCATTTTGATTTACCAGTTGGAGAATAAGCAAGCAAATATGTATGATACTGTCTAGATACAATTTAGGATGACCAGTAAATTCGCGGCAGGAAAATTTGCCGCGAGAAAAATTCACCACAAGAAAAAAAAAATTTAAAACAATTTATTATAATTTTATTTTGTACTTCTTAGGGTTACAGTCACTAAAATAGTGAAAAAATAAAATCATTAAACGTAATGGACGTTCATTGCAATTAAATTATTGAAATCATGATGGGGGGGGGGAATCGCAAAATAGCCCAACATAAATTACGAATCATGAAATGGAGGGGGTTTAGTGTGCAATACTTATAATTCTAACTTGTAGTTGTACTCCATGGTATGGTAACTTTATTCCAACTGTCTTGGAATGCAAAAGGATAGACTAGGGCAAAGCTCTCCTTTAAGGTTTAGTTAATAATGGCAGTGTCTGACTACAATCATGTTGTATTTGTATCTTGGGCAATTATCTTCCACTAACTATACAGTTTCAAAATTACATGTGTCTTTATATGCAAAAATTAAAATTTTGAAAAGTTAAGATCATGCATGGCCTGAAATTGTATGCAATCATGGTGGTATGTACAGGAACCAGGTTCCTAGGTAAATGGGCACCCTGCCTAAGACCTACCTTAACATGTCTGGTGTCCCACTGGTTTGCTTCTTGAATTTCTTTAATTATAGTTGATCCTATTGTAAAACTTTCTTCATCCGCAATCAAGTGGAGTCGTATAGGCACAAGTGCATTTCCCAGAAGAGAACTTACGGCTCTTCTCAGATGATACTGCAAGACATTACTTCCTACAGCACTGATAAATATTAAGGCCACATCTATGGGAGCTCTGTAAAGAAGATCATTTTCTACTGGTGATAATGGGACTGCATCTCTTCCATTTAATAAGACTTCCTCCACTGAACTGCTTCTCAAATGGTTAACTGCAACATCCTTGTGGGAATTTCCACCTTCAGTCACATCTTCTCCATCATTCTAATGAATACAAATATGACTTAGTTAATGAGTATAATTAGCTAAACTTTAACTTAACTTGAGTAGCTAATGATTATATGCTAATTTTGTATTAATTTTATATACTGTAATTTTACTTGTGAATTTGTTGGCGCATCATGAAACATTTTTATCATAAAATATGCATAATATATGAATGTCAGTACATGCACACTTTAAAAGCAATTGCCAGTTTTTCATTGGTTCTTGAATGAGATTTAAAGTGATTGTAGATATGTAGATCCTGTAAGAAATTGTGAAACTGATATAGAGCCCTTCAATTAATTTTAATATACAGGGTGTCCCATAAGTCTGGCATCATAGGAGAAATTCATATTTTTCTATTTCTACAAAATATGCTCAGGATGCCAATTTCCCATCCACCATTCTGTTCAGTGATGAGGCTGTTTTTTATGGAAATGGTGAGGTAAATTGACAGAACACCTGCTACTGGTCTCAAAACAACCCTCACTAGTATACCTCTTCAAAGGAACAAGGTGCATCTCACTCAGGTGATGTGATGGTATGGTGTGGCATTTGGAAGGATCACATCATAGGCCCTGTCTTTTTCGATGAACAAGTCATTGGAGGCACCTACCTACATATGCTCAAGGAAGAAGCATTTCCCGGTGTCTTGAACAAAGAAGGAAATTTCCCAACATTGTTCCAGCAAGACGGCATTCCTGCACATTACAGCACCCAAGTAAGGGAATACCTGTACCAACAATTCCCTGGTCATTGGATAGGACGTCGAGGGCCTGTGGAATGGCCAGCTAGAAGCCCGGATCTCACGCCACTAGATTTTTATCTCTGGGGCCACTTGAAAGCGCTGGTATATGAGAGAAAATTAAGAGTGTTGAACATTTGCAGCAGCGCATTATTGGGGCATGTAACACCATTACTCCTGACATCATTCACCGTGTGCTTGCTGACTGGGTATCACATCTGAATTTGTGTATTGAAAACAATGGTGGACATATTGAGCACGTTCTGTAAATAAAAGCTTTTGTTTTGCCTTTTTTTATAATTTTTCCTATGATGCCAGACTTATGGGACACCTTGTATGTGCATTCACACGCCCAAATGCTAAATATGAATCATGAATGTAGTGCAGCAGATCAGTTAACTTATACAGGTGCCAGCCAATTACAATCCACAGTTACACAATCTGGCCTCTCTCACTAATGTCATCTTAGGAGGAGACTTCAATGCTAAAGACACTAGTTTGTACCTGCACAACCAAAACAACACCAGAGGCGCCAACATAGCCACACAACTAAACAGCCTCTTCATTCTTAACAATACAGAAGAACAAACACATACCACATCCAGCAGGATACTCAAACTCCTCCACAGACATAACGTTCTGTTCCCCTTCACTAGCAACACATACACACTGGAGAACAGAAAAACAACTGTCATCAGGCCACCTGCCCATCATCATTACAACATGCTCTACACTCTGCCCCACTTACAGAAATTGCAAGAAAGCTGATTGGGAACAGTTCAAAATACAGACTAAGGAATAATTCACCATATTGAACAGCACACCCATCATAAACATCAATACAACACTCAAGACATTCAATCAGATTATCAATAATGCAAACAAATATATACCCAAGGGCAACATTAGGAAATACAATCTAAATTACACTAGAGAAAGAGCACACCTCATAAGGCAACATAACAACCTCAAACATTACACAAAAACACCACACAGAAACCATAAAACAGCAGATACAACAGCTCAGCACAGAAATAAACAACAAACTCAAAGAAAAACAA
Source organism: Bathynomus jamesi (assembly GCA_023014485.1). Lineage (NCBI taxonomy): Eukaryota > Metazoa > Arthropoda > Malacostraca > Isopoda > Cirolanidae > Bathynomus > Bathynomus jamesi. The sequence continues at coordinate 162,813 of JAJOZX010002550.1, read as the reverse complement.
ACAAACATTTAGGGAATTCATAACACTAAACCACTCCACAGATACATCCAGGCTATATAAGACTATAAACAGCATTACCCACTCTAACAGTGGCATTCACACCTCACACGTGACTATCTGTTGCAGCCAAAATAATATCCTAACATATACACAACAAGCTAACATTCTAGTTAATCACTATGCAGAGATAAGTCACTTAAACAGAGACAACAACCAGAAACATGCAGACAGACAAAAGAAAACCTACAGACTCAACATGACCAATTTAGGGTGGAGTGATTGTTTAGTTTAAAAAATCAGGGGTGTTAAATAGTTGTCAAATGTCTAAAAATGAGCATTGGTGGTGGTTTTTGGTGGTGATATCGCATCAGCAACCACACACTATATGTGCCACGCCCACATGTGACAAAAAAAAAACCTTTATTTTGCCTATTTGGGGCTCTATAATAGCTAGAAGCACAATCTAAAAAGTGCATCTTATGATTTTTGATGCTGAGAAGAACAAAATTATTTTAAAAAGTGTACATTGATGTATAAACATATTTTTTGAGAGTTAAATTAAAATCAGTAGCTGTTTTTGTCCAACCTACTTTATATTTACTTCTATTTTTCAGAATTTTTATAACCTATTCAATTAACACTAGTTTAACATCTTAAAGATTTTTAGTTACTTATGAAACATAGAAGCCAGACAACAAAAGTCTTACACGGTGGCCATAGTTTTCCATCCATTGACAGTTTTCCTAATGGAAAATTACCTTGCACACCACTGAGATGAAGGTGGACAAACTAGCAGCAGACTTTTCATGGTAAGTCATCATAACTTTCTATCCTGGGTAGTACTAAATTAATTACAAGAATGTCTTCTTAGCCAATAGTAAATTTTTTTATTTTAAATATAATTTTGTTGTGATGTGCTTTGTAAACCTGTGAATTAATTTATCTATGTATTTCAGCCAAAATTTCTAAACTAAAAAATATTTAAGCGATTTGTGACCACAATTTTTAATTTCTAATTAAGAAAATAATATCAATTTTTTTTAATATTTCAACTTCAAAAATGCATCAAGGTTTCATCAATACTCTCTCACAAAGAGAGGTTCAACCTATTTGGCAAAACTAGAATTGTTTGTCAAAGAGCTTGATTGTTTATTTGATATTTTTTCTGAGGATCTTTCTCAACAATGAAAATTGTAGTAGTAGTTTAAACTGAGGATGACTCAGGATGATTTCTCCTATGAGGATCAAAAATCTGTGAGGCTAGGATACTGTTCAAGATTTGAGGAAAAGCTCACAGAGGAAGATGTTAGATACAGGAGAAGAATAATTGACGAACAATGAGTGGAATTATGGTTAATCAGAGAGTACATCATGACTTGAACCATTTTAATTAAACCTTTGATGTTTTATTATAATATATATATATATATATATATATATATATATATATATATATATATATATATATATATATATATATATTTATTGGCATAGTAAATCTAGTCATCTAATCATACTAATTGTTTAGTAAATGAAGCCGGAGAGAAGAGGCAAGTGCATCACAAGTTCTAGTGATGAGAGTCATTTTTTATTGTCATTTTTTTTTGTTTAAAACGAAGATAGTCTTTTTTTTGTTTTTTATTATTTTAAACTTATTCCATATTTTTCTTCCTTTAATCTAATAAGTATATTAGTATTACCTATAATTTACTATACTACCATGCTTATACGGTTATACCTAGTATATATAGTCATCTTTTAGAAAAACTGAATCACGCAAAAAGTATATAATAGAAAGGAAAAACAAACCCTCATTTTTTATATGTATATATATTTTTTAACTAGAACATAAAACATTCTTCCTCATTTCAGACAATATACATAATTGTGATTGGCAAGAGTACCAGTATATATATTCCAGATAGAAAAGGAAAATATTCACCTTTTTTTGAACCTTTTTGTTAACCTACATTTCCATGGAAGAATCATCACTAGATTGGGTAGAGCATATATGCTAGTTTCAATATCACAGGTACTGGTATAATATACATAATAAAAAATACATAATACTGGTATAAAACAATATATATAATTGTGAGTGGCAAGAATACCAGTGTGTGTATATATATATTCCAAATAGAAAAATAAAAAAAATAAAAATATTCATCTCTTTCTTTAACCTTTGTGTTAACCTAATGCTGTTTAACTTTCATTATCTGATTCTATTTCCATTGAAGAATCATTATCACTAGATTGATTAGAGCATATAGTTTCAATATCACAGGTACTGGTAGCTACTTATTGCAGATTTGGATGTTGACGAAGCCAATGTAGCACCATGTTTTACTTCACTTTCTTGGAATTTTGCATTTTGGGATATAAATACTAGCTTTGCTGCTCTGTCTGTGCTTAATCGGTTACTTTTGGCTGTATGGATATTACTGTATGTGCTAAATGATCTTGGAGGTAATGAAAGGGCGAAATAGAGGTGTATGAGTTTGTGTAGGTATATATGTGAGTATGCGTGTGTATGGGGTATATAATAGATATAAATACGTGTATATAAGTATCTATGTATACAGGGTGTCCAGAATTATCTGTACAATTTTTGGCTGTTATTAAAAGTCAACCATGAAGTGTAGAAATTCCAGTGTTGTCCCATTTTACAGAGAAACTAAGTTTTTTCTGATAAGTTTTGACAAGTTTTTTCTTTTTTAGATATTCATATACACCCCTCATCCTTAATGAATCCACAGGAGAAAGCACAGTGTGTTGAATGGTTTATCGAAACAAAATCAGATACACAAGTTCAATGAAGGTTTAGAACTAATTACAACAGAAACCCTCCATCAAGAGTAACCATACGAGCTTGGTATAAAAGGTTTAAGGAAACTGGAAGTGTAGAGCATAAGAAAGGAGCAGGGTGGCCTTGAACGTCTTTTGAAAATGTCGAGCGCATTCGAGAAGCTTTTGTTCGCAGTCCACGCAAGTTGATAAGAATTGCATCACAAGAGTTACAGATACCTCGTTCGACAGTGCATGATGTCTTGCGTAAACGTTTGAAGTTGCATCCTTACAAGTTGCAAATCTTGCAACAGATTACGCAAGAAGATAAGGTCTCCCGTAAAGAATTTGCAATGACTCTGCTTGACAGAGTCGACCAGGACAATGCGTTCTTGGCAAGAATCATGTTTTCAGACGAGGCAACTTTTCATGTTTCAGGCAAGGTAAACAAACAAAATGTGCGCATATGGGGGTCACAAAATCCACATTGCATAGAAGAGCACATCAGAGACAGTCCTAAAGTTAATGTGTGGTGTGGCCTGTTACATGATCTCGTGATTGGACCATTTTTCTTCGGTGAATCAACAGTGACCTCCAATACCTACCTGGACATGTTGCAACACACTGTTTATCTGCAATTGGAAGCACTGCATCCACGCATCATTTTTCAGCAAGATGGCGCACCACCACATTGGGCCTTGATCATCCGTAAGTCCCTGAATGAGACATTCCCAAACAGGTGGATTGGCCGTGGAGGTGCAATTCATTGGCCGGCTAGATCTCCGACATCACACCCTGTGATTTCTTTCTTTGGGGATTCGTCAAAGATCTTGTGTACAATACGCGGGTGACAGACATTGATGATTTAAAAGCAAGAATCACAGCTGCTATTGAGCGAATTGATGTGGATATGCTGCAGCGTACATGGCAACATTTGGAGTATCAAGTGGATGTTTTGCGAATCACTGATGGCGCACATATCGAATGTTTGTAACGTTACTTTAATAAAAGAAACTTTTGAAAATACAGATTCTAATAATCTTGTTTAAGAATTTTACGTGTGTTATCAAGAATTTTATTAAAAGATGAAATTGTACAGATAATTTTCGGACACACTGGAATTTCTAGAAAACTTGTCAAAACTTGGTATCAGAAAAAACTTAATGAGATTCTCTGTAAAATGGGACAACACTGGAATTTCTACACTTCATGGTTGACTTTTAATTAGGGTTGCACCGATAAGCAAATTAGCCGATTACCGATTAATCAGCCGATAATTCTTTTTATATACTGTATAAGTTTATAGCACAATATATGGTTACTGAATTACGCCGCTTATACCTATTATACTGGTAAATAGGAGCACACAATATAAAATGTAGGCCTAATATCTAATACTTTTTTATCTAATATTAATCTAATATTTTAGAATATTTACATATTCTAATTCTTTAATTTCTTTTACAGATTAAATTAAGCATTTTAATGAAAGTTGCCAAGAAATTTTATATTTTTGTTACAAATTTAAATAACATAAAGCCCTTATGGCTCCAAGCATTGCATGGAAATACTTTGAAGTAGATAAAAATAACAAAATTATTTGCAAATGCACCCTATGCAATGTTTCCATCTCAAATTTTGTTTATCGTTAGAGAGTAGGTTAAGGCCACTTTTGTTTTGCAACAGGAAAGCTTAAATGGATTCTTTTGTTCAGTAAGGTACAATAATTTTTTTGTTTTAATAAATGGAGTGATAATGGAGTAAATTAATTCAATAATACTCTGCCTATTATTCTCCAAACAATGCAAATTGGTAGAAAATATTTAATAAAAAACAAGCAAAATATTATTTAAGTTCATTCCATGTCTAGGATAACTGAACTTCTTAAACCAGGGATGCAATTTCTGTAATGTAATAAACAAAGATGACCGAGTATGAAAACCGATTAATCGGCAAAAAAAAAAAGAGCCAATGGCCGATTACCAATTGTCAACCGATTAATCGGTGCAACCCTACTTTTAATAACAGCCAAAAATTGTACAGATAATTTTCTGACACCCTGTATATTGGTATATGGGTGTATGTGTATGTATATATATGGATAGTCTCGGGGGGAAAATATGTCATTGCGGGTCTAAAGGATAGTTAAGTGGGAGATTGAAAATCCGAGGCATGGATGGGAGAGTCCTGGAAAGGTTGGACAATGGTCAGTCACTAATCACAACCTCAACCAGACAGTCCAGACACTACTGGTAGCTCTAGCGAAACTCCATCAGAAGACTCTTGAGATGATCCACAGCCTGCTGGTTCCTCTCATTGTAATTACCAAGATCTGGAGAACCTGTGCAGAGCTGTTGATAAGTAAATTAGCACTTGTGAATTGAGATTGTTCTTTAATAACTGTACTTAGTTGTATGTGCCATGTCATTTCGGTAGACTTAAAATGGATATCATTTTTCTCAACTTCAAAATACAATCTTGCGGGTATTCAATTTCGACAGAGCAGGTGCAGCAGTAGCATCAGCAGTGGCATTATCACTGATGATGACAACACTAACATCATTGACAGGTAAGATTTCAAAATTATCATGATTACATTTTCATCCACATTTCCTAAGCTTTTTTAACAAAATTACAATTACTACTACTAATAAGAAGTAAAGTAATTTTATTTAATTATACATATTATACATTTAACATGAAAAAATAAATTTCAAATATATTGGGCTCAGGCATAAAAGTCAGTGTATTAGCCCATCACTGTTCATTGTTTCCTGTTGTACATATTCCTGTTTATCAGTGCTACCTCCAGCCTTATAAATTTGTAAACAATTTTCATTAATACAGGAGTAAACTACGAAGGCAATGGTGTAAATACCGCGAACAGACCAGAGCTGAGGAGGAAGTATTCTTTGGTTTAGTAGACAGCATTTATGTTGATGGCCGACAGGATGGTACTGTGACAATTACAGAGTTAGAGGGGCGACATTATCAACAAACCAAAGTAAAAGAGCACTATGTTATAGTCGGAGAACCGGGTAAGCCACTGTTTTCTGTATGGTATGTTTTAAATTTTTAGTGGATAGCATAAATTTGGTCTTAGTAACATCAAGAAGTAAGAACTATGCGAAAGTTATATATGTTCATTGGTCATACCTGGTAATCTACTGATCTCAAATACATTTATTATTTCCTTAAATTTTGTTTAAAATGTTTCAGGAGGACATTATCTGACACATGTTACCCCAGAGAATGGGAATGGTGTATCAATTGCACTAAGTCTATGAAGCAGTGAAGGACACTGATCTGGAAAACAACCTGCAAGTCATGGGGTCAGATGGAACTGCAGTGATGACTGGACATAATTCAGGGGCAATCAGAGTCTTTGAAGAGCTTATTGGAAGACCACTGTAAAGGATTATATGCCTCTTACATTGTAACGAGCTACCTCTTCATCATGTTTTCATGGAGCTCGATGGGACTACGAAGAGCCCTGATAGTTTTTCAGGGCCAATAGGAAAACAGCTAGGTGGTATGGTTTCTGAATGGGATGTTGTCAAATTTAAGCCAATCAGAAATCAGAATTTCACTATATTGCCCAATGATGTAATTGATGATCTTAGTCGTGACCAATACTATGCTTATAGAATATGCATGGCAGTCATGCTAGGGACTATTGAAAAGGACCTTCAGCTTTTAGAAGTTGGGCCATTAAATCACTCAAGATGGCTGACATTAAGTTGTAGAATACTCAGATTCTATGTTTCACAGAAAAAGCTGAGTTCAGTATTGATAACTGTTGCTGAGTTCTGTTTAAAAGTGTATTTCCCCAGCTGATTTGAAATCAAGAAGAATCACTCAGTGACCAATGGTTGAAGAAACTTCTTTTCAATGCTGAGCAGAATCTCCAAGTTTCCTAATAAGAAAGTAAAAGACATTGCCCTAAAAACCCTAAGAAGGAATGCTTTTTTTGCTCACCCCGAAAACATTATAATATCAATGCTTGGTGATGAGGACAGGGAGAGAAGAAACACTGCAGTAAATAAGATCCTGGCACTGAGGGGTGAAGTAAAGAAAACAACCCAGGACATCAGAGTCAAAATGGATTTCATCGGCGGAGATTTGGAAGTTGAGGATGATGTGAATGATGATGATTATGACAGTTTGAGTTATACAAGAGACCACACTGTCAGGAAATTTAAGGTGCCTACATTCAATGAAAATGCCAAATCGTATGACAAGATGAGTAACCTTGATAACTTGACAGCAGAGCCTCCAATAGTTACCCATCTTACATCAACTGAACTTGCAAACATTAGAAAAAATCCTTTGAAGTTCAAACAGACATGCCACAATCAAGTGGTAGAATGCCATATCAAGCTTGTGACTGAGGCATCTGCAGCTGTCATTGGGTTCAATAGAAGAGATGGCATGATCCGGCAGTGTATAAAATCCTGTAAACTGATAAAAAAGTTTAATACAAAGCAAGAATTTGTTTAGATTCTACATTTATTTGATGAAATTTTATAGTGTAAATTTGTAATATATGGTCAATATGCATTACTTTTTCATGAAAATGTGTTAAAACTCTGTTTTACACTTTTGGAAATAATTTTATCAGTCTCAGCATAAAAAAAAATTCATAAACAGTTTTTAGATTGTGTTTCTACCTACTATAAAACCCCAAATAGGCAAAATACAGGGTTTTTTACAGTTGCGTATGGATGTGGTACATATAGGGTGTGGTTGCTGATGCAGTATCACTCACAACCACCCAAAACCACTATCAATGTTCATTTTTAGACATTTAACAACTATCTAGCACTCCTGATTTTGAAAATATTGATTTTCATAAAAATACACTCCACCCTAACGCCCATTACACACCCTTCAATACAGATCAGACCACCAAGATCATCAAAAACATTAAGAATTCAAAGGCTACTGGACCAGACAACATATCTAACATACACCTTAAACACTTGGTCCCACAGGGAATACTAGCTCTCACAAACATCAGCACATATTCATACCAACACTATTATTCCTGACATATGGAAACAAGGTAAAATTATTACACTACTCAAACCAAACAAAAATTGAACAGAACCAGCTTCCTATAGACCCATTGCTTTACTATGCACACCTTCCAAAGTAACAGAAAGACTAATCTTACAAATCACCAACCCACACATACCACTATTGCCAACTCAACATGGATTCAGACCTCACCACTCAACCACGACATTACTCACTAACCTCATGCAGCACATCATGGATGGCATCAACTCCAGAAAACCAGCTCAATGGACACTATTAGCAACAACAGACATTAGTAAAGCATTTGATGCTATCCCACACTTCCCTCTCAAACAAAATACTCAACACAAACATGCACAATAACACCAAAAGGTGGCTGAGCAACTATCTTTCAGGAAGATACTCACATGTCACATTTAATGGCAAGTCATCCAAAAACAAGCTTTTTTCCGAACTGGGTCCCTCAAGGCTCTGTTCTCTCACCAACATTGTTCAACTTATACATGCATGACATTCTGACACCCAAGATAACAAGCTTACCTTATCATCATATGCAGATGACATCACTCTTACATCAACACTGCTACAAATAACATACAAACATACATAAACAGTATACAAGACTGGCTCACACACAATAGACTCAAAGTAACACCCACAAAATCAACCATCACTTTGCTAACAAGCAACACAAAAGAACACCACATAACTCCACAGCTTACACTAAACACCACCAACATTCCACACACTCACAGGACCAAAATACTTGGGGTCACATAGTGAGATGGTGTGGTTAACACCCCAAGTTGGTGGGAACTCCACTATTGGGAAGGATTCTTGAGAGCTCCCAAACCCCTCAGTAGGGCCTGGGAGGTTCCAGTAATCTCCATTGGGCCAGATCTTTCTTAGAAAGCCAGGCCTTCAGAGTTACTAAAAATGTTTTTCTTCTTTTTTTAATTGATTATAACAGATTTGAAATTCTCTCAGTATAAGGAATAATCAGAACCTTGAGGCAATCATATGCCCATTTATAGAGACAGGAAAGCATCTCACTTCTCCTTGATGGTGTGGTAGGTGATCCTATAGTCTTGTTTTTACCATTGGTGTTTTGTATTGCTTAACCATTGGCTATAAGAACCATGTCTCGCATATTTGGATCACTTAAAATTATCATGTAAATATCAATCATTTTTGAATGTCTGATTTCCTTTATAAAGACCTTGTTGAAAAACCTAACTTCAGTTATCAATGTGCATCACAATGGATTTTGAGCTTTCCCAGGCTGTGAACTAAATTGTACCTTTAACTGCCTTATGAGCAACATATTAATGCAAATACATATCCCAAAACTTTAGCACCTTAATTATTATCATTGTTAATTTTGCTCCCTTTTCTGGCATCATTGCACTCATGGATTCCTGTGGGTCCACTGACGACAGTGCTGGGGGGATAATCTTTAATTTTTTTTTTTTTTCCTCTTTATCAGGGATTTGTTTTTGGCTGGGACATTTGCTTATTGAAGTGAATTTGGACAAAGCTTTTTCTTCCCAATACCTGCACAAATGCTGAAGCCAGTATTCACACATTTTTTTATTATAAACATTGCTTTTGTTTGCACTGATTGAGCCAAGAATACCTTTAATGATTGTGATATGAAGTGGAGTTTAAAATGACACATCTGGGACTTATCAGGTTTATACAATTTGGGTAAACACTCATTGACCTTGCCCTAGTGACTAATATTCTTTGGGTTTTTTTTTTTATTAGTTATGTAAGTTCCTTTTTTTTTTTTTTCCTGCAAGTCTTGTCTCCTTTGTGTGGTAATGGGCTGGTGATGGCCAATAATTTAATGGTTTCATTTTATGATGACATTTTTTGTGTGTGGTATGGGACTAATGTTGTTTGTTTGTTTTGGGTTGTAGTAATATTTTTTTTTGCCCAAGTGCTTAGTTGGTTCTAGATACACATTGGTGTATGATCAATAAAATTGTTCATATTTTCTTTAGTTACCTGTAAAAACTTGCCTGCTGATGCAGTTAACCTTGTAAGTATTATTTTTGTTTCATTGATTAAATTAGGCAAAGGACATTTTACTTTTCTTAAATCCTCCCACCATAAGCCAAGGAGTAAGTCTTTAAAAGAGGCAGACTGGCTATGCCCCAGAGATCTTAAAGGTGAGAACCCATTTTCAAATTGGTAGGAGCCGCCTATCTGACATAATCTCAACCACACTAAAATTGGGAACTTGCTCACCTCATTTTTCTCATTCTTAGCAGTGCAGGTGGTGCTAAAGTCAAAGGATTTATTTTTACTCAATTGAAGGCTCTCTGGGTGGTCCTCACTGGCAGCTCAATCTCTCATCTCAGCCACCACCAGCAGCTGCCATGACCCCACTAACAGAGTATCTGGTAGGTGAGTAACGCAAATGCATTTTTACCACACACACTTGCTGGCATCACACCCCCATTTCAATGCCAGGAGTAGAAGTGGATAATTGCCAAGAACTGATTTCAAAATTTCTTACCACCATTCCTGAGGCATTTTCCCAGAAGGTTAAAGTTGCCCTAGCCACAGCACAAATGGCACATGGAGCTAGGACTCGGTTGAACTGGCCAGCAGAGAGAGAATTGGCAGCTAATGAGATGGAACCTCCAGTGAGACCTTTAACCTTATCTGGACCTCCACCCATCCTTCAGGAGGCCTGAAACATAGGAATGTCTCCTTTGATACCCCAACCACCACCAGGTGTCCAGAATACAAGGTCATCTAGTGATCAAGGACCGCCCAGAAGGAACCCAAACCAACAAAATCACCAGTCTCACCCTCAGTTGTTGGCACCACAGCAGAGTTCAAAGTGAGCCAGACTTCCAACCACTACTCCACCACCATCTTCTAATCGTCCCTGGGTGAGCTGTAATTACTGTGGAAGGGGGAGGTCATCTGGAACGAGATTGCCATCAGCATTTAGGATTGTGTTTGTGGTGTGGTGAGTGGGATCATTGGGTGCCACAATGCCCTTACCCACCTAATGGGTATGGTCATAACCAGTGATCACTCCAGCAGGGAAGGCCCAGTTCAAGACCACCAAGCCCTACCATCTCAAGGGAACCAATTCATGGGCCTATCCAGACTAGCCCACGAAGGAGTGGGCCAATTCAAGAACCAAGACCTTTAAACCAGTGAGCTCTGAGGCCAGATAGGAACCCCCAGAGCTGCCTAGCAGGACAAATATTACCACTAACTAGCGACCCAATACCAGAACAAGAATTTATGCCTGTGAGAATGAATGCGAGTGCAATTCCTTTTGTCCCCCAGGGATATGAGACAACAGAGCTAGTCCCAGTTTCTGGTAGCAGAAATGAATCATTGATTGTGAATCCAGGTATTGATTGTCCTGATAGGTCCAGAGTTATTTGCGAACCTGCTAGTAATAACTTAGGGTGTCCAGGTTCATTTGGTCTGGATGGGTGTGTGGATATTCCTGAAGAGCTCAATAAGGAGCAACCCCCTGACCAGAACAATGAACCTGTAGCTGATGCTCCTGAAATGTATCTGGTAAATAGTAATGTCTTTGACACTGGTGGGTTGGACAAGGAGATGTCTGGACAGTTAGCACCTCAATCTTTACTGAAGGTAGATATAAGGATCATACATTCACAGAACTACTTGGCAGTACTTGATTCTAGAGCTACAGTAGGAATCCTGGATCACTCAGTGGTAGAGGAACTGGAGGTGACTCCAGAGATACAGAACTGTAATCTGAGGATTTGAGGGATTGGAGTGAAAAACCATGTTAAACCACTGGGGGTGATTACACTGGGGCTATCAATTCATGGAGTGGAGAGCCTGTTCTATTTGCGGTGGTCAAAAGGTTGAAATTCCCAGTTGTATTGGGAATGAATTTTGTTGTCAAAAACAGTCTCTGAGTTAATGTGAAAAGGAAGAGGATAACGCAAGCTTATAAAGAAGGGAATATAGAGGAAATTTATTTGAAGAGTGAGAATGCACCATGTAGAAGAGTGATCTGGAATGTTCCCTGTTATGCATCAGTGGATGTGAAATTAAGTACCATACATGCAGATATTACCAGGTTCCTGTACAGTTTGCTTGCTTGAATGTAATCAAAAGTGAAGGAAGACTAGAGTACTGTTTTGAGGAGGGGGATGGAGATCCCTGACTGCAGGGGAAAGTGTATGGTCACCCTGGGTTAGTGAGTGAATGGATTGGCTGGGATGACAGAGGTGTTGGTAATGAAGCTGACCCCAGATGCACAGAAAATCAAGGTGGGAGAATGGATAGGGACTATAAGATCAATAGTCTATGAAGAAGAACTGGACTTTCCAGTGGCTGAAAGTGAGAAATCTTCCTGTTTACATTGCCTTATGGCCACCTTATACTGACCCCTACTTCTACACATATTCATGTATACTGGTCATAATCTGGGTCTACCATAAAAGCACCACAAATCGTAGGCATCTTTCGATTCCCTCTTCAAGGGGGCAGTAAAATCATAACATCCAAGAATAATCTTCATATGATAATTGTAAGATTTAATCAGGGGGCTTCCTGTTTCTCTTAACAGGGATACTATCTTACTGTTTACCTACCTATGAGTTTACAGTGAGAATCATTTGAGCAAGGATTACTACAGGCAAGATGCAAAATTTCTAAATTATTAGAGAGGTGACCTGTTCTGGAGCATTGCAGCAGAGATCACCCAATGCATGTCACCATTCCAACTCAGATTTTGATGAAAATTGACATATGGGGTTCTTCCAGGTGCTGAGTTCACTGGTGAAAATAAAAGTTCTATAACCCATAGTTTTTGAGATATGGGCCCCACTTTACCACCTAACTTTAATGGGCAATAACTCCCAAACATCTTACAGTAGACCTATAAAACTATACATTTTTAGAATCAGCATGAAGAGATCTATTAAATGATACCACATTCAAATGTGCAGAACAATAATGAAAATTTTCCCCCTTTTTTTTTATTTTTGATCCCCACCCCCCTAGGCAGTGAAATCCAAAAAAAATATTTTAATTTATTAAACTTCCATTAATTGTTAAAAGATACAAATAATAAAAAATGTGGGTATCAAGTTTCAAGATATTTTAAAAATTATTGAAAAAATATGTACGGTACATTGTGAAATTTTGACATTTTTACGCCTGCAGACTAAAATAGAGAACTACAAATGGATCATTCCATGTCATTTCAATGGTGAAAAAAAAATGTGACCATCACCAATTTTTTCTTAAATTGGCACACTTATAGATCTCTGTGAGAAAAACAGAAAGACGCTTGTTTCAACACTCAGGTCATATGGTTCTGGAGATATGGCCCTTTGAATTTTGTAAAAAAAGGTCAATTTCCAAGGTCATACCATATTTCAACATGAAATATCTCGGCTCCTACTACATTCATATTTTACCTAATAAAAAAAAAAAAAAATTGATCTTATTTTTGACATTTGACCTTGTGTAGGTCATTTGATGTCACAACCAATTTTTTTCTCCTTTCACCCAATTTTGGGTACACATGTCTACCTTAACCTAAAACAAGATTTTTAGTGTTAAGTTAATATAGACACTACAGCCATTTCAGTGGACCATACCCACCTCCATTTTGACCAAGTACCTTTTTCTACCAAACTTTGGAGCACCGTATCTTTGGAACTGTTTAAGCTAGTGTTGAGAAAAATACCATTAGATTTTTCTTACCGATATATATAATGTCTGCTAATTTTAAAAAAATTGGTAATTATCTAACCTAACCTAACCCAGTTATTTGGTCAAATAAGTATCCGGCCCTATTATAAAATTGAATTTTTTTTTTATATTTCAGAGAATTATATAATATAGGTAATTTAAATTACATAATTAATTAATTTATATGGACATTCAAAAGTGTGAAGAACTTTGAACCTACTATCTGTTTAAAGGTAAAGCTATGTATGTATATAAGTACCTTATACTAGGCTATAGGCACTACCCTATAGAATAAGTTCAGTTTTAAGAGTTAGATGAGTTTTAATAGAATTACTTAACTTTGTGTATTTATTCATTGCGTACAACAGTATGTACCCATGTGAAAATAAGCTTATTTAAACTTTGGAGCAAGGATTTTTTTGGCATCTGTATTTATTCCAATCTGTAAATCAAACTGCACATTTTTTCTTGTTGTAGACCTCTGAAACAAGATCAGTAGGTCCCAAATTTTATTTGTGCCATCTAAGCAAAAATAGCTTTTAACAGAGTTGGATACAATGAATAATTATAATTGTATTTTTAATTAATTGATCCTAATTTCCATTAATTGTAATTGATTCAAAATAAAATAAAAATAAAGGTAATTGTAATTGATTTTTGAGCTATATATAACTGATGTAATTGATCAATTAATGTCAATTGTTAAAAATTATACCCCTAGATCTGGCAGTCATACATCATCCAATAAAAATAAACATTTGCTAGTTTATTTAGTTATACTTAGATATCTATAGGGGTCATTCCACATCAAGTGGACCTGTGGTCCCCACCTCACCATGTCAGATTTTGTTCTAACTTTGCTCACAGATTCCTTTAAGCCTTAAAGGAAGTTCTGCAATGTTTTAGTTCCATATCTCTTGTGGTTCTGTCACTAGGGCTCCAAGAGCATGGGCTACTCTGTCCATCACATTGAGCCGAATTATTTGTGCCATTTTTAGCTAGTCAGCATTCCACAGTAACAAATCCTTCTGCTCTGAAAATTTGCTCCTAGGGTAAAAATTTACTGTAGATTTCAAAACTCATATTACTAGAGCTCTAGGAAGTATAGATTTTCCATAAAATATCCCCAAAGTAGGCTTCAAATTACATTTTGATTCCTGGGAAGCCACTTTTAGAAAATTATAGCTCTGGATCTACTTGACTCTGTGAGCTTTTGTTAGAAACCAAGAAAATACTGCCCATATACTACAAAATGTTTCAATCTGGATCTTCCTACCTGTTCTAGTTGCCGAGATATAAGGCATCAAAAATGGCTGAAATTAATTTGTGACAAAAACGTCCTATCTTTAAAGCTCAAAATGATCATGTGGGACAACTCACACCATACTCGACAAAACCAATGAAAATTGCATGTCCTGAAATACTAGTTTTTTATTTTGGTATCTTGCTTTTTTGTAGGTCTAGTAGAGCTTTGAAATTTTGTTCTGTGTGATGTTTCTAGCATTATATTTGTTAATTTATTTGCACTCCTGCGTTGGTCCATGGTAGCTAAGCCACTGCCAATTTCTCTAATTGATAACTATTAAAGATAAAGATAATTTATTAATACAAAGGAGTCTGTTTCAGTTTTTCAAGAAATTGGCAACCCCATCGCCAAGGGGCCACGCCTGATAGCCATGCAGGTCCAGCCACAGGTCCAACCCACACACCAACTCATCTTTCCTTGACTTTCTAACTGGATCCAGAACTGTGCAACTCCTTTTCAAAGCTTTCAAACAAATTTTCTATAGTAGACAAGGTATTCCCTGGCAGAATGTACCCTCTTCCCATGGCACTCAGTGTAGGAGCAGGAATAGTTGTCAAGATATGCTGCTCTGGAATCCAACAAGTATCTTTTCTAGATGGCCACTGAAACTGTCGTGCTGGCCCATGAGGGTGCATAAATGTAATTAATGCATCTTTTTCTTCCTCACAGACTTCACAAATGTTTCCAAGCCACCACAAATCATCATAAATGCATGCCACATATTGGCCTGGTTGCAGTTTCAACTGTCGTTGATCATGTCACTGTATATTCCAACATTGGCCACAAAATAACATGTAGATCTTGAAACTCGGCTAACTTGAATCTGTTTATCATTTACTGGAACAAAATGATGATTTTCTCGAGTTCCAGCTACTGTATGCCCATGATTAAATCTTATTTCCTGTGCTTCTCTCTCTGCTTCTATTTCATCAGTTGAAACAAAAAAGAATGTAATTCTGTGCACATCTTCTTGGCAAAATTGAGAGAGATCGGTAGGTGTGAGAATCTGACCAGTTACTGGTCTTTGCAAGCTGGCATGAGCTGCCAATCTTTTCACGGTGCCCCCTACACCATCACATGCTGATTTTCCATGGCTGGTAGCAAAAAAGTTCCATTCTGCTGTAATCCCACCAAAATCTTTGCTGTGCCAACAAAGGTTCATGAAATTTTTGTAGTTTTTGTACTGGCCTGCAGCACCATCACTGAAGTAATGAATGTGCTTGATTACTTCAAAATTTTCTTTCAGAAATCCAATCAACTTCTTCAGAAAGACATGTACTACAATGGTATCATGCTTCAGACAGTCACTGATGACACAAAAATATTCACTTCTAATTTCATCTGAAACTTTGTGATACATTACAAAAGGATGCAGTGTTGCATGGCTGTTGTCCCAGTGAAAACCTAGCGCTGCATCTTGCACCACAAAAGAATAGTTCTCTGCAAAATCCATTAAGATTATTGCTTCTTCAGGTTTTATTTCCTCCTTTAGGGACTTCAGGTGAGCACTTTGGTGATTTGAAACGTAATGATGACCACAAAGAAATATAATTTTTGAAGTCAGTCTGTGATAAAATCCTCTACTGACAACTGTTTCATAATCAAGGTGTCCCTGTCAGTGTGAACCCATTATTTATATTCAATCATTTCTTGTGGATCCATTTCTGCTTGTTCTGTAAAAATAGCTGAAAGGTGATCTTCTAGTGCTGGTGCTCCAAGGCACAGTTCACACCATTGTAGCATACAGTCTTTTGACTCCAAATTGCACACACATTTTTGCATCAGCATTTTGTAATCCTCATGAATATCAGCTCCAACCAACGTCAGTTTCACATTTTGGTGAATTGTACATACACACTGTGTACCCCTGCTACACCAACTGTCACACACCACTTTGGTCGAAGTTCACAGAACTTAGAGAAGCCAATTTCAGGGTCATTTCGATCTTTGTAAGCAACGTACATTTCTTTCAAATTGCTGAGCAGTAGGGTGTTTCATAAATGAGAACCACATTATATTTTTAATCCACATAGATGCCCATGTTCGTTTTACATATTTATCACTCCTGGCCAAAAATGAGACTCCTTCAGCAGGTACTGTTTGTCTTCTTCCTTCGTTGTTAGGGCAGTATTGAATTTCTCGATGAGAGCGATCCCCCGTTCAGCCGAGTCATTCACCACAGCCAGGACGCGGACCCTAGCTAGGCCTGCTTGGTAGTGTGGGTCGCTTTCCCAAGATGAAACGGGATTTTCGATGAAGGCGCCGTTGATCCTGAGTGCAGTGAAGAGATCCTTCATCCTCGAGGTAACGAAATCTGAAATCTTCTTTCCTTTGGAGGAGCTGAGGACAGTCTTCCCCTCCAGACCCTTCAACGCTTTTCTCGATGCCGGCTTGGCAAGGTTCTTTTGCATCCTTTGTTTCTCTTCCTGAGGAACCCCTTGATTGAAGAATGCCAAGCCGACCAGCGTCTCGGAGAAGTACCAGAGGTGTCATTTCATGGCTGCTTGCGCTTGCTTGGCGACATCGATGATCACGGCATCTTCCTGCAGTATTTCCAGGTCCAGCAAGAACTCCATATCCATACGTGGGGCCTGCTCTACTCTCGTCGCACGACTCCAAGCCTTTGCATAGGCCAGGCAGGGCGATGAACAGGCAGATTTCTGTGACTCCTTTCAGCTCCCGCCTGGTCATCCTGAACTGGTCCTGAAGGAGGTACAGCTTCAATCCATAAATGGCTTTCGCCATCCACCGCGCATGGTGGTATGCTCCTGGCTTCCGCAGTGGCACATTGGCGACAGTCTCTTCCCTGAGAAAGAGGATAACCAGTTGAAGAAGTTCTTGGTATTGGTAGTCATCCCGCGGCTGACCAGAAGCCAGAGCTTCCCTCACGACAAGGACAGTTCGGTCCTTGAGACCCTGAAGAGGTCCAGCGATGCTGCAGCTATCTGAATCAATAGCAGTGGTGATAAGAGATCAGTCGATAAAACCCCACTGCTCTTGGAATCTTTTGAAGATCCCAGTCTCGGGCCCAGAGGTGGGGCCCATCGAAGACCGGAAGACTTGGGCCAGGACAATTTCGTACATATGGTGCCTGCATGCTAGGTAAAGAAGTTGCTTCCCGAGACCCTCCTCAATCTTGATGCAGGCTCCCACATGAATCCGAGTGTTCGATGCCGTTGTGTCGAATGATAACCCCTTGATTCATTCAGACAGGTTGTGTTCCCGCACAAGATCAATGCAGACGCATGCCATCTCCACTCCCGTGGCAGCTGGAACTTTCGGAACTCCAAGCAGCTTCTCCTGGCCATTCCCAGTGACCAGCACAGCAATCGGATCCACAGATCCGTCATCTGTGATTTCAGGCAGCATTTTCCCATCCCAGTGCAACACCAAGGGCTCATCAGGACAGAATTCTCCCTTTTGATACACCTCTGTTGCTTGCTTCCAAAACGACTGGCGAGCACGATACATTGTGGAAGAGGAGATGGATACCTCATTCAAATCGTGCCCCAAGGATTGCGCGATGATGGCGTAGGACATCGCTGCATCACGATAAGAAATGTTCATCTGGTCGTACGCGACAGCCACATCCTGAGTGATGAGGTTCCTCGACCGCTTCTTCGGAGAAGGACATGAAGCAGACGTGGAGGCTGCCAAGGAGGGATCATCTTCTGCAGATGGCGACGCTGAGGATGAGGAGCTGTCTTCAAGAGTAGCAGCTTCTGTAACCATCTTGGCCCGCTCAAATTCCCGGTGTCGTCTCTCCTCCTGCTGTTCCTCTCGATGCCTTTTCCTACTTTCCATTTGGGCCAGCTTCATGTCTGCCAATCCCATACTGCTCTCTGTTGGGTCCTCCTGCTGACTCTTGTAGAAGAGCTTGTCTTCCTCATTTGTCATCATAGAAAGGGCATTGGAATGACCAAATATCGAGGATTTCGTTCTTGAGTTCCGCCTTGAACATGTCCTCCGCAACATGACAGCTCTCCTCGGATCTGTTCCTGCTTTTCACCAACTTGTCGTAACGCTGGAGCAGAGCTTCCATTTTCCGAAGGGCGCTGTCCCGCCTCATAGTAGGGATCCTTGCTCTTTTCCAGAACACCATCACAGCATCCAAACAGAGGTTCAGACATTTTCTCCATCCTAGGTTTTCCTGTTTTTGATGGAAGAAGCACTTTTGCAAGACTTGCAACTTTGTCGGCAGGCGGCTATCCAGGATCTCCTTATTCAGGTGTTCGATGAGCCAAACCTCTTTCTTGCTTTGAGTTGCCATGTTTATCTGCAATGAGGAAATATACGAATTAGAAAAGAGTACAAATACGCAACGGTAGACACAACGAGGACAAAACTCGACAACTGAAATGAAGGACAGAGAGCAGTGCGCCCTTCCATCAGGAAGCAAGGCAGTCAACTAACACGAACAGCTGAAATTAGAAATACCTAAGCAATCTGAAATGTCAAATCTCGGGACCCCTAAACGTGTTCTGATCTGGTTGAAACCTGTTCAGACGAGTTTCCTCGGCAAAAGGAACAGGGGCATCAATGTGGATTGAACTTCCTTCCACTTCATCCATCAACCACACTGCCGTGAAACACCCTACTGAGCAGCAGTCTTTTTTTGTTTTTGAAGCTTTTTTCCATCAATCCTGACAGACACCCAATCTTTCTTCCCTGGGCACATCCAGCTGAAATCATCATCTTCATAAAACTTTTGAACTTTTACTACTACTTCCTCAGGCAGTGTTTTTCCTTTCTTTATTCCTGGTATTGCAAGAATACCTGACTCTGCTTTCAACTTCCTGGCTGTTTTAACCATTCAAAGAGAACCTCCAAATTCTTCTGCTGTTTGTTGTATAGACCAGCTGTTAGACTCCAGAGTTAGAATCTGCAGTTTCCTTTCTTTGTCTGATAATTCCACTTGGCTTTTCAATTCTTCCAACAGCATTTCATAATCTTCACAATTTCTGCACCTCTGCTGACTTGTGTTAGCTTCCATTTCACCCACATCAATCCCTGTAACAGGTGTCATTTTCTGACCAATAGCTTCTTGTGCTTGTCTTGTCTTTCTTTTGACATATCCTGGTAAATCTCTCTTGCTCACTTTTTGTGGCTTTACAGGGGAAATGTCAAGTGCTGAACAGCTGGTGTCTAGTTTCTGCTTTTGTGCTTCTGGTGGATCAAATGATTCACTTGATGATGTTGAACTGATTCTTTGTATTTCAGCCCTCTGTTTCCTGCAATCAGGACAAAGTTTCTGTCCAGGCTTGATGTCTTTGCCAGTCTCTTCCTTCAACAGTTGAGCTGTTGCAATGTCACTTGCCCAAAGTGATTTTTTTTGGTAATGTTGATTTATGATATTCAAATGGGTTGCAACAGTGCTTCTGCACGCTCATATCTGGTCAAAAGAAGCTGTTTATTATGGTGCAAGCATATGTATGCATCTTCTTTAAATTGGACTACTACTATTCCTGTTCAAAGAAAAAGTAGAACTTTGTCTTTCCTGAACTGTCAGCTCTGTGAACAGTTTCAAACCATATTTTCTGGAATATGTTTTCAGGTGACACTCTGTTCCCTCTTTATTTCCAATAGTACAAGCTTCCAGTTTTCTTTCAGTTTCCATGGGTTCTCCCACATGAACACTACTAGTATCTGATGATTTGGCCATTTTCAGTTTTGACCTGAAAACAATAATAGTCATGTATTACATGTTGTTGAACATAAATAAAAATATTATGTATAGCCTAGCACATAGCACCTAGTCCTGCACTATATAATCAGTAATAAGAACAAAAGAAAAATAAAACTGTGCCAATGAAATAATTATAACGCTAGAAACATCACATGGAACAAAATTTCAAAGCTCTACTAGACCTACAAAAAAGCAAGACACCAAAATAAAAACTAGGCCCTAGTATTTCAGGACATGCAATTTTCATTGGTTTTTGTTAGAGTATGGTGCGAGCCATCCCACATGATCATTTTGAGCTTTAAAGATGGGACATTTTTATCACATTAATTTCAGCCATTTTTGATGCCTTATAACTCAGCAACTAGAACAGGTAGGAAGATCCAGATTGAAACATTTTGTAGCATATGGGCAGTACTTTCTTGATTTCTAACAAAAGCTCACAGAGTCGTAGATCCAGAGCTATAATTTTCTAAAAGTGGCTTCCCAGGAATCAAAATGTAATTTGAAGCCTACTTTGGGGATATTTTATGGAAAATCTATACTTCCTAGAGCTCTAGTAATGCAAGTTTTGAAATCTACAGTAAATTTTTACCCTAGGAGCAAATTTTCAGAGCAGAAGGATTTGTTACTGTGGAATGCTGACTAGCTAAAAATGGCACAAATAATTCAGCGCTCAATGTGATGGACAAAGTAGCCCTGCTCTTGGAGCTCTAGTGACAGAACCACAAGAGATATGGAACTAAAACATTGCAGAACTTCCTTTAAGGCATCTGTGAGCAAAGTTAGAACAAAATCTGACATGGTGAGGTGGGGCACTTTCCAAAATTGGTCCACTTGACATGGAATGACCCATAGATATATATTTATTTATATATTATACAGGCCCGGATTTAGCTATAGGCGAACTAGGCCTAGGGCCTCGCGCCAAAGGGGGCCTCACTCAAGCCATTTTGCACGTTCTGTTCAAGTGATATTAATGATTTAGAACTCTATGAAGAACTTAAAGTACTTTGCAGGTTTATACCTGAGAAAACAGATCTCGGAAATGCCCGTGTTTATATAGTGCAAAAACAACTAAGTGAGATTTATCCTAATGTTTATGTTGCACTTCGAATAGTATTAACCATCCCAGTTACTGTTGCTTCGGCTGAAAGAAGTTTCTCACATCTCAAACTTATTAAAACATATTTGCATTCCACCATGTCTCAAGCGAGATTGCAATCATTAGCTATGTTATCAATAGAAAATGATATAACAAATTCATTAGATTATTCTCAATTAATTGAAGAGTTTAGCTCGAAGAAATGTGGAAAAACATTGCTGTAATATTCAAGGAGCATCTGAACCAAATATTAAAGCATTAATATTTAGCCTAAGTCAATCGCTCACTATTCTAAAAAATGAAATGTCAACATCTCTTATACATCACATATGAAAAATGTTTGTATACTATGGAAAGTCATTACCTATAATATTATATAAATCTTAGAAATCAGTGTCTTATATTTTTGATACAAATCTTGATTCATATTATAATTTATACTTATTTGTATGGTTTATTTATATTTCTTATACAATTTCCATGCGTGATTATTTTGGTTTGGTTTAATTTTTAAGTGCTGGCATAGTTCTGTCTATGCGGGAGTCTAATATTGCTGGTATAGTACCAATAATTAAGTCCATATTTTCATATATATAGGCCTAGGGCCTCGCAACTTCTAGATCTGGCCCTGTATATATATAGTAGGGTGCTTTTAAAAACTGAAAGTGTGAATTTCGGGTCACGGAACCCCGCAAATGATGAGGTTCCGGGAGCAAATAAAGCACCAGATTTTTTTGGAAAATCATCAAATATTTAGAGGTTGCCCAAAGACCCCAAAGTTTTACCCATATGCTCATTTATTTATGCGCCCTTTTTAAGTCACTTCTAGTGTTTATTAACCCATTGATACACAGCGTCCCCAAAATTAGAAATTGCATTTGTCAATTGCGTTCTGATAATCTATATTTCTTTACTTCAGTATACCAACAAATGAATTTCCTTTAATTCTAAATCGTTTTCTCTTAATTACTCACGTCTTTCGTGCATTTACGTAATGGTGGCCAAGAAGCATCACAGTTCTCATAACGGTAAGTGTTATTTAAATAATTCATATATTTCAAACGTTTTTTTAACTTAGCACTGTAATGGATGGTATTATGAATTGTTTGTAAGTATAATGACTTGTTTTACCGGCAATATTTTTTTTTCCAAAAATAGTTATAAGGTTTAATTTTTATGCGTATAAAATTTTGGACGCTCTCTGCTTCAGCGTATTGCAATCATCTTTTTTCGCATCGTCTGAGTGAAATAGTGTAGTGTACCGTAGATTATTTTAAATTTATATATGGATTGGATATACTGTAAATGGTTATGTATGCATGATTTCGCAAAATTATTATAATTTTAATACATATTGTGTTCATGGGTTATCAGCCAATCATTGTTTGAACACAGATTACAGTTACAAAGAGGGTGGCTTATTTCTACACATTTTCCTGAGGTACTTTATCCATGAATGGGTTAAATTAACTTACCAATTTCACTGTTTTGTCTTATTCACAGATAACTGGTGAACGATGGTGGCATGTACAAGATCGAAGAAATCAATCTGGCTTGTAGGGTCATCAAGTCCTACTATTGCCGGTCAGCAATTACCTTCAAGAGGTGATGTATTGAAGTACCTTTTCCATCTCCACAATGAAGAGAAGAAATCCTTAGCTGAGTGTGTGTCCTCGACATCACAAGCCATCATTGAAATCTGGGTGACAGAAGGTTTACCGACGAAACATCCGCACGACGTCAAGAAGCACGTCCGGAAATTGCATGACGAATGGCAGGGTTTGAAGAAGAGAATTTCGCGGAAAACGAAGACCAATTTGGACAACCAGGCTGCGTTCAGGTCAAGCTTGAACAACCTTTTCGACATTGGTCACCAAAATGCCCTAAATCTTATCAAAATTCAGGAGGACAAGGACTTCCTGCTTGCTCAAAGGGGGAGGGTCGGAGAGGAAGGATTGGAAATGTCGACAAGATGATTGCGAAAAAAGTCGCAAGGGCCCAAGAAAGAACTGCTCAGGAATTGAAGCGGAAAGACAGGCATATGCAGGAAATGGAAGAAATCTCTGCTACCGTTGTTATGGAAACCTCATCATCAGCATCATCAAGTGAGGAAACAAGTCCCGAAAGAAAGCCAGTTACATGGTCGGCTCCAAAACATCGCCGTGGGACGACGGCAATCAGTTCGGAGGTCGCTGCGGCATTGGACCGCAAGCGGATGAGCAACAGGGCAGCTGCTCGTGTTCTCATCCCCTTTGGCATGCAAATGGGTCAGGACATAAGTGAGATGTGCCTCAGTCCAAGTGCTATTCGGGCCAGCAGATCCAGGTACAGATCAGCCCACGAAGCAGAGGTGAGAGCTTCCTACAAGCCTGAATGCCCTCTTGTTCTTCACTGGGATGGAAAACTTATGGCAGACTTAATGGGAAGAGACAAATTCGACCGTTTAGCCATCTTAGTTACCGGGATGGGATGAGCAAGATTCTAGCCATCCCCAAACTCCCAGACTCCAAGGCAGAAAGGACAGCAATCGTCATCATCGAAACCATCGAAAACTGGGATCTTGGCCAGAAGATCAAAGCTCTTTGCTTTGACACGACAGCCACCAACACTGGCATCCATGGAGGAGTGTGTGTGCGAGTAGAGCAGGCTCTCGGGCGTGAAATGATTTACTTTGCGTGTCGACATCACGTGCTGGAACTGCTGCTTGAAGCAGTATTTTCTTTCCTTGTTGGAGACCTTTCCAAAGGACCTGAGATTACGATTTTCCAGAGCTTCCGTAATGTTTGGCCGCAACTGAAATTGAATGAATACTCCACTGCCACAGACGAAGAGGACACGGCTGCAGTGATCAGTCCCTGGGCCAAGAAGATGATTCATGAAGCAAATGACCTTCTGAAAGTGAAGCATCCCAGAGATGACTACAAAGAGCTTCTTGAACTTGTAGTCATTTTCTTGGGAGGAGTACCTCACGGACATCGGAGTCCTGTGTTCATGGCTCCAGGGGCTTTGCACCGAGCATGGTGGATGGCGCGTGGAATTTACTCTTTCAAGATTTGGATGTTCAGATACCAATTCACGATGCACATGAACCAATGTCCTTCAACATCTCGTGGAGCAAGTAGCAGTGACCGCCTGATTTCTGGGTTGCGGGACTTCTGTCTCTTCGTTGCTCAAGATTACGTCCTTCCGTGGTTTTCAGCAAGAGAAGCAACAAGCGCTCCATGAAGCGACTTAGCCCTCCTTCAAAAGTTGCAAAACACCAACGCCACTGGGTACAAGAGTTTTAATCGGCATCTCTGGTACCTCAATGAGGTAAACGTGGGCCTTGCACTATTCGATCCTGCAGTCAATGATGATGATAAGCGGAAAATGGTAGAGAATATGAATTCCGTTGAAGGGTCAGAAGCTTCCCCCCGACGAGTCTGGATTCCAGATCGAAGAGGAAAGACCCTGGCAGACTTTTGCTCTTCCAATACGTACAATCTGTTCACCCTTCTAGATCTTCCGGTCGATTTCCTGCAAGAGGATCCATCAAACTGGGAAAATAACACCAGCTTTGGTTCAGCAAAGATCAGGGTGGATCCTTAAATGTAGTGAATGATGCAGCAGAGCGAGGCATAGCATTGATTCAAGAATTCACGAAGGCTGGAAGGACTCGGAACGAAGAGCAGATGCAGTTCATGATTCAAATCGTCAAAGAAATCGTAGTCTTGCCGACAGCCTCCAAAGCCACTTTGATGAAAAAATGAACGCCAACACTCGAGGTGTCATGTACTTTAATCGTTAATTATGAATTTAGTGAATATACTCACACGATATATTTGTTCTGAATACTTATTGGAGATGTATATTGGAGATGCAATTTATCATTTAAACTGAGAATTAAAATTTCCATTGCCCTATAAATTGAAAATACCTATCAGCTGTGGGCAACCTCTAAATGTTGTTGGATTACAAAGAAATTTTGCCTGTTCTGTTTTCTCATGTATCCTCACAAAATAAAGGGTTCCGCTCCCTTGCATTTTCATTTCGCATTTTTCACCATATACCATAAACACACCCTAATATATAGTATATATATATATATATATATATATAATATATACATACTGTATTTATTTTAGATATATATTTAGATATATAGAATAGATAGTTATATTTTTGTAATTGTAATTGATTCAGGCAAAATTAATTGTAATTGATCTTGAAATTATGAAGTACAATACAAACTAATTAATTTCATGGATTTCAGCAGTTTGAATATGGGCAGGTTCTGTTGTGACCCATTTAAAAAACAAAGGAAAAGTGAAAAAAAGGCATTCGTGCATTGACTAAAAATTTGATTGATCAAAATCCTGAATTGAACCTAACAAATAATCATAAAGCATGTGCAACCTGCCAAAATATACTAGCAAATCATCCATCCCAATGCCTGAATGTGAACCACTTGAAAAGTCACCATCCACCTCATCAAGTGCCCCATCTGAGCTAGAAACCATTGGAGATGTAGTTGAAATGCAGTATGAGCTTACTAAATTCAATGCTTCATTGGCCACATTTGATGAGACCCCAATAAAACCATGTAAACTCTCTGACAGCGCTGGTTACACAAAGAGAAAGTTGAGAAAAGTAGTAGTAGTTGTGAAAAGAAAGCTTGAACTTGTAACTAAACAACCAATTTCATGCAGTGACTCAGATGATACAGAACTGGAGATTCTTCAACAACTAAAAGAGAAATTTAATCAAGTGACAAGTCAAAGTGAAAAACTGACAATTCTTACTATCCTACCAAAAAGATGGACACAAGTAAAGATCAGAGAAGAATTTAAGTGCTCAGATTACATGGCTAGGCAAGCAGAGAGTTTGGTGCGGGAGAAGGGAGTGCTTTCAACTCCTAATCCGTGTTTGGGGAAAAGCCTGAATAGTGAAACTGCTGCCAAAGTAATTGACTTCTATTATTCGCCAATGTGAGTAGACAAATGCCAGGGTTGAAAGACTATGTTTCTGTAAAAGGAGCTGATGGTAGGCGTGAAAGAAAACAAAAATCGCTAATCTTATGCAACCTAAAAGAAGCATTTGAGCTTTTTAAAACAAACCATCCAACAATTAAAATATGATTTTCAAAATTTGCAGAGCTTCAGCCAAAAGAATGTGTGTTGGTTGGTGTGAATGGTTTCACCCAACTAGACAAGAATTGGTTCTTAAACTCAATTGGTAAAAATAAAGGAATAGGTTATTTTAATACACATATTAAAAGGCAAATTGTCTTAAAAATAGCATACATTATAGATCTCAGTGAGACAAATCTAATGGTATTTTCTCAACACTCTAGCTCAAACAGTTCCAAAGAAACGGCGCTCCAAAGTTTGGTGGAAAAAGGTACTTCGTCAAAATGGAGGTAGGTATGGTCCACTGAAATGGCTGTAGCGTCTGTATGAACTTAATCAACACTAAAAATCTTGTTCTAGGTTAAGGTAGACATGTGTACCCAAAATTGGGTGAAAGGAGAAAAAAATCAGTTGTGACATCAAATGACCTACACAAGGTCAAAGGTCAAAAATAAGATCAACTTTTTTTTTGACCACTGAGGTAAAATATGAATAGAAACAAAGTTGTAGATCTGCTTAAAAGCTTTAAAATAGTGTTTAAATGGTCTCTGTAAGTGCAATAGGAACTGAGAGTTGAAATATGGTATGACATTAGAAATAATGGCCATATCTCCGGAACCATATGACCTAGTGTTGAAACAAGTGCCATTCTGTTTTTTCACCGAGATCTATAAGTGTGCCAATTTAAAAAAAAAATTGGTGATGGTCACGTTTTTTTTCAACCCAAAATTCCATTGAACTGACATGGAATGACCCTGATGATCCTTTACAAAAACATAAGAAAAAGATACACAAGGATATAAGAACCATCAGCCAATCACTTTATGATCGATGTAAATGGAAACTACAAAGGAATACTGTACTATGTAGCAACTGTAGAAAATTATTGACCCAGAGACCAGAGTTGCTATGAACATCACAAAGTGAAGAGTCTGATCACAATCAGTCTTCTGAGAATGTTATTTCAGAAAGCGATGAATATGATCCAAGTATATCAAGTAATGCAAAAGAAGAGGTTTCTCAAGTTCTAGAAAGTTTTACTGCAACTCCAGTGAAAAAGCCTAAGTATTTAATGATAGGTACTTTTTATATTTATAATTTTTTTATTTACATTATTTATTTATAATGCATTTACTTTCAAGACAGTTTTTCAGCAGTTGCTGAGAAACCTAATGAAATTAATATGTTGACGTATTAATTATTATTGTCCATATATATCAAATGGAGTCAAATATTTATTAATTAAAAAATTTCAGATGGTTTGGGTTCCTCAAGAATAGAAGCAAAAGCTATTCAAACAATAGAAAAAGCATGTCATTCTTTAAAACGAAAGCTAGAAAAAAGTTTAGAAATTGAGATCCCAAGCCCATCAAAAGCTACAAAGTTGGATCATGAAACTCAAAGGTATGAATTTTAAAATGATACGCTATTATTAAGTAGGAACATACCTAAACTAAAACTGAAGCATAAAAACAAAATGTAGTATTCACCTTTGATAGTAGAAACGAAGCACAACTCCCTAAAGATTGGAGATCAATGGGCCCATAAATCATTTGGAATTCATTTGGTCACAAAATAATTTTTGGTTTAATTTGACTATCTCAAAGAATGCTCATTTTGTTACACTTGAAATCAATATTATAATCCAAAAAATTTAATATGCACATGTAATGTTTTGTTTATAGCTATTATACATTCATGAATTTGTTTCAGGTCAATGATTCATCTCATGAATGAACTGGTTGAAGCTTTCCATTCTACTGACAATTACGAGGAAACTCAAAATATTTATCATCATCATCTCCATTTACCATATCAAAAACTATAAATCTATTTCAGACAATTGAATATTTAGTTAAGAAAAGCAGAAATATAAAACAAAGACTTGGAATTATTCCTGAAATTGAACCCATGTCAAAAGGAAAAGTAATAACTAAAGGTACTAAAGATTCTGTCCAGAAATTTTTTGAATCAGATAAAATTAGTCATTTGTGCCCAGGTACAAAAGACTGCCTGAGTATCAGAAATGAAAGTGGGTATAAAGAATCTGTGCAGAAAAGACTAGTGTTAATGAATCTGAAAGAAACTAAGTAAGTAAGTAAGTAAGTAAGTAAGTAAGTAAGTAAGTAAGTAAGTAAGTAAGTAAGTAAGTAAGTAAGTAAGTAAGTAAGTAAGTAACTAAGTAAGTAAGTAAGTAAGTAACTAAGTAAGTAACTAAGTAAGTAACTAAGTAAGTAACTAAGTAAGTAACTAAGTAAGTAACTAAGTAAGTAACTAAGTAAGTAACTAAGTAAGTAACTAAGTAAGTAACTAAGTGTGTGTGTGTGTGTGTGTCCAAAAGAACAAGTTATTAAGAATTTTTTGCTCACTTTTCAAAGTGTTAACAGTCCTGAATGTGAGGAAATAAAATATAAACAATGGGTTACTACAGATCGATGCAATACAGTCAACCCTCGCTATAATGGACCCCATTAGAGCGGATATCGGATAAACTGGACACACCACTGGCGATGTTAACCAGGAAAAGAAGAAGCGTGTGACCCTGTCGGTGACCCAGAAGCTGGAATTAATCAAGAAGTTAGAGGCGGGTGCTTCGGTGGCCAAGGTATGCGCGGAGTATGGCATGAAAAAGCAAACTGTTTCCGACATTCGTAAGGCCAAGGACAAGCTAACTTTTATATTTTTATTATATTTCATTATTTTCTGTATCATTTATCATGTATCGTGTTCAGCAGACAGTGCACAGTACTGTATATAGTATCTCCATTACCGTATCGTATACGTATACCGTAGGTTACCAGTACCATCGGTTATATTGGACAATCGGCTATAACGGACACCTTTTCTCCCCTATTAGTCTGTTATAATGAGGGTTGACTGTATGGTTGAAAAAACAGAATCTATAGATGATTTTATAAATTCATTAAGCATAAAAATTGTCAAATTGACATGTCATCACTTTATGGCAAAGAATCAGAGTGCATTTCTAAAAAACTTGAAGAATAATTTAAATAGCCATACAGCTGTAGTTCTTGGTGACTTTCCAGAAAACTACTCATTTGTAGTACAGGATGCAGCCCAAGGTTTTCATTGGGAAAATACACAATGCACAGTGCATCCCTTTGTATTATATTATAAGGAACCAGAAAGTAATGAAACAAAACATTGAAGTTATTGTTTTTTATCTCCAAATACAAAACATAACACTACAATGGTTTACACTTTTTTAAATACAGTGGAACCTCAATATACGAATGCATCTCTATTCAAACAAATCGGTATACAAACAACTTTTTTGAGAAAAAATTGTCCTTGTATATGAACCATTCCCTCATATCCGAACCGAAAGAAGCCAGTCAGTTTCTCTCCAGCCAGAAATGGCACCCTAACATTGCTGTAGTGAATAGTAGCATCAATTTGTTCAATGACAATGTGATTGCATACTTTAGAAATATTTTGAAGAGTAGGCAGACGCAGACGCAGACAACATTGGACAAGTTCTTTACCAAAGAAAAAAAAATCAAGTGCTAGTGAATCCCCAGCATCTTCTAGTGCTACTGCAAAGAGACAGAACACCAGAAGGGGAGTTACCTGATGTTTTTATGGAAGGTGACTCCCCTTCCAAACAATAATCTCCCTCCTCCTCCACCCGACCTTCCTCTCCAGCTTCCACTTAGGCCATCATCACTCCTCAGCAAAGGTAAAGTTCAGGTTAAATTTTCATTTATTTGTATAATATTGCATTATTTATTTTGTTCAAACAATATAAGTGACTGCATAAATTTTTTTTTAATAAATTCTGAAGAAATTGAAGCTATGGAAAATTTTTTAAGTGACAGATATGAAAAAAGTATGCGGCTAACAGGAACACAAAAATTCCACAGATTTGTACCTATTAATGCAAATAACAAAAACATTTGAATTATCTTCTGATGAAGTTGGTGAGGTGAGGATTATAAGCAAAGCTTTTCTGGGTGAAGATAATGTTGAAGTTAATCCGAAAATAGGAGAGTACATAGTTTGTACTTACAATGATCAGAAATGGTTGGGATTTGTACATTCCTATAATGAGGAATTTGATGACTGAGGTTAGCTTTTTGCACCCATCAGGATATAGTGTTTACTATTACTTTCCACAAATTAGAGATACATGCCACATATCAAGAGATAAAATTTTAGGTTTATTAAGCACACCAACTTTAAAGCCAGGAACAATGCGTATTCAATATGTTTTCCCAGAAAATGAGTTGTAAAAACTCATGTAATTATGATCAACTTGACGTAATGTGTGTGTTCAATTTGTATTTTTGCTGTTATTTTCATCTATATGAATATATCATTTGTAGTTCTCTATTTTAGTCTGCAGGCGTAAAAATGTTAAAATTTCACAATGTACATACCATTTTTTCAATAATTTTTAAAATATCTTGCAACTTGATACTCACATTTTTATTGTTTGCATCTTTTAACAATTAATGGAAGTTTAATAAATGAAAAAAAATTTTTGGATTTCACTGCCTTGGGGGGGGGGGGGGGGGGGGGGGGGGTTCATTATTGTTCTACACATTTGAATGTGGTATCATTTAATAGATCTCTTCATGCTGATTCTAAAAATGTATAGTTTTATAGGTCTACAGTAAGATGTTTGGGAGTTATTGCCCATTAAATTTAGGTGGTAAAGTGGGGCCCATATCTCAAAAACTATGGGTCATAGAACTTTTTTATTTTCACCAGTGAAATCAGCACCCAGAAGAACCCCATATGTCAATTTTCATCAAAATTCGAGTCAGAGTGGTGACATGCATTGGGTGATCTCTCCTGGAATGCCCCTCGTTAAAGTTAGAGCTCATGGAATAAAAGGAACAATAGCAAATTGGATTGAAGAATGGCTTAAAGAAAGAGAACAGAGAGTCTAGTTAAATGGGACTATATCTACATGGAGCCCTGTTCTGAGCGGAGTCCCACAGGGGTCAGTACTTGGACCTCTACTTTTTATTTATTTATATTAATGACTTGGACAGGGGTCTAAATAGTAAAACCTCAATATCTGCAGATGATACAAAATTGGGACAAAATGTAAGATCTTTAACAGGTGCCATGAAAATGCAAAAGGACATTGATAGAGTACGGTAGTTGCTTGGGCAGATAGATGGGAGATGAAATTTAATGTGAAAAAGTGTAAAGTTATGCATGTTGGTCATGACAATCCAGAATTTGAGTATAACATGAATGGAAGTTGGATAAATAAAGAAAAACAGGATATATATATTTGGGTGTCATTGCGAATCATGATCTTAAACCTACAACTCATTGTATTGAAATTAGAAATAAGGCTAATGCTAGATTGAACCTAATGCAAAAACATACCGTATAGAATATAAATTGCCAGAAATTATAAGTAGGCTCTACACTTCATATGTGAGGCCTCTTCTTGAGTGTGACATTCAGTTCAGTAGTCCTTATTTAGAGCATAAGAACATAAGAAATTTTTATAGTGGGCACACTAGGGGCCACTTCGGCCCATCGAGGTGGCTCCACTATGTAAAAACTGCCTGTACATTGGCAACAACCAATTTTTACAAAACTAATTAATTATCTAAACTAAAGATAGAATCTCTGGATCCAGAGGATCAAAGTCATAATAGGCTACTATCCACAAACATGTTACACTCTATATATATTATAACTGGCATGCAAATATATCAGATCCAAAGAATCGAGTCAATTTCATTACAGTACCCATCAATACCAGTACCTTGCCAACCAAAAATAAGTCACGGTCCATATCAATTGCGGACCAAGTCACAATTTACACCATATACTTTACAATATATATACTTAGGAGGAAAAGTGTAGGTGTGGCTGTAAAGACTGTACAGTAATGTAGAAATGTGTGTGTTCCCATTTAAAGGTGTTTGTGGGGGCAAGTGAAGATCATGAGTTTTTCAATACCTCTCAGTACTATGGGGGGCACCACTCAGCAGAGGAATCTCTTTAAATGGGGTGTGTAAGGACAGAGAGTATCCCCTAACCCAAGATGCTGCCTCCCTATATCCCATAACACCTGTGTTGAGCTGTGGGATCTATCACCCAAATGCACATAATATATATGAAATAAACTAGTACCATTCATGCAATAAAAATGGGCTTAAACACCATCACCAGATGTCCCTTGCAGACATCAAACTATCCAACCTTCTTTTGAAAGAATCAAGTGTATCTAAGTCACCACTACTTCTGTCAGACTGTTCCAAAACTTAATTACTGTTTGTAAAACTATGTTTTCTTAAATTTGTTCTACATCTTGGCTTAAATAATTTCACACTATGACCTCTTGTCTGGTTATTGTGATCTTTAATGAAGAGAGACTCAAAATCTATCTTATCCAACCCTTTTATCATTTTATACACCTCTATCATATCACCCCTTAACCACCTCCTTTTTAATGAGAACATGCTTAGATACACCAGTCTTTCCTTATATGTCAATTGTCTTAGAGATGGGATCATTCTTGTTGCTCGTTTCTATACTTTTTACAGTTTTTCAATATCTTGTATCAAATAGGGACTATTAAATTGAATGCAGTATTCGAGGAGGGGTCTCACATATGAAATGTATAGTTGCTTTATAATATTGGGTGATTTGTATTCAATGTGTGTCTGCATGAGATTGAGTCTAGCATTTGCTTTATTTCTGATTACCGTACAGTGATTTGAGGGTTTAAGTTCATTAGTCACAGTGACACCCAAGTCTTTCTCTTTATCATCATTTCTAATCCAATTTCCATTCATATTGTATTCAAATTCTGGATTTTTTGGCCCAATATGCATAACCTTGCACTTATCAACATTAAATTTCATCTCCCACTTATCTGCCCAGGCTGTAACTCTAAGTCTTTTTATATTGTCATTGCTCCTGCTACTGACTTAACATTATGGCCTAATTTTGTAACATCAGCAAATTTTGAGGTTTTACATGATAGACCCTTCTCTAGATCATTTATATAGACAACAAAAAGTAGAGGTCCCAGCACAGTCCCCTGTGGGACTCCACTTAATACGGGTCTCCAAGTAGACTTATTGCCATTTAGATGAACTCTGTTTTCTGTTTCTCAGCCATTCTTCTATCCAGTCAGCTATATGACCTCTTATACCATGGACTCTAACTTTTACCAACAATCTTGCATGAGGAACAGTATTAAATGCCTTTGCAAAATATAAGTATACTATATCTACTGGCTCTTTATTGTCCAAATGCAATAGGACTCCATCATAAAATTCAATCAAGTTGGTTAGACAGGACCTTCCATTTCAAAAGCCATGCTGGCTATCATTTATAAGGTTGCACTCTTCAAGGAACTCAGTAACTTTACCTCTAATGATACTTTCGAGTAATTTGCAAATAATGGAGGTGAGGCTGATGGGTCTGTAGTTTTTTGCCAAGTTTCTATTTCCTTTTTTAAAGATTGGAGCCACATTTGCTTTCTTCCAATCCTCTGGAATTTCAGTACATATCAATGATTCATTAAAAATAATTTCTAGTGCCTGTGCTATATTCTTTTTGGCAGCTTTTATGACTATTGGATGCATTTCATCTGGCCCTGGAGATTTTTTCCATTTTTAATTTATCTAGTGCTTTTAGGATATCTAGTTTTGTTACCCTTAATTCATTTATTTCTCTATCTTGTCCTGGTAGTATAAAATCAGGAATATTATTTAAATTTTCATTTGTGAATACTGATGAGAAGTATTTGTTTAGTTCTTCAGTTATTTCAAGATCATCATCTATAGTTTTATCATCTATATGGAGGGGGCCAATTTTCTTTTTCACTCTACTTTTCAAATTGAAGTGACTGAAATACTTTTCAAATTGAAGTGACTGAAAAACTTCTTAGGATTGTTTTTTGAATTCTTGGCTAGGCTTTTTTCCAGGTCTCGTTTGCTATCTCTGATTGCTTTCTTGCAAATGCTTCTTTTACTTTTATATATTTCAGAGTCTGTGCCATTTTTAGTTCTTTTGAATTTATGAAATGCTTTTGTTTTTTCTCCGATTGCTCTTTTTACATTGCAGTTTATCCAAGGTTGTTTTTTATTTTTTCCAGTTCTGATTTTACACTGTGGGATATGCTTCCTTTGTATGTTCATTATTATACTTTTAAATTTTTCCCACATACTAGTTACTGTCTGTTCAGGCTGTAGAATATCTGTCCAATTTATTAGACATCATTTACTAGTCCATTTATATTTCCTCTTAAAATCTGGGACTTCTACTTTATTTTCACTAGGTCTTGAATTACAAACAATATTAAACTGAAGGATACAATGATCACCTGAACCTAGTGTTTCTGAAACTGAGATATCCTGGAAGGTATCTGGATTATTTGTTAGAATTAAATCTAAAATGGCATTGGCCCTGGTTGGCTCCTTTACTAACTGGGTTAAACCATTCTCAATTATACAGTCTAAGAATCTCTCATTACTTTCTGGTGTTTGTAATATTTCCCAGTCTATATGCCTATAATTGAAATCTCCAACAATAATAATATTGCTTGTCATTGCTTTATTTATTTCATCAATAAGTTTATTTTCTTACATACTTATTTTCTTCTCTACTTTTGGGGAATCCTCCAACTGAACATCCCTCATGTGGTCTATAGATACCCCCTACCCTGATTTTCCTGGCATTTTTATGCCCAATATCTATCCATACAGATTCAACTATTTCCTCTTTAACGGAGGTAACTTCAACTGGATTCAGATTTGTCTTGGCATAAATAAATACTCTGCCACCCTCTGAATATTTACGTTCATAATAAAAAAGTTCATAAGACAAAGACAGACTAGAAAAAGCACAAAAGAGAGCCACAACGATGATACCATGCCTTAGACACCTGAGTTACAAAGGGGCGCGTCTTTTTTCTGAACAGGATGTCCTATCCGTGGATAGGACGACAAGTTAATAGATAGGACGCAAAAAGTATATTTGCTGTGGTTATATGGCTAAATTATTGGCAGAAATAGATTCAGCATACACGATTTTAACTTAAATTCATATTTTAGTAAAGGATATCTATTGCAAATAAATTAGAATTTATCCTGTTTGTATGTTGATGTCATTTGGCAGCTAGCGATGCTCCTATATGGCCTAGGCCTATGTCAATGGCTTATTTGAAGACTTGGTTGAGTGATTCACAGTTGTTGTTTGTCCATCTTGTAAGTGGTGTATCTAGATTCATTGTGTGTGATGACTTCATGTGAGTACGCAAGTTTTTCTCAAGCAAGGGAATGATTCGAGTGTTGAAATAATGCATGAAGTTGCTACTGATGGATGCAATGAGGCATATAATTATTTACCATGCATCAGTAAGGCTATCAATTTGTGATGCGTGATCTTTATGGGGGCTCCACCCCCATACCCCCCGAGACCTAAATTATACAAATGATAATGTAATAATGGTTACTATATCTCTGTAATAACGGTTACTCTGGCCTGCATACATACAAACAGGACAAATTCTAATTATCTGCAATAGATATCCTTTACTAAAATATGAATTTAAGTTAAATCGTGTATGCTGAATCTATTTCTGCTAATAATTTAGCCATATAACCACATCAAATATACTTTTTGCATCCTATCCGTTGACTTGTTATCCTATCCGCGGATAGGACATCCTGTTCAG
This sequence comes from Bathynomus jamesi, assembly GCA_023014485.1. NCBI lineage: Eukaryota > Metazoa > Arthropoda > Malacostraca > Isopoda > Cirolanidae > Bathynomus > Bathynomus jamesi. The sequence goes on along the minus strand of JAJOZX010002550.1, from coordinate 126,390 downwards.
AAAAAAGACGTGCCAGTTACAAAGAGAGATTGGAGCACCTAAACATGTTTTCCCTAAAGCAAAGAAGGTTACAAGGTGATATGATAGAAGTATATAAAATAATAAATGAGGTACATAATATAGACTTCCACTCTCTTTTTACAAAGGATCACAATGATAGGACAAGAGGCTATAAGCTTAAGCTTTTTCAGCAAAGATGTAAATCACAGTTAGTACAACATAGTTTTTCAAATAGAAGAGTAAAATTCTGGAATAGCTTAGATGAAGAAGTCGCGAGTTCCCATACATTGGAGACTTAAGAATAAACTAGATAAATTAATGGCTGAGATATATATTTGGTACCGTAATGTTGTTTTGCTGGAACTGGTAATGGTGTGAAGAAGAGGTTTGTGAACCCTTCCCATATATAATATACATATTCTTTTTTATTTGAGTAAATCTCATCATGCACACAGAGCGATGGGATGTAGGGGAAGCAGCATCTTGGGTTAGGGGATACTCTCTGTCTTTATACCCCCCATTTAAAGAGATTTCCCTGCTGAGCAGTGCCCCCCATAGCACTGTGATGTATGAGAGACTCATTATGTTCACTTGCCTCATAGACACCTTTAAATGGGAGACCCTGAATGTTTGTACATTCAAATACTCTATACAGTCTTTACAGTCCCACCTACTCCTTTTATCTTAATTGTAGAGCTTGTATTATATTATTCAAGTTATAGCTATATAGATCCTGGATCCATGTAAAACTTCTTGTGATGAGATTACCATATGATGTCTGCAATTAATACAGTAGTGGTATTGATGAATGATCCACAAGAATATAGCACAGACACTAGAAATTATTTTTAATAAATCATTGATATGTACTGAAATTCCAGAGGATTGGAAGAAAGCAAATGTGGCTCCAATCTTTAAAAAAGGAAATAGAAACTTAGCAAAAAACTACAGACCCATCAGCCTCACCTCCATTATTTGCAAATTACTTGAAAATATCATTAGAGGTAAAGTTACTGAGTTCCTTGAAGAGTGCAACCTTATAAATGATAGCCAGCATGACTTTTGAAATGGAAGGTCCTGTCTAACCAACTTGATTGAATTTTATGATGGAGTCCTATTGCATTTGGACAATAAAGAGCCAGTAGATATAGTATACTTAGATTTTGTAAAGGCATTTGATACTGTTCCTCATGCAAGATTGTTGGTAAAAGTTAGAGCCCATGGTATAAGAGGTCATATAGCTAATTGGATAGAAGAATGGCTGAGAAATAGAAAACAGAGTTTTCATTTAAATGGAAATAAATCTACTTGGAGACCCGTATTGAGCGGAGTCCCACAGGGGTCTGTTCTGGGACCTCTGCCTTTTGTTGTCTATATAAATGATCTAGAGAAGGGCCTATCATGTAAAACCTCAAAATTTGACTGATGATGCAAAATTAGGCCATAATGTTAAGTCAGTAGCAGGAGCAATGACAATACAAAAAGACTTAGAGTAACAGCCTGGGCAGATAAGTGGAGATGAAATTTAATGTTGATAAGTGCAAGGTTATGCATATTGGGCCAAAAAATCCAGAATTTGAATACAATATGAATGGAATTTGGATTAAAAATGATGATAAAGAGAAAGACACGGGTGTCACTGTGACTAATGAACTTAAACCCTCAAATCACTGTACGGTAATCAGAAATAAAGCAAATGCTAGACTCAATCTCATGCACACACACACACACACATTGAATACAAATCACCCAATATTATAAAGCAACTATACATTTCATATGTGAGACCCCTCCTCGAATACTGCATTCAATTTAATAGTCCCTATTTGATACAAGATACTGAAAAACTGTAAAAAGTATAGAAATGAGCAACAAGAATGATCCCATCTCTAAGACAATTGACATATAAGGAAAGACTGGCGTATCTAAGCATGTTCTCATTAAAAAGGAGATGGTTAAAGGGTGATATGATAGAGGTGTATAAAATGATAAAAGGGTTGGATAAGATAGATTTTGAGTCTCTTTTCATTAAAGATCACAATAACCAGACTAGAGGTCATATGAAATTATTTAAGCCAAGATGTAGAACAAATTTAAGAAAACATAGTTTTACAAACAGAGTAATTAAGTTTTGGAACAGTCTGACAGTAGTAGTAGTGACTTCAGATACACTTGATTCTTTCAAAAGAAGGTTGGATAGTTTGATGTCTGCAAGGGACATCTGGTGATGGTGTTTAAGCCCATTTTTATTGCATGAATGGTACTAGTTTATTTCATATATATTATGTGCATTTGGGTGATAGATCCCACAGCTCAACACAGGTGTTGTGGAATATAGGGAGGCAGCATCTTGGGTTAGGGGATACTCTCTGTCCTTACACACCCTATTTAAAGAGATTCCTCTGCCAAGCAGTGACCCCCATAGTACTGTGAGGTACTGAAAAACTCATGATCTTCACTTGCCCCACAAACACCTTTAAATGGGAGACCCAAAATGGTGCACACACATTTCTACATTACTGTACAGTCTTTACAGCCACACCTACACTTTTCCTCCTAAGTATATATATTGTAATGTATATGGATGTAAATTGTGACTTGGTCCGCAATTGTTATGAACTGTGACTTATTTTTGGTTGGCACGGTACTGGTATTGATGGGTACCATAATGAAATTGAAATTGACTGGATTCTTTAGATCTGATATATTTGCATGTCAGTTATAAATATAGTGTGTAACATATTTGTGAATAGTAGCCTATTATGACTTTGATCCTCTGGATCCAGAGATTCTATCTTTAGTTTTAAATTGATAATTAATTAGTTTTAAATTGATAATTAATTAGTTTTAAATTGATAATTAATTAGTTTTAAATTGATAATTAATTAGTTTTAAATTGATAATTAATTAGTTTTAAAATGATACTTAATTAGTTTTGTAAAAATTGGTTATTGCCAATGTACAGGCAGTTTTTACATAGTGGAGCCACCTTGATGGGCCGAAGTGTCCCCTAGTGTGCCCACTATAAAAATTTTGGAAATTATTTATATTAAGGTCTCCACCAAGTTGACAATACTGGCTATTATCAAATGTTTCAGCATAACTTTAGGCGTCTAATGGCATATGTTATTATTTGCGCAATTGCGTATTTATAATGGTATAGGCTTTTAAAGAAATTATTTTTTTAACTCCATTTTGGTCATAATTTTTTGAATGATGTTATCATAAGTGTATCTACTTGGGTGGAAAAGTCACATTTGGCTACAAAAAATGAAGTATGCAGCTACAGTATTTTCCATTTTCGGTAAATGTACAGTATTACACCCGTCTCCCTTCCGAGGTAAAATTTATATTTTTCCTATGGTTTTTGATGTGTTTTGAATGAATCTGACCTTCAAAACCGTCGGAAATGACTCATTTTTGAGATACCCCCCCTCCCCCCAACCGGCAATCGAAAACGAGTCATTTCCGACGGTTTTGAAGGTCAGATTCGTTCAAAACATCAAAAACCATAGGAAAAACAAATTTCACCTTCAAAATTGACCTAACCTATCCTAAATCACTTATAGTCTTGTAGGCAGCCCAGGAATCACTATAAATCACAGAGCCAGGCCTAATGTACTTCTGAATGAGTGGAATGAGTGTTCCATTCCAGTAGGAAAGTAATTCAAATTCGAAATGGATGGAGCACAGTGATTGGGAAGACATGTAACGAACACACAAACAAACGTACAAACACACAAACGAATGTACAAACACACAAACAAACGTACAAACATACAAACAAACGTACAAACAAATGTACAAACACACAAACAAACGTACAAACACACAAACAAACGTACAAACACACAAACAAACGTACAAACACCAAAAAAATGTTTATATCTCGAAAATGAAGTATTTGCGACAGAAACGCTATAGAAGGAAAGTGTCTTAGAATTAAAAATCTACTTAATGAACATATAATAATTGCTGGATGTGTAAAGGATATGAAATGTATTTCAAAGATGTGATTATAGATATTAACAATATTGATAATTCTGCTGTAGAGATTTTTGTCAAACATGGTGTGTTACAGTCATCTTTTAAATGTAGAAAGTATAGATCTGAGTGTTCCTACGATGAATCCATTGATATTAGGGTTAGGTTAGGTTGGTTAGGTTAGGTTAGGTAGGTTAGGTTAGGTTGGTTAGGTTGGTTAGGTTAGGTTGGTTAGGTTAGGTTGGTTAGGTTAGGTTGGTTAGGTTAGGTTGGTTAGGTTAGGTTGGTTAGGTTAGGTTAGTTAGGTTAGTTAGGTTGGTTAGGTTAGGTTGGTTAGGTTAGGTTGGTTAGGTTAGGTTGGTTAGGTTAGGTAGGTAGGTTAGGTTAGGTAGGTAGGTAGGTAGGTAGGTTAGGTTAGGTAGGTTAGGTAGGTTAGGTTAGGTAGGTTAGGTTAAGTAGGTTAGGTTAGGTAGGTAGGTTAGGTTAGGTAGGTTAGGTTAGGTAGGTTAGGTAGGTTAGGTTAGGTAGGTAGGTTAGGTAGGTAGGTTAGGTAGGTAGGTTAGGTTAGGTAGGTAGGTTAGGTTAGGTAGGTTAGGTTAGGTAGGTTAGGTAGGTTAGGTAGGTAGGTTAGGTTAGGTAGGTTAGGTTAGGTAGGTAGGTTAGGTTAGGTAGGTTAGGTAGGTTAGGTTAGGTAGGTTAGGTTAGGTAGGTAGGTTAGGTTAGGTTAGGTAGGTTAGGTTAGGTAGGTTAGGTTAGGTAGGTAGGTTAGGTTAGGTAGGTTAGGTTAGGTAGGTTAGGTAGGTTAGGTTAGGTAGGTTAGGTTAGGTTAGGTAGGTTAGGTTAGGGTTATTATGTATTTTATCACACTCAGTCATTTTACACACCAAAATACATTTTTCTAGTAGTATTTGATGTGATTTGTTCAAATATGACCTCCATTTCCATCGGAAATGAGATCCAACAAAGTTATAGTACTTTGAAGTTTGGCTCATTTTCAAGGGAAATGGAAGTCAAAATCTAAGCAAAACACATCAAATATTACTAGAAAAATGTATTTTGGTATTAATTAACCTAACCTAACCGTGGCTAAACGAGCCTAACCCTGGCTAAACGAGCTCTCGTCTGTATCCACCACCTAATCCATAATAAGGTAATACTCTAGGCCCATTTAGCCAGGGTTAGGATCGTTTAGCCAGGATTGGGTTAGGCCCATTTAGCCAGGGTTAGGCCCATTTAGCCAGGGTTAGGCTCGTTTAGCCACAGTTAGGTTAGGTAATGTTAGGTTAGGTTAGGTTAATTAATACCAAAATACATTTTTCTAGTAATATTTGATGTGTTTTGCTTAGATTTTGACTTCCATTTCCCTTGAAAATGAGCCAAACTTCAGTACTATAACTTTGTTGGATCTCATTTCCGACGGAAATGGAGGTCACATTTGAACAAATCACATCAAATACTACTAGAAAAATGTATTTTGGTGTGTAAAATGACTGTGTGATAAAATACATAATAACCTAGGTTAGGTTAGGTAGGTTAGGTTGTTAGGTAGGTTAGGTTGTTAGGTAGGTTAGGTTGTTAGGTAGGTTAGGTTGTTAGGTAGGTTAGGTTGTTAGGTAGGTTAGGTTGTTAGGTAGGTTAGGTTGTTAGGTAGGTTAGGTTGTTAGGTAGGTTAGGTTGTTAGGTAGGTTAGGTTGTTAGGTAGGTTAGGTTGTTAGGTAGGTTAGGTTAGGTAGGTTAGGTTAGGTAGGTTAGGTTAGGTTAGGTAGGTTAGGTTAGGTAGGTTAGGTTAGGTAGGTTAGGTAGGTTAGGTTAGGTAGGTTAGGTAGGTTAGGTTAGGTAGGTTAGGTTGGTTAGGTTAGGTTCTCTAGCAATTTGGACACTGGAATGCATTTTTCTAGTAGTATTTGATGTGCAATGTTAAAATCTGGCCTTCATTTTATGGGGAAATGAACCAAAATATATGTTAAAACTTTGAAGTCTCATAACTTTTGATTGGTTCATTTCCGCATAAAATGAAGGCCAGATTTGAACAAAGCACATCATACACTACTAGGAAAATGTATTTTGGCATCAAAATTGGGTGGAGACCCTAATGTAAATATTTACCAAAATTTCTTATGTTCTTATCCAAAGTGTGAATTGCAGAAATCAATTGGAACTTATTTTTGCATGTAACTGTATTTATGGTTTGTTTATATTAACAATGGAGCCACCCAGATGGGCCGAAGGGCCCCTAGTATGCCCACTATAAAATTTTTACCATGTTACCATATCCTTTAGATTATTACTAGCGAGACAATGAGCAATCCACCTGGTGGTACTACTATGCCTGGTTAGGTCAACTGTATGCCCTTGACAATTGATTAGGTTAAGTTGGGTTATTTTTGTTAGTTTTAATGAAAATAACACGACAACCTAACCAATTGTCAAGGGCATACAGTTGACCTAACCGGGCCTTCAATGGCGGACATTGTAAAAATTGGTTATTGCCAATGTACAGGCAGTTTTTACATAGTGGAGCCACCTCGATGGGCCGAAGTGGCTCCTAGTGTGCCCACTATAAAAACTTCTTATGTTCTTATGTAACATTGAAGGCCCTAACTGGGATGAAACCTATAAATCCAAGAAGTTATGGAAAAATAAAATATTTTTGGAGATGGTGTACGTTATTCCGATGTCCGCCTAAGTTAGGCATAATGTCGAGCCTGAATGAAGTTGTTTAGGCTTACCTTTGGTACAACGATCATATCGAGTGCATGGCCAGGTTTCTGATCACTCTGTAACTGTCTGGATGAAACATTTTCTATTTCTTTCTCGTTATTATCAGTACTAATAAATAACTTGAGAATAATTAAAGTAAAGATAACCCCAACTATTGTTTCTTTATAATACTTAAACCTAACAGCCATTTGTTGATATGAAGAATACTAACTCATAAATTTAACTAGGCCTAAGCCAAGTTGGGGAATTTGTAAAATGGGCGTACCCTACTTGCGCCCACATAAAAGGCCAGGCTTATGCCTTGGCCGGACTACTGATATTATGCTTTGAAAAGAAGGGTAGTGGTTTTTAATGTAGGTCCACACCATTAGCCTAAGCTAAGGTGTATATGAAGAGACATGCTGACGAAACAAACTGCTAAGCATAGTCCATATATAGTCTCTGTGATATTCTTGTGAGAATACCTGCTCTTATAACTAATGAGTAGCTAAAGATGCACACTGTATACGTTTTTAAAATAAGGGTGAATCAGGATTTTTACGGAGCAAGTGTAGTTTACATCCCGCTGTGATGCGTACCGTCACCGTCACCGTTATTGCGTAGTGTAGTTTACGTTTCCCTACATTATCCTAGTGTAGTTTACGTTCCTCTACATTATCCTAGTGTAGTTTGTGGGACCTTTTCAAGTTTGTGTACCGTTTTTCATATATTTTGACAGAATATTTTCGTTAAAACTAACGAAAATATCACGACTTAACCTAACCAATTATCAAGGGCGTACAGTTCATCTATTAGTAAATACTATTCCAGAAACAAACAATGTTATAATTAATAATAGTATTTATGGGACCTATTTGCGAGTGACCCGTTGCCCACGTCGGGCTAGTATCATGAAAAAGAAAAACTATGGTATTTGTCATTTACCATTACTTATTCGGACTATAGTGGATTTAATTATCCCAGAAGAGTTCCTTGTTCCATGCACGGTCTGTGTGTATCATATTATATATATATATTATGCTACTATAGCGTGATTTTTACCTCGATTCAGCGGGTTACCTTTTAATTATAGCTTCTTACCTTGTTTACTAATTGCTTGTTTACATTCCAATGTCCATCGCCCTTGACGATTGGTTAGGTTTAGTCGTGATATTTTCGTTAGTTTTAACGAAAATATCGTGACTAAACCTAACCAATCGTAGGTAGACCACATACTATAGTAGCACCGAAACTATTTTTTAAATAAATAAAATTGAATAATAAATAGCATTTTGTATTTATTATATTTTCATTTATACCTTGGATAGGAATCGCACTCTACAGTACTGTAGTTTCGAACCAAAACGGGTAGGAATCACCCTATAGTATCGAAGTCACCGGTAGGAATCACGCTATAGTAGCATAGTAGCACCTATATATATATATATATATATATACATTTCAACTGCAAAGAACACGCAGTATAAATAACGTAAAGAACGACGCTTGTATAGGAGAACATTCCGCGCAAGATGAGAAGAGAGAACGAACAAATGAAAAAATGAGGTAACCACCCGGGAATCGAACCCGGGATCTTCCGATTGCTGGTCAGATATGATAACCACTACACCATGGTCCTCACTCAATCAGAAGTCGTAATTTCTCTACATACGCGCAGAAACCAATGCCCCGAGGGGGGCACCTCCCGCATGTCGTATCTATATATACATTTCAACTGCAAAGAACACGCAGTATAAGTAACGTAAAGAACGACGCTTGTATAGGAGAACATTCCGCGCAAGATGAGAAGAGAGAACGAACAAATGAAAAAATGAGGTAACCACCCGGGAATCGAACCCGGGATCTTCCGATTGCCGGTCAGATATGATAACCACTACACCATGGTCCTCACTCAATCAGAAGTCGTAATTCCTCTACATACGCGCAGAAACCAATGCCCCGAGGACCATGGTGTAGTGGTTATCATATCTGACCGGCAATCGGAAGATCCCGGGTTCGATTCCCGGGTGGTTACCTCATTTTTTCATTTGTTCGTTCTCTCTTCTCATCTTGCGCGGAATGTTCTCCTATACAAGCGTCGTTCTTTACGTTATTTATACTGCGTGTTCTTTGCAGTTGAAATGTGTATATATAGATACGACATGCGGGAGGTGCCCCCCTCGGGGCATTGGTTTCTGCGCGTATGTAGAGGAATTACGACTTCTGATTGAGTGAGGACCATGGTGTAGTGGTTATCATATCTGACCGGCCATCGGAAGATCCCGGTTCGATTCCCAGGTGGTTACCTCATTTTTTCATTTGTTCGTTCTCTCTTCTCATCTTGCGCGGAATGTTCTCCTATACAAGCGTCGTTCTTTACGATATATATATAATATATATATATATACAGGGCTATTTAAAATGATTCATCCAATTTCAACTGAGAATACTTCCGTACCTATCAACCGTGCATCAACTGGGCATACACCACATGAAAGAGGAAATCTCAGAGTTTTACAAGATCACCGCGAGAGGGCTCCAAAGTCACGCCGTGGCCTAGCCTAGCAACAAACAGTCAGTGTGAAAATGGCGTCCGGACAGCAGAAGGCGTTTTGTGTGTTGCAGTTTTCGAGCTGTAAATCGGTAGTCACAGTGCAGCGTGAGTTTCGTCGATGTCACAGAACGTTAAGGATACTGTGTACATGCCACCGTTGCCCACATCTTTGGATGAGCTCCGAACTCGTATTGTTACTGCCGTAGAGTCAGTGACAACGGACATGCTGGAGCGAGTATGGGAGGAATTCGACTATCGTGTCGATGTTGCTCGTGTAACTAGGGGAAGTCACATAGAGCATTTATGAGGTGAGAGACAAAATTTGGACAGTTTTTCTTTTGGTTGATGTATCACAAATCACACTGTATTTGTAACATTAAAAATATTCTCATTTGAAATCAGGTGAATCAATTTGAATAGCCCTGTGTATATATATATATATATATATATGCTTACCATACGTCCCCATTTGACCGGGACAGTCCCAGTTTTGAGCTCTTGTCCCGACGTCCCGGCGGCTTGTAATTCTGTCCCTGTTTATAATTGTAACAATTATAAACCGGGACAGAATTACAAGCCGGCCGGGACAAGAGCTCAAAACCGGGACTGTCCCGGTCAAATCGGGATGTATGGTAAGCCTACACACACACACACACGGAATATCTCCTATACAAGCGTCGTTCTTTACGTTATTTATACTGCGTGTTCTTTGCAGTTGTATATATATATATATATATATATATATATATGATGAAAAGAACCACGAGGGAAAAGGAAACACAGAGTGGTGCTCAAGCGCTTTCGTCTAATGACATCCTCAGGACGAAAGCGCTTGTGTTTCCTTTTCCTTCGTGGTTCTTTTCATCATAAATATTATTCACGTGTTAATTTCATGAAATAATTTTCACACACACACACACACACACACACACACACACATATATTATATTATATATATATATATATACTGACGATTGGTTAGGTTGAGTCGTAATATTTTCGTTAGTTTTAACTTTTTATTTGATGGATTCATTTAAAAAATGCCTCCTAAAGATCCTAGTGTAGTTTACGTTCCCCAACTTTGACCTAATGTAGTTTGTGTCCCCTTTTACGTTAGGGGGACGTTAACTACACTTGCTCCAATTTTATAATTTAACTTCAACGTATAAAATTTATTTTTTTTAAAATTATTGTGGAAAAACTATATATGCCTACAATATGGTATCGCATGTGATACCTTTATTTTTTAATTAAATACAAATTATTAATTCATTGAATTAAATATCTACAAAATTGCCTCGGGATTGGCGACATACCCATTGGGAATGAAAATAATTATCATACATAGAACCCATTATGGAGGCATTGGGTCCACATAACAACAAGAAAAACGAATTATTTCATATAAAAATTTTCCATTACTGACTCATGAAAATTACTTTGCGAGAAGAGTCAACGAACTTTGTAAAATCAGCGAATTTCTAAGAGAAGATTTATATTTTTGCAGCACTGAGAGCTGCTTATGTTAATTCTTACCAGTAATTCTTACCAGTAATAGTATGCGAGATTAAATTGCACTTATTAGTGCTTATAGCTCGCCTCTGATCAGAAAAAACAATTTTATTTCAATTTATCAAACCAATATTGGCAGTTAGTTGAGAATTTACTTTATCTGTAATTTATCATATTTGTTTTTGAAGCTATTCACTGTTGCAATTTCCAAAATTCCTCTGTCCTGGGTGACCAGATCATTCCATTGATTGACAACTCTTTGTGAATAGAAGTTTTCCTTATATCTTCATTGCACTGTTTTTTATATATTTTAGCTGGATCTCGTGGGTTCTTTATAAACAATTTGTCAGAATCAATATTCTCAAAGCCTTTAATAATTTTAAAGGTCTCAATCATATCTCCTCTTTGTCTCCTTTCCTCTAAAGTGGTAAGATTCAGCTTCTTTAGTCTTTCTTCATAAGTTTTATCTGCAATTCCAGGAATTAGTTTTGTGCTCTTCTTTGCACTCTTTCCAAATCGTTTATATCTTTCCTCAGGTAAGGTGACCAGGCCTGGACAGCATACTCCAAATGGGGTCGTACATATGTCTTATAAAGGATCAAGAATGTCTCAATATCCAAGAATTCAAATATAGATCTTATAATTCCAAGTATTTGATTAGCCTTCTTAGTAACTTCCACAATATGGTTATGGACCTTCAAATCCTTTTCAGTATTGGATTCCGATATCTGTACACCATTCATATGATAATTTTGCTTGGTATTATTTATCCTGAGTGCACAACTTTACATTTATTGGTATTAAAATCAAGTAGCCATTCTCTTGACCAGTTCAGCAGTATCTTCAGGTCTGAAATCAATTGTTGAATTTGGTCTTCAGATTAAACTGGGCTATATATTTTTGTGTCATCTGCAAATACTTTACACTGAAATTTTACATGTTGAGGGAGGTCATTGATGAAGACCACAAATAGGACCGGTCCCGGAACTGAACCCTGAGGGACACCCAGGGCCGGATTAAGACCTTTAGAGGCCCTAAGCACTTAAAAGATTTTGGTGCCCCATATATATGTAATTCAAAATATAAACAAAAATAAACCATAAAATAAAATTTTATTTTTTGAAATGAAACAAAACTTACAGTAAGATGGAAAATAATGTTTATTTTTGTATACTTCCACTTCATTTATATTTGAAAAGTTTCCTCCTACTTTTTTTAATTGCAAAGTCTTTGATCAGATCCTCAAAACTAATCTTACGTAACACATCTGCTTCTATACTTAGTAGAGATAAGGCATCCAGCCTGCCTTGTTGCATAGTTGTTCTGTTGGTATTTTTAATATACTTCAACTGAGAAAATGAACGCTCAGCTGAGCAATTTGTGACCATTAATGTTAAAAATATACGAAAGGCAATTTCTACATTTGGGAAGGCACACTCAATATTGTCTTCTACAATTATTTTATAAAGTTCAGCATGACTGAATCTTGTTTTTACATTTTTTTTTGCACTGAACTTATGGCACACATATGAGTGAAACTGCTGAAGCTCAGAGAAATTAGTGTTCAAGTCCTCTGGGTAAGCATCAATCATCTTTTTACAACCCTGAGAATACCTTTCAATTTCAGTAGATATATATTTAATATTATATGCACAAATCACACGTTCAGAATAACTTCCTATAGCACACGAAAATATTTAATCTATATGTATTTTTAATATGGCGCTCAAAGATTTGATATAAACAAAATAACGCAAAGCGTAAAGTGTGTGATTACAACGAAATATATTTATTCTCTCAAAAGGGTTGTCATTCACTACAAATTCAAACAATGAAAAAAAATAAATACTATATATGAATATATATAATTCAGTTTTCAACAGCTTATAGGCTATAACCAGCCTATAAGCCGCGATTATAATAGTATAATAAATCCATGGTAAATCCGACAATGGAAAATTTCTGTGGTGCCCCCCTTCCCTTGATGCCCTAAGCACGGGCTTATTTTGCTTAATGGTTAATCCGGCCCTGGGGACACCACTAAGAACATTTCGCCACCTAGATTTTTCACCATTAACTGAGACGCACTGTGATCTGCCAGATAGGTATGCTTCAATCCAGTTGTATATATTACCAGTAATACCACACTGTCTCAGCTTTAGCTGTAGTCTTCTATGAGGGACAGAGTCAAAGGCCTTGCTGAAATCCAAAAAGATAACATCAAATGGTTCACTGTTATCATAGTAAGATGTCCAATCCTCCAATGTTTCTATAAGATTAGTAAGACATGATTTTTTGGGGACGAAGGCATGCTGTGAATCTGAGATCAAATCGAGGCATCATTGCCCTCTCCCCTGCCTCCCACTGCAGAGGAGAGGTGTTCGATTACGCCTCGCTCGGTACGCAGTTTTCCCCCCTCCCACCGAAGAAGGAGAGGCACGCGCGGCCGTCAGGGTATAAACACCGCTAACAGACCCTCACCAAGCCACAGAGTAAGGGAGGGGCCTCCTATCCCCCAAAGGTTGTGCCACCCATCCCCCAGGCAGGCGAACCCTGCCTCAGGGAGATCGAGGGAGCAGGACGGGTGGGTAACTGTTAATAGGCGCCAGTCCCAAAGGTCTCCGCAACCGGTCTCCGCGGCGAGGCCACCGATGGAGAATCTCACCCTATTTGTGTCGCGAATTCAGCTCTCGAACGAGGCAAGCGATATTCGACACATGATAGAAGAAATCATTGGTGAACACAGTATAGTGATAGTTAATAAACTAAACACGAAATCTCCGTATTATAACTCTTTTAAAGTAATAATTAAAGGTGTAAATGCGCATTTCAACCCGTATAATATGAGTCAATGGCCCGACGGTATTATTGTTAAGGAGTTTATTCACTTTTCCAGGAGATTTGATAACAGGCAAAATAATAATAATAATAATAGGCGCCCTAACGGTAATGCCTGAAAGTTGTACTGTGTATAATAATAATAATCTTACTAATAATAAATTTTCTATCAGTCATGGCGGATAACTTGTTGAAAATAGTCTCATATAATGTAAGGTCAGTGAGGAATTCAACTGTAGATGTTCATAAAATCTGCGACAGTGCAGATTTGATACTCCTGCAGGAGCACTGGCTACCTAAGCAAGAGCTAAAATTCCTCTCTACCATCCATGATGACTTTATGTACCATACGTCATCAGCAGTAGACTTGTCAGATGAATTAATGTACGGTAGGCCTTTTGGTGGTGTTGCTTTCTTATTAAGGAAAAATTTGTCAAAACATATAAGATTTTTAACAAGCGATAACGTAAGGTTGTTAGGCCTTGAATTACAAGTGAACAATGATTGCATATTAATTGTAAACTGCTATTTACCATACAACAACGGCAGTAATCTAGATGAATACATTTATTTGCTGTACAAAATTAAGTCATTATCAGATAACTCCAAATATTCTCACTGTATAATAATGGGGGACTTTAACGCACATGTGAACTCGGAATTCTTTGGAGAATTGGGTAACATGTGCGAGTCGGCCAATTTAAGTATAAGTGATGTAGATGTATTAGGGGTAGCCAGTGGTAATTTTACATACGTTAGCGATATGAGTGGTACCACCAGGTGGATTGATCATTGTCTCACTAATAATAATCTAAAGGATCGAATTGTTAGAGTTCATATTTTGCATGATTTCCTTCTTTCTGATCATAGACCATTAGAAATATTAATTAACGTTACCAATTTATGCGCAACAAGACTTAACAAGAACTCAATAGGTAAGAATAATCGCGTCGATTGGTCCAATGTTAATATGCAGCAGAGAATAGAATACAAAGACAGAACATGTTACCTCTTTAATAATTTAGAAATTTTGCACCTTGGCTGTAATAATCCTTGCTCAAATGATTCTCACTGTAAACTCATAGATAGGCATTATAGTAAGATAATATCCCTGTTAAGAGAAGCAGGAAGCCCCTTGATTAAATCTTACAACTATCATACTAAGGTTATTCCTGGATGGAATGATTTTATTGCCCCCCTGAAGAGGGAATCGAAAGTCGCCTACGAATTGTGGTGCTTTCATGGTAGACCCAGATTAGGACCAGTATACATAAATATGTGTAGAAGTCGGGGTCAGTATAAGGCGGCCATAAGGCAATGTAAACAGGAAGAAGAGTCTATTCGAGCATCAAAAGCCTGTGAAGCTCGCATAAATAACGATAATAAAAATTTTTGGAAATTTGTTAAGAATCAAACGGGTGTCAAAAATGTCCTCCCTCCGACAATCGATGGGGTGTCGGGGGAGGATGAAATTGCAAAGCTGTGGAAAAACCACTACTCTAACATTCTTAATAGTGTGAGTAGGGATAATCTTAAGATAGATTGCAGCGAAACGATTGTGGGAGGGACAAGGGAAAATATTTTGATATCATTTTCTGAAGTAAAGAGGTTAATTAAAGAGTTAAAGACTGTTCTGCGTCAGGGGTAGATGACTTATCGAATGAGCACTTAAAATATGCAAATGACGTAGTATGTCTGCATATATCATTGCTCCTATCAGCCATGCTTGCTCATAGCTTTCTCCCTGCAGAGTTCATGAGGGTATATATCTTGCCTCTGGTCAAAAATAAGTATGGAGACATTCTGTCCAGCAATAATTACAGGTCTATTGCTGTCGCTTCCTGCTTCTCGAAACTACTAGAAAAACTCTTGTTACTCCGATTAAATGATTTCCTATGGACATCTCCTAATCAGTTTGGCTTTAAAAGGTCCCACTCAACTGACCTGTGTATTTATGTACTTAAAGAAACAATATCTAAATACATTGACAGTAATTCAACCATTTATAGCTGTTTCCTTGATATAAGTAAGGCATATGATAGGGTGAACCACAATATTTTATTTGAAAAACTAGAAGACAGGAAGGTTCCCATGTACATTAGGGTTATGACTTTTTAATTTTTTGTCATAAATATTGTTTCCTGTATCATCAATCGATGAACGTTTGCTTGAAAACAATAAAAAAGGGCCTAATTCTTCAGAATTAAAACAAAATGTCACCCCGAAAGCAAATATAGTATATTAGTATATTCGAGACAGCTGCATTGCACCATTCTAGATTGGTTACCTGATGATTATCATAAATTGTCCAATATCTTGCAACAATACGGAAAAGCACTAAATACTCTGGAAAATCACTGGAACAGAGACCCATCTGCAATAGCTATACCAAGGAGCAACCAATATTTATTATTTTATTAATTTTTTATTTTTTATTTTGGGGTGAAGTTTTTTCAAAATATATCGAAAAACTGTTATTTTCATTGTCAGGGGGCAAATTTTCATCGATTTATGATACAGGAACATGAGGTTATAAAAATGTCATAACCCTAATGTACATATTAAATTTATTGAAATTTTGGTATTCCCACCAATCTTTCACTGTTAGGTGGGGCAATGTACTATCCGAGTGTTTTGGCTCCTCTTGCGGGGTGAGCCAAGGCTCCTTTCTCTCCCCTATGCTGTTTAATTTAATGTGTATATTGACGGATTAATTGCTTCACTTAATGAGGCAACAGTAGGATGTTGTATAGATAACACAAGGATAAATAACTTAGTTTATGCCGATGATATGGTGTTAATAAGTCCCTCTGTTAAAGGTCTGGATCGGCTACTAAATGTCTGCGAAGTGTATTCGCAGAAACATGATATTCTTTTTAATGTTACAAAAACTAAGGTTATGCAATTTCATCCTATAAGCTGTAATCAACCAGCTGATATAAGGTTTAAAATGAATGGTGAAGTAATTGAGGAAGTACAAGAGTTTAAGTATTTGGGTCAAACTATTACCAGCTCCTTGAGTGATGACTCGGATATAAGAAAACAATCTCGAAGCCTGTGTGCTAAAGCGAATATGACCATAAGGAACTTTCGTTTCTGTACAAGTGAAGCTAAAGACACACTCTTTCGTACTTTCTGCAGTAATATATACGGTCAGCAACTCAGGGTGAATTATAAAAAAGGTTCTGGCAGAACCCTAAATTTGCTGTACAACAGGTCTTTTAGACTCTTACATAAATTACCCCCGAGATGCTCAGCTTCGCAAATGTTCGCTACCCGCAATGTTCCGAGCTTCCCGGAGGTAACAAGACGTGTTCAACACAGTCTAATGCAAAGAATTAAAAAGTCAACCAACCCGATCATCCAAGCTATCCATGAGTCCTGCCATTTATCCTCTAAGCTATGGACTTCTTGGTACGAAAACGTCTGTCTGTAGCTCCACTTAACTTCGACAGTGCAGTATTATTTCTAATCAATTGTATATATTTCTATCCTTAGTGTATGAACTGTCATTGTATTAATAATATTTGTGATATGGACTATTGTATAGTAGGGTGGATCGATTTTACATTTTTTTCGATTTCTATATTCTAATAGAGACAAAAACTTGCGCATGCATGAGAAAATAGCCTCTGCAAAATCTTAGCTTAATAGGTAATCATCTTCTGCCCCCGGCAGAGCGATGAAAATCACATTTTAGTAGTCAAAAACGTATTTTTCTTATAATTTTTAAAATATTTCAATATGCATCAAAATTATTTCTAATAACTATAAAGTCGATGAAAAAGACCTCATATGATCGTTTTTCCAAGCACGTTGTCCTACGTTAATATCTTTTGCCCCCGGCAACAACGTCAAATGTTGAAAAAATAGGTAATTTATATACATATTTTCAGATCGGCTCTTTGTCTTAAATAATGCATTTATATATTTCCCATAGCATTTATATCGTTGCTTAGGCATGAAATAACACACACGCCAAATTTTATGACTCTAGGCTAGGGTTTAAAGGTCATCTCTGGTGAGTGAACACGGGTCG
Source organism: Bathynomus jamesi (assembly GCA_023014485.1). NCBI lineage: Eukaryota > Metazoa > Arthropoda > Malacostraca > Isopoda > Cirolanidae > Bathynomus > Bathynomus jamesi. The sequence goes on along the minus strand of JAJOZX010002550.1, from coordinate 108,763 downwards.
AACGGGTGGAGCCATTCGTATGATTGAAATGAAACTACAAAGGCCAGTTCAGTGGATCATATGCCTATTACACGGTAATGAATTATCACTGCGACACCTCATTCAAGACTTGGACGGCAAAACAACTGGGCCAATGGGCTTTACTGGACCAGTTGGAAAACAACTGAACGACTGCGAAAAACTTCCAATTACAGAATTCGATGCCATTCCATCTCCCGACATTGACATAGATGATGCCGAGTTGAGCACTGACCAAAAATATTTGTTAGGCATCTACAGAGCAGTGTCGAGCGGTAGCTGCTCTTCAGCTCTCGCGGCTCGAAATCCAGGTAAGATGGCGCATTCCAGGTGGCTGACAACAGCAAATAGATTTCTGCGCCTCTATGTTTCAACCAGTGAACCCTCCAGCACCTTCAACGAAATTGTGCGATTCATTATGACAGTTTACGCACCAATTTGGTTTAAGATAAAGAAAAACTCGTTTCACTGAGGGCGCAAAACATTTTTTCGAAATGATGCGTCTCTCTCAGACCATGCCTCAAAGATCTAAGACAATCGCCAACAAAGTCCTCCGTAGAAATTCTTTCTTTGCTCACCCAGAAAATATTTTGATCTCCATGCTACATGCCGATGAGCAACACATAAGAGAATTGGGATGGAGAAGAATATTAAAAGCACGATCAAAACAATCACCAGCGGGGGAAATTCGAGCCTTCGCCATGCCTGAGCTGCTCTACGATAGTCAAAACTATTACGAAATGATCAATTGGCAAACGGCTGAGGTGACCGAACCCCCGTTACAAAAACAATACCTGATACCCGAATAAAAGAGTTTGTTGAGACGGGAGACCAGCCTGATGGATTGATCCCACTATTCCCTTGTCATACTCAAGCGGTCGAGAGACTCATCAAATTAGTAACCGAAGCCTCTGCCAGTGTAAGTGGAATAGAAGAGAGGGACGGATTCATCCGCTCCCGTCTTCACTCCCGAACAAAAATTCCACGATTTGATTCTAAGAAAGATTACCGTATGTAAATCGACATGCAGCCAAAGGAAGGGTGGTTGGGGCTGGATAGGGTGGAACTCGACGTACAGCCACCTCCTCGTGGTGAGTTCTGGGTTGCTAATTTTATAAAATTAGCAAGCGAGGAGCTGTACTTAGTACTTATCGTACTTATAACATCGCATTAACGTAATTATAATCCACATTTAGACTTTTCTCGGGGACAGAAGATATTACTCTAGAGTCATAAAATTTTGCGTGTGTTATTTCATGCCTAAGCAACGATATAAATGCTATGGGAAATATATAAATGCATTATTTAAGACAAAGAGCCGATCTGAAAATATGTATATAAATTACCTATTTTTTCAACATTTGACGTTGTTGCCGGGGGCAAAAGATATTAACGTAGGACAACGCGCTTGGAAAAACGATCATATGAGGTCTTTTTCATCGACTTTATAGTTATTAGGAATAATTTTGATGCATATTGAAATATTTTAAAAATTATAAGAAAAATACGTTTTTGACTACTAAAATATGATTTTCATCGCTCTGCCGGGGGCAGAAGATGATTACCTATTAAGCTAAATTTTTGCAGAGGCTATTTTCTCATGCATGCGCAAGTTTTTGTCTCTATTAGAATATGGAAATCGAAAAAAATGTAAAATCGATCCACCCTATTGTATAGTCTGCCAATAAACCTTTTCATTTTCATTTTCATTCATTTTCATTTTCATTTTTAACCTTTCAAGATGGTTCATAATATTCACTCTAATAATCTTTTCCAATACTTTTACTACTTGGGATGTAAGGGAGATTGGTCTATAATTCTGGGCAAGCTTTTTGTCACCTTTCTTATGTATTGCTGTCACTATAGCATTTTTCCAATCAGATGGTAAACTGGCTGATTGGAGAGACGTATTAAAGATTATAGTGAGTGGTTTTGCTAGTTCATCTGCGGCTGTTTTCAATATCATCGGATGCACATTATCTGGTCCCATAGCTTTGAATTCATTGAGTTGTTTCAACAATTGATGTACTTCTTCCTCTCTGACTACTAGGTCAGACATCTCATCCGGGATACTGTCTTCATCCAGACTGTCGGCATTCTCTCCAAACAGAGACTGTGCTGCCTCATTAAAAATCAAAATATCCTTATCATCTTCATCTTTGAAAACAGAGACAAAATATTCATTTAATATTTCTGCTGTTTCCCTACTATTTTGGGGCAAATTTCCTGCAGCATTGACAACCCTATTTACAAGCCTTTTTATATTCTTTTTTTTGTTAACATATTTATATAAAGCTCTTTTATTGGTCTTCATATCCTTTACAAGTTTTTTTTCAAACTTACACTTTATTCTTCTTATGATTCTTGCTGATTTACTTCTTTCTTTAACATATTCTTTATAGTTTTTCTTAGAACATTTTATTTTAACTCTTTGCCAAGCACAGTTCTTGTCCTTAACAGCTTTAGCGGCTTCCCGGTTAAACCACGGTGGTTTATTGTTTGTATTATTATTTTTATTATATTTTGGCACATTTACATTAACACTTGTGTTATAAGCATTCAAAAATATACTCCATGCCTCTTCAACATTTTTACCAATCAGTAAAGTATCCCACTCCAGGTTTAACATCAGTCTTAAATTATTCTTATTACACTTATAATAATTTAGATTTTGCTGTTGGGGGTGATCTATTACCTCTGAACTAATGTTGTAGTCAAATACAATTGCTGCATGGTCACTTTTCCCTAGGGGCTGTATAATTTTTAGGTTGTCTATCTCTAAGTATTTTTTGGTAATTACCAAATCTAACAAACTAGGGGTATTGCTTCCGCGTGCTCGTGTAAATTCATGGATATGTTGATCTAATAAATTATCTTTCAAACATTCTACCAATCTATTGGAGAATGAATCGGGTCCACCGCTACCCTGACAACTCTCCCAATCTATACTAGGTACATTAAAGTCATCAACAATCAGCAAATGTTCATGATTCAAGAATACTGCTTTATTTATTTGTTCAAACAATAGATTATTATTATTTTCTCCTCCAGAGTTCCGTCTATAGATTAAACCAAAAGTAATCTTCTTACCATCAACCCCCAAAGTTAACCACAATGACTCATCAAACAAAGGATTGTTTAAATAATTATAAAGCTCAGCACTAATATTATTTTTTGTATATATAATTAGACCACCCCTGCGCTGTGGGCTATCTTTCATCAGTATATAATATCCCTCAATAGTTACATGATTTTCAGATATATCATCTGTTAGCCAAGTTTCATTAATTGCAATAACATCAGGTTTATCATAACTGGCTCTAATTTCTAGTTCACTCATTTTATTTACTAAACTTTCAGCATTAGTGTACCAAACTCTTAAATTACATTCTTTTACCTTACAGCTAGGGGTTAATGGTATGGTATTAGGGTTTAGACTTGCCAGTTTTTTTGGATTTTGCCGGAGTACACCTCCCCCCACAATGTCCGGTTCAGTACGCACGTTTTTTTTCCAAATTTGTTCTTGTCTTAACCACCTTAAAGTTCTTTATTGCTATATTTATCTCTCCTTTCTTTGAATTCCTCATAGGCTTTTTTAGATAATTCACGTTGTTTCAAAGTCAGATCAGGCATTATGAAGACTTTTTTCTTCCATTCATTAATTACACTGGGGAACAAATTTCAAATTTTTGTCTATTGAATTAGATTTGACAGTTACTTCTAGGTAATTTGGGTGCGCTGAGCACGAATGTTTACTCGGTTTTGCTCTATCAGGTCCTGATTTTGCTCAACACCCCTCCTCTTTCGTCGTATTCATAAAAAGGTTTTTTTCTCAATACTCGCTAAGTCTTTTTGCAGTTACACATTATGCAACTAGGTTTTTATCTAGGTATTTGTACCTATTGTTATGGTATTGTTGTATTATGTATATTTTTATATGTAACACCCTAAAAATATTTTTAATTTTGTCATTTTTAACCCATTTTAATATTAGTAAATTAAGCTAAAAATATCATAGAATTCTAAAATTTTCTCGAGCGTTCCGGAACTGTTCTCTGTAGAGTATTCTAGAGGGACAACTAAAATATATAAAAGCGACTCGTTTCCAGAGTTAATCAGTCAATTCAATCAGTCAGTCAGTCAGTCAGTCAGTTGAGTTAGTTAATTAAGTTTGGGCATTAACATAATTTTGAATTGGCATATGATTTAGTGAGTAATTTTGTCATCGTGATTTAATATAGTTGATTTAATTAGACGTAATTTATATTGTACCTACTCATCCGTGTTTCTAGTTTAATTTCATAGATTGTAAGTACCTATTTCATAATAAGTACCTATTTAAACTAATTTTTGTGTTTATATTTCAGATTTTCTTAAATTTATATGAATTAAGGGCTTTAAATACCTTTACAAATTGGCAGAACAAACAAGCAATATGTCATCAAGCACTAGAAAGTTCAAATGCAAAAACAACCCTGATTCCTTCCGTTATATATGTGGAAATTTTACACTTCCACATCAACGAGCAAATATAACTGACTTCGTAAAAAGAGCTTACTTAGCTTATTTTGGCATAAAACTGGGGGACCAAGATAAATCGTGGGCTCCACATAAAGCCTGCACTATATGCATTGAAAGACTGCGACATTGGACGAAGGGTTCGGATTCAAAAATACCTTTTGGAGTTCCGATGGTAAGTTTATGATTTCATAAAACTACGTAATTTAATCACTAGTACATATACTGTAACTTACCTAAATGTAATTGTAACTTAGGTACATAAACAAAAATTTACAGAAAATGTTTATGAGAATCTCAAATATTGCATAAGGTTGAAACACATAGAAATGTTAAATGTTTGGGTGATAACTTTTGATAAAATTCATAAAAACAAGTCTCTCGTCGCTTTTGTTAACGCTTTACAATTTTTTTTCCATATCAGGTGTGGCGAGAGCCTACTAACCACGAGACCGATTGCTACCTTTGCTTTGTCAAGACTTCGGGCTTCACTAAGAAAAATAAACATTGTATCGAGTACCCAAATTTCGACACCGCGATACGACCTGTGCTACATTCAAATGAGATCCCCATTCCAAAATTTAAGGGTCTGCCAACTCAAGAATTAGTTGAAGATGTTCCTGAAAATATTGTTATGCACTTTGAGGAGTCAGACACCGATTTTGACCCCAGCGTATTTGAAAGTCAAAACGATCCGCAAAAGTTTAACCAGGCCGAGTTGAATGATCTTGTAAGGGATCTAAATTTGCCAAAAAAGGCTGCGGAAATTTTAGCTTCAAGACTTAAAGAGAAAAACTTGCTTACTTCAAACACATACATTTCATTTTACAGAAAAAGAGAAGAAGAACTTGTTAAATATTTTAGAACAGAGGATAGTTTAGTATATTGCTGCGACATAGTTGGTTTGTTAAAGAAGATGGGGGTTGAGTCTTACGATGCAAATGATTGGCGCTTGTTTTTAGACAGTTCGAAAAGAAGTCTTAAGTGTGTGTTGTTGCATAATGGCAATCTATACGGCTCGATACCGATTGGGCACTCAACAAAATTAAAAGAAAAGTATGAACATATAGAAAAGGTTTTAAATCTTATCAAATATAGGGAGCACGAGTGGATCATATGTGTTGACTTAAAAATGGTTAATTTTCTGCTAGGACAACAAGGAGGGTATACTAAATATCCCTGCTTCCTTTGCTTATGGGACAGCAGAGCCAAGGAAGAACATTATTTCAAACAAATCTGGCCAGCACGAACATCACTTACTGTCGGAGAAAAAAACGTAATTAATCCACCTTTAGTGAGCAGAGATAAAATCATATTTCCTCCTCTGCATATAAAACTAGGCCTCATTAAACAATATGTAAAAGCTTTAGATACGAACGGCGAGTGTTTCAAATACATAACTTCAAAATTTCCAAGTTTAAGTTATGAAAAAATCAAGGCGGGAATTTTCGACGGTCCACAAATAAGAACAATGATTAAAGACAGCAATTTTCCTAATGTCATGAATGAACGCGAAAAAAATGGCTGGTTCTCATTCGTGGACTTGATAGAAAACTTTTTAGGCAATTATAGGGCAGATAACTACGAAGAAATCGTAAAAAAACTTTTAAGGGACTATATGGAAAACTGATGAGTGGGTAGTTGGGAGGTAACTAAAATGGTTCACTGAGTAGGTAGGTAGTTAATCTAACAATTATTAAATTCCTTTTATGTCAATAACTGGGTGGATGAAACCAATTGGTTGCTCACCAGAGTTATTCTCCACACTAGTATTTATATACTGTGTGGGAGGAGCGTGCTCGGTAATAGATACATTACCGCTCAACCAACCGAGGAAAAAACCAAGACAACGCTGGTGAAAAAAGCCCCGCGAAGAGGAGAACAAAGGGAGAACGAAAACGAAGAACGGGGCGAGAGGACGTACCAGCAAGGGCGCTCTCGACAATTACACAACCGGAGAAGGGAGACACTCCAATAACTAACAGTAAGTGACTAATTGAGTTTTTAACCCATCAATTTAATCACATTAAATTAAGCTGGGTCAGACAAGTTAGGCCTACATTGTGGCCTAAGACCAACATCAACTCATAGCTTAACAAAGGTGAAGGTAGATTGCCCTAACCTAATCTTGTGAGGAATCCTACTGTGGACCTCAATTTATCTGCCCGCTCTGGACCATTTCCGGAATCTCTAGGCTGACCCCTCTAGGCTAGACTTGATCTACTCTATAGTTAGACTGGAGATATAAGGGGTGGGTTAATTGTGGACCAATTCATACAGAGCATTTTTCGCATTGGTGGTCCGTGTGTGGGGAATTTACAAACCTTAACCTTACTTAACAAAAATTGCAGAATTAGGCTAAATGGTCTAGCCTAAGCCTAAGCCTAAGCTAATCAAGCCTAATTAGGTCTACAACCTAGGGCCTAACTAGGAAACATTTACATTTAAGGAGTCTCATTCTCTAATAAGCTTAGACCTGAGTGACACACAAGTACTTGGGGGGGATTAAACCAAATTTGAACTTGACTGTTTTGTCTGTGCTCTCTCTTCTCTGGTAATTTCTTCTTGTCCTCTATTTCATTACGATCCCCAGTTAAACAATTTTGACTTAGACATGGACAGTGCGGAATTGAAAAAGTTAAAAAAGAAAAGGGGGGCAAAGTTGGGAGCTGTTACAAAGGCTGTGAACACTTTTAACAATATTACACAACCAGGTAAGGAAAATTTAGAGAGTGTAATTCTTAAATTGGAAATTAAAAAGAAGGAAATAATAGCCATTAATGAGAGTATTTCAGAGTTAGTTGAATCCGAAATGGCTGAAGAACAATTGATAGACCTTTACGCTGATGATGATGATCAGGTAATCTCAATTGAACAGCAAATAAGGAGACTACGGTCTCGTTTGACTGACTTAACACCAATAAAACCTAATTCTGATTTTAATCAAAGTAGGGCTAACCTTCAACAAAATTTAAGTGGCATGCTAAATCCTGAGTCACAAGAATTGAGGGCTCAGTTACCCATTTTGCTAGTACCAACATTTGAAGGGGACACGGTACAATTCCCATCTTTCATTGACAAATTTGAGAATTTAATAGGTAATAACCTTATATTTCAACTGTTGAAAAGTTTAGTTACTTAACTAGTTCCCTTAAAGGCCCAGCCTAACCTAATAGCCTATTTACCAGCCGTAGGGGATTCATATGAAGTAGCTATTGATCTTTTAAAACGTAATTACATTAATAAAGATGAGATTGTATATGAATTATCTCAACAATTTTTGAATTTGCACCCATAAAAGATAACCATAGTGATATGGAATTTTTTTATACAAATTAGAAGCTATTATAGGACAACTGGTTAGCAATGAGATAGATATTAAAGCTTCATCTTGGATTATACAAAGCATAGTACTTAGTGCCTTCCTTCGAGGGTTAAAGATATTTTAATTCTAAAGACGGGAGAAAATTATCCTAATTTAGAACAAATAAGAAAACACTTCCCCAATATCCTAACTAATTACAAATTGAGAGATTTTTCCAACACATAAGACCCAGACTATGGATAAACAAGACTGTTCCCAGAGACCAACTAGCTACAGCCAAACAGACAAAACTGATACTGTAGAATCAAATGTGACCAACTATAATACACGAACACCTACATTACAGAACTTTAATGTAACTGCTGCCTCAACTTACACACCACATTGCAAATTTTGTGCAAGTAATGAACACAGTAGTACTGGGTGTGACAAATATTCAGACTTTAACCAAAGGGCTAAAAGATGTGAACAGTTGAACCTGTGTAAAAAGTGTACTGGCCAGGGACATTATAAGAAAGACTGTAAATCTAGGTTAAGATTCAAGTGTAAGTTTTGTAAAAGTTTACGACATGTCTCATCAATGTGTGATTCACCAAAGTGTCCAAACAATAGTACTCAAACTCAAAAGATACCTCCCCCAAACAAAGGTAACAAAGAAAATGCCACTTTCATGGGACATTCTGCTTGTTCAAACAATGTAACAAGAAACTGAGATTCTTTTACCAACTATTACTTTGGACTTAGTGAATAGTGAGGGTAGTACCACTCCAGTGAGATGTCTTATAGACTGTTGTTCTCAACAAACATTTGTTTCAAAAAATGTAGTTAATAAATTGGGTTTGACACCAAACCCGAATGAACAAAACCTCAATATTGCATCCTTTGTTAAGGATAACTCGGACAAAAATAGCTATAAGACAATTGACCTGGAACTACATTTAGAAAGTAAATTCAAGAAAATTGAAGCAGTTATTATTTCTAAAGTAGGACAAAACAACTGGTTATACCCAAACTAGAACAAACCATAAATCATTTGGGAAAACACTACAAAATAGCTGATAGACATATCACTAACAACACGTAGCTAACATTGAAATGCTAATAGGGGCAGATTATATTAATCTTATTCATAAGGGCATAGTAGAGATAGGTAATGGTATAGCTATTCAGACTCCATCAGGATAGCCCCTTTGGGTGACCTATCAGAATACAACCTAGACCTAAACCAAAAACAGTTCATGACCAACAAATACTATGTGCCTCAACTCAGTCCTACATAACACCTGTAGAATAGCAACACTTTGAATAATATTATCTCAACTGAGAACATTAATTCATCATTATCAAATGAAACTTTGGATGAGGCAATTCAAACTTTATGGTTGCTAGAATCTGTGGGTATACATGACACAAATCAAACTTCAGAAGATCAGTTAATGGTAGAAAGATTTGAAGACACCATTCAGTGCAAAGACAATAGTTATTTTGTTGAGTTACCTTGGAAAATAAATTGTCCAACTTTAAGAGACAATCTCAAAGTAGCTAAAGGACATTTATATAAAGTAATGAAAAAACTCAAACAAGATAAATATTCTAATATATAATGATGTCTTGAAAGAACAGCTACAGAAGGCTTCATTGAAGAAGTAACAAATAACCCTTTTAAAAAAAGATGGTTGTCATTATTTAACCCATAGGGGGTTTATCGACAAGATGCCCCAACAACAAAACTCAGAGTAGTATATAACTGTAGCCTCAAAGACAGTGATAAACACAGTTTGAATGATTGCTTGATTGAGGGTCCTAATCTCATTTCTGACCTTGTGAAGATCTTACTGAGGTTCAGGTTAGACAAATATGCCGTACAAAGTGACATTTCAAAGGCATTTTTGAGAATAAATCTTAAAAATGAATATGATAAGAACCAACTTAGGTTCTTATGGTTCAAGGATCCATTTGATTTGAATAAGGGTTCATAACCTATAGATTTAATGTTGTGTTGTTTGGAGCCAATTGCTCACCTAGCCTATTAGCATTGACAATTAGACATCATTTAAACCAGTTTAATAACTCTTTAACATTGAACTTCCTTAAGGAACATTTTTACGTAGACAATCTAATAGGCTCAACGACAACAAAATCTGAATTATCTGAAGTCTATGAACACTCTCAAAACATTATGCAACAAGGTAACTTTGAACTTAGAGAGTGGATTCAAATGATGAGGATTTAAACAAAAGATTTAAAGGATAATAATGGTCTTACTGAGCCATCAGACAGAGTTAAAACTTTAGGTATGAACTGGTATTTGGATGCAACTTCTAACAGTCATGATTCAATCTGTACTAAAGGTTTTAAACTTGATGAGGAAGCAAATACTAAAAGACAAATATTATCAGAGGCTTCCAAAATTTTGATCCTATGGGTCTATTCCTGCCTTCAACAATAAATCAAAGATTCTTCTCCAAGAAATTTGGAGGACAAATGTTGGGTGGGATGATCCAATAACAAATGAAAATCAAAAATCTTGGAAAAGTTAGCTACTGATTTAACAAAAGTGCAGAACATTAAAATTCAAAGGTGCTGTGGGTTTAGGGATAAGCCCCAGAGACTTCATGTGTTTGCTGATGCAAGCACACAAGCTTATGGGTGCTGTGCGTATCTTGTAAGCCCTACAGAAAGTCATCTAATTTATGCAAAAGGGAAAGTTGCACCTCTCAAACCTACCCGAACCATACCTCAATTGGAACTATTGGCTGCTACATTAGCCATTAAAACCATTTCATTGCTTAAGGATGCTTACCATGATGTGTACTTAACTCATATCCACATCTGGCTTGACAGTCAGATTTGTCTTGCCTGGATACGGAATGATAGCATTAATGTAGAATATCTTTGTAAGAAATCGGCTAAAAGAAATAGCTGACGCTAATGAAAGCCTACAAGTAAACTTTCACTATGTTCCACTAAACAAATCAGCAGACTTTCTGACCAGAGGTTTATCCTACAAGTTGTTGAAGTCAAACAAAACTTGGTTTATGGGACCTAAGTGGCTCTGTAATACAGACCAATGGCCTGTGGAACAAGTTAACTTGACATTAAATTTAATCTTTTCAAATGAAAAGGTTGAACCAATCACTAATTATGAACATATTCTGATTTCAACAAACTTGTCAGGGTTACAGCCTACTGTTTGAGGTTTGCTCACAACTGTTTTAGCTACAATTAACAAACAGCTAAATAAAATAATCATAATTATACAGAAGTTGCAACCAAATACTGGATAGGCCAAGCACAACAAAAAGAGTACAATAAAGAGTTAGAATTCTTAACTAATGGGAAACAAACAAAAGAACCTGTACCATCAGTAGTTGTGGATCTAAACTTGTTCAGAGATGAGGAAGGCCTTCTAAGGTGTAAAGGGAGATTAGACAAATCAAAACTGTCATACAAAAGCAAACATCCAATCCTTTTACCTAGATTTAGCTATTTGACAACATTAATCATCAGAAAAACACACAATGATGTATATCATATGGGGGTACCACAGACACTAACTACATTAAGAAAAACTTATTGGATACCCAAGGGAAGGATCACTGTTAAAACAGTCCTGAGTGAGTGTGTCACATGTAAGCGTATTCATGCTAGGCCCTATAGGAAACCAAATCCTCCTGCTTTGCCAGAGGAGAGAGTTACTCTCAACAGACCCTTTGAGACTGTAGGCATTGACTATACAGGAGCATTGACTGTAGGGGTGGGTGACACTGAACAAAAAATGTACATTGTACTGTTTACATGTGCTGCCTCACGAGCTGTTTATTTGGATGTTGTGGAGGACCTTACAGCAGAATCTTTTGTTGCTGTCTTTAAGAATTCTGTGCACGACATTCAGTACCAAAGACAGTTTGGACTGACAATGCTACATATTTCAAAGCTGTGAACAAGTCATTCACGACTTGTTAAGCAATGAAATCACACAATTATATGTACAAAATTCAAACATAAAGTGGAAGTATATTCCGGTTGCCTCTCCTTGGTATGGTTCTATCTGGGAGAGGAATATACAAACAGTAAAGAATTGCTTGAAGAAAGCAATTGGCAAAAAACAGATACACTTATTTGGGTTACTCACTCTCCTGGCTGAGATTGAGAACATCATTAACAATAGACCACTCACTTATGTGAGTGCAACAATATTAATGACCCGGAACCATTAACTCCAAATCATTTGATTCGGGTAGAACAAGTTAGTCTCCTGCCGGACTACAATATAGACTCTTCAGAAGACCCAAACTGGACTCAACGACATAATGAACTCCAGACTAAGTTACAACATTTACTAGAGTTAAAGCTCATTTCATTAAACAGTGGAAAACTGAGTACTTGATGGGTCTAGAGAGAGACATAAACAAATGACTAAGAAGGATTGGTCTGACACAATTAAGGTAGGGGACCTTGTTTCTCATACATGACAGTACTCCAAGACAATACTGGCCTCTGGCTAGAGTTTCAGAACTCAGACCAGGGGCAGACGGGGTAACAAGAGTGGTCAAATTAAGGACTTCAACGGGTGACACAACAAGAGACATTTCTCTTTTGTACCCTTTAGAGTCTGGACCCAAAACAATGGACTTTGGAGAACCTTCTCCACTGACAGTAACAACTGGAGACACTGAACTTCCAGTAACTATTCCTTTGACAGTAGGAGTGGTAACGCATCCTACTACAACATTGACAGACACAAGACCTCAGCGACAAACAGCATTAAAGGCGCGACTATTTTTACAACAAAAAATAGATGCTGGGGAATTGTAATTTTTCTTCTAACTTTCATTTTTTCTTTTCTTATGGTAAAGACCATAGACATTTTCATCCTATGGATGTATATTTTCTCTTCTAATTAAATGCTACACCTTCTCCATGAGAAGGTGAGGATAGGCACTGTTAATCAGATTAACAGGCATTTACAGTTAAATAGTTAGCTAGGCTACACTCAGACACAAAATTGGTGACAATGACACCAAAATTTTTATCTCCCGGGGCCCCCAGTATATGGAAAACTGATGAGTGGGTAGTTGGGAGGTAACGAAATGGTTCACTGAGTAGGTAGGTAGTTAATCTAACAATTATTAAATTCCTTTTATGTCAATAACTGGGTGGATGAAACCAATTGGTTGCTCACCAGAGTTATTCTCCACACTAGTATTTATATACTGTGTGGGAGGAGCGTGCTCGGTAATAGATACATTACCGCTCAACCAACCGAGGAAAAAACCAAGACAACGCTGGTGAAAAAAGCCCCGCGAAGAGGAGAACAAAGGGAGAACGAAAACGAAGAACGGGGCGAGAGGACGTACCAGCAAGGGCGCTCTCGACAATTACACAACCGGAGAAGGGAGACACTCCAATAACTAACAGTAAGTGACTAATTGAGTTTTTAACCCATCAATTTAATCACATTAAATTAAGCTGGGTCAGACAAGTTAGGCCTACATTGTGGCCTAAGACCCAGCATCAACTCATAGCTTAACAAAGGTGAAGGTAGATTGCCCTAACCTAATCTTGTGAGGAATCCTACTGTGGACCTCAATTTATCTGCCCGCTCTGGACCATTTCCGGAATCTCTAGGCTGACCCCTCTAGGCTAGACTTGATCTACTCTATAGTTAGACTGGAGATATAAGGGGTGGGTTAATTGTGGACCAATTCATACAGAGCATTTTTCGCTACAAAGAGTTAGGTTGCAATATGACCATAAAAATGCATTTTTTGAATAGCCATCTTGACCAATTTCCAAGTAATTTAGGTGATGTAAGTGACGAACAAGGGGAGAGATTCCACCAAGATATCAAAATTATGGAGGAACGGTACCAAGGCCGCTGGGATTCCCACATGATGGCTGATTACTGCTGGTGCTTGAAAAGAGACCTGCCATCAACAAGCAAATACGCTAGAAAGTCTTACAAAAGAAAATTTTGCCACAGTGAAAGCTTCATATGTTTTTTTTTTTTATTTTAAGTCATTTCTATCGTTATATGTAATTTTACTGTAGTTTGAACTGCTTGTATTCATGAAACTTGAAAAAAAAATTTAACACATGACTTAATTTTTTAGTCCTAATTTGAAAAATCTGGAAAATGGCACATAGGCTGTCGACAAGAATCAGGACCTGATAGAGCCAAACCGAGTTGAAATTCGTATTCAGCGCACCCAAATTACCTAGAATCAAGTGTCAGATATCATTCAATAAAATACGTGTTGCCCAGTGTTATCAGTCTTGGCATTTCTAAGATATTTTGCAGCTCCAAGGATTTGATACTTCATCTTAGTCTCTACAAATCTGACACAAACAGGTCTAGGCCTTTGAGTATCTGTTTTCTTTCCAATCCTATATATTCTTTCAATATCATCTGGTTTTATGATCAAGTCAGGAGATATACCTTCATGTAGACCACAAATCAAGTTTTGGTCATATTTTACTCTGTTTCTAACATCTAACTCATCAGGTACAGCTTCCCCGATTCCAAAAATCACAACATTTGCTTTTCTCTTGTCTCTTTCTAAGTATTCAGTTAAATACTTATCCACTTTCTTCTCAACTAGACTCTATTGTATCTTCAACAGTATCCAATCTCTCCTCTAAGTCTTTAATCTTTTTAATCGCTGATAGAACTTTACCATCACAAGCTCCACAAAACAATCTTACCTTGCTTTTTAGTAGGTCAATTGCTTTGTATTCCTCTTTACTAATATTAATGCATTTACAATGGAACCATTGGTCACAAGCATCACATATTAGTGCCATGTCATTATCTCCAACAGTGGTATTGCATGCAGCACACTTTTCCAACTCATCTGAAGAATTATCCAACTTAAGTCCATGTCTGACCTCAAGCTTAGGCCCGGGCTCAACTGTTGCCATGCGATGTTGAGAGTCATGGGAACTGGCAAGAAGGCACTGAGAACATAAACCATTTTTTAATTGGGATTTTTTCGTTTCCTTATTACACTGAGTGCATTTCACCATTATTACAAACCCAGTTGGACAGAGGCGAACAAGCTAAGCAACTCAAACTCGCTATTATATTGGATTTCCAGGAGAGCAGATCCGGATGTCTTCACAAGCACAATTCACAAGTTACGGTTAATGTTTACTATAACACCACCTGCACAATAAAGTTCATTCCCTCACACTCATTACTCATGTGCTTTTAAGCAAGGAAGGTGCAGTAGCGGATTATAATGGGGCAAAGGGAAATTTGCCCCCGGCCCCAGATGCTGACCGACCCCAAGATGCTGACCGACCCCAAGAAACTATGTAAACGCTATAATCTACCGTTGAAATAATTGGTCGACCGTGAGGAAGAAAAAAAAATCTAGATTCCGCTTCTACAAAATCTAGTTTAGTATCCTATTTATGTGAACAAAGTATACATTTTCTGTAATCACATCTTTGTTTTTGTTTCGTTTTCTGTTGATCGATCCCAGTCAGCTGATCACATCACTCATGTATGATGTATCAGGTAAAGAATTGTGTTTTTCTAGTGATACCGGCCCGAAATATTCATTCCCCCCGGCCCTAACAATGCTTAATCCGGCCCTGGGAAGGTGTACTTAAGGTAATTTCTTTCTTTACCATTAGGCAGCGCTAAAATACCGAAGGCAACGAACATTAACCAATATAAAAACACTACTTAACGAGGTCCTTTGAAGACCTCCACATACACAACTCTAACGAAAAACTGTAGGCTTTTTATTGCTAACTCTCCACTGAAATCTGCTGGAAATTTCCAACGGATGAGAGGTATCAGGCAATGAACTCATAGCCCCATAAAGTTTTTTCAAAATTATGTATTTAATTTGTAATTTGTTAATTAATATTCTTTAAAAAATGCAATATTATAATTAATCATGCAACTCGAATGGTAGCTATTTTTGCAATAAATCGTAGATGTTGGAGAGTGATGACGTAAAGACTCAATTGTAAATTGAAAATTGATGGAGTCAAATTCAAATCATTCAAAGTTAACTAAAATGACTCAAAATGTGCTGCGGTACTCTGGAACAATGTAGAAACTACCACAAATAGTACAATTTTTTTTTATTTCCCTAAAAACGAAAAAAATTTAATATCTGGGCGTCTAATTGTGGAAGAGTGAACGTAAAATTTAGCTGTAACATAAAACAGATAGTTATATGTAATCAGAGAAGGGCAGTAATGTATTTGACATTACTTAAATACGTATTTAAATACAATTTGTATTTAAATACTGTATTTATAAATACATTTATTTTCGAGTATCTAAATACATATTTAGATACATTTCAAAAGTAACTGGTATTTAAGTTACATTTCATTTGGGAAACATGAAGCCACTGTGGGCTATCGAGGTAATCGAAGTCATGAGCTACATTGCAACACTCTGGACTACTACTTACACGTTTCGCGTCAAGACTATCCTACCCTTGGGTCACTTCTTACGCGAAACGCGTCAAGTTGATCTGGACAAGAGTAAATGGAAAATTTCGTGAGTATTGTCGCCTTGACGCATGTAGTGTGTCAGCTGTGACGAGGCACAGGTCAACTTGACGCGTTTCGCGTAAGAAGTGACCCAAGGGTACAGGGCCGTTTCTAGCCATTAGGAGACCCTAAGCAGTATACCCATTTGAGGCCCCACCCCTCCATCCACCACCAACTCACGCCTTACTACATCACCTCAGCACACACATACAAAAAATGGCTGTGTTAATAAAAAGCAATTATGACACAATTTTAACGAAACATTTATGTCCAAAACAACAAATATATACTTTCAGAAGACAAACAGAAAAAATACTCTTCATGAAATTCCTTAAAATTAGCTTATACATTATTTAGAATAAATGACACAGAACTATGTATAAAAAAATAATGCAATTATCAACTACCAAACAATTACTAACTCTACGATACAATCATGTAATAGCTAATAGTTATACAGAACAGTTTGTATCTTCAAAATTTTTGCCTCCTAGATTTTTTCCGGGCGAAATCATCACTAACATCATCATATGAAATCTCCCTGCCAACGTCCTGGTTGATGCTTATGATGCCAAGGCCACTGAGGCGATCCTGCCCCATTGATGATCTGAGTTAGTTCTTGATTAGCTTCATCTTAGAGAAGCTCCTCTCGGCTGACGCTACTGTCACAGGTAGAGTACAGGCAATTCTTAGTGCAACCCAGAGATTGGGGTATAGTTCCTCCAGTTGCTTCTGATGAATGAAGGAGAGAAGCTCCAAATGCAGTCATGTTGTGTGAAGGTAAAATCGGCAAGTTCTTAATTTCGAGGGCCAGTTCTCTTCCAACAATGTCAGAGTCAGCTCCAGAGCTCAGTATCTTAGAGAACTTTTCACACTTGCAGGACAAGTCTTCCTTGTTCATTGTGGTGAAGTTTAGGAGAACCCCAAATATGTCCCTCACATCATCTAATGTTTTGAATCTCTCATTTATTGACCCGATTGCACAATCCACCACCACATTGAAAATTTGACTTCCAGCCTCTTTAAGGCTTCTGCAAATGGTTCGTCAGGAGCTTCGTAAGCAAAGTGCTTTTTTGTGGATCTGAGCCTCTTCTCCTTCAGCACAGCCTCCACATTCATTTCCTCACATATGTCCCTAGCTACGGCTTGTGCTGCAACAAAACATGTTTTTCTGTAGCTGGTGAGTGAGTCTTTTGTTTTTGTGAGGAGATTGACTGCCACATCAAACTGCATTGTAGGAGACTGCAGAAGTTTGCTCACATGGTTAACTGCATGAAGAATGTCATACCATACTACTGTGCAAATCTGAAAGCGATAAGATCCTACCTCCTCCGCAAGTGTTTGTGCTTCAGTCCTGGCTATGGCATCTGTGGCATTGTTTCTGACTTCCAACAGGGCCTCTCTGATGTTATGGCTCTGGTATCGCACAGCCTCAATGCTCTTAAGCCGGCTCTCCCACCTGGTTTCACTCCAAGACTTGAGTGTTATGTTCACGTGCTTCTTTAGGATTGTCCATCTCTGTGTAGCTGCTGCAAAAAGGTTGTACAATTTTTGTACGTTGCCAAAGAAGCTGATGGCATCTGTGGAAGCTTTAGCTGCATCAGCCACTACAAGATTCAGAGTGTGAGCCCCACAAGGAACATAGAGTGCACGACAGTTCTTCTCTAATAACCTCGCCTGAACACCTTTGTTCTTGCCCTTCATGTTCGCTCCGTTGTCATATGACTGTCCTCTGCAGTCATCAAAGTGAATATTCAGTTCATCTAGTCTCTTCAGAATCAGAACTGATAAACCCAGGCCTGTACTTTCTGAAGCCTCAAGAAAGCCCAAGAAGTATTCTTTTATTTCTGGTACTTCACCCATTTTAACAGTTCTGATAATAATCGACATCTGCTCTTGGTGGTTTATGTCTGGAGTGCAGTCTAAAATGAGTGAGTAATATTTAGCTTGTTTTATTTCTGCAACAATGGCATCCAAGATCTTTCCACTAATGGACCCAATGAGCTCATTTTGAATGATGTTTCCTAGGTAACTTGAATGACTATATTGGCCACTTTCGACTCTGCTGATGTGTTGTTTCATCATTGGATCAAATTTGGCAAGCAGCTCAACCTCCTTCAAGAAGTTGCCATTGTCTTGATTGTACAATGTAGAGGAAGACCCCTGAAAGCAAGGTTTCTCTGTGCCAGTGATGGATTATACTTACAAGACGTGTGAGAACATCTCGCCAGCGTCTTCACTCTACCTCCATTAATGACATTTCAGTTTGGTCAATGGTCCTCCCAGTTTTAACCGCAGTTCCAGATCCTTCCATGTGCCATGTTATCTGCATGTTCTGAACTATTTTCATGGCCTTTCAGAAGCGAACCAACGTTTATCCAGTCTGAAAGTCCATCCGTAATTAGTTTGTACGACTTCCTTGAAAACAACTTGCAGCAGAAGCAATAAAGAGCATCATTCCTTCTAGAGTACATCAGCC
The DNA here is from genome assembly GCA_023014485.1 of Bathynomus jamesi. Classification (NCBI taxonomy): domain Eukaryota; kingdom Metazoa; phylum Arthropoda; class Malacostraca; order Isopoda; family Cirolanidae; genus Bathynomus; species Bathynomus jamesi. The sequence continues at coordinate 89,900 of JAJOZX010002550.1, read as the reverse complement.
AGCTTCGCTTTATTTTTTCCCCATTAATTAATGTTTTGTACATGTAATAGTGATGAACGCTTCTATCGTCCTCTACAGCTCCTGATGGATAATGTCGTTTCATTTTCCAAGATGCACAAAGTCACATCTAGTTAACCACAACTAATCTGCTAAATAATAATAATCATGATAATAATGGTGATAATAATAATAATAATAATAATAATTGTTATAATTGTAACGTTAATCAAATACATTCAAATAATCAGACCATTTAGGTTTTAACCAACAAAATTCACATTATCTGAAAAAGATGAGAAAAAAATTAATAAACTTAAAAACATAACGAAAATAATCCTAGGTTTTAAAGTGTTACAAAATCCCTTAATAATTAGTAAATTAGTGAAATAATGTTTTACAATACTAGAAAAATTAAGCATTTAGGACAGTATAAGCATATGGTAAGAATAAAGTTAAATAACATAGAAATAAGCTCTCACAATAGTTATTTACACATAACAACTAAAACGTTTCGTTTTTCTCCGTTTTATCACATTTGTCTCATACAAAAACTTTAATTAATACGACAATAATAATAATAATAATAATAATAATAATAATAATAATAATAATAACTTCAGCTATATTCCTATTCTTGCCCACTGAGCTATGACCTGGGAGCCTGTCTAGGGGCCCCCTAGTAGCAGCGGGGCCCTAAGCGGCCGCTTAGTCTGCTTATGACAGGAAACGGCCCTGCAAGGGTAGGATAGAGTTTTGACGCGAAACGCGTAAGAAGTAGTCCAGAGTGTTAATAATAATAATAATAATAATAGCTTGCAAAATGTCAATCTCAAGTCAGCTAATGGGCCTTTTTGTATCAAACTGGCACATTTGATTTTTATTTACAAGTGTAAGAACAAAATTATTAACTTGCAATCGGTAAATAGATATTTTGTAACTCATAAAGAAATCCGCTCGTACCAGACAAAAAATAGATCAACGTATGTTATACCTCAATTTACATTGCCTTCATCTCAAAAACTACCCATTTTCATTGGATTGAAACTATGGAATGATTTAAATGCTGATATAAAAAATATTGTGAATGTAAATTCGTTTAAAACTAAGTTGAAATCCCGATTAATAATGGCATACTAATAAAAATCTAGGATTAATGTACATTACTATTGTTTATTCATTTCTAGTGTGTAATCTAGGATTAAAAACTACTTGTGATTGTTCAGTTCTTATCTCTCATGTATCATATTGATTTCTTTGTATGGTATTGGTATAAAATCTTCAATAATGACCTTGCATTTGTCATCTCAATAATGATAATTTAAGATTAATACATACTTTAACTATTAATAATACTTATTTATTTATTCATTTATTATTAATTAATAATAATATATGTTTATTTTTAATAAGAGCCCAGTAAAGTCTAAAGCTTAAGGGCCAAATTAAATAAGAAAAAAATAAAAAAATAAAATTATGGTCCCGACTGTAAACTCTCATTACAGTGAATTTGGAATGTACTAAATGAAGTAGTTTTATCGGGATTGGTAGTGTGTGTGTATATACTGTTTTTATTTTTCCACATAGTCTTCATCCTTTTCTACGGCTTTCCTCCACCTCGAAACAAGGGCCTTTATTCCTTGCTGGTAAAAGTCCGCTGGGTTCCGCTGGAGCCACCTCTTAACATCCTCAGTAGTATAGCCACAAAAGGAGAGAGTGCAAGAATGTTGCAAGTGATTATGTAATGTTGCAAAGGGGGGTGGGGGGTGTTGAAAAAAAAGAAAAAAAAGAAAGGAAAAAAAAGAAAAAATTCCCCCCAAAGGGGGGAGCTGCAGGTGCAACAAGGAAAACTTGGAGGCGGCGTTATCCCCCAAGAGAAAGGAGAGAAAGGAGAGAAAGGAGGAGAGCTGTTCACCTGGCAGGAGCCAAGTGCATATTAAGACTTCAGCCGAGTAGGCGTTGTTTTATAGGCTCCTAATCAGCCAGTTGGCTGTAAATGGCTTGAGTTGTCAGATAGCGCCATGTATTCATTTAATTCTAATCGAAGACTGAGTTGCCAGATACCATTGTATACATTATTATAGACTCCTAATCAGCCAGTTGGCTTAGAAGGCGTAAATGTTGCCAGATACCACTTTTTAGCAATACCATTGTATACATTATTATAGACTCCTAATCAGCCAGTTGGCTTAGAAGCCGTAAATATTGCCAGATACCACTTTTAGCGATACCGTTGTATGCATTATTATATTTCTTAAAAGAATACCGGTAGTAGGTTTAGAAGGCGTAACATGATATAATTAAGTAAAACAACATTGCATCATTCTGTTTATTATAAATATATAGAAAATAAATATACATTTCAATTGAGGAATATGCATGTAATCATAACAGTACAGGAAATATATACACACAATTATGGAGATATATATAAAATAAAATATACATTTCAAATATAAATAAATATACATTTCAATAATAATAGAAATATGCATATAATCGTACAGGGGAAATATCACGCAAAATATATAAATACATTTCAATAGAAATATGTACATAATCGTACAGGAGAAATATCGCGCAAAATATATAAATACAATTCAATAATAATAGAAATATGCGTATAATCAGTACATGAGAAATATCACGCAAAATATATACATTTCACTTTTTTTCAAAATACTAAACTCGGTCTTAATCGAGTTTACAATTACATCATTATTGCTCTGCATTACGCAGTATATGCGGCTTAATAATATTTCACCGCTTAAAGTATAGGGAGACCTGTATTCGAAATGAAGGGCTTTCATATCGCTCAGTACTATTTTTGTTCCCACTTTACAACCGGTTGGTAAGTCATCTTTAAATACGTCTAGAATACAATCAAAAGCACGCACAAAGAGTTCATCGTTAGCTACATTATTAAACACAAGTTTATAAGCACGCTTTTCCAATCGAGGGTTTATTTCTACCGACTCGAGCTTTTCAATCGTGAACTCACTCAACATAACGGCAATTGAAATAATCTTCTAAATCGTTACGACAACTGCGCGTTATATAAAGAAATAGTTCTTCAGGGTGAACGGTGTAGGTGAGCTCAGCCTTGTACCGATCAATTGCTTTGTACCAAAGTTCATGGTATTTCAAAGAGTCTAAACTTTTTAAATAAACATCCAGCACTAAACCATTCTCACCAGCCCTACACTCGGTAAACCCATCGAGCAGAGCGGTGTAGGCGTATTCAAGTAATGTATCAAAATAAAGCATGTCCGTAACACGCGCGTCTAATATAGGTTTCAGCTTACGGAATCCGACGATTTCAAACATTCTGTCGAGGATGAAACGGTTTCGCGTAGGAATAAGAGCATTATTATCAGAAGCATTCTTCCACATCAGCCGTATATCAATGCACGGCCGATCGTTATTTATACACAACGTACATACAACGGCGTATGAGGGTGCGTCACTAATCTGCTCTCTTCTTGTACCTACGTTAGCAGGTGTTTTATAACGATCTTCACCACTTCTCAACTATCACGAAGATTCTATTCATCTCCACGACACTTAAATAAACCCGTTTGTTTGTCGGTCTACATTCCGTTTCCAGTACATAGCTAATGGTACCGGATTTACGCCTGAACACGCGCAACGATTTCGTCACGGACACATCGTACGAGGCGTTGAGAATGCTGCTCAAAGGAAGTTCCATCGTATTCGAGGAGCGCACGTCCACTCGGTTCAAGCTCTGAGATAACTATGAGCCGTGTGAGGCACGCAGGTAGGCAGGAACGGTTCGATGGGCGGCTGACTCGATGATACGTGAATGGGCATGTTCGTACGACCCGCGAGTCGAATTGTTGCACATATTTGTTTTTCCGGAATTAATTTCATCACTACCAGCCTACGCACCAGGCAGTTTGGATAAGAACTAGGCACATTTTATGTTTTACTAAACATCTTCACACTCCGGCGCACTATTTGAGAGGAACATATGCTCATATTTTTCCTTTCTGCCCATCAAACGATACTCGTCTCTAAAATCTGTTAAAAACTCACGCATGGCACTAGCCACAACCTCACTACGAACCTCATCATGATATACGTTAATATAGTGATAAAAATACTTAAGATTGTCATGATCACGAGATTCACATTTTCAGACGTAGGGTATGAGTATTCGACATGGTGTAGCATGACGTAATACCGCTTGTCACACCACCCATCCACAAGGCTCATTATCCATACCTGCTGCTTCTCTTCTGCACGCGTTGTTTCTTTTACTTCACGGTGTATGTGAGACTTTATAAAGTTTAGCCCTGCAGCATACTTGTGAAAAAACTATATAGGGCTATGGGTTGATTGCCTGTGCCCTCATCCGTTGGAAATTTCCAACAGACTTCAGTGGAGGGTTACCGACAAAAGCCCTATGCTTTTTCGTTAGAGAGTTAAATATGTAGGTCTTTAAAGGACCTTTATATTTATATTGATTACGGTAATTCTAGCGTCGGGAGTTGGGAAGCCTTATGTTAATGAAAACTGAAATTGCCTCACCTTATTTTTGCTGGGTCCTTGGTTTGCTTCGATGTAGGGCGTTACGATCATTTTCGGTGTAGGGCCGCCACGATGGAGTTACGCGGCGAATTTACTTAAGGTAATTAATATAGGCAGTCACTATATAAACCCCTGAAGGAATAGGCCTATCCTTTTATAGTCACTAGGTTTTATATTATAAGGAATTCACTCAGGACTAGGGGGGACAAAGACATCCTCCCTGTTTAAAGCTTCGCTGTAACATAAACAGCCCTGAGAGCCGTTCCTTGGTTCTGGTGTATTATTTGCCGAACTAGCAAAATTTTTTTGGTCTACTCTGTGGTAGACTAAACAATAAATTGGGTTTTCTTGTTGCTATGTGAGGCTGATTCATACATACAGGTTCTTTGTACGTATGGCAATTCAATTATTTCATTCCCAATAGGCTATGTCGCCAATCCCGAGGCATTTTGTATAGATATTTAATTCAATTAATTAATAATTTATATTTAATTATGAAATAAATGTACCACATATGATACCATGTTGTGAGCGCGTATAGTTTTTCCATATACTGGGGGGGGCCGGAGAAAAATTTGTATGTTATAGATCAAATTTTTTGACAAACTGTGTAAAACATGTAAAAAAATGAATCAAAGAATGAAGTAGAAATTTAGGAAGAGAGAGGTTACTCAAGACCTATTCAAATAGGAAAGTTCAAGAGGCCAACTTCTCAAGTTTAGTTAAAGTTATGTCAATCAGTTTGACTCCCTTTAGGTATAGGAAATTTATGGGATTAAAGTAAAGTTATTAAGCATTTTAACTTTGCTCAGTTTGTGTAAGGTTTATAAGTCACCAGTCTTAATTTTTTCTTGTAAAAGTTTTCTGGCTTTCAAAGCAGTCTTTCTTTGAGGCCTGTCTGGTTTAGTCTGAGTTACATCAGGCACATTGAGAGATTCCTCCCCAATAGTATCCTGATCCATCCTTTGGGGTAATGGTTCTAATTTAGCCCCACACTCCAAAGGATATAGTAATGTGATATCTCTGGTGGTTTCACCAGTTGCTGTTTTCAGTTTTACAACCCTGGTAACTTCGTCTTCACCAGTTTTGAGTTCCAAGACTTTTCCCATTGACCAATGTTGTCTTGGTGTCTTGTCATGTATCAACACAATGTCCCCAATTTTGACTGAATCATTCCAACTTTGTTTTGTTAATTGTTTGTCTTTCTCTCCATTTTGTTATAAATTGAGTCTTGATTTGTGTCAAATGTTGGTATTTTGTGTTGAGTTCTTTGTGTCCTATTTCCCAATCTGGATCCTCTGTACTGTTATGTTCAGATTCTGGTAACATGTTTACTGTTTCTCCCTTAATTAGGTGGTTTGGTGTGAGAGGTTCTGGCTCATTAATACCATCTCCCACATAAGTTAATGGTCTGTTGTTGACAACATTTTCAATTTCTGACAGAATAGTCATGAGTTCAAAAAGTTGTAGATGTTTTGTCCCAATAGTCTTTTTAAGGCAGTTCTTTACAGTTTGTATGTTTCTTTCCCAAATTGAACCATACCATGGTGTATTAACAGGAATGTACTTCCAGGTTATGTTGTGTTTGGTTAAATGAGTTTGTACTGTTTCACTGTCACAAATCTGATGAATAATTCTTTCACCAGATTTGAAGTATGTGGCATTGTCTGACCATATAGTTTTGGGTACAGAATTGTGTGCACAAAATCGTCTGAAAGCAGCAATAAAAGCTTCTGCTGTCAGATCTTCTACTATGTCTAGACATATGGCACGTGTGGCAGCACAGGTGAAGAGTACAATGTACACTTTGTATTCCTTTGAATCCATTTTGTCTCCAAAACTCACATTTACCGCTCCAGTGTAGTCAATACCCGTGGTTTCAAATGGCCGAGTAAATGTTACTCGTTCCACAGGTAGGTCTGGAGGGCTTGGGGTCTTAAAGGGTCGTGAATGGATACGTTTACAAGGAATGCATGTGTTTAAAATTTTCTTTGTTTCAGTTCTACCCTTTGGTAGCCAGTAAGTTTTTCTCAGCTCTGTCAGGGTTTGTGGGACTCCCATGTGGTGTATTTTGTTGTGGGTATCCCTGATGATGAGTTTTGTGAAGTGATTTCTCCTTGGAAGAAGAATTGGGTGCTTAGAGTTGTAAGTCAAAGTTGACTTGTTAAGCCTTCCTTTACACCTTATCAGACCCTCTGTATCCAGGTACAGATTTAGATCCATGACAAGTGAAGGAATACCTTTGTTTAATGTGCTACTGGACCTAAGATACTTCAACTCCTTGTCAAATTCTGAAGCTTGTATCTGTTTGAGCCAGTATTTTGTTGCAGTTTCTGTTAAGTTAGAAAAGGCTTTCTGAGGACAGTGTTTGAGAAGGTAGCTATTGACAAACTTGCAGCAATAGACTGTAATTCTCAAGAGTTTGTTGAGGTCTGAATAAAGGTGATAGTCAAATATAGGTTTGTCCTCAGTGATCTTTTCAGTTGTTGTAGAGTTGAGTGTGAGGTTAACTACTTTGGCTGGCCAAAGATCCTCACATGTTAGCCATTCGGGCCCTTCATACCAGATTTTATTTGTTTTCAACAGCTTGTAAGAGAGCCCTCTTGTCAAAAAGTCTGCAGGATTCTCTTTGTTTTTATGTACCTAAATTTGATACCAAGGTTTGTGTTTGCAGTTTTGATTTCTGTTAGTCTGTTTTTCACAAATATATTTTTGCAAGAAGTTGTATCTGTGTTGGTCACCCATGTTAGACAAATTTGACTGTCTGTCCTTAAGTAAATGTTTGTTATGTCAACTTCTTTATACACTTGTGAAAGAAAGTTTGCTGTTTTAACTCCCAATGAGACAGCTAATAATTCAAGTTGTGGTACAGTTTTCTTTTGGTTTAAGGGTGCCACTTTTGCCTTTGAATAAACCAAGTTACTTTCATTTTCACTTGTTAAATAGGCACAACACCCGTAGCTTGTGTGCTGGCATCTGTAAAAATGTGTAGTGTTTGAGATTTCAATCTGTAGCCAGCACATCTTGGTACGTAGATGTCTTGAACTTTGTTCAAGTCTGTGGCTAATTTTTTCCAATGAAGTTGGTCTTCCACTGAAAGTGGTTCATCCCAATCAATTTTCTTTTTCCATAAGTCTTGCAAAAGGATTTTGGATCTTATGGTTGCTGGTAAATATAATCCAATGGGGTCGAAAATTTTGGATGATTCTGAAAGCACTTGTCTTTTTGTATCGGCATTTGGATTTAAGTTATAACTCTTTGTGCAAAGAGTGTCATCGTGTTCGGAATTCTGTTTTAAAAACCAAAGCATTCCAAGTGTTTTCGTGTAATTGTTTGGTTCAATGTTCCCATTGTTGTCTTTTGTTATTTGTTCATTTAATTTAGGAGAATTAGAAAGAGTTTGTACTGTATTCAAACCTCCTACCACTTCAGACTAGTCAATACCCGTAGTTTTAGTGGAGTAAATTTACTCCTCCACAGGTAGATCTGGAGGGCTTGGGGCTTTGAATCCTGTACTGTTTTTGTGTTGTTTGGCCTATGGCCAAGGGAGGCCACAAGACCCTTTTTGTTTGGTCTCTGGCCAAAGGAGGCCACAAGACCCTTGTTGTTTGGTCTCTGGCCAAGGGAGGCCACAAGACCAATGTTGTTTGGTCTCTGGCCAAGGGAGGCCACAAGACCAATGTTGTTTGGTCTCTGGCCAAGGGAGGCCACAAGACCAATGTTGTTTGGTCTCTGGCCAAGGGAGGCCACAAGACCCTGTTGTTTGGTCTCTGGCCAAGGGAGGCCACAAGACCCTGTTGTTTGGTCTCTGGCCAAGGGAGGCCACAAGACCCTGTTGTTTGGTCTCTGGCCAAGGGAGGCCACAAGACCATGTTTTTGGTCTCTGGCCAAGGGAGGCCACAAGACCCTTGTTTTTGGGCTATGGCCAAGGAGGCCACAAGCCCTTGATGAATATGTTGGGCTATGGCCAAGGAGGCCATCAGCCCTTGTTGAATAGTTGGGCTATGGCCAAGGTAGGCCATCAGCCCTTGATGAATTTGTTGGGCTATGGCCAAGGTAGGCCATCAGCCCTTTGATGAATTTGTTGGGCTATGGCCAAGGTAGGCCATCAGCCCTTTGATGATTTGTTGGGCTATGGCCAAGGTAGGCCAAGCCCTTTGATGAATTTGTTGGGCTATGGCCAAGGTAGGCCATCAGCCCTTTGATGAATTTGTTGGGCTATGGCCAAGGTAGGCCAAGCCCTTTGATGATTTGTTGGGCTATGGCCAAGGTAGGCCATCAGCCCTTTGATGAATTTGTTGGGCTATGGCCAAGGTAGGCCAAGGCCCTTTGATGATTTGTTGGGCTATGGCCAAGGGTAGGCCATCAGCCCTTTGATGAATTTGTTGGGCTATGGCCAAGGTAGGCCAAGCCCTTTGATGATTTGTTGGGCTATGGCCAAGGTAGGCCAAGCCCTTTGATGATTTGTTGGGCTATGGCCAAGGGTAGGCCATCAGCCCTTTGATGATTTGTTGGGCTATGGCCAAGGTAGGCCAGCCCTTTGATGATTTGTTGGGCTATGGCCAAGGGTAGGCCATCAGCCCTTTGATGAATTTGTTGGGCTATGGCCAAGGTAGGCCAAGGCCCTTTGATGATTTGTTGGGCTATGGCCAAGGGTAGGCCATCAGCCCTTTGATGAATTGGGGCTATGGCCAAGGTAGGCCAACCCTTTGGAGTAGAGTAGTTTGTTTGTACGTGTCACTGTCTAACCATATAATTTGGCACAAAATTATGTGCACAGAGTCAGAGCGCAGCAATAAAAGCTTTTACTCTCCGATCCTTGGTTATGTTTAGACAGGTTGTTGTGTTTGGAGACATGAAAGAGTAGTGTGTGTGTGTGTGTGTGTGTGTGTGTGTGTGTGTGTTGCATTCCTCCGAATCCAGTTGGTCTTCAAAACTTGGATTCACACTCCAATGAAGTCAATACCAGTAGTTATGAATGAGTAAATGTTGTGTATCCTACAGGTAGGTCTGGAAGGTTTTGGGGTTTTGAAGGAATCCAATCTGTTTGCAAGGAATGTCTGTTGATGAAATCTGTTGTGTTTCTTCTTTTAAAAGAAGAATTGGATGTTTGAAGTCGTATGTATATATTTATATACTGTACCGTACGTATGTGTGTGTAAATGTGTACAGTATTTTGTTATAGGGTTTTATTTTTGGGTTTTGGATTAGGTTAATCAATTTGGCTGAGTAAAGACCCTCAAACGTTGCATTTGAGACCCTTATATCAAGCCTTGTCTATAATGTTGTGCCTATATGTCAAATAGGACTTAGAATAGGTTGGGCCTATGTCAAATAGGACTTGGAATAGGTTGGGCCTATATGTCAAATAGGACTTGGAATAGGTTGGGCCTATATGTCAAATAGGACTTGGAATAGGTTGGGCCTATATGTCAAATAGGACTTGAATAGGTTGGGCCTATATGTCAAATAGGACTTGGAATAGGTTGGGCCTATATGTCAAATAGGACTTCGAATAGGTAATAGGTTGGGCCTATATGTCAAATAGGACTTGGTGTGCCTATATGTCAAATAGGACTTCGATAGGTAATAGGTTGGGCCTATATGTCAAATAGGACTTCGAATAGGTAATAGGTTGGGCCTATATGTCAAATAGGACTTGGTGTGCCTATGTCAAATAGGACTTCGAATAGGTAATAGGTTGGGCCTATATGTCAAATAGGACATGGTGTGCCTATATGTCAAATAGGATTTGGAATAGGTTGGGCCTATATGTCAAATAGGACTTGGTATGCCTATATGTCAAATAGGAATTGGAATAGGTTGGGCCTATATGTCAAATAGGACTTGGTATGCCTATATGTCAAATAGGATTTGGAATAGGTTGGGCCTATGTCAAATAGGACTTGGAATAGGGTCACCAATAGGTGTTAGGTGGGTGTAGGTTCGAATTTGTGCAATTGCTTTAGGTCTTTGTGATGTTACAGGTTTTAGTCGAATTTTGTGATGTTACAGGTTTTAGTCGAATTTTGTGATGTTACAGGTCTGAGTCGAATTTTGTGATGTTACAGGTCTGAGTCGAATTTTGTGATGTTACAGGTCTGAGTCAAATTTTGTGATGTTAATGAGTCTTATGAGTAAGTTAAATTGCTGAAATAAATTTTATAACCTACACCACAGGTTCAATTATAAATTTAGTGTTTTTAATTAGGATAGGCCTTGAGTGTAAAGAGTAAGGCCTACTTTAAGAGGTAGGCCTATTATGTAAGGTAAAGTTAGGTGGGCCTACTAAATAGGCCTATTTGTTGGGCCTACCAAGTAGGCTTATGTTTGGGCCTATTATTTTATAGGACCTCAAATGAGTTAAGCCTGTTAAATTAACAAGGCTTAGTTTTGAGTTTGAAGAGTAGGACCTATTAAATAGGCTTAATGTTGCGGGCCTATTTTTTTAGGACCTAAAATAAGTTATGCCTGTTAAATGAACAAGCCTTTGTTTTCGGTTAGTGTAAAGGTAAAGGAATCGGTTCCCAGTTGCTTAGGCCACCATATGAAAAAACTATAGTTGGGTTACGGTTGAAATTGGGGTTAGGCCAATGAGGTAAGCCTAGCCACTGCGTGTCAGTGTAAATTGTAGAGGGGTTAGTTCCCCACACACAGGGCCACCATGTGAAAAAACTATATAGGGCTATGGGTTGATTGCCTGTGCCCTCATCCGTTGGAAATTTCCAACAGACTTCAGTGGAGGGTTACCGACAACAGCCCTATGCTTTTTCGTTAGAGAGTTATGAATATGTAGGTCTTTAAAGGACCTCTTTATATTTATATTGATTACGGTAATTCTAGCTTCGGGAGTTGGGAAGCCTTATGTTAATGAAAACTGAAATTGCCTCACCTTATTTTTGCTGGGTCCTTGGTTTGCTTCGATGTAGGGCGTTACGATCATTTTCGGTGTAGGGCCGCCACGATGGAGTTACGCGGCGAATTTACTTAAGGTAATTAATATAGGCAGTCACTATATAAACCCCTGAAGGAATAGGCCTATCCTTTTATAGTCACTAGGTTTTATTATAAGGAATTCACTCAGAACTAGAGGGAAAACTTTATACGTCTTCCCTGTTTAAAGCGTTCGCTGTAACATAAACAGCCCTGAGAGCCGTTCCTTGGTTCTGGTGTATTATTTGCCGAACTAGCAAAATTTTTGTTTGGTCTACTCCTGTGGTAGACTAAACAATAAATTGGGTTTTCTTGTTGCTATGTGAGGCTGATTCATACATACAGGTTCTTTGTACGTATGGCAATTCAATTATTTCATTCCCAATAGGCTATGTCGCCAATCCCGAGGCATTTTTGTATAGATATTTAATTCAATTAATTAATAATTTATATTTAATTATGAAATAAATGTACCACATATGATACCATGTTGTGAGCACGTATAGTTTTTCCATAATACTTCAGCACATCGTCTGTGCAACGAAAGCCTTCAACAGTCTCACCAGAACATCCGTAGAGTATTTGTACATCTTGGAACTTCGCACAATCCAATGTGGTTTTAAAAGAGGCATAGGAGGGGGGAATAGGAAGTTTTTTGGTATCCACCACATCCTCACACTTTGTTGAATACCATTTAGTAAACGTTGTGCAAGCAATATTAAGGTAGCCATTTGAATACACGCCTGATCTGAATACACGTCTGATCTCTCGGGCTTACTGCAGTCGACTGACCACGCAGGGACTCCCAGATAGTAGCATGACTCACGGTCTTACAGTGGGTGGAGCTTAGAACTTTCACCTGCACACACACACACACACACACACACACACACACACACACACACACAGGAGAAAGTGAAACGCTAATTGAAACATGATTTATTTAATAAACGAGGTATTCAAGTTATATATATTTACAAATACGATTTAATAAACGAGATATTCAAGTTTTATATATATATATATTTACAAATACGTGTAATAAATCAATAGATACGATTATATACAAGACGTGTGAGTTAACAATAGAAGCATCATTGGTATCCAAAGGGTACGGTGTCATAGGTACCAGGTAACTGGTAACGTTTCCTATAGGTGTTACGGCACACCTTCGTACCCCTAAGTTCCTTCACGCCCCCCAGCTTCTGCGCCCGAAAATTGTGGGTGCCTACAATTAGTTGGGGTGGTTGTTCATCATCGTCCAAACATACTAGATCCTTCAACGACTCAAAGTTAACAACCTGCCGATTCGCATGGTTGAGCGTAATACCCTTTGCCTTCACGATATATTTCAGTTCCTCCTCCACCCTGACCCGTACCCCATAAGTCTTAGGTCCTGTTGAGACAAAAGAGTCGGCGTATGCGTTGTCCCCATACTCATCCTTGATCTCATCAGTGAGCTCGCCGAGGAACTCCCCAATAGCGGGCATGTATTCACCCTCCCTCTCTGTGAATATCACGCTATCTGTATCGGCATACAATATTCTCCGCCCAAGAGAATGCAATAGACCCCAAAGTTTTATACGGGCGTAGGCTGTTGTGAAGCTGGCCACAGGTATGTTTGTAACCCTTGAGGTATCTGTGGCAAATTCAGTGTTGTTGTACTTTATTACGTAAGTATTACCTACATTTACGATCTCCATGACCTCTTTATCGGGGGCATTGGCATAATCCCAGACATCGCTATAACTTTGTGCCAAATGAGTGCTCCCTCTGCCGGTATTCTGCGCAAATTTTCCCAGAGGACTGTTTAGACACAACTTTGCACTAAAGCGCTTGCCAGGATTCTTTACAATTTGGACACGATCAAGTTGTATACCTTCGCGGTCGCGGTAACGTTGAATATAGGCAGACTTTTCATCTTCGGTATCAACTCCTCGCGGATACACTGATGCCTCAACCTTATCCTTCAAAAAGGTGTTTATATATGGTGTGAAAAGGTTGGGTAGCTTCTGAAACCTCCACACCTCATGTATCTTCAGTATTCTATAACCATGGCGTACGGCTAGGGCCAACTCAGGACTGTATATACGCCTCTGATCTTACGCTGGTGGGGTATATGGTTACATTCGCCGTTATCCTCTTCCGCGCACTTCACGCACAGGGGAAACATGAGCTTGTCGTCGATAACGACAGGTAAGATCGGCATCCATAAATTGCGTGGGGGGAGTACGTCTACGAAAGAGAGCCCAAGTAACGATCATTCAAATTTTTTGAAAATTCATTGATGGAGGGTAGGCTAGGTCCCATCAGTTTCTCAGGAGCGCCCACGGGGTACGGATTGCTCTTCGTCACGTATGGGTATAAAGAACAGAAATCGTAGTAATGGAGCTTCACGCCCTCCGTAGGTGGAAAGTATAGTCTGAAAGGATTTGTACGTCCTCCAAACAAGCTATCACCACATTTGAGAGGATCCAGCACCATTGAACGCTTGATCGTTTTTATTTCCTCACGGTACACCTCGTCTGTCTCCATCCGTGCATCATATTCATGCTCCCACAAGACTTTGTGAGTGAACTGTGATCCTATAAGTTGATCGCGGGTGCGGGTTGATGCGAGACAGTCGGCAGGAGACCTACCGTGGATATCTCCGTGATTCCGCACTCAGGACGGGGGCATCCATGCCACCAGCAACCGTTAAAGGAGTACACAGTCTTCACACCAGTGACACGGTTTTCACTTAACTCATCAACCAAAAAACACGTCCATTAATCTTAATGGGTACTTCACCCGTGTTGCGGGCGTGCTTTATGTATACACCTGTCTGTTGCTGTAGGTGTATGAGCCAGTAAATAGCCTTGTGCCCGTAACTGCGGGGGTTGTTTCGGTGAATAATGGCTAAGGTGTCTTTAGGCATGAAGTTATTCTTGAACACCGTAAAACATAATGATGCGATGGTGGTTGCGACTTGCAGTGGATCGCATTTGAAACGGGCTATGTACATCCTTCTAAAGGCCTGGAAACATACTCTAAGCACGCGCACATCATTCACGCAATAACGCTGACATTCATCAGCTATATTATAAGGGTTACTTTCATTAAAACTGTCGTAGTATCGATCAAAGTCTTCACGTTCATCCATACAGTCAAAATAATGTTTGGGGGGTGGTGGCCTACGTAGTTTAAAGTCTCGCTGGTGAGGAAAGTATAAGGGAAGTATCCTTTGGAAACTTCAGCTGCTACTCCCATCACCTTGGGTAGCTTTGCTAATTTACAAGGTGTGAATAATAAAGTATCTTTAAATTGTACATTGCCTCTTATCTGCATCTGTATTAATTTGTTGCCTCTTTTCAATGGATCACCTGTAAATATCTCAGAGGATTCGTGTTCAAGCAATTCCTTATAAAGGAACTGCGTGTCAAACTTTGCCTCGTTATGGGCGAGATATACACAGTCATTTTTTTGAACTTGTCGGCTAACTTGACAATATAGGACACAAATAGTTTCACAGGACTATCGCGGACATTCGTTTTAAAAACGTTTGTCCGTTTACCACATTTGGGCACTCGTCACATTCGATACCCATACACTCATGACAGATGGTCTGGCTCACAAGTAAATGTGGAATTACCTCTTTGGTTTCAGCGTTCGTATATGTTTCTATATCGTAGTAGACAGTTATACAAGGGTTATTTTTAGGCTTAGCATCTTTCATATAACATACATGCTTTACTCCATCCGCCTTATATTCCTCCTGGCATGTAGGACAGTGAATTACGTCACACTTGTGCTTAAATTTCCCCAATTATCCATTGTGTGAAACATACCACATTCACAGATTCTCATTTTCCTGCACGTGCCAATTGATTTATGGAAATCAAAACAGATATTATTGAAAAATGTGCGTCTACACACATCACAGTCTCTCTTCTCAGCGTCAACTACACGGCTTTTACATTTGGTGCTTTTACACTGCTCACATACCATGTGACATTCTTTACAATGTCTCACTATATCATCCGCAAACTCGAGGCACCCCTTACACAAATCATGATGTCTCCCATATTTTTGACTTTTCATAATAGCGTAAAGCCCCCTTATATTACGGATGGGAGATACGTTGTCCCTGACAATCCTAAAATAAGTAGGGGTCTTGTACGATCTCTCACACAGCTTTTACTCCATTCATTTCCTGTTCTAACCCTTCTCAGCTCTTCAGGACCCATATTACAGTCAAATTCAAGTTCACAGTCTACAGCTAGTTTACGGGCATCTCCACGACTGTAGGCAACCAAATTTTTTGAGTTCGTGTATTTTGTACAGTAAACATACGTGCTAAAGTACTGCTATAAAGCGCAACCACGATCGAACGTTTATATGCTTTCGGTAAATAGTCGGAGAATTGAAAGTTAAGAGTATACAGTATGGCACTATGACCCGCAACACGTATACATGGTCAGTATTTACCGTGAAGTTGTCCATATTGAAGGCTATACTACTTTGGGCGGCTTGCATTATACGTCCTAATATATATTCTACATCTTCAGCCGCCAAACGTCTAAATGGCACTATCACCCAATAATCGTCTACATCACCGTCATCGACCCGAATCCAAAGGACAGACTCGTCCTGACTTCACGCTCGTCACGATTCTGAAGAGCAAATCTATATATGCTGTACAACCCGGCGTAACCCGCGCTCAATTCATTGCTATACATGACTCTACTAGGGTCGACCCTGACTCTATACCGATTTCTAGTCAAGGCTGGGGTGGGGGCTGCGGATCGCACCAATTCGAGCGTTATACCATCCTCAACAGAACGGGGGGCGGCAGATGAATTAGGGGGTATATTAGCGGAAGGTGCTGCTGGGGGTCTGTTACGTAGGAGGTTGAGGGTTGGGGCTCTATTATTGTAGACTTAACAGAACGGGGGGCGGCGGATGAATAAGGGGATATATTAGCGGGAGGTGCTGCTGGGGGGCTTGTTGCGTAAGAGGTTGAGGGTTGGGGATCTATTACCGCTGCAACAGGCGCGTATTTCGGGCGCTTTATACCTGACGTGGGGTTCTCATACCTCCGCTTTGGACGTGCTACCGGTATCTACCTCATCGTCATTCACGGTTCTGTGGGAGAAGAAATATAAGGAACAGCACTCAAAATTTGTAATATTTTGTAAATGACCCACTTAGGAGTGTGACGTGTTAGAAATGGACTCTGTAGAAAAATTCAGATTCACGAGCCCATCCACATGTATTATATCTGGACCTACAGGATGTGGTAAAACTGTGTTTATGCTTAAAATCATTAAAGAAAAGGGAGAGATGTTCTCGAAATTTGTACGTAAAGTTATATGGTGCTATTCGAAGTATCAATCAATGTTCAACGAGTACCAAGATGATATTTTGTTCCACAAAGGCGTATATGACTTAATTCGTTAAAGGGAAATGAACATACAATCATTGTAATTGACGATCTCATGTTGGAGATGGATAAAACGTTTGCCGAGACATTTACAGTATTCTCCCACCATCTTAACATAAGCGTGTTCTTCATCAACCAGAATCTATTTTTCAAAAATAGATACATGCGCGATGTGTCGTTAAATACGCAATATCTAGTTCTTATTCGCGCAACGTAGAGATGTATCACAAATTGGGGTATTAGCCAATCAAATGTTCCCGAATCAGCGTAAGGAGTTTTGGAAGTTTATAAAGAAGCTACAAGCACGCGTTACGGATATTTGCTTTGCGACCTTCATCCGCGAAACACGTTTAGAGTGCTTTCTGCGAAGGAATATATTTCCAAACGAGCCTGAAACGGTGTATATTCCAGAATGACAAAGAGACTAAAGAAATACCGTGAATTAATAAAAATCTATCATCGACTGCCCCGGCATTGCAGCAGATGTTTATTAAAAATTCGATGCCGACTTTTTAAAATGCATCTGTGAAATCTGTCTTAACGTTATAAATTGCAATGTATCAATGAAAACCCATCAGAAGGCTCGCCTACGCCGCTACAAGAACATAATACGTGCACTCGCTCGTAAAAGCCAAACTGTAGCGAAGAAAAAAACGAATTATTGTACAAACAGGAGGGTCATTTCTCCCCATCTTATTTTCAGTTTTGGGTCCTTTACTGACTAGATTATATAATGAAGAAAGTGGTAGTGATTCCCCACGAGGTGTACGCTTCACTGCAAAGGAATCCAGAGACGTATCTAGATCCCCGTAAAAGCAGACTTAAAAGAATGGAAAGCGAATTGTTGCCCTATTAAACAATGAAAAAACACCTGATGAGAAAAGAATCTTATACCAAGAAGCTCTGCAGAAATTTCTTCACGAGTACGAAATTATAAGAGCCCTACAGAGTTTGCTGTGGTTATTAGGCACAGCACGGGGGACGATGGACATGGCAACATAGGATCTGAGCCCGACGATACAGCTGACCAACCAAAAAGATTAGCCACACAACATATCGAACATGTATTAAAAAATACCCTCCCACTTACATTGAGGAGTAAAGGCTTAAGTCTTTATAATCTATTGAATGAGGATCCGCCATACAATGGACCGATACAGGGGAGATCATTGTGGAAGGATCAAAGGTACAGGGATCGAATATCGTAGACATTGTCCATGATCTGGTGAGAAAGTGGGATAGGCCATCACCATCAGGATGGAAGCATATTAAAGCAAGACTACAACAAATAAATGTCCCTAAAACGTTGATAGGAAATCTGAACAGGTTAAAGACTTGGAACATGCAACGCCTGTGACACAATTGAAGGCGCCGTCACCCCCGCGGTAACAACCTTTGAAGAGGAGCAAGAAGAGGTTAAACCAACCCTACCCACGTGCCTCTAAAATACGCAAATGGCTAACGTATTAACTAAACGCTATTATGACATTTCTACCCCATCCTCTTACGGCGGCGTAGATAGACTGTACAGAAGTGTTTACGGAGTAGGAAAAAAGATGTTGAAAGATTTTTGAGGGAGCAGGACGCTTATACGCTTCATAAGCCTG
This sequence comes from Bathynomus jamesi, assembly GCA_023014485.1. Lineage (NCBI taxonomy): Eukaryota > Metazoa > Arthropoda > Malacostraca > Isopoda > Cirolanidae > Bathynomus > Bathynomus jamesi. The sequence continues at coordinate 71,390 of JAJOZX010002550.1, read as the reverse complement.
TGAGAAAAAGGTGTAAAACAGCCAAGACAACGGCTTCCTCGATTGATTCTATTTGGCAAGCAGATTTAACAGACATGCAAAGATATTCTGTGTATAACGATGGTTACCGCTACATTCTATTCATAATAGACGTATTCTCTAGATATCTGTGGCTAGTTCCTCTGAAAAATAAATCACCTGAAACAGTTGCTAAGCCACCAAAACGCTAATGTTAAAAGAAAACAGGGTTCCTGGCTATTTTTGTACGGAATGGGGAAGGATTTATAGGCGTGCTTTTCAGAACATGTTGACAGAGTTTAATATCAGCTATTACACAACCAATTCTATACATAAGGCTTCTTTAGCTGAAAGAGTTCAGCGCACCATAAAGGAACGCATGCACCGTTATTTTACACATAAAAACACACAGATTTCTAGACATTCTGGAATCATTGGCGTCATCCTACAACCGCTCACACCATCGCACGATTGGGACAACACCTAACGAAGTTTTAGAAAGAGGTACGCTCCCGAGGAGAGATGGATCACCACCACCACCACCACACTCTGCGCGTTTCAAAATCAATGATTATGTAAGGCTGTCGCGTTCGGGGAACAAATTCGCAAAGGGTTTTGAGCAAGGATGGACACGCGAGATTTTTAAAGTTAGGGCTGTGAGACCTAAAGGTGAGATAATGATGTATTACATTGAAGATTTGAATGGAGAAGAAATCTCAAGAGGCTTTTACCGCGAGGAATTGCAGAAAGTTGCGTTTAATTTAGGAAAAAAATGTGTTTAAAATTGAGAAAATTTTAGGAAGCAAAGGTTCAGGAAAGAGAAAAATGTACCTGGTGAAATGGCTAGGGTACCCAGAAAGCTTCAACACCTATATAAAAGCTGATGCAATAATGAAGCTTAAATAGTATGCAACATGGCTCCTAACCATTTCTACGTCACACTCCCGTCCTCCTCGTCCCTGTCTGTACACTCTAACAACACACTAGCCAACTTTGTAACAGAGCTCCACAAGCACATTGAATTGGGTCGTGATTCGTATGAGGTGGGGATATGCGAAATTCAGCTGGACACCATCTTTTTAAATATTGAACATAAAGAAACCGTTTTTAACGATTCTTAGAGACATTGACGAGTGTGAAAAAGCTGGGGTAGCTATGGATGAAACTATGTGTATCGCTCGGACTAAGTTGCACGGTATTACAGTACAGAAGTAAGACTAGGACCGGGTCAATATGGTTCGGCCGAGGATGTTGTGAGAGGCTTAAACGTAAGTTTAAGAAACTCAAACCTTACGAATGATTTAGTATACGAAATCGTAAACAACCCTGCACATACACTAATCCTAAAATCAAAGACTAACAGACGTATTAAAGACCATAGAAAGTTCCAAATTCTAGCCAATGGCCGATATAGCGCAGCCTTCCAAAGAGACACATTTCACGAGACACAGCATGACTTGTCCAGATTAATGTATCAATTGAAGATGGAGAAATTGGCTGAAAGGTCCCCAGACATGTGCTATATTTACAGTAATATAGTGGAGCACCAGTTTGTTGGGGATACCCAGGCACGCCTGCTGCGCATTGCTCACATCCCCAACCATAGAGGAAGGAGTTTGAGTATTACATATGACAGACCCCATTATGTGAATGTCGCAACTAATTTAATAACCAATATCTCAATATATATAAGAACGATTGAGGGTGAAAACTTCCCATTCGGTGACGGGAGCTTAACAGTGAAGCTACACTTTCGACGCACTGAGTTATAATGGATAGAAAGCCTTTCACCGTCTATCGAGGGGTGCGTTACCAGCGCGGTAGTGGACTTAGGTCCATTTTTTCATCCATACTACGTACGGCTGTTCCTTTGCTGAAGAGGGGTGCCAGATACCTTGGAAGGAAAGCGCTACAATCAGGTATTAACACTGCAGAAGACATATTGGCCGGGGCTAAACATAAAGAGGCTCTAAAAAAATTTAAAGCGTACACGGGACGAAATCATCAAAGATGCAAAGAGAAAAATGCGTGGTGGCGGGAAGAAGCGGGCTGCCAGGAAGAAGAAGAAGGGTCACGTGGTATTAAACGTAAAAGGCTATCAAAAAAGAAGTGCTGTAAGCGAATGAAACCTATGGTTGACCACTTTTTTGACTGATATAAGCTAAGGACATTGATCTCATGAATCATAGTTTGTTTACCACTTGTCGAGAGAGGAGTCACTATTTCGCCATGGCACGCTTCATCCACCCATGTAGTTCACAATGCTGTAAATCGGAGCTGTCCCTTTTCGAGCTACCTCCAACCCAAGTTTCTATTGAGCACAGTGACTTTATTACAATTAACCCTTTAAACACAATTAGTTCCCCGAGTGCACCTATAGAATTCGTGATACCCAGCTCAGGCCCTTACTTTTTTGATCCAAGCTGTGTGCACATGTACGCTAAGCTACGTATAGCCCATTCTGATGGAACGGTCTGCGATGACAAATATGCTGTATACCCTGAAACAAACTTTCTACACTCCATATTCAACCAGTGTGACGTATATTTAAATCAGACCAACATATCGGCAGGCACGGGGTACTATCATCTACGAGCCTATCTGGAAAATGTCCTCAACTTTTCCAAAGAAGCGAAGGCTACCTTTTTAAGTGCGGAGGGATATTATCAAACTAAAGATGAAAATAGTATAAAGGACAAATTTAAAAATTCTAAAAAGAAAATATACGAGTGTTTTGGACGGTTGCACACAGATTTCACTTTCCAGGAGAAGTTGCTTGTGAACGGGGTGGATATGACAATAAAGCTCACCCGCACGAGTCCTGAGATCTGCTTAAATCTGGCTGCGGATCAAGAAGAGGGTGCAAAGCCCGTTGTGGTTCACATTATGGACACATACCTCCGCGTACGGCGAGTGAAATTAAGTTCACCAAAACAACTAGAAATTGAGAAAAATTTACTAAACGCTACAGTGAAATATCCTATTAACAGAGTGCAGATCAAACTATATACGGTTCCTGCAGGGTTGGCATCGAAGCAGATAGAAACATTGCCCTGGGAAATCTTCCTAAAAGGATATTAATCGGCATGCAGGACCACGCTTCGGTGAATGGAAAATATAAAAAGAGTGCCTTCAAATTCGAGAATTTCGGACTTAAAAATATAACTCTATACGTTAATGGCACTGCTTTGGGTGGAACAATGGGTACGGACTATTCATCAGACGCTGTGTTACCTCTTTGTGCCAGAGCCTATAGTAATCTGACCCATATTGCAGGTGATTGTGATGAGCTTGGTAATGGGGTAACGCAGGAAGAATTCATTGATCAATTTAACCTTTATCCGTTTGACATTACACCTGACTTATCTGCTAGCGTAAATACCCATTTAACCCCACAGCAGAGCGGAAACATCTCAGTGCGGCTGGAATTCGCCAAGCCTATAGACGCTCCTATTAGTGTACTAGTATATCTCGAATCGCAAGCCCTAATAGACGTAGATAGATTTAGGAGCGTTATCACTGACTTTTAAAATGGATGCTAATACATTTCAGAAAGTAATGGAACGAGTCACACGTTCCAAATTTATCGGCGTGTTTGCGAAGAATGAAACATTGAGTTTGCCAAGTACGCGAGAATGCGGTAGTCTTATTGTGAACACAGACATCATCGGTAATGAAGGGATTCACTGGATCGCTGTCTATTTTAAAAATAGACAGCGCCTGTACTATTTTGATTCACTCGGTACTCAACCCTGGAGTGACCCTATTATTGTAAAATTTCTCTCTCAGTTACATATTCCCGAAGTTGTATGGAACCCATTTCGCATGCAAGGATATTTTACTAATGTTTGCGGAATGTACTGCGTCTCATTTCTCATGCATATGTCAAATGATAAAGAATTTATAAATTTTTAAAATTTATTTGACCCGTGTCACACTCGCCGAAACGATGAAATGGTATGCAGACAGATAAAAAACCGTTTTCCAATTGTACGTACTCGTCGTATATTACAATGTTTTTGTTCGTATATTTGTAACGATATATTCTGTAGTTGTTTATTGTACTGATTTCTTTCATTTAATAAATTTATGAAAATATATTGTGTCTTCTTATCCCAAAAGATCGAAAAACACTTACATTATTTCGGTGTGACATTGTTGACTGATCAGTATATCATCCGTATTCCGAGATTCTTCAAAAGATTGTATAACACGTGTCAAATCCTCATCGGACCTTAAAGGATTAATGTTCATTCTTTTAAAACATATACAGAGTATACAGACAGATCCCCATTATGGAAGATATCTTTGGTTCGAGGAATAACATTGATTGCCATAAAAAATTTCGATTTTAGCATAATGGGGATAACCAAATAACATTGATTGCCATAACAAATTTTTGGCGAGTATCTATTTGACGAGATACTACAACTCTCCATATATATATATAAAAACGAATTATAGACACTTACATTTCTATGGTAGTCCCTTGCGTCGGGTTGTAAGGAGCGTCACTGCAAATATCTTCAATGATTTGCGTTGGAAATAATTCGCCACGGTCAATCGCATTGAAAAGACTAATTGCGGTTAATGCTGCAGTATCACTTTCTTCATACAATTCCGGGGAGACGTACAGGTCCATGGTGGAGGATGTGTGACATTGCTGACTGTTCAGTATATCACCCGTATTCCGAGATTCTTCAAAAGATTGTATAACACGTATCAAATCCTCATCGGACCTTAAAGAATAATGTTCATTCTTTTAAAACATATACAGAGTATACAGACAGATCCCCATTATGTGAAGATATCTTTGGTTCGAGGAATAACATTGATTGGTATAAAAAATTTCGATTTTAGCATAATGGGGATAACCAAATAACATTGATTGATATAAAAATTTTTTGGCGAGTATCTATTTGACGAGATACTACACCCCATCCATATATATATATATATATATATATATATATATATATATATATATATATAAAATCTAATTATAGACACTTACATTTCTATGGTAGTCCCTTGCGTCGGATTGTAAGGAGCGTCACTGCAAATATCTTCTACGGTTTGCGTTGAAAATAATTCGTCACGGTCAATCGCGTTAAATAGATTAATTGCGGTTAATGCTGCAGCGTCACTTTCTTCATACAAGTCCGGGGAGACGTACAGGTCCATGGTGGAGGGAATGATTATTCACTGACGCGAAAATAGCTACTGTTACTCCCAACTGAAAAAATCCCCTTTCATATGCACAATCGCCAAGCTCCGCCCAAAAGACCAGATGTTCGTAGTGATTGGCTGCCGGTGTAGCTGGGTGGAGCTATGACGTGTACCAATCCGCTATAACGGGACCGGACGAGTAACATATATATAAAATCGTGTTTCTTGAAGTATAGACACTTACATTTCTATGGTAGTCCCTTATATTATATTTTTATTTTTACTTACAAGTATTGTTTTCACAAATTCTTGTGTTAACATAATTGTTAACTTATTTTATAATAAAAAATATAGCCTAATTATATTTTTAAAACAGCATTCGGTTTCCACATTAAACTGTGGTCTAAGGTGGCGTGGCATAAATAAACACTAAAATAAAATTAAATGTTATAATATGAAAAATAAATTTATATATATATATATATATATATATATATATATATATATATATATATATATTTACATATACCTATCATAAGCTGTTTAAAAGACTGTATATATATAGTTATAGTAAACTTATGTCGAAATAAACTAGTTACCCATAAAATTAATTATTTTCTATTATTAAGTTTTCTATGGTTGAATTATGTGTGGCTAACTACGTTATTTGTTTCGAAAAGTTTAACTAAGTTTAATGAAGTTCAAGTTAATGTTATATTTGTTTCTATTCGTTAAACACTATATACATCTATTGTAAAACCCTATATACATCTATACATCTATAGTGAAACACTATATATATATATATAGCTATTTTTGTACGGATATGGGGAAGGAATTTATAGGCCGTGCTTTTCAGAACATGTTGACAGAGTTTAATATCAGCTATTACACAACCAATTCTATACATAAGGCTTCTTTAGCTGAAAGTGTTCAGATATATATATATATATATATATATATATATATATATATATATATATATATATATAAAATAAGATGTTTAAAAGACTGTATATATATAATTATAGTAAACTTATGTCGAAATAAACTAGTTAACCATAAAATTAATTATTTTCTATTATTAAGTTTTCTATGGTTGAATTATGTGTGGCTAACTACGTTATTTGTTTCGAAAAGTTTAACTAAGTTTAATGAAGTTCAAGTTAATGTTATATTTGTTTCTATTCGTTAAACACTATATACAATATACATCTATTGTAAAACCCTATATACATCTATACATCTATAGTGAAACACTATATATATATATAGCTATTTTTGTACGGATATGGGGAAGGAATTTATAGGCCGTGCTTTTCAGAACATGTTGACAGAGTTTAATATCAGCTATTACACAACCAATTCTATACATAAGGCTTCTTTAGCTGAAAGAGTTCATATATATAATATATATATATATATATATATATATATATATATATATATCATAAGATGTTTAAAAGACTGTGTATATATACTATAATTATAGTAAACTTATGTCGAAATAAAATAGTTAACCATAAAATTAATTATTTTCTATTATTAAGTTTTCTATGGTTGAATTATGTGTGGCTAACTACGTTATTTGTTTCGAAAAGTTTAACTTCAAGTTTAATGAAGTTCAAGTTAATGTTAAATTTGTTTCTAATCGTTAAACACTAAAATAAAATTAAATGTTATAATATGAAAAATAAATAATATATATATATATATATATATATATTATTTACATATACCTAACATAAGATGTTTAAAAGAATGTATATATATATAAGCATAATAATATATATCTAGCAAGAGCAATCCGATCATTGCAAAAAAAAAACTGGAAAGGTATGCAATTCCAGGTTTAATAATAATAAAGATTGAGTGTGTAAATAAACAGAATTTAATTGGATTAACTACCGTCATATATATTGTGGTACACTATTTAAATGGATGATTAATATATGGTTTTCTGGGACACATGGCGCTATCTGGCAACTGAATACATTGCGCTATCTGGCAACTCAGCCAGAATAGAGGTTTATAAAAGACCGAGAGACGACTGACGGAGTCATTCCAGCTCGGCTCCCAGCCGAGCAAGGACCTCTGGTCCTTCTCTTTCTGGCCCTTTGGGAAAACCCCTTAGAGGCCTCTTAGGTTAGGTAAACGAAAATAACTTGGGGGAGAACTCCGCCTCCAAGTTGCATGCCTTGCAATCAAAGGTCTCTCTTTCTATCTCTCCTTCAGTGTCTCTCTCTCTCTCCTTCAGGTGTCTCTCTCTCTCTCTCCTTCAGGTGTACCCCCTCCCCCCTTGGCTCAGCCAACTGGCTGATTAGGAGCGTATAAAACAACGCCTACTCGGCTGAAGTCTTAATATGCACTTGGCTCCTGCCAGGTGAACACCTCTCCTCCTTTCTCTCCTCCTTCTTTCTGGTCCTTTGGGGGGAATAGCTTGGGGGAGAACTCTGCCTCCAAGTTGCATGCCCCTTGCAACCACGGTTGGCAACAAAGGGCCCTTTGGGTTAATTTTTTTTGCAATACCCCCACCCCCATTTGCAACAACCCCCACCCCCATTTGCAACATTACATAATAACTTGCAACATTCTTGCACTCTCCCCTTTTGCGGCTATACTACTATCCTCAACAACCTCATCGTCACTCTGAAACTTTATTCCACGAATAGCATCCTTCATTGGCCCAAACAAATGGAAGTCTGAAGGTGCCAGATCCGGGCTGTATGGAGGGTGGGGTAACACAGTCAAGCGCATTTTTGTGATGGCCTCTCTTGTTTGCAAATTGTTGTGTGGTCTTGCGTTATCGTGCAAAAGAAGGACGTTTTCCAGTTTTCTCTCCGGTCGAACTCGCTTTATACGTCTCTGGAGTCTCTGTGGGGTAGCAATATATGCCTCTGAGTTGATTGTTTGTCCTTTCTTCATAATGTCCACTAGAATCACCCCTTTCATGTCCCAGAAGATGGTGGCCATAACCTTTCCTGCAGAGGGAGCCATTTTGAACTTTTTTTTGCGTGGGGAGTCTGCATGATGCCACTCCATGGATTGACGTTTTGTTTCAGGTTCAAAGTGGTGTACCCAAGTCTCATCCCCAGTCACAATTCGTGAAAAGAAGTCATCCCCTTCTGTCTCGTATCGAACCAACGACTCAGAAGTAATTTCTTTTCTTTGGGCTTTGTGATCTTCAGTCAGTTCGCGAGGAACAAACCGTGAACACACTTTTGAGTATCCCAGTTGCTGAATTATCGTATTCACACTTCCTTCACTAATTGTTAGAAAATTTAGAAGAGGAAAAGCCATTGTTGTCCCAAGGCGATATGATGACTATGCTGACTGATGCAGCATTGCTTGTATATATTAAGTTGAGGTGTATATATATCCATCTCATAATTGTAAGGTTAGTGAAAAATTCACTTAATTTAGAGCTAGCATTTTTGGGCTCTTGTGGCATCATTGTTTGGGCACTCTTGTGGCATCATTTTTTTGGGGGCACTGCGCGTCCTTCCTACTCGTTTGTTGAATGCAGGACTTACAGGGCGTGGTCTTATAGAGAGCTCTCTTGCAATTCAGTTTGGTTGTTTAGATACAAGATTGTTGCATCGTGCAATGGTGCAGGTTGTGTGTTGTTGCAAGGTTTAGAAAGAAGACCATAAATAGTGCCCCTTTTGTTTTTTATCTTCATTTTATGCAACTGAGGCCTAAGGTAGGCCCACATCGAGTCAGCAACTCTAAGGTAGGACCTAACAGGACCTCCAAGTCCCTAAGTTTTAGTCTAGCTTAACTTGGGCTGTAGGTTAAACTGGCCCTTCAGAGCTTGGCCGTTCAGGGCTCAGCTGGGATTCTGAACCCAATAAAATAAAAAATAACACTAATTTCTAGCTCCAGTAATAGTTCCTTGTATGTGACGCGCCGATTTAATCGAATAATGCTGTTAGCACGTTGCACAGTGTGAGATGTCACAGCCGATGCCGGGCGACCGCTGCGTGGCTCATCATCGAGGCTGGCTCTCCCTCTCTCCGATGATCTCACACGTTTAGACCAGCGTCCAACTGTGTTTCGATCAACAACAGCATCTCCGTAAACGTTTTGTAGAAGTTTGTGAATATTTTCAACTGTTTCCTTCTCTGGGGTTAAGAACTCGATAACAGCTCTCCGTTTACGACGCACATCACTGTCAGACGCCATTTTCGAAACTACGTTTAACCGTCGGTTTTATACAAGGGCGTTTAAAACCGGTTTTATACCAGAAGGGGAAATCCAGAGTGGAAAAACCCGGTTATGTGAAGCGTAGAAAGTTCAAACTTACGGCCCAAAAGATATTTCAACCCCATGGCCTATTATTTAGCTAAGAAAAAAGGGTGGAGCAAAATATATTGAGTGCCCCTAGTGTGTGTGTATATATATATATATATATATTATATATATTAGGCCGGGTTGAAAATGGAATTTTTTTTTATTTCTTAAAAAGTACACTATGTGAGAAGTTTCATCTTATTATCTTAACAAAATATTAAAATATCAAGCATGTGCTACCCCTGCTACCCTTGGCACCTACCCCGCCCCCTTTTTTACCCTCATATTTGCATATATTTAAATGGGAAAAAATGTTATTTCTTAAAAAGTACACTATGTGAGAAAGTTTATTTTATTTTAACAAAATATAAAAAAATCAAGCATGTGCTACCCTACTACCCCTATCACATGCCCCTCCTCCCTTTTTTACCTTCATATTTGCATATGTTTAATGTTGTTATATGCTACATGATAAGTTAGTATGGTAGGAGATATAGGTTCCCATGCACCCCCCCCCCCTAAAACTAAATTCCAAAATGATTTTTAGCATCCCTAGGACATCTACTTAAAGAATTTTTATGTTGCCAGCGGGAAAAAATGTCCCACGGGGCCCTAATTAGCATATTTCCAAGATGGCTGCCATCCGCATCCATTAAAACGCTAAGTGTCATATGTCAGTAACTAATGAGCCGATTTTGACGATCTTGGTGTCGATATTATGGTTTTCTGAGGTGCTGAATCGATTTCAGAGGTTTCAAAACGATTGGAGGTCAAGGTCACGTGATTCAGGCGAAGGTCAAGGTCATTTTGTTAAAAAATCGCTTCATTTTCATTTTCCGACATGCATTATTTTTGACCCAGCTCCCATAGATATGGTGATAGAAGTTTCCTTATCGCTTTATAAATTTCCCACATTATCCCAACTAATAAATCAATTTTAAAAATTGTGATATAGCGCTTGAATTTTGAGTTATGGCTCAATACTTGACCCCACCCCTTAGGTTTTGGATATGGACCGAAAATTATGGAAATCTGAAAATATAACAGGGATGCAAACTTAGAGTCTATATTTATGTTTTTAGGGTCATGAAATCGATTGGTGGTGGTTTAGAAGCAATTAGAGGTCATGTCATGCTCTAAAGGCATGAGTCAAGGTCATTTTGTTAAAGAATCGCTTCATTTTTCATTTTCCGACATGCATTATTTTTGACCCAGCTCCCATAGATATGGTGATAGAAGCTTACTTATTGCTTTAAAAACTTTTCATATTATCCCAACTAACAAGACAATTTGAGGTCAACGTCATGGGGTTAAGGTCATCTTCAAGGTCATAGGATGTGTCAATTAGGGACACTTAGCGCATTGACCTCCGTGCATGTGATGACAATTTGGGACTATAATAACTCCTGAACCAGACATCATAGAAAGACAACTGAGCCCTTTTATATTTATTATTTTATATGTATTATCTATTATAAGTGACATTGTAGCAAAGTCTAAGAGTCATCCTCAGCATCCATAGAGAAGATCATCATCTATCTCCATAGCCTCCTCTGGATACGGCTTAGCATCTTCGCACTCTTGCTGGCCCTCATCATTTTCAGCGTCATCAGTGTCCAACAGGTCAACGAGTGATGGGGGCAAGATAGGGCCAATTACCACACAGGCTCCAGCACCCCCTCCTCTGTCTTCAGCCACCCTTGACCCTCGTCATACGGTTTGGGGCGCTCGAAGATAGGCTCAGCAGCACGCCTGTAGCAGGCCACACGGTGGTTGACTCACTGTACATGAGGGACAAGCGAGTCCTGGCATGGAGGCAGGCGAACCATGTCAACCTTCGACTTGGAGTTGAGCGTGTGGTCCTCTCCCACCATCTTCTTGAGCAGCTTGCTCCTCACCACGTTCACAGAACTCTCACGGGCTTGACCATACATGGCGCAGGTGAAGGCCTCCAACTGCTCCTGCACCTCTGGGCCTTCAACTGATCGGCTGTCCCCAACTGATAGGCACATGCTATCGCATCAGCGTGATGCTAGCGCTGTATACTAGCCAGAATGAGAAGCAACCTCGCTCCTTGAGAGCCACTTTTGAGAAGGAAAGGTGTTCGCCTAGTTTCTCGTCCTTCTCAAGCCTTGCCATGAGCTTTACAGACCTGTAGTCGGTGTTGGGCGCTCCTTGCACATCGAGCTCAATGACGTAGCGGTCACGAACAGTACTGAGGGGCAGGACCTGTTGGTTGTCTATGACCTGGGTCTTCAGCAGCTCCTTCACAACATTGTATGCTGCGTTGTGAGCAGCAGTCTTCCGAGCTTGCTCCGTGTCAGACTCATCCTTATTCTCCAGCTTCTGTTTATGATTGTGGTAGTCACAAAAGAAGCGGTGGTAACAAAAGTCATGGTAGCGAGCCTCAGCTGCAAAGAGATCCATGACCTTGACTTTACGGTACAGACGGCTGTTTCCGAGAGCTTCTGCCATAGGTTCGATTTTCTTCCATCCTGATTCCTTCTTCCAAGCTGTAAAGCTGCGAGTTGGCCTCTGAGTCTTGCCATTCACTTTGATTTCATTCTTCTCACAGAAAATGCATTCATCTGGTGGAAATTTGTCAGGATCAGCATCTGCAGATTTCTGCTTGCGAGGAGAGTGGTGCCTCTGTGATGTTGATGGCGCGATTGAAGCATCAGAAGATGGATTCTTCAATCGATCCCGGTGCGTTGTGAAGTCTTGGTAACAGCGCCTGTGGTAACCAGTTCTCTCCAAATAGAGACCATCTAGAGTTTCTGGCAGCAGATCACATACAGCTTTCATACGATGGGGAGAATCAAGTGGCTCAGCCAGTCTTCTATCACGGATCTCAAGTAAATATGACAACTTCTCTGACGGCACACATTTGACAGAACTGAAACAGGTGAAGGGATTATCATCAGGTACCTTGGGGGTGTGCAACACGCAAGTGGAGGTAAGACACTTCTGTTTCACAGAGGGTTCAGACGCATCTGAACTGTGTTCACTTTTCCTCTTCTTTTCCACCATGGTTAATTAAGCTTGACTGTCCACCATCACTATTGCTAAGCTGGTATTAGTTCGCTATACACATATAGTTATATGATATAGTCTCTGCATATCACCATCACCGGAATCAAGCATTCACTGTTGAAGCAGCATGTACCTTCACCAATAGATCTAGAAAAAGAGAAGTATACATATAAATATCAATACATATACTACATATAATAATACGAATAATATGATAATAAGAAAAGTTTTTAAAGCAATAAGTAAGCTTCTATCACCATATCTATGGGAGCTGGGACAAAAATAATGCATGTCGGAAAATGAAAAATGAAGCGATTCTTTAACAAAATGACCTTGACTCATGCCCTTAGAGCATGACCATGACCTCTAATTGCTTCTAAACCACCACCAATCGATTTCATGACCCTAAAAACATAAATATAGACTAAGTTTGCATCCCTGGCTATATTTTCAGATTTCCATAATTTTCGGTCCATATCCAAAACCTAAGGGGTGGGGTCAAGTATTGAGCCATAACTCAAAATTAAAGCGCTATATCACAATTTTTAAAATTGATTTATTAGTTGGGATAATGTGGGAAATTTCTAAAGCAATAAGGAAACTTCTATCACCATATCTATGGGAGCTGGGTCAAAAATAATGCATGTCGGAAAATGAAAATGAAGCGATTTTTAACAAAATGACCTTGACCTTCGCCTGAATCACGTGACCTTGACCTCCAATCGTTTTGAAACCTCGGAAATCGATTCAGCACCTCAGAAAACCATAATATCGACACCAAGATCGTCAAAATCGGCTCATTAGTTACTGACATATGACACTTAGCGTTTTAATGGATGCGGATGGCAGCCATCTTGGAAATATGCTAATTAGGCCCCGTGGGACATTTTTTCCCGCTGGCAACATAAAATTCTTTAAGTAGATGTCCTAGGGGTGCTAAAAATCATTTTGGAATTAAGTTTTAGGGGGGTGCATGGGAACCTATATCTCCTGCCACTAAGTTGTTTGTTTAATGCTTGATATTTTTATGTTTCAGATAAATAGAAATAATTTGCGTTTGCTTTAATTATAATTTGAATTATCATAAATTATAAATAACATAATTTTACAGGGTGTCCATAAATTATTCACCCCATTGTAAGCCTTAATAAATTCGTTATTATAGGAGCTATCTTAAAACGGTTTGCGGCAATTAATAACACAACTCAAGAGATGTTTCTTTATTTCGCAGAACATCCACTAGGGGCACAATGGCGACAGTGAAGGAGAAAGCAATGTGTGTGCTGTGGATGTGGGAAACCAAATCTCCAATTACTGTACAGAGACGTTTTCGGGAGGAATATCAGAAAACTTCACCAACAAAGCAATCACTCAATCGATGGATGAAACAATTTCAAGAAACTGGCAGTGTGCTACATCAGAAAGGAGCTGGAAGGTCTAGTGTGTCTGAAGATAAGATAGCAGGAATTCAGGAGGCGTTTATCCGACGTCCTACAAAATCCATCCGCCGAGCAAGCCGAGAACTGCAAATACCGCGTTCAACAGTGCATAAAGTGGTTCACAAGAGGTTGAAACTTTATCCCTACAAATTGCAAACCTTGCAGAAACTTCTACCAAATGACAAACCCAAACGGTTACAGTTTGCTGATGACATTCTTGACCGTATTGATGAAGATGAGCATTTTTTGAACAATGTCGTTTTCAGTGATGAAGCGACATTCCATCTGTCTGGTAAAGTCAACAGACACAATTGCTGTATATGGGGATCAGAAAATCCGCATGAATTTATTGAACACGAACGCAACAGTCCCAAGATAAACGTTTGGTGCGCTCTCTCCCATAACCGTGTGATTGGACCATTTTTCTTCCATGAGAACACTGTGAAGGCTACAAATTACCTAGATATGCTTGAATGGTATGCTGCACCTCAGCTTGAGGATATGCAGCCCCGTGTGTTCTTTCAGCAAGATGGGGCACCGTCATACTGGGGATTAGAAGTGTGGAGGTTCCTCAATGAAAAGTTCCCTTCTCGTTGGATCGGGCGAGATGGCCCTATTCCATCGCCTCCTCGTTCCCCGGATATCACGCCTCTGGATTTCTTTTTATGTGGCTACACAAAGGACAGAGTGTATGCAAAGAAGGTTAATAACATCACAGAATTAAGACACTGGATTGAAGAGACATTAGCTTCCATCACACAAGACATGCTTCTTAATGTTTGGAACGAAATCATCTATCGCCTTGATGTTCTGTGTGCTACCAATGGGGCTCACGTGGAGGTTTACTGAATTAAAAAAAAAATTTCTTGAGTTGTGTTATTAATTGTCGCAAACCGTTTTAAGATAGCTCCTATAATAACGAATTTATTAAGGCTTATAATGGGGTGAATAATTATGGACACCCTGTATTTTACTTCTGAATATAAACTATGACTACTAGAAGCAAGTCCTCAAATGCAGCCTTTGAATATCCTACGAAATTTCCAGCAGCCATGACTCCTTCAAAAGCAGATATTGTGAGACTACATTTTTGTGTGCCGTCGTGAAGAAGCTAAATCAAAAGGATCAGCAACTGCTAATGATTGTTACAGGGTTGTTGTAAAAGATATTGAAGACATTTGGATGAAATTTTCTTTTCCTACGTTTAACACCAAAGGTATCTATCTTAAAGTCAGTCGACTAATAGAAGAAGCCTCAAAATTTAACGAAGGTGCCGTTACATCGAAGAAATGAAAGTTTTGCCTTAAAAGTATCTCAGTATGATAAAATGTTTGATATATCTTCTTGTGAATCCTATGATAAGGGAATTGATAGGAAATCTTTCAGGTGTAAGGATAAAATACCAATGGCAGAATGGGAGTCTTTTGTGGGTCAAAAGCAAAGAAAAAATCAGTTAGGACCAATTGATCGCATTGCTAGTTCAACAAAGAAGAGATCTTTAGCAAGAGCCCAAGAAGCACAAAACCGTCAACTAAAAGCACAAGAAGAAATGACTGAAACCACCAATGTTTTACCATCGGAATTTATAGAAAATACCGAAGAAGATATGGATGTAGATTCAGAGAGTCAGGATGTAGATTATGAGGCCGATTTAGAACTGACTGAGAATATTCAGAACAGGCACTCCTATAAAAACCTAGCATTAACAGCAGATCGTTATCGTGTAAGTTGTAGAGCTGTAGCTGCAATAGTCAATGCAGGTTTAACAGATATGGAGATCCTTAACCACACCAACATGCTTGACAGAAAGAAATTAGAAAAAGAAAGAAATCGCATGGGTGAAACAAATACTTTTAGGTCTAAATCCAAAAATCTGAAGATGGAGTGCCTTGGATTTGGTGGAAGGAAAGATAACACATTAAGTAAAAGTGGAAAGATAAAAGAAGAACACTATGTTATTGTGAAAGAACCTGGAAGCATCTCTGTAGACCATGTCACACCAGATAATGGAACTGCTCGCTGCATAGCAGAAGAGTTGATAACTATTATTACAGACTCGAACAGCACAGATACTATCAAAGCTTTACTGTGTAATGGTCCTCCTGTAAATACAGGAAAAATTGGTGGAGCCATAAAACTAGTTAAAATTCATCTTAACAGACCAGTGCAGTGGTTGGTGTGCCTCTTGCATTTGAATGAGCTGCCTTTTATGCACGTCTACAAGGCCATTGATGGCAAAACATGTCCAAATACTTTTGTGGGTTCAGTTGGGAATAAACTGAAAACAGATTTAACAAAATTGGAGGTAGTCAAATATTCTCGCGTAAAAGGAAACATTAAAGAAATTCCAACAAATGTTGTGAAGGAGCTGAGCAGTGATCAAAGATATCTCTATGATATGTGTCTGGCAGTGCAAACTGGAGAAACTTCTCAAGATCTGTCCACTCGATCCCCAGGTACCCTTCACCATGCTCGCTGGCTAACTCTAGCCAACAGGGTCCTTCGATTATATATCTCAACGCCAAATCCCGATAAAAACCTTCAAGGTATAGTCAAGATTATTATGCCTTTCTATGGTCCAGGGTGGTTTTGGATAAAATCTCATCCTAATGCAACTGATGGTGCATATAACTTTTGGCATTTAATGTGCTTGCTTCGAAATTCAGATGAACAGCATAGATCAAACATAAAACCAGTATTAAAGAATAACGCCTACTTTTCCCACCCAGAAAATATATTCATATCAATGGTAACTGACAAGAGACTAGGAATTAGGGAGCAAGCTCTTCAGAAAATCATCCTTTTAAGAACAGGATTTTCAGGTACAAGAAACTTTGAGTTGCCTCGAACCCTCAATTTCCAATCTACTGACTACATCGAGATGATCGATTGGCAAAAAGAGATCATTACTTCTCCACCGCTGCTAAACAATTTTAGCGATGATGAGCTACTACAGGCTCGATGTAAGCCACTGGAGATAGCTTCTTTTCCATGCCACAGTCAAAGTGTGGAAAGGGCAGTGAACCTAGTAACAAAGGCATGTCAAGAAAGAATAGGATATGACAACCGTCAAAAGTTTATCTTAAACTCATTAGAATCAAGGCGAAAATTGCCCAAGTTTGAATGGAAGGCCCAATGGAATGAGTAAGAAACATGGGAAATAAAATTTCCTAATGATATTGAAAATTTCTTCCCTTTTGATGTGATAAAGAACAATGAAAAAGTGAATTGAATTTTAGCACATTTATTATGCCTTTAATTTTTTCTTCTGAATATATTGTTGTACTTAATTAATTTTCCTAATACTGTACATTATTAAATAAAATATTATACGTTAATAAAGATTTATGTCATCAAAAAACCTGAATGTAGAGTAAGTCTCGTATAAATGGAATATTCTTCAATATAGGTCAAAAAGTGAAAAATTGTGCCAGAGGTAGGAGGCTTTAAACAGCGAAAATGATTTATGAGGGGGTTCCTGTGTTCCATTCAAACCCCTCACAATATGTACCTTTTCAATATAAAATTTCGATCCGGCCTAAGATATATATATATATATATATACCTTTCAACTTTTCAAATGTTCCGTGCAATGATTCCTCATTTCATGAAGGTCAAGCATGTCGCTCCTCCTCTCAAGTTGGCCTGGTGAAGTAGTGAGTTGGTTTCTTGTACTTTCCATCTCACATAGCCAGGTACGCCCGGTTCATCGGGGATTGTTCTGAGCCAGGTGTCTAATCTTCTTTTGAAGATGTCCACCGCAACACCACTCGTGTTCCTTAGGTCTTTGGGCAGCTGATTAAACAGTTTTGGTCCTCTCACAACAAAACTATTTCCTTTCAGGGTTAAGGATGTTCCCTGTCTCGCCTTTAATTTGGGAACACGACACAGTCTTCCTTTTCTACTTTCCACTGTTGTTTGGGGAGTTACAGGGTTCAGAGTAAGATTAGGGACTAGTTTCTCCATTATTTTCCAAATGTAAATGATGGTGTATCTCTCTCTCCTCCTTTCCAGTGAATATAGGTTTAATTCGTGTAACCTTTCCCAGTAGTTTAGTTCTTTGCACCCCTTGTTCTTAGCTGTGAAGCTTCTCTGAATCCCTTCTAGTTGTCTAATGTCTTCTTTTTTATATGGGCATGTTAGGACCGAGCAGTATTCCAATTTGGGTATGATCAGTGTTTTCAGGAGAGGAATCATTACATTCCTATCCCTTCGTTTAAAGGTTCTCAGTATCTGCCCAGTTACTCTCTTTGCTCTATTTACTTCTATCTTATTTTGTGTTTCAAATTTCGCATCATCAGTCATTACAACCCCTAAATCTTTTGCTCTAGAATTTCTCTGAATTTCCTGTCCATTTGGAGTATAATATTCCATGGATTTTAGGTCTCTTTTTCCGTACCGTAACAGCTGAAATTTCTCAGTGTTAAACTTCATATTGTTTTCTTCCCTCCACTTGTAGATTCTGTTCATGTCTGTTTGTAGAGATCCTATATCTACTGGGTTTCTTATTTTTCTACTGATCTTTGTGTCATTGGCGAAGGATGTTACTGTGCTGTCTCTGGTAACGTCCTCATCTATGTCAGTGAGGTGACGTGTGCGTATATATATGTGTATAGTCTAAAAGTCACTAAAGGGAAAAGTCACTAAAAGAAAGCTGAATGGCAACACACAAAGATAAACAGCAGAACACGGTCTATTCGTTTATTAGGCTGAACTAAACAGCATGTATTTTTGTGTGTGACTAAATCGTTGGTGCTAAGTTTAATTTGGCGATGTCTCTAAAGTGCTGAACTAAAGCAGTGGAAGTTGTCTAATTATTATATAAGTTAGGGGTAATGTCTATAGCTTCTAAAATTAGTAAAGTTAGGAAACTAAGAGTTTGTTGTGGGACGCTAGCACCTATGGTAGGCCCTAAAGATGCTCTAAATCAAAGCACCTGTAATTACCTTTATTGTCTATTTAATAACCTAATACCTAACGGGGTCTAACACCCCCACGTTATTACATTTGGCGACGAGGATGGGATTTGGTTTATTGGATTTATTTGGTTGTTTGGAAAATTAGATGTAGTCCAGCCTAGTGTGGGTCGTTCGATTTGGTTGGCTTGTGTTGGTAAGCTACCGTACTATAGCTTAGGTCCTGCCGGCCTAACTCTAATACTAATTCCTACTCAGCCCTAACTCTAACACTAATTCCTACTCAGCCCTAACCCTATTACAATTTCCTATTCAGCCCTAACGGGGGAGTAACTAGGTCAAATTTAAACCGTACCTAACCTACTTCACGTTATTTGGCCTAAATCGGTTTTGTTCTAGCATGTCGGTGATTGGCCATATAAGCCCCTACGAAGACTCTGGGGAGGACTTCGAAGCTTATGCCATTACGGTGTGGTTGTTTTTCGAGACAAATTCCATTCCTGATGATAACAAAGTATCTACCTTCCTAACTATAATAGGCCCTAAAACGTTTGGCTTAGTTATGGACCTAGTTGCTCCTAAAGTACCGGAAACTTGCACTTATAGTGAATTGGTACAGGCCCTAACCAATCACTACAAACCCCGAGTAGTTCTCATCTATGAACGTTTCAAATTTTATTCGAGGCATCAGACTGCGAATGAAAGCATTACAGAGTTTGTTGCAGGTACAAAAGCTTATAGCCATACTTGTAAATTTGGGGACAAATTAGACGAAATGCTAAGAGGTAGGTTTGTAATGGGTCTTAAAGTGGCGTCTACCCAGAGAGCCCTCTTCGCTATACAGGACCTAACTTTTAGTCAGGCTGTAGAAATAGCTGCGGCTAGGGAAGCAGCTGCTAAAGATGTTAGAGCTTTTGGGAGTCACAGTAGTAAGGCACAACACGTAAATATCTTTAAATCTTCTAGGCTTGGCAGACCTAATGAGCCTACTAGACAAACAAATAAAAGGTATGCGGCAAATACGACTAAACCTACTAATTCGAACGCTAAAGAGGAGGAAAAACCTTCCAAGCCACGTACTGGGTGTGGAAAACACCATTGGAAGAAGGACAGTCCTTTTAAAGAAGCAGTTTGCCGAAACTGTAGTAAAATAGGCCACATAGCTAAAGTTCGTTTTTCAAAGAAAACAAGGGGTGAAAATTCTATTTATAACATTTCTAGTGGTAATCCTCCAAAGGGAAATACTTCGAACATTGAAGTGGAGTACCAATTTTATGAGCAGCAAAGTGGTGATAATACAGGTCCATATATTGTAGATGTAGGCCTAAATGGAATTACAGTTCCTCTAGAACTAAATAGAGGTGCTGCCCGAACTGTCATGGCTAAAACAGTTTTTGACAAAACTCCATGCATCTGTGGAGGGCAGACAAAGAAATAGACAAAGAAATTCCTTCTTCCTCGCCGTTCGCAGACATTTTAGAATTATCAAGAAGCGAAAAACACACGTGGTGTTCAAGAAAACAGAAACAAAAGGACGCTTGTGTTTTCCCAAAAAGGCCCGCGAAAAGTTAGCGTCTTACGAGCCTATATAAGTCAGAGTTCACTGGAATTCGCCCCCACTCTGCTTTTTACTTCTCCTCGTGAATCTCACCTCACGTAACGCAGCTTCGACCTCAGCCGGCCTCAGTCCTTCAAGTCACATTTCAACCATTTAAGAAACGAAGTAACACTTGAGGCGACTTTACAGTTCCACCTGCCAGAAACAACATCACTGCTGTAGGCGCTTTCCGCTGGCCCCTCTTTAACAAATCTACCGGCTGTCAACACTCATCCTCTCGCCGGCAAGGCCAGTCTGACTACAGAAGCACCCTTCGAGGCTCAGGTCCATAAACCTCTTATTAAGCTACAAGCCATAAACCCATTTCGCTCTTCACTCATCCTTCACCACAAGTCGATCGGCGCCCGTTCAACAAGTACTTCACGTAGGCCTACAGTCTCCAAAGTCATCTACAGCTAAACGCAACACGGTCAACTTCACTTAGGCCTACAGTCTCCAAGGTCATCTACGGCCAAACGCAATACCGTCAACTTTCAAGTAGGTCTTCAATCTCCAGAGGTATTCATCATTTCGGTAAGCCTACCTTAGCCTTCGTGTTAAGCAATTCCCGCGAAGCCTACACAGTGTAACCGCAGAACCACGATTAGGCTATACACAAAAGTGTACGCAAGCAACCGGCAAAATAACTATCTCGTTAAAACCGCAGTAGGCCTATTCAAGTGTTGTACCAGTACCGTAATTTTGTATCACCCTGTTATTGTGATCATTCGTATAATTAACTTATCTTGCATCTCATTGTTTATGTGATCTTTTATGCATTTCATTCTTAACGACCTAATCTATTTGCGGTACAAACCGTACGTGCATTATTTCAGTTATCAATAGGCTTCATTATTCATTCTGTGTTCCCTTTTGCATATCTCATTAGCCTATCTAAATTAGTGTAATTACTTAACAATTAGTCTGTATAACCATTTCCCTATTGCTAAGAATCAGTCATATTTAGCATAGTATAAATGCCGTTATATAATTGTTAATCACTATAAATACCTTTATTGAACTGTTAATCGCTGTGAACAAATAATTGATTTATTTTCGTAATTAAACACAAAACAACAAAGTAATTTCTCTCTCCGTATTAAATATTGTTTATTTGGGCAGTAGGCCCAAGTTGGTGACCCCATAATTATTTCATTTAAATTTTACACAATAATTATAGTAAGCTTACTTTCTAGCCACATCAAATCGGTGATCCGTAGGTCACTATACATCTAAAACAATACTAAAAAAATATGGGGACATACCTATTTGTGGAGAAGCATCCATCACAGTTACACTCAACAAGAAAACTTTGTCTCATCCCTTAACTCTTTTAGTGGTGGATGAGCAAGGGCCTACTCTACTACGCCGTGATTAGACTGATGCTTTGAAATTGCCTATTGACAAAATTTTGCCAAAGGGTCGGGCAAATGTGCATATATTCGCGTATCCATCTGACATAGACTCATTGTTACTGGGAGTTTTCTTCACTTTTTGGCCCTGAAATAGGTAAACTAAAAGACCATCAGGTCTGTATAGAGGTAGACCATAATGTAATTCCAAAATTTTGTAAGGCTCGTTCAATTGCACATGCACTGCGGGAGAAGGTAGATTTAGAAATTGATAGGCTGCTCAAAGATAAAATTATCGAACCAGTCACACACGCTAAGTGGGCTGCCCCGGTACTTCCTGTACTAAAAATCTGACAAGTCAGTGTGGTTATGTGGGGATTACCGTTTAACAGCAAATAGAGCAGTTCTAGATTGCTACCCTATACCCAAGCCTGATGAATTATTTAGCTCTCTTGCTGGGGTAAATATTTCACAAAACTAGATATGTCTCAGTAGGGCATATCATACTTTTCCGAGTCCGAATTTCACTCTGGCTAATATGTATTTTTATGTAAAATTTAATTCTAAGTGGGGTTTCTTTTCTTCAACTTTTCCCATAAATCGCGTTATCATGTTCAAAATTGCGGTTTTCTGTTCTATGTTTAAATACCGAATATTCAATTGAACACAACCTCATATTTTTAACCCTTTGTCGTAATTTGTTGCCATTTAGACACATTAACTTTGCTTAACTCTTATACAGGTTTAATACATACATACATAAGAAAAAAAATCTACTCCATTTGAATCTTTGTAACCATTTGGACGCAGAAGGCGAAGTTCAACATTCTCTCAATAGATGGCTCTGAGCAATTACGCCAGTTATAATTGTGAAGTAGAAGTGAGTGGACACCATTTTTTTCGGTAAGTTTTTTTTAATTTTCCTAAGTTTAATCACCATTATTATATTTGTTTTGACTATAATTTCATTCTAGAAGTATTAAGGAAGTTCCCTGTTTACTTTGTTTAAGTAATATTTTTAATAACTGTGAAGAAAAGACTTTATTCAAAGTTCGTTTCGAAATGGACACAAAGTTTTCATAGGGTGAATTTCTGTCTATGATAACACGTGTGTCCAATTGGATACATGAAATGAATTTTTCATTACGATTGTTTTTATGTACTGCTATATATATATATATATATATATATATATATATATATATAGAGAGAGAGAGAGAGAGAGAGAGAGAGAGAGTACTAACTACCACCCATTAATTACCTTATTAGACCTTTGTTGACTAATGGACATAAATTGTTTCATTTAGAAATGTTCTTGCAAAAAAAAGATTGCTAAAAATGCTTATATACCTCCTATGCATATTTCAAGTTAAAAAATGAACCTACGCTAAAATTAAATGGTACTGAATGACAAAGGGTTAAGCTTATGTTACACCATTATTACGAATTTTAAATTAAATTTGCAATGTCAAATTCAGTTTTCTATTACCAAAATAAATATTCATTACCAAATTTAGGTTAATTTGGTAATTAAAAATGCTGGTTGGCAACCCTGATTATAACAAAAAATTATATTCCTTGTCTTATTTATGGCGAAAGAACACTAAACATACTGATATGAATTTGTTACAGATTGGACAAGAGCGAGAATAAGCACCGACTAGACGTGATGGCCGAATCTGCCCCCAAAACCAGGAAAATGTTAGGTTCAAAGCTCTCGGATGTTGTGGACCCGGGGAAGGAGTTCATTCCCAGCGAGGTGCCGACTTGGAGAGCCGTTCTTCAGAGAGGGATTCGTTTGCAGGAGGAAAAGTTCCTCATTCATGACATCCAAAGGTCTAAATACCCTATCCGAGAGATGACTGACGAGCTGGCTTCACTCGTGATGACTCAGTGGAGGAAGTCGAATGTAAAGTTCTCCCCGCCTGTGACAATCACGGAAAAATCGCTCTCATACAAGATCTACAGATCTACAGATCTACAGAAGCTAAGGCTAACAAAGACCCTAAGATCCACTCTAAGGCTAGCCCGAGAGAAAGGAAAGAGTAGGGGGTTAAGAGAAGAGAAGAGAATAAGGGGTTAAGTAAGGAGCAACACCTATCACTCGTGGGTTAACATTCATTCAGAAAAAGAGGAAAAGTGTCTCACCATCATCATCCGCCGGCCACTGCCGACAAGTCAGAAAAATAGTCGGAGAGAATAGGAGAGGGGTGAAAGATGAAAAGAAGTAAAATAAGAACGCTTACAAACCATGCAAACACAGTCTTAACTCACTGTCATACCATGCAAACTACAAACATGCAAGAAAAGAGTTAGAGACATGCAAAGTAAGGAGGATAAGAAAAAAAAAAAAAAAAGTAGGTAAAGTTAAACAAAAAGTGGGTTAGTTTACGCTATGAGCTACATCTACATTCGTGTTAGTCTAATTTTTTTTTTTTTTTTTTTTTTTTTTTATTGCTGGCATCACACGCTGGCATGTCACAAGCTGGCATTCATCGTCAACAGACTCATCCCCGAGCACCACCACCAGAGCTTCTGTTACTAACTTTGTTGTTATTTAAATTAAACAACGTTAATACCTTTAAAAATGTCCGTCAAGACGGTCTTAAACAATAACGCTGGTAGAATGAACGACTAACGCGGAAGATTATTCCATTTTTCAATTACTTTAAACGTAAAGAAGTTTTAGCGATATTAGTAATGAAACGTCTGCCACGCAACTTGAATCCGTTATTGCGAGTATTACTATTATCGAAAGTGAACAATTTGTCAAAATTCACGTTATCGATGTTATAACGATTTTAAAAACTTCAATAAGCCCCCCCTAATCTCCTAGTTCGAGTGAATACAAGTCTAACACTTTAATCCTATCTTCATAAGGCTTGTTGCGCAATGACGGAATAAGTTTCGTGGCACGACGCTGAACCCTTTCTAACCTATCAATATCCTCACGCAAGTACGGGCACCAAAACTGAACTGCATATTCTAAATGAGGCCTGACTAGGGACTTGTAAAGGGGCAATATGATATCCTTCGATTTAAATTCGAAATTACGCGCTATGAAGCCTAACATCCTATTCGCTTTTGCGCAAGACTCCAGGCACTGGTTCCTAACCTTTAAATCTTTAGTTACGCGTACGCCTAAATCTACTTCCTCGTCAACGCTCGCTAACTCCCTATCATCCATCGTGTACGCGTAATTATTGTTGCGAGAACCTATATGCAAAACTTTAATTTATCTACGTTAAATTGCATCTGCCACTTATCCGTCCACTCCATAATCCTATTTACATCGTCTTGGATCCTATTTCTATCGTCCTCGTTAACAACCTTACCGCCTATTTTAGTATCGTCCGCGAATTTTGAAACGTTACTAGTCATCCTACATCTATGTCGTTAATGTAAATTACGAATAACAATGGGCCTAACACTGAACCCTGTGGGACACCGCTACCTACATCTAACCACCCCGATTCACTACCATTAACTACGACCCTCTGTCTCCTAGCACGAAGCCATTCTTCTAACCAGTTAGCTACCTGACCGCGTATACCGTGCGCTTTAACCTTCCCAATTAGTCTCCTATGCGGAACTGTATCGAACGCCTTTTTAAAATCTAAATAAATAACGTCAGCTGCCCTATGCCTATCGTATTCGCGCACTACTTCGTTATAAAATTCTAACAAATTAGTTAAACAAGACCTATGGCGTCGAAATGGAAGGAGATGACAGACGTTGTGAACGGGAGAGTTAAGTCTGCTGCCCAGGAGAAGAGGATGGCTGATCTGGATAAACTCTGTGAAGTCTGCGTTTGCAAGCATCAGATCTTCTTGTGCGGCTCAGAGGGGAGTGGATGCTCAGGATGCTCCCTCAAGGCCCATGTGAACCGTAACTGTCCTTTGGAGGTGAAGATTCCTAAGCTGAACCTTCAGTGGCTGTACTACCAGAGAGTGGAGACTTCCGAAGCTTCAGGAATCCAGATGTCTTCTGTAGACTTCGAAGACAGTAGGAGACAGATCAAAGCAGCGAAGAGGAAGGAGGCTGAAGAAGCTTCTGCTGTGAAGAGGAAGAAGAAAGAGGAGGCTACTAATTAGGAGCTTCTCATGAAAGACTTTGAGGAGAACGAAGAGCCAAACTTTGAAGAAGCTGCAAAAGAAGCCTCTGGCATTGCCGAGGCTACTGAAGCTCCTATGGACGTTCCCGCTGAAGTACCTGCCGAAACTCCAACTTCTGCTACACGAAACTACATGAAGATCCAAGGGACAGCTTCAGCAGCTTTGAGGTACAGGGTGGCAAATGTTCCGGCAGCTGCAGTTGCCACTGGCTTCCTGAACGACCTCATCAAGGCCGGTCATCTTTCCAAAGACAAGGCTTACTTGGCCATAGATGGCATGAAAGTCTGGAGGGCCAAGGAGGAAGTAATGGCCTCACCAGTTGAAGCTCTCACGCAGAGGTCAGAGGAGGAGAAGATCTCTGGGATATTCTTTGGTGGCAAGCAAGATAGGAACACAAAGGTGTTGAAATATGACGAAGTGACACGGAGATTTCATCCTGGCAAAGTGATCGAGGAGCATTACACTATCACGTGGGAGCCTCAAGGAAAGTACCTCTTCCATTTCACTCCCGAGGAACCTGAGGAAGGAGAAAAGCCTGCTCATAAGATCGCTCAGGGCCTGCATGAGTGGCTTCTGGATCACGGAGCTGACGAGAGCCTTGTAATGATTGGAGGAGACTCCACCAACACGGGGTGGTCTGGAGGCGCCATAGCCCTATTGGAGAAGATGCTGGGTCGCAAGTGCAACTGGATGATCTGTCAGCTCCATGTGAACGAGCTCCCTCTGAGGCACTTAATCATCAAGCTGGACGGCCGTGTAACTCCCCGGTCAGGCTTCAGTGGGCCTATTGGAAAACTTCTTGAGAAAGTGAATGAACTTGAGGTCAACTTCAACTTCAAACCAGTGGAAGGAACTGAAGATATCATAGAGCTACCAGTAGAGATAGTCAAATCTCTCTCCACAGACCAGCACAACTGCTATCTTCTGATCAAAGCCATCAAGTCTGGAAGTCTCAGTCCACAGTTGGCTGGTCTCAAGTGCGGACCTCTGAACCAATTCAGATGGCTCTGTAGTGCCTTGCACCACAAGATTATTTTTTATTAGTTGAAAATTGCCCCAAGTTGGCACAAGTGAAATACCATATTTTAAGTCTAAATAAATAAATACAAGTTAAACATGTCCAGTGATCAAATTTAATTCTTAATCATTCAGTGTATAGTAATTTAGTTAAAAATTAAAGTGCAATCATTAAAGAAGTTCAAAGCAAATATAAAAACATATTTTGTGCTTTCTAAACAATGTAAATTTTGGGGGCATGGTGTGACTAGACGTGAGTTTGCTTTTAAGGATTATTTTAGCTTGTTGGTAAAATTGTGAAGTAAAAACAAACTTATGTACAACGACAACACAAAGGACGCCGTTTACACATTTTACTATTTAAATACACGGCGCCAGCAAGCAAAGGTTCTTCATGGTATGTTCCTATTTATAACGTTTATATTTTTTACTATTGCATATCTGTATGCAATACCGCATACTGCAGACATTAACAAGCCTTATACTGTTTGTGATTAGTACTGAAACATTCATACTATAAATAATACTGTAAGATTCATACAAAATTACCTTAGGCTAAGTTAGGTCTATCTAGGCAAAAGCCAAATTGTAACTCTAGCCTAGCTGAGGCCTACCGTAGCCTTTGTTTTAAATAATTAACCTCAGCTCCACTATATCGAAGAAGCATAGGCCTGCCCATTAATTTTCTTAGTATATTTTACTTTATAAGCCTATTATGTTTCATGTATTTTCTTAGCAGATGGCCTACTAGTCATTTGTGGCCTACATACTTCCTTAGTTTTCCTGTTCAACTTAACACAATCCCATAATGAGGTTTAACTGTAATTCACCATCCACAGGTTACTGGGCCTATATAGCATATGTATTTTAATTATTAATTTTTGCCATTTTTATTATTCTTTTTCTCTGAAATATCACTTACAGTATTCTTGTCTGTCTCTTTGCAGACAAGGTTGTCATTGTGGCTATTAGTGTTACATATTATTTATATATTAATATTATTTGTATATTATTTGTCTATTAATATTAATTCTATTAGTATTACATATTATTTATATATTAATATTATTTGTATATTATTTGTCTATTAATATTAATTCTATTAGTGTTACATATTATTTATATATTAATATTATTTGTATATTATTATTATTTACATATTTATTATTAGTATCAGTATTAGTTGCAGACTGTTATATATTAGCTAAACGGTGCCATTATTTAATTTAGCATTTATATGTCAATCAAAGTTGTTACGGGTAAAAATCCCCTTTGCATTTATAAATAATTGTTGCATATAGTTTATTAATTGTCAATAAAATATAAAATTCATGTTGATGATTTCATAATCAGTCCTTCCCTTCTTTTATTAAAATTAATTTTGCGCCGCAGTGCTGGATGCCAATCTAGTATTTGGGCGCTGGTGACCCTGGCATTTAGTTAATTATCTACGTATTACATATTTATGCCAAAAAAATTCTAACATTTTTTTTTTCAATTTTTGTCAATATATTCAGTCTGAATCTATAATTTTATTAAATTCACTAGTACTAAGCACTCATCTGTACTGGAAGTGTATTCTCTGTTGCAAAATATATTCCTTTTATTTTGCCTTTTTATAAAATCAGCATTTTCTAAATTTTTTTTGTGCAAATTTACTTATATTCTGCAAACAGCCTATACGCAGACTATTTTTCTGCTAATATTGGGCTACATCATAAAAAATTTTTTACGTAACTTTTTGTTATTGGCATTCATAACTCCAATTGAGTCTCATACTCGACCAAGCTTACCTGAAGCCATTATTTGCATTCAACAATATTTGCTGAAACATTGTCAATTTTTGACACATTTTAATTTTTTTGGTACCTTGTAACAATATAATAGCCACAATGAACCACAACAACCCAGGATCATCCAACGGTGGTACTCCAAATTCACCACCTATAACAGACCTTCTAACAATGTACCAGCCTATCACTCCACAATTCATCGCTGAAGAGCCTGGAATCTTTGTGAATCAACTGCGGGATTATTTCACGATAAAAGGAATTACGGACCCACAAACCAAGTTCCTTATCACAAAGAACCTCCTCCCTGCACTAGTATACAAAGTAGTGCAGGATGTGGCTGTATTGCCTCCGTCTGACCAAGCTTTTGAGAGCCTCCTCAGCGAGTTAGTCAGGAGACTCGGCCAATCAGAAGAAGAGCGACTCAATGCTCTACTCAAGGACCAAGTTCTTGGGGATCAAACACCAACAGCCTTCCTGAGGCATCTGCAAGACCTGGCTGGACAGACCAATGAAGATGATAAAAACTCACCCTTAATGCGACGCCGCTTCCTCAATGGTCTCCCCACTGCCCTACGACCAATGCTCCGTTGTATGCCAGATGATACAGACCTTCTCACTATGGCCAAAACAGCTGATAAGATGATGATTGAAATCCACCTTGGCCAAGTAGATAACCACACCCATCACCCCCAAATCTGTGCCACGCAGGATGACACTCAGAGTCTGGCCGCACAATGTCTTAAAGTATCCAAAGAAATTCTACAAACAATGAAAGATGAATTTAAAGCTCTCCGAATAGAGCTAGCTAACAACAGGGAACGAGAGAGAAGTTCTTCAAGACGAGGACGACCCTCTGGTCCAAATAGAGCCTCCCAACTTGAAGCTGGACAACGCCTCATTCTACTACAACCACAGCCACCGCAAACAGGTCAGTTGGTTGCTCCTAATCCGAATCTATTAGCCTTACCTCATCCTCAATCCTCAATCCCCACTACTCAGCCTCATTCTCAACCTACTTCCTTACCCCAGTCCACTGCTCATACCCCTCCTTGCTGGTATCATGAAAAGTTTAAAGTTCGTGCTACGCGCTGTGTCGTACCTTGCCCATGGACTCCTAACCCTCCTTTAAACTAACCAGGCTAGTGTCACAGGCATCTGACACTACAGCCTCTCAAGCCTCTCAACCTATCCTTACTTCAACTAACCCTACCACTACCTCATCTAATCCTACCTCAATTTTAACTAAGTATTACTCTACCACAAATAATGTTCCACCTATTACTACACACTCAACTACCTCATTTAACACTGTCAAACCAACACCTACGTATGCAAGTAAAGTTAAAGAATCGCAACCTACTTATTCAACCACAGCTAATTTAATACCCCCAACTAATTCTCCAAATACAACACAAACTCCTTCCCACAGCAATACTAACCTTCCTCCACAAAAAATTAATGATTCACAAACTACTGCACCACCTGGTCCAACGTTCACCTTGCATGATCCACTCTCAGGCTATGCATTCCTTATTGGCACTGGAGCTCAATACAGTGTTATTCCTGCAACAGCCGCAGACCGTGCAAACGGACCTTCTCCTTTCATTTTACGTGCAGCTAATTCTTCATCTATTCACACTTATGGACGTCGTTCTATTTCAGTTTCTCTTGGACTTAGACGTGTTTTCCGCTGGATATTTCTTGTCGCAGATGTATATACCCCAATGTTAGGCTCTGATTTCCTTTCTGCAAATGATTTATTAGTTGATGTTCGTAGAGCACAATTAATTGATAATGCCACACATTTCAGTAATTGGTTCTCCTACCGCACACCCCTCATCATTATTGGCAAGTTCTATGCCACAGTGCTCACCTGCTATAGAACAGCTCCTAAATGAATTTTCTTCCCTTACTCAACCCTGTTCTAAGGATACCCCTATTAAACACTCTGTTGTCCACCGTATTGATACGGTAGGCTCACCTGTTTTCACCCGCCCACGTCGCTTAGCTCCAGATCGTCTTGCAATTGTGAGACGAGAGTTTGAACACATGCTCGAACTCGGTATTATACGGCCTTCAAGCAGCCCGTATGCCTCGGCTTTACACATGGTCCCAAAACCTACACCTGGAGACTGGCGTCCATGTGGAGATTATCGTGCTTTGAATGACAACACGATTCCAGATCGTTATCCCCTTCCTCACTTACACGATTTTACTTCTGCTCTCCTTGGCACCACAGTATTTTCACGCCTTGACTTGGTGCGAGCCTTTCATCAAATTCCTGTACACCCTGAACACATACATAAAACTGCTATAACAACCCCTTTTGGGTTATTTGAAATGACAAAAATGCCATACGGACTGCGTAATGCGGCCCAAACTTTTCAACGCTTCATTGATGAAGTGTTGAGAGGTCTCTCCTTCACTTTCACATATGTCGATGACATTCTCATCGCAAGTTGTTCTCCCTCAGAACATATTCAACATTTACGCTTAGTTTTTTCTCGGTTGGCAGAATATGGTGTACTGCTAAACCCTGAAAAATGTGTCTTTGCTGTAGATGAGCTCACCTTCTTAGGACACAAGGTTACTTCGAAGGGCATCTCTCCTCTCGAAAATAAAGTATCTGTAATAAGGTCTTTCCCACAACCGCAAACTCAAAAGCAACTTCGCCGCTTCTTAGGGATGGTAAACTTCTACCATCGCTTCATTCCTCAGTGTGCAAACATTCTTGCACCCATAACCTCTCTTCTTCGCCAATCAAAAAGGGGCAGATCCACTGCAGTTCTGTGGAACCCCGAAGCTACCAATGCTTTTTCACAAGCAAAAGAGGCTATAGCACAAGCTACATGCCTTGTTCACCCTCAACCAGACGCTCCTCTGAACTTAGCCACTGATGCCTCTGACGTTGCAGTGTCGGGAGTGCTCCAGCAGCTTGTTTCAGGCGTTTGGGAACCTCTCGCATTCTTTTCACGTAAGCTCTCACCTTCACAAATGAGGTACAGCACTTTCGGTCGAGAGTTTGTTTCCCCTGATTTACAAACTTGCACACATGTTTTCTTGAGACATGATGCTCACCGCTACCCTCTTCACTGTCCCTATGATGGTCCCTTCCTTGTGCTAGACCGTAAACCCAAAACTTTCATCATCGACAAGGTGGGCAAGCGTGAAACCGTTTCTGTGGACCGCTTGGAACCAGCATACCTTGATTTTTCTCCAACAAAAGATCCTATCCCTCCTCAATCTTCTGTACCTCCATCTCAACTACAGGTACAGCAACCTATCCCTCCTCAATCTTCTGTACCTCCATCTCAAATACAGGTACAGCAACCTATCCCTCCTCAATCTTCTGTACCTCCACCTCAAATACAGGTACAGCAACCTATCCCTCCTCAACCTTCTGTACCTTCATCTCATATACAGGTACAGCAATCTACCCTTCCTAAATCCTATGTACCACCACCTGATCCAAGGGTACAACAACCTATCATCCCTCTTCCAATTCTCCTTCATTATCGCAATCAACTGTCTTTGAAACAGCCAGTGGCCCCATTGCACAGGCACCAAGAATCCCCTTCCCCCAATGTCCCTACTGCACCTGTAGCACCATCCATACCTTCAGAACCAGTGCTGCAGGATATTGCCGTCCAAAAGCAAACAATGACTCGTTCTGGAAGTCATTCGTAAGCCAATGCGCTTTGACATTTAAGTGTTTTATTTTTTTTACCCCTGACAACCCTGTTTTTGGGGGGCAGTACTTGTAGTGACTTGCACCACAAGATTATTTTTTATTAGTGAAAATTGCCCCAAGTTGGCACAAGTGAAATACCATATTTTAAGTCTAAATAAATAGATACAAGTTAAACATGTCCAGTGATCAAATTTAATTCTTAAGCATTCAGTGTACTGTATAGTAATTTAGTTAAAAATTAAAGTGCAATCATTAAAGAAGTTCAAAGCAAATATAAAAATATATTTTGTGCTTTCTAAACAATGTAAATTTTGGGGGCATGGTGTGACTAGACGTGAGTTTGCTTTTAAGGATTATTTTAGCTTGTTGGTAAAATTGTGAAGTAAAAACAAACTTATGCACAACGACAACACAAAGGACGCCGTTTACACATTTTACTATTTAAATACACGGCGCCAGCAAGCAAAGGTTCTTCATGGTATGTTCCTATTTATAACGTTTATATTTTTTACTATTGCATATCTGTATGCAATACCGCATACTGCAGACATTAACAAGCCTTATACTGTTTGTGATTAGTACTGAAACATTCATACTATAAATAATACTGTAAGATTCATACAAAAATTACCTTAGGCTAAGTTAGGTCTATCTAGGCAAAAGCCAAATTGTAACTCTAGCCTAGCTGAGGCCTACCGTAGCCTTTGTTTTAAATAATTAACCTCAGCTCCACTATATCGAAGAGGCATAGGCCTGCCCATTAATTTTCTTAGTATATTTTACTTTATAAGCCTATTATGTTTCATGTATTTTCTTAGCAGATGGCCTACTAGTCATTTGTGGCCTACATATTTCCTTAGTTTTCCTGTTCAACTTAACACAATCCCATAATGAGGTTTAACTGTAATTCACCATCCACAGGTTACTGGGCCTATATAGCATATGTATTTTAATTATTAATTTTTGCCATTTTTATTATTCTTTTTCTCTGAAATATCACTTACAGTATTCTTGTCTGTCCCTTTGCAGACAAGGTTGTCATTGTGGCTATTAGTGTTACATATTATTTATATATTAATATTATTTGTATATTATTTGTCTATTAATATTAATTCTATTAGTGTTACATATTATTTATATATTAATATTATTTGTATATTATTTGTCTATTAATATTAATTCTATTAGTGTTACATATTATTTATATATTAATATTATTTGTATATTATTATTATTTACATATTTATTATTAGTATCAGTATTAGTTGCAGACTGTTATATATTAGCTAAACGGTGCCATTATTTAATTTAGCATTTATATGTCAATCAAAGTTGTTACGGGTAAAATCCCCTTTGCATTTATAAATAATTGTTGCATATAGTTTATTAATTGTCAATAAAATATAAAATTCATGTTGATGATTTCATAATCAGTCCTTCCCTTCTTTTATTAAAATTAATTTTGCGCCGCAGTGCTGGATGCCAATCTAGTATTTGGGCGCTGGTGACCCTGGCATTTAGTTAATTATCTACGTAAACTTGTAAAGGTCTGTAATAATAAATAGGACACTTACAGCTCACTACTGCACAGGCCATCTTGCTGTTGTGGATGAGGGAGCAAGGACTGAAGGGGGTGTTGAGGAGGCTCGAGGTCCTCGTGAAGTTCTGCCTTAACTTCTACTTCAAAATGTACTACGACATCAAAGTGAAGCACCACCTCAAATTTGGTCCTGCACACGTTTTTTCAAGAATGAGGCTGCTGAGGAACCAGACTACCGAGGTCAGGAACATCATCTCTGCTGCAGTGATAAGAGGAGCTTACCACGCACATCCTGAGAACATCCTGGCTTCATTCCTGTGCAGTGAGGATGAGCATCAGAGAGCTTTTGCTGTGAGCCAGATAGAGAAGATCAGAGAAGGAAGAGACTTTGGTGATGCGACAGTGAGGCCCCATAAAAATCCCAAAGTCAATCTGCAAGCCACTTCACCTGAGGATCTCATCAACTGGGAATCAGAGAATATTTACGAGCCTATTTTCACCTGCAAGATGACCTTGACTGAGCTCGAGGATCTCAGGAAAACTCCACTCAAAGTGGACGCTTTCTCTGTTCATACTCAGTCCTGCGAGAGAGCTGTACAGGAAGTCTCAACTGCTTCCCAAGCTGTGTACGGTCACGAGAGGAGAGATGGGTGGGTGAGAGCCAGGATAGACCATCAAGAAATGCTCCCAGTGTTCAGATCGAAGCAGGACATACTTAAGAGCTTTACAGGTTCGAGTGGCTGATGAAGAGGCTGAAGCCATCGTTGATGCTCATAAGAGCTGAAAGTCCTCATAAGATCATAATATAAGATCTTATGAGGCCACGCTTTTCAGGGATCCAGGAAGAACAGGCGTGTAAACCTACACTTGGAGGTGGCAAGTCTCCCACTACTCGATCAGAGTAGAGCTGGTGAGTAGCGTGTAGCGTCATGAGCGATCTGGAGGCACATTTCAGGTTTTGTACAATCAACCTTGCTGATTTCAGAAAAGAAATAAAAAAATTTCTGCAACAAGCAGAATACCTCCTTTTTCGCATGTAAAAAATACAAAATTCTTGTTAATTACAGTTGGCAACACTGACTGACATGGTACTTCTGGCAGCTTTCTAATTATTCTCAGTGAGTCATCACTTGGAATTTCTTAGTTCTACGCTAGCTCGCTTGAGAGAAACAAGTGTTTTTTCTGTGGATGGGGTGTTCAAAAACCCCAAGGTACTAACGAAAGGTGCGTTTTGTGATATATACATTATACACATTTCTTTGTTTTGTTGTGTTTTACATTGTTTATAAGTTTGTTATATGTCTTAGGGTATATATATACCTATGGATATTTATATACATAATACATATGTGTGTGTGCAGTATATTTATATATATATATTGGTAAACTTATTGTTTACCAATAAACCAAGCCTTATATACTGTATATATATACTCATAATCATATATATTTTTTATTTATACGTTTGTGGTGTTTTTGTTTCAGTGTTCCTGTGTGATACTTGTTGAGTTTTGCTGGTACAATGAGCACGCAAAGAACACGGGGATCTGCGAGCCACATTGTCTTTGGTTCTCCACTATCAGAGCTTCCTCTGTCTGAACTTCCAACCCGTATACAAGTTGCAAGGCATTTCCTCTTCTTGAAGGAGAACAAGTACACCAGCAACAGGGAGATTCTTCCGGAGGTATGCCAAACACTCATTGACCTTTGGAATCGTGCTAACATTCCATCACAGCCAATGAAGAATGTGAAGACCAAGCTGCTCCGATTGATGGAAAGAGGCTCACAAGCATCGAAGCAAGGCAAGCAGGCCACAAAAACCAAGAAGTTAGAGGAAAGCCTGAATCAATTGTTTGACATAGCTGTCTTCCAATGCGATGATCTGTCTGCATGCCACTGTGAAAAAGAAATGAAAGTTCCACGACGAGAGCATGCCTTT
Source organism: Bathynomus jamesi (assembly GCA_023014485.1). Classification (NCBI taxonomy): domain Eukaryota; kingdom Metazoa; phylum Arthropoda; class Malacostraca; order Isopoda; family Cirolanidae; genus Bathynomus; species Bathynomus jamesi. The sequence goes on along the minus strand of JAJOZX010002550.1, from coordinate 35,499 downwards.
CTGATCGACCAGAGAACCACGCGGATCATGCAGATCAGTCGGGTGGATACGAATGTGACTCAGATGATGGAGAGAAGGAAGTCAAGAGAGAATCGGATGCAAAGACAAGAAGAAGAGAATAGAAGAAAAACGGAACGGCAAGAGGTAGCATCCTCTGCAGATGTGGTCGAATCAGCTCAGGCAAAAGCAGACTCCAGTGGTGAAAGTGTTGGTGATGAGTGGATGGGTGATAGTGCCCAGGAGGACAGGAACATCACACCGATTCCCACTGTTGCTTTGGAAGCTGACCGGTATGGTGTCTCGAACAGGGCTGCTGCAGCTATCAGCACTGCAACATTGATTGACCTTCTATCTAAGCCATCTGACACTGGAATGAGGAACTGGCACTGTCATTGCGGATGGACTTCAAAATGCGATTGAAGAAATGGGTATTGCAGACAAGATAATTGCAGTGGGAGCCGACAGCACAGCCACAAACACAGGGCACAGAAGTGGAGCAATACACCTGCTAGAGTGCCGCCTGGGTCGCCCTTTGCACTGGTTCATCTGTAGTCTGCATTTAAATTGACTCCCACTGCGCCACTTGTGCAAAGAACTCATCGGCCCAACAGAATCTGCAACTCAATGGAAAGGACCAATTGGCAAAGCTTTGGCCACATGTGAAAGTTTGCCACTTTCCTCTAGAGGAAGCCAATGTATTGCTGATGGCCACACTCTCCCGGATGTTGACCTTACTGAATTGAGTCGTGACCAAGCCTACCTCTACAGAATGATGAAAGCGATAAGGACTGGTGTCATTAATGAATATCTTCTACGAGAGAAGCCTGGACCAATCTCCCATGCAAGATGGGTTACAACTGCCAGCAGAATTTGTCGGCTACATGTAGCGATGGCGCAGCCAAGTGATGAACTGTATTCACTCACACAGTTTGTCGTGTGCCACTATGGACCCATGTGGTTTAGCATCAAGTGCCATCCAAGGTACACAGATGGCCCAAAGCATTTCCTGGAGCAAATCAAGCTGCTACGATTACTGCCACCAGCTAGCAAGACTGTCACATGGCCTGTGATCCAAAGAAATGCATATTGGGCTCACCCTGGAAATGTTCTACTGGCAATGCTTGCAGATGCAGATCAAGCAAACCGGAAATTGGCCATCGATGTAATCAAGACCATTCGACGAGCTCCCAAACCTGCTCAACAGCAAGTCAGAGAATTTCGGCCACCAAAGATCAAACAAAGTGCTCAGAATTTGAAAGATTTACTTCCACCAGTGGAGGAGTGCACAATGGAACCACCACTCACGAAGCAGTTCTCTGTCGAACGACTCGATAAGATCACTGAAGAGTCCCTTGTTGTCCGGATACCATGTCACTCCCAAGGTGTAGAACGCTGTGTTAGGACGGTAACTGAAGCGTCTGGGGCAGTGTATGGAAAGGATTCAAGAGATGGGTACATTAGAGCAGTACTTAAATCCCGTGACTTTACGCCGTCATTCAAAACTAAACAAGATTTTAATGTATCATTTACTAAATAAAACTATCTAGTCTATCTACCTACCTACCTACAGTGTATAAATTTAGGGTGGCCCACTTTTCAATTTTTTTGAAAAGTATAGGTGATCGTGGTTTTTCCCATTATTTGGCACTATACTAGCACATTGGTACCATTTTTACAAAAATTGATCAATATTTAGGGGTCTCGCATCGACCTTGAAATTACTAGTTTTTTTTTTTTAAATGCGTACTTTTTAACTTTTTACTGAATCAAGATAACTCATTAAGTAGGGATGTTTTCTGAATCCTCTTGATGAGAAAAGTCGTTTGGTGTGCCTGCCAATGTCATACGACTAACGGTTTAAAGGTTGTGCCTGTATACAGGTAATACCAATGTGCTAGTATAGTGCCAAATAATGGGAAAAACCACGATCACCTATACTTTTCAAAAAAATGAGTCACCATACCCGGGCGGAATGTATAATATATATAGGTAATTAGAAAATGCACTATGCCTGAGCCAGGTACCTAACCTATTTCTTTTTTTGCAGATCATAACATTTTGAAATTCTGTCTGAGTTCCTCATCCTTTGTCATGGACAAATCGATGGCAACCATAACTGGAAGAACGCTTGAAGCTACAAATAGAGAGTCATCAAAAGGAAAGGCGAAAATAACATCGCTACCTTCTCTAAGATCGGCCTCGGAAATTTTTTTAGTTGGCCAACCGTCGTCCTCCATCAGTGGTAGCAAATTGCCAACAACATGGCAGGTTTTGCAATACTTCTTCAGTGTTATCCAGTACACTGCTAACAGGAAAGACGCATTCAAAGAAACCGTAAACAACGTCTTAAAGTTTTGGAACATGGCCCGCATTAAAACAATCACAAAGCTCAACTGCGAACGGAAGCTAGAGGCATTGTGGAAAGAGTGGCACTTACTCCAAAAGAGCAGAAAACGAGAAACTGACGCCGGAGGAAAACGGCAGAAGTTTTCGGACAGTGTGGACAAGCTGTGGGATATCGGAGCATCTGACGCTGTCGAAGATATAAAGAAGAATCGACTGCTGTCCGACAAGACAAGAAAGAAGACATTGACTTCTACCTCGATCAACGTGGTCCTCGGGTGGCAACGATGAGCGGGAACGATAAAGTTTTCGCTGTAAAAAGAAAACTACAGGAAGGAAGAAAACGTCCTCGCCAGGAGCCGCAAACCTCAAAGTGTGCATACGAAACCGGAGATGAGGCCATGGAGAATGATGATACTGGCATGTCAGGAGAGTCGGAGACAGAACTAGTGTTCCCCCTGCTGAAAGAGCCAAGTGTGTCTGTCAATCTTCCTCGCCGCATCCTTAATGCTGATCGTTTCCGCATGTCCAGTGGACATGCGGAAACGATCAGCCACTTCCATGAGAGTAGGTGCATTAAGGATGCGGCGAGGAAGATTGACAGACACACTTGGCTCTTTCGGCAGGGGGAACGCTAGTTCTGTCTCCGACTCTCCTGACATGCCAGTATCATCATTCTCCATGGCCTCATCTCCGGTTTCGTATGCACACTTTGAGGTTTGCGGCTCCTGGCGAGGACGTTTTCTTCCTTCCTGTAGCTTTCTTTTTACAGCGAAAACGTTATCGTTCCCGCTCATCGTTGCCACCCGAGGACCACGTTGATCGAGGTAGAAGTCAATGTCTTCTTTCTTGTCCTTGTCGGACAGCAGTCGATTCTTCTTTATATCTTCGACAGCGTCAGATGCTCCGATATCCCACAGCTTGTCCACACTGTCCGAAAACTTCTGCCGTTTTCCTCCGGCGTCAGTTTCTCGCTTTTTGCTCTTTTGGAGTAAGTGCCACTCTTTCCACAATGCCTCTAGCTTCCGTTCGCAGTTGAGCTTTGTGATTGTTTTAATGCGGGCCATGTTCCAAAACTTTAAGACGTTGTTTACGGTTTCTTTGAATGCGTCTTTCCTGTTAGCAGTGTACTGGATAACACTGAAGAAGTATCGTAAAACCTGCCGTGTTGTTGGCAATTTGCTACCACTGATGGGGACGACGGTTGGCCAACTAAAAAAATTTCCGAGGCCGATCTTAGAGAAGGTAGCGATGTTATTTTCGCCTTTCCTTTTGATGACTCTCTATTTGTAGCTTCAAGAGTTCTTCCAGTTATGGTTGCCATCGATTTGTCCATGACAAAGGATGAGGAACTCAGACAGAATTTCAAAATGTTATGATCTGCAAAAAAAGAAATAGGTTAGGTACCTGGCACAGGCATAGTGCATTTTCTAATTACCTATATACATTATACATTCCGCCCGGGTATGGTGACTCATTTTTTTGAAAAGTATAGGTGATCGTGGTTTTTCCCATTATTTGGCACTATACTAGCACATTGGTATTACCTGTATACAGGCACAACCTTTAAACCGTTAGTCGTATGACATTGGCAGGCACACCAAACGACTTCTCTCATCAAGAGGATTCAGAAAACATCCCTACTTAATGATTTATCTTGATTCAGTAAAAAGTTAAAAAGTACGCATTTTAAAAAAAAACTAGTAATTTCAAGGTCGATGCGAGACCCCTAAATATTGATCAATTTTTGTAAAAATGGTACTAATGTGCTAGTATACTGTAGTGCCAAATAATGGGAAAAACCACGATCACCTATACTTTACAAAAAAAATTGAAAAGTGGGCCACCCTAGACGGTATATGTTTATTCCAAAAATACATTTTTCTATTTTTCCTGAAAAGCAGTACATTGTAAGGGGTCAAATGATAGCTCAAACCCCTGGGAAAGCAAGTGTCCAAAGGTTATGGGTAACTAGCAATTCTCACGATTTTCACATGCGAAAAAGGAGGTGCTGCACTTGTCACAAAAAAATTTTGTTTTCATTTTTGAATTTAGGGAGGTCAATTGTACAAAACCTGAAATGTGCCTCTTGATCCGTTACACTTTGCCCAATGACGCTACACGCTACTGGTGAGCCGCGCCTATTCTTTGAAGAAAAACTTAAAATTCTTAAGTTTTACGTGAAATCTAAACATTTTTTCAGCACCCAGAGATGTTGAAACACGCAAGAAAGCAAGGATGAGGTCAGAAAAGCAGCTTTTAGACTAAATCATATGCAGAACAGCTGCGCGCTTTGGTTTGAGTGCCCTGAGGCTGCGTTAGGCAGCCTTCAAATCAGAAAATCGCGATTTTGACCATGAAAATGAGATTTTCCGGAAAAGTTGCAAATAATAAACCATCTTAGAATTAATTTTTACATAGGAATACATATTAGCCACTCTGTTTTTCCAGAATTTCAACCCTGAACCCCGAGTATGATATGCCCTAATGTCCCAGGCCTATGCTCAAATAAGTTTAGATAAAAATCTTAAAGAGTTAACTATCATAAATGCACATCGAGGCCTTATAGGTACAATAGGCTATGCTATGGAATAGCATCGGCTCCAGGTATTTTTAAGAGAACAATGAATCAAGTTCTAGGTCACATTCCTGGTGTACTTTGTTTTCTAGATGATGTCCTCATTTTAAGTTCATCTAAAAAATAACACCTAACTAGATTAACAACAGTTCTAAAGAGACTCCGGGATGCCGGACTTAAGCTAGGGAAAGAAAAGTGTTCTTGGGTCACTAATGAGGTTTCATATTTGAGGTTCCGCATAGATGCCTCAGGCATTCATCTAACGGTGGATAAACTAGAAGCAATAAAAAATGCACCACCTCCACAAAACATCACACAGTTACAAGCTTATTTAGGTTTTTTAAACTTTTATACAAAATTTTTGCCTAATGCATCGACTTTCCTTGAACCCCTAAATAAGTTATTACGATCTGGTGAACAGTGGCGATGGGAGAAAACCCAAAAGGAAGCATTTGAGGGTTCAAAGGACATCCTACTAAAGTCCACTCTCCTAGTGCATTATGATCCTAAACTTCCTCTCGTAGTTTCAGCAGATAACAGTTCTTATGGAATTGGGGCAGTGTTATCTCACCACATTGATGGTGTAGATAAGCCTATCTGTTTTGCTTATAGAACACTAACTGAGACTGAAAGGCGATATGCACAACTTGAACGTGAAGCCTTAGCTTTAGTATTTGCGGTAAAGAAATTTCATTTCTATCTCTGGGGTCATGAATTCAAACTAATTACTGACCATAAGTCTCTTTTAGGTTTATTTTCACCTAATAAAAATATTCCAGTTATGGCCTCAGGTAGGATTCAACGATGGGCAGTGATTCTACAGGCCTATAAATTTGACTTAGTACATCGGTCAGGCAAACTTCTAGGTACGGCTGATGCTCTAACTAGGTTGTCTTTAGAAAATCCAAATGAATGCGTACCTATACCTACATAATGGGTCCTCTTGGTGGAGTTTTTGGCCTCCACTCCAGTAACTGCAGTACAGATAGAGCAGTGGACAAAATCAGACCCTATTCTGTCTAGGGTCATCCATTACTGTTCAGTTGGTTGGCCTACTAAGGTTGAGAGTGAATTACAGCCTTTTTATCAACGTCAGTCTGGACTCTCAATCCAAAATGGCTGTCTCTTACAGGGCCACAGAGTGATAATTTCGAATGAAGGCAGGTCGAATTTAGTGAAGGAACTTCACGCTGAACACATGTGCAACAAAAATTAAAGAGCTGGTGAGAGCTTATTTCTGGTGGCTCTGTTTAGATGGAGAACTCGAAATCATTGGTTCGTTCCTGTCAAAACTGCCTAGAGAACAGAGATCTCCCAAAGAAAAGTCCACTTCATCCGTGGGAATGGCCTACTATACCTTGGCATAGGATCCATGTTAACTATGCAGGTCCTCTAAATAATACCTATTTCCTAGTCATTGTGGACGCCTACTCTAAGTGGGTGAAAATTTTTCCAACCACTTCCACGACTTCGGGTGTTACTATTCGCTTACTCCGTTCGTGTTTCGCTCGATGGGATTTACCCGTAGTTCTGGTTTCCGACAATGGTACTTGTTTTACCAGTGAGGAATTTTGTTCTTTTGTCCATCTAAATGGCATTAGACATGTCCGGTCTAGTGTTTTTCACCCATCTACTAACGGTCTCGCGGAAAACATGATCCGTACTTTCAAGTCGGCCTTGCGTCATTCTCATGGGGAGGAAATGCAAGTGGTGTTGAACAAATTTTTGTTTAAATATCGACTAACACCTCACACAACGACGGGGTGTCTTCTTCTAAACTCATGATTGGCCGGGGAATTCGTTCAGTTTTCGATCTGTTACGTCCAAACGAAACGTTACAACGAGTTTACGCATCAGGAAAAACAGAAGTTGTATCATGACGCTAAAAATGGAGAGTTATAGAAGCGCAACCTAATGATCCAGTTATGATTAGCAACTATGGGGCTGGACTAAAATGGATTCCACACCTCCACGTTATTACAGTCAGTTAGCATGATTATGAAGAGTAGTGGACCTAATACTGTTCCTTGTGGTACTGAGCTGAGGACCTCTGATTCTGATGAAGATACTCCTTGTACTGTAACGACTTGTCGCCGTTCACTAAGGTAATTATATATCCATTTCCCTACTTTTTCTGTTATTACCATATACTGTATTTCAGTTTATGTATTATGATTCCATGGTCACACTTGTCGAACGCTTTGGCAAAGTCTGTGTATATTACACCATAGTTTTCATTACTTTCCAGTGCATCAATAATGTTGTTGTAGTGTTCCATTAGTTGTGATAGGCATGATCTGCCTGACCGAAACCCATGTTGGTTATCATTTAACTTTTTCCGAGTTTCCAAAAAGTCATACATTTTCTGTCTAACTATTCTTTCAAATATTTTAGTGAGATGAGATGTAAGTGACACTGGCCTGTAGTTTTTGGCCACGGATTGATCTCCTTTATATATTGGGACTATGTTCGCGCTCTTCAGGATACCCGGTATTTCCCCCGTGTCTAGTGATCGTCTCCATATCCAATATAGGAGCTCAGCGATTGCATTCTTACAGTTTTTGATCAGTGTGGCATTCCATACCATACCCTATACCAGGGGTTCTTTAACTTTTTTCAACGCGACCCCACAATCAGAACCTCGGACCACTTGCGACCCCATCAAAACCGAAAAAAACAAAACTAGTTTGTTTGAATTATTTTCCCCTTTGCAATAGGTATAATTATAACACAATGGTATAATATTTCACATTTATTATTTATGCACCATCCATCATGTAAATTTTGAAATTACAACAGAAGTTTTAATAATACAAAATGAACATTGGTTTCCAATAATTTTATCAGTAAAGAATACTCCCGTTCATAGAGAGCTTTACACAATTTTAATGTGAAGGATGATTCTGGATTGTTTGAGCCAAAACTTGAAATCGTGGTTTTCGAGATGACAGTGAAATTCTGAGATCATTTTCCGGATTAAGCCGATTCCGTGTTTTGGTCCTGGTTAGGGCGAGGAGTGAGAACCCAGATTCACATTGATACGTGCTCGGAAAGGGTAAAATTACTTTCATAGCCTCTCTTGCTGAGACTTTTTTCTTCTGCCATAGCTGTGTCCAGAATTTGGCGACACTGTTCTCTAAAGAATTGTTGAAGTATATGATCACTCTGAATCTCGAGTAGCTCTTCTTGAAGTCCACAAGGCCAAACGTCGTCTTCCATCTCTTCCACATTAATACTGAAGGGATCTCGAACCCAATTATACTTGCTAACATCTTCAGGGATGTATGTTTCAAATTCATTTGAAAGTTTTTCTAAGTGAGTCACGATAATTGGTTGCATATCCTCCAGATTGATTCTGTCATCATCGCCAGCAACTTCAAAGTCCTCGAGCTGTTTATTGAGGGTTGGAAAAACCGCCACTCTTCCTCTTTCTACCTTCCCTTTCCATAAGTGCAGCTTCCCTTTGAATGCTGTGATCATTTCTGCCATTTCGACAAGTGTATGTCACTGTCCTTGCATTGATGAATTCAAATGATTCAGCTCAGAGAAGCTATCTGCGAGATAACATAAAAGCAGCAACCACTTTGATTCATTGAACTTCTTAGCCAAATTGTGACTTTTTTCACGAAGGAATATCTCCAGCTCGGTTTTCATACATATAACACGTTGCAGCACCTTCCCACGCGACAACCATCTAACTTTGGAATGAAACAAAAAATGATCGTGTTCTGACTGAAACTCTAAACACATTTCTCTGAAAAGACGAGAATTAAGAGCGCTCCCTTTCACATAGTTCACAATGTGAACAACATCTGACATAATAACAACCAATTCTTCTGATAGCCTTTGTGCAGCAAGATTTTCTCGATGAAGTAGGCAGTGAATGACTTCTACATCCTGATTTATTGCTTTGACTTTGGCAGTAAAACCATTCCGAGCTCCTAACATTGCAGGAGCACCATCGCTACAAATGCTGAAACAGTGTTTCCATTCTTGTCCCACTTCCTGAAAGAATTCGTTGACCACGTTAAAAATATCGTTTCCTGTCGTTGTCTTTGTTAACGGACTACAAAACAGGACGTCATCCTCCAAGTCTTCTTCACCACGGTAACGGACATAAACAAGCAGTTGAGCATCATCCCCAATATCGGTGGTCTCATCCAATTGAATACTAAAATTTCCACTAGTTTTTACCGCTGCAACTTGTTCTTTTATATCACGTGCCATATGATTGATACGATTGCGGATAGTGTCGTTGGAAAGAGGAATGAGATTGAGTTTATTGACTACTTCATCACTGCAGACAGATCTCGCCATATCTAATGCAGCTGGTTTGATGAGATTTTCACCAACTGTATGAGCAGCTTTCTGTTTAGCAATCCGATAAGCAACGAGGTACGAGGCGAGGGTCACTTGTTTCAAGCTGCTCATCCGCGAAATCCCACGATTATCCAGTCTCTGTTTCTTGACCGTTGCTTCTTTACGTTGGAAAAAAGTCCTGTTCTCATTTATGATACATACCTGGAATGCTTTGTTTCGAGATGTCGCCTCAGTTTCCCTTCTTTCAGAGACTCGTGCGAGAGAACTTCCAAACACAAAACACATTGAGGTTTGACGACTCCAGTTTTGTCAACAATTTCAGTGAAACCAAGATCAATGAAATCATCCTTGTAGTAACGTTTTCTTTGCGCCATAATTGCAAAAACTGAAAAAAACATAAATACAAGAAAAAATGACTTGTACAACAGAAAAGCTATCAAGCTCTGATGAATAATGATGAATATAATGAATTCTAAAGAATAATGGCATCAGTAATATCATGCCATAATCATGACAGAAACTCAATATCATGAATATAATAAATTCTAAAGAATAATGGCATCACCATAAACATTTTCTAAAGTTAGACAATCTGAAACACAACTTACCTCATTCGTTTCTAATGGCGCACTGACGAAATAATATTTCTTCAGTAATAATTCAATCGTGCGTCTGGTATACCAATATGTATAATTTAATCGTGCGTCTGGCAGCGACCCCATCAGAAAGGTCTCGCGACCCCAGTTTAAGAAACCCTGCCCTATAGCTTGTGTAATATCATCTGTCGTAAAGTCGAAGTCCGTCATACTTTCCCCTTGTACTTCTTCAAAGAACGTGTTTCTATCGCATATCAGTTTGTCAGTTTTTGGGTTACTGAAAGATGATTCGTACTGAGCTCTTATCTTTTCAGATACTTCTGTTAGATCCAGGAGCGGCTCGCAGCACCCCCATGATCTTATGATCTTTATATTTAAATATATTTAAAATAGCCTCTCTGATTGTTTTTTTTCAATGAACTTTGAGTTTTTAAATCAGATTATATCCTTTTTTCCTTAAACTATTTCAATGCCGAACGAATGAATCACGAAAGTAGCTTCAGCCTTCCCGTGGAACTGCGTACTTAACAGTTCCAGATTTTGTTCGAAACGCTTGAAACCTCGGTGGCGGACGTACGAAGAGCGAGTCAGAATCGCGGGTTTAAGAGGATCCAAAGCACTGTGGACAGAGCAGTGCCGATTTGTTTGTTTGACGTGGTAGTTGTGTTGCTGTATAGTTTGCTAATTCGAAATTTAATTTCCAAATTGCATTTATCAATGATTCGTTATCATTTATTTTTTGTCGTGAGATTGAAGTTAATTATACGGGTGTTTCAAAAGTTCCTCACTAATTTGATTTTCAATTTTCTTTGCAGCTAATCGACCAACGACGTTCATCTTGTGGTAAACTCTTACTCAGTAGTTGAGAATTTTTTTGAGTCTACATTTGATGTTTTGCTCCGTTTTCTTCTTCTACCATGCTGACTCTAGAGCAGAGGTGTAAAATCGCTGCATGGCAGGAGGTTTTTCAATCTGTGGTCGAAGTGCAGCGACGATTCCGGGCAGTCTACGGACAGCATTATGCACCGGATAGGAACACCATCGGTGACAGAGAGGATTGTGTTTCCATTTCGGTTGGAATAGTAGTGGTACTCTCTGAAGTAGTAGGAATAGGTGTACGTTCTAGAGTAGGAGGAATAGTAGGTGTAGTGGAAGGCATAGAATGAGGTAGAATCTGATCCTGATGTCGATTCTGAATTCGACCATCTTCAGTTACACATTTGTAGGAAACAGGACCAGTCTGCCTTCTAACTATAGCTGGTACCCACTTGGGACCCTGAGAGTAATTGCGAATCATGACCTTATTTTGAGGTAGCAGCTCTAGCGTCCTAGGAGTCTAAGATTCAAAGGCACGTTTTTACCGCTCTTGCCGACTGTAAACTCTTTGACAAATAGAATCATGAGGACGCACAAGATCAAAAATACAGCGAATACGACGGCCAAACATCAACTCGGACGGTGCAACGCCCGTAGTAGAATGGGGTGTCAACCTGTATTTCATGAGAAAGCGATCCAAAGCAACCTGAATTCCCTCCTCCTTTGCATGAAGCAAAGCAGACTTAACAGAACGGACCATGTTCTCAGCCAAGCCATTTCAAGATGGGTGGTTGGGAGCAGTACGAACATGACGAATACCATTGGAAGACAAAAACGTAGAAAAATCAGAACTAGCAAAACTTGGGCCATTATCAGAAACCAAAACAACTGGAAGGCCAAATCTGACAAAAATAGAACGCAACAGACGAATAGTAGAGGATGAAGACATAGATGTAGTAGGAAGAACCTCTACCCATTTAGAATGAGCATCGACAATGACTAGAAGATAGTGGTGATTGATGGGACCCGCATAATCAATATGAATTCTGTGCCATGGATGGGAAGGCCATTCCCAGGGATGTAGAAAACCCTTTTTAGGAGTATCAGTAACCCCAAACACCGAGAGCATGAATTCACAAGCGAAAGGATGTCACTATTCAGTCCGGGCCACCAAAAATAACTTCGGGCCAGTTCCTTCATACGAGTAGCACCCATATGATCGGAATGAAGTTCTTTAAGCAAAAGAGACTTGCCCAGGTCTGGGATAAGAACCCGAGACCCCCAAAGAACACATCCATCCTGAATAGACAACTCTGTGCGTCTTTGGTGGAAAGGTTGGTAAGAACTGTCCACCTTCATAGGCCAACCACTAGAGACCATCTGATAAACATGAGACAAAATAGGATCAGATTTAGTCCACTGAGCAATAATCATAGCTGTAACTGTTGTCCCTAGAAATTCAACTAAGTGAACCCATTCAGCTGGAATTGGGACACATTTAATGGAAGCATCTAAAGGTAACCGGCTTAAAACATCAGCATTACCCAAATGCTTACCTGACCGGTGCACTAGATTGAAAGAATTGGCTTGTAGCATGAGAGCCCAACGTTGTATTCGTCCTGCAGCCAAGATAGGGATTTGTTTATTAGGAGCAAACAACCCTAACAACGGTTTGTGATCAGTCACTAGGGTAAACTGCTGACCCCACAAATAAAAATGAAACTTTTTTACTGCGAAGATTAGGGCTAATGCTTCACGTTCTGCCTGTGAATAATTCCTCTCTGCTGTATTTAGAGTGCGGGAAATAAAAGAAATAGGTCTTTCTTCCCCGTTAATATTATGAGCAAGTACTGCTCCAATGCCATATGAGCTGCTATCAGCAGTTACAACTATAGGTAGTTTAGGATCAAAATGCACTAAAACATGAGAACTGAGTAAAAGCTCCTTTGACTGTTGAAAACTAGACTGTTCCTCTTTACCTCAACTCCATTTAGTGTCTTTCCTGAGTAATTTATTTAGTGGTTCCAATGTAGTAGCAGCATTTGGTAGAAATTTCCTGTAGAAATTAAGCAAGCCTAGATATGCTTGAAGCTGAGTGACATTAGTAGGTGCAGGAGCCTTACAAATAGCATCAGCTTTATCCTTAGTAGGATGCAGACCTAATGAATCAATCTTAAATCCCAAATACTGAATTTCATTAGTTATCCAGATACATTTTTCCTTATTTAGAGTTAAACCAGCAGCTGCTAACTTCTGCAAAACTGTCCTTAGACTAGACGTATGTTCTGCTTCTGTTTTTCCAGCTATAAGGGTGTCATCCAGGTAACATATCACATCTGAAATTCCATCTAATATGAAACTAATAGTTTTTTGGAAAATGCCAGGAGCTGATGAAATACCATAACATAATCTATTATAACGAAATAAGCCCTTGTGAGTATTTATAGTTGTGATATCCTTAGATTTTTCATCAAGCTCCAGCTGTGCATGTGCTTGTGACATATCCAGCTTAGAGAAGTATTTATTACCAGCTAACTTACTAAAAATATCAGCAGGATTAGGAATAGGATATTTATCTATTAGAATAGCCTTATTAGCAGTTACTTTGTAGCCCCCACAGATACAAACACTCTTATTAGGTTTTAACACAGGGACAATAGGTGCTGCCCATAATGAGTGCAATATAGGTTCAATAGCGTTTCCCTTAGTGAGCCTGTCTAGCTCCAATTCTACCTTTTCTCTTAGAACATAAGGCAATGGCCTAGCTTTACAAAATTTAGGGCTGACTTCATTATCCAATTCAATAGACACTTTAAGATCTTTGAGCATGCCAAGAGGAGGCCCAAATATTTTTGGAAATTCCTTTAAAAGAATTAAGATATTATTAGGTATTACAGAACAATTTATTGATTGATGATTAACTATAATGTTATGAATAGGCAAGTTTAGAGCATGAATCCAATCTCTTCCTAGAAGAGTAGGACCTGGTTCATCAATAACTAAAAGTGTTAACTATTGGCATCTCAACATTTCCATATTTTCTCAGAGTAGCCTTAGAATGATATAGTCGTATGAAGTTTTGGAATTTTTCTACAAAATAATCCTTAGAAATTATAGTTCTAGCTGCACCTGTATCCAGTTCTATTGGAAGTTTGACTTTATTCATAGTAGCATCTATAATATAAGGACCAACATTTGTAGTGCCATCCTGACTGAAAATATATTCAGAGCCTATCTGTGACTGCTTTACATAGACTGTTAGCTGATAAAGGAGGTTTATGCATTTTAGAAAAACAAACCTTTGCTATATGTCCAACCCAGGGCCGTTTCTAGCCATTAGGGGGCCCTAAGCAGTATACCCATTTGAGGCCCCACCCCTCCATCCACGAACTCACGCCTTACTACATCACCTCAGCACATACATACAAAAAATGGTCGTGTTAATAAAAAACAATTATGACCCTACCTCCTCTGCAAGTGCTTGTGCTTCAGTCCTGGTTATGGCATCTGCATCTGTGACATTGTTTCTGACTTCGAACAGGGCCTCTCTGATGTTGTGGCTCTGGTATCGCACAGCCTCAATGCTCTTAAGCCGGCTCTCCCACCTGGTTTCACTCCAAGACTTGAGTGTTATGTTCACGTGCTTCTTTAGGATTGTCCATCTCTGTGTAGCTGCTGCAAAAAGGTTGTATAATTTTTGTACGTTGCCAAAGAAGCTGATGGCATCTGTGGAAGCTTTAGCTGCATCAGCCACTACAAGATTCAGAGTGTGAGCCCCACATGGAACATAGAGTGCACGACAGTTCTTCTCTAATAACCTTGCCTGAACACCTTTATTCTTGCCCTTCATGTTCGCTCCGTTGTCATATGACTGTCCTTTGCAGTCATCAAAGTGAATATTCAGTTCATCTAGTCTCTTCAGAATCAGAACTGATAAACCCAGGCTTGTACTTTCTGTAGCCTCAAGAAAGCCCAAGAAGTATTCTTTTATTTCTGGTACTTCACCCATTTTAACAGTTCTGATAATAATCGACATCTGTTCTTGGTGGCTTATGTCTGGAGTGCAGTCTAAAATGAGTGAGTACTATTTAGCTTATTTTATTTCTGCAACAATGGCATCCAAGATCTTCCCACTAATGGACCCAATGAGCTCATTTTGAATGATGTTTCCTAGGTAACTTGAATGACTATATTGGCCACTTTCGACTCTGCTGATGTGTTGTTTCATCACTGGATCAATTTGGCAAGCAGCTCAACCTCCTTCAAGAAGTTGCCATTGTCTCGATTGTACAATGTAGAGGAAGACCCCCTGAAAGCAAGGTTTCTCTCTGCCAGTGATTGGATTATACTTACAAGACGTGTGAGAACATCTCGCCAGCGTCTTCGCTCTACCTCCATTAATGACATTTCAGTTTGGTCAATGGTCCTCCCAGTTTTTAGCCGCAGTTCCAGATCCTTCCATGTTGCCATGTTATCTGCATGTTCTGAACGCTTCTACCGTCCTCTCTTTTAGGGAATGTGAGATCTGGACTGATTTGAAATGGTCCTCGAGACACCAGATCTGTCTTCAGGGCATCTGACAGGACAACTGGCCAGTCATACGGATCAAGCGGTGGAGCAGATCTTGGTTCTTGTTGCTCAGTAGAAATGCCTGTGAGTGATGTTTGAAGCTGAACAGAAGATGGGCCACTTGTTGGTTCATCAGGCTCTACTTCTACTGGTGTTTGAGGTTGCATAGAGGATGGTCCTGCTGTTGGCTCATGATGCTCATCAGGCTTTGCTGAGGATGGCTTTTCCAAATATTTCAGTAGTGCTCCTGAGAAGAATAACATTACATATTTTGTTAATTTTTGCTAAAATACTCTTTCTTATCTTGTTTGATAATTATAATTGATCTGTGTGAACAGAATTTGAGGTGATGTGATCCATTAAATTTCACATTTCGAAATATTATAAATATTACAGAGACTAACTTACTCTACACGATTCCTGAGCACTTGCCTAGCTTGATGGTCTACCTAACCTAGTTGCCTGAACTGTAATCATAAGAATATACAAGTGGCACATCTCACCTGTGCTACTGGAAAGCTTCTCCTTCTCTATTTTCTTCTTTTTCCGTTTTTCAGCTCCTGATGGATTATGTCATTTCATTTTCCAAGATGCATGAAGTCACAGCTAGTTAACCACAACTAATCTGCTAAATAATATAATAATAATAATAATAATAATTGTTATAATTGTAACGTTAATCAAATACATTCAAATAATCAGACCATTTAGGTTTTAATTAACCAACAAAATTCTCATTATCTGAAAAAGATGAGAAAAGAATTAATAAACTTGAAAACATAACGAAAATAATCCTAGGTTTTAAAGTGTTACAAAATCTCGTAATAATTAGTAAATTAGTGAAAATTAATAATGTTTTACAATACTAGAAAAATTAAACATTTAGGAAAGTATAAGCATATAGTAAGAATAAAGTTAAATAATATAGAAATAAAATCTCACAAGTTATTTACACATAACGACCAAAACGTTTCGTTTTTCTCCGTTTTATCACATTTGTCTCATACAAAAACCTTAATTAATACGACAATAATAATAATAATAATAATAATAATAATAAGGATAATAATAATAATAATAACAATAATATTAATAATAACTTCAGCTATATTCCTATTCTTGCCCACTGAGCTATGACCTGGGAGCCTGTCCAGGGGCCCCCTAGTAGCAGCGGGGCCCTAAGCGGCCGCTTAGTCTGCTTATGCCAGGAAACGGCCCTGGTCCAACCTTGTTACATTTATAACATACTGCCTCCTTGAAAGGGCAGTCTACCTTCCAATGCTGTTTGCCACAGCCAGTACAAGGTTTTTTTAGGTTTAGCATTTTGCTTAGGCCAATTTTTTGAACTATCTGCCTTTAGAAAGTTTCTTTGGCTAACCTTTGGATTATCCTTAGCCTTAGTTCCTGTAGACCTACTATTTAGGTTAATATTAGATTTAGGCCTGATCAAATTCACATCACCAAATGCCTTTGCATCCTTAGCAGCAGCTTCCCTAGTTGTGGCTAGTACTACTGCAGCATCAAAAGTTAGGTTTTTAATTGTCACTAGTTCTCGCTGAGTGGCCTCCTCTCTCAAACCCATGACAAATCTATCCCGTAGCATTTCTGTTAGGTTAGGGCCAAACTCACAAGTACTAGCCAGTTTCCTTAGGCTAGCTACAAAGTCAGCAATTGATTCACCTACAGCCTGATTTCGAGAATAGAACTGAAATCTCTCAAAAATCACTACCACTTGAGGGTTATAGTGATCTTTTAGAACTGTAACTAAATCTGTATAGCTACGCTCTGCTGTACTCTTAGGAGCTACAAGATCTTTAACTAGACTATAAGTTTTAGGGCCTATTAGAGTTAAAAAAGATGGTACCTTTTTATCATCTGGTATAGAATTCGCTGCAAAAAACAACTCCACTCTATCTGTGTACGACTGTACGTGTCAAAATCTCGCCCTCCGAATAGGGGCCTATTTGACCAATAACAGGCATAATCAAAATAGCCTAAGCACAAACTAGGCTCAATACAAGAACCCTTGAACTGTGGGTTAGCAATTTGCACTTCACTAGCCCCTTCCCCCAAGCGGAAAAAAGAAAAAATGCAACAAAAAAAAAGAAAAAGAAACCCTCGTCGCCAATGTAGTGACCGGTAGATAAAGCTATGGCTCACACACTATATACAGATACAGTACAATAACCAGAATCAAGTTACACAACGAAATAATTATAGACTCACCTCAAGTATAGAACAACAGTTCCAGACAATATTCTAGATATCCAGTAATAGTCGTTAGTCTAGCAGTTGTCAGTCTATTAGTTAGTCAATAGTTATATCAGTATATCTAGATAGGCTAGTAGTTCACAATAGTACAACGACAATCAACACTACATCCATAATCGCAATGCTAATGATCATCCCAACACATTATCGCTGCATATCCGCCCTAATCAGTCAAAACCAGTGCTGCCAGATCAATATTAGTTTTTATTATTAAGGTGTTTTTTTGGTGTGTCGATCTGCAGACTTTTATCGAACCTGCTTCTCTTTCCCCTTTGTTGTATTTTTGGGACATGTCTTTCCACAATT
Source organism: Bathynomus jamesi (assembly GCA_023014485.1). Taxonomy (NCBI): domain Eukaryota; kingdom Metazoa; phylum Arthropoda; class Malacostraca; order Isopoda; family Cirolanidae; genus Bathynomus; species Bathynomus jamesi. Next base: position 17,700 of record JAJOZX010002550.1, on the reverse strand, counting down.
TCCAGCGTCTTCTCCTCTAAGGTCACTAGCATCTCTTCCGTTGTCGTGGCCTCGAAGATGGTTTTCCAATCTATTACTTCTCTGCTGGATGCAACACCTCCCTAGTTTATAGCTTTGGAGTGAAAATTAAAAATTTCGGATTTGCTTTCTGTTGTTCATGTTCTTTCCTTTCCTGTTGCTTTTATATTGGTTGTTATTTCAATAATATTGTAATCCGATATTATACTAGTTGGGGATATTTCTACATATCAATTAGGTTGCTGTTGTTTGTGAATACCAAATCTAGGCAGTTTTTTTTCTTGTTTTCTTTTATTTCTTGTGTTAACATAAATTCATCAGCTAGAGCTAGTAGCATTTTTACCTGCTGCTGGTCTTCCCGTGTGCCCCCTTTTCCTGGTGTATACATATATTTTTTCCTATCTTTTTATATTTCATAAATGGAAAATTAAAATCACAAAGAAAAATATTTGGGGTTGGAGAGTGTACGATCTTTTATCTAGTTTCTTACCTCTGTAATGGAATTTGAAAATTTTGAGGTTGGCGTGTTCGGGGTCTGTACATTACAATTAGTACCATATTTAATTTTTCAACTTTTGCTGCTACACATTCTACGTAGCTGTTTGAGGTACTTATAGTCATTTGTGCCATATGCCTTTCGCGTGTGTAAATAAATAGCACAGCCTCCTTTACATCTCACTGCTCTCTCGGCTCGGAGGATGTTGTGGTTGTTAATTTGTACTTCTTTTTTATCAATACAGAACTCACAGTTTTCACTATATATATATATATATATATATATATAATAGGAGGAGATTGTAGACACCAATCGAAGAGGGAAGTACTCCGGGAGGGGGGCGTTAGACAGACGATAGGGAGTGCTAGAACTCCCATCTCTCCTGTCACTGTCCTCCTTAGCTGATCTTTTTCCGTGTCTCATCTACCCTGTGAACAGTCCAGCATGCTCTTAAACACACATTTCTCTCCCTATTCCTCATTACATACACATGCATTTTACACACTACATAATCTTTTTAAAATTAAAAAAAATGGCATCACCTTCAAGAGCTTCGGAGTCTCCTGGGGAGGGGACCATAAATGTCCTCACTTCTGGCTCCCTCCCTGCCGATACTGGGAACGCAGACACGGTCAGCGGGGCTGGATCTGCTACCGCCCATTCGAGATGTTCTGCACCTTTATCTGGTTTACTTTTCTTAAATTTCTGCAACATTCGTGGCCTTTTTCTCAAATTTTTAATCTGTTGAACACCACTTCTCCTCCTCTGAACTTCATTTTCTTTTCCTCACTGAAACTCAGGTGTTTGGGACAGCAACCCCTTTTCTGTACCCTCTTACTATCTTAATACTCGATTTAATTCTAAAGGTGGATGTTGCGTATACTGTATGTACGCAATGACCTAACTTGTTCTCGTATTCCCAAACTCGAATCTTCCAAATTCTATACCCTCTGGGTCCTGGCTACGGCTTACATGCCAATCTCAAACTAAATATATCTGCGCTGTTCACCTTTCTCCTAATTCTACTGACTATCCAAAATTTTTGACCACCTCACTTCCAAAGTGGAATACATTCTTTCCAGCTCCCCCTTTGCTGAAATCTCCATTTTAAGAGATTTCAATGTTCACCACCACCTTTGGCTTTCCTCCCATTTCACTGACATCCCTGGTGAACTCGCTTACAACTTTTCTATCTTAAATGACCGAGAACAGATTGTACAGCACCCTACGCGTACGCGTATCCCCGACCACCTTGGAGATAGGTCCAATATTCTGGATTGATTTCTTACCTCTCATCCTTCTTCTTACTCTGTGAAACTTTTCTCTCCCTTGGGCTCCTCCGATCACAATCTTATATCTGTTTCCTGTCCTATCGCTCCAATTCGGCCTTTGGATCCTCCGAAGAGGAGGCGCCTTTGGCACTTCGGCGCCGCTGATTGGGAGGCCCTTAGGCAGTACTTCTGTGATTTCCCACGGAACGATTACTGCTTCCGTGGCCGGGGTCCTTCTGGGTGTGCTGAGCGCATCACAGAGGTGATTCTCTCAGGCATGGAGGCGTACATTCCATATTCTATTCCTACTACTACTGCAAAAACCTTGGTTTAACTTTACTTGTTCTAATGCTATCCGCAAGAGAGAGGAGGCTTTCAAAAGGTATCGTCGCCATCCAACTCCTGACTCTCATTCAGCTTATATTCTGCCCGCAATCGTGCAAAATCTGTTCTTTGACTCACCAAAAATTCCTTCATCCGACAAAAATGTGAAAATCTATCCAATTCTAATCTCTTCAACAACTTTACTTCCTCTTCTTTCCCTCCTCTTTTCCATTCCGACGGCACAGTTGCTGTCTCTTCTCCTGCCAAAGCTGAACTCTTCACTCAAACTTTCGCTTACAATTCAACCCTGGACGATTCCGGTGTTGTTCCTCCATCTCTTCCCCACTCTGACGTTATTATGTGAAATTAGGATCTCTTCTAAAGATGTTTTTTTCTGCCCTATCTGGCTCAACTCTAGGAAGGCGTACGGTCCTGATGGTGTTCCTCCTGTTGTTCTTAAGAACTGTGCTTCAGTGCTAACACCCTGCCAAAGAAAACTCTTTCATCTTTGTCTCTCATCTGGTACTTTTCCTTCTTGCTGGAAGTCCGCTTTCATTCAGCATATCCCAAAGAAGCGCGACCGCTCTCAACCCTACAACTATCGTCCAATTGCTTTTATTTCTTGCCTTTCCAAAGTTTTTGAATCTATCCCTAATAGGAAGATTCTTAAACATCTTTCTTATCACAATCTTCTTTCAGATCGTCAGTATGGATTCCGCAAGGGACGCTCCACTGGCGATCTTCTTGCATATCTCTCTGATTCTTGGTCATCCTCTTTTCAGGATTTCGGTGAAACTTTTGCTATTGCGCGAGACATATCAAAAAGTTTTGATAGAGTCTGGCACAAATCTTTAATTTCCAAACTGCCCTCCTTCGGTTTCTATCCTTCTGTCTGTGCCTTCATCCCTAATTTCCTTTCTGGCCGACCTATAGCTGCAGTTGTAGATGGTCACTGTTCTACTCCTAAAGCAATGAACAGTGGTGTTCTTAAGGGTTCTGTCCTGTCACCCTCTCTTTTTTTTTTATTTATTAATGATCTTTTAATTCGCACTTCCTGTCCTATTCACTCCTATGCCGATTATTCCACTCTTCACTTCTCCATCCGCTTCCCAAAGCGTCCCTCTCAACCGTCACTCCATGATTCGAGTAGTAGGGCTATGAACACCTGACTTCTGATCTTTCCGCTACCTCTGATTGGAGTAGAGAAAACCTTGTGGCTTTCAATGCCTCAAAAACTCAGTTTCTCCATCTGTCTACTCGTCACATTCTTCCACACGACCAGGGGCGTAACTAACGGGGGGGGGGGGGACGGGGAGGGGACATGTCCCCCCCAACTTTTGAACTGAGGGGGAAAATATAGGTTTTGTCCCCCAACTTTTGATCTAAGTTAGCTTACGTGAAGGAAAATATTTAGTCTTGAAATAATCTATGATGAGTAAATCTTTAATATATTAGTCCTATTAGTATGCTGGAAAGTACTACTGATTCAGTACTAATACTGCAGTGATAGATACTTTAATGAGACATCTAGTTATTTTTTACTTTAATTATTGCATATATTGTTTTCCTCTAATGTTAAGTATATACTTGATATACATAAGGTAGTTGTGAAAATGCTTCTTTGATTTTCCTATTACTATCATAAATATAGATCATTCTTTAAATCATAGTATTTTAAGAGCATCATTTTGGTCGCAAACACATTACCTACAGGATAGCAGCATAGAAATTCATCGCAGGATTTTTCATCATTATAGTCGTCCCCCCCCAACTTTTGGAAGCTAGTTACGCTCTTGCACACGACTATTCCCTTACCTTCAACATCACACAAATCAATCCTTCCTCTTCTCTTAACATTCTTGGCGTTTCCTTTACTCTCTTTCTAAAACAGCTTTCAAGAGGTTAGGTGTGCTGTACCGCCCCCGCAGTTTCTTCACCCCGACTCAGTTGGTGTCTCTGTATGGAGTATGCTTCTCATGTGTAGGCTGGTTCAACCCACACAGTCGTACTTGACCGGGTGGAATCAAAGCGTGACCCGACAATTCAGCGCAGGACAATTCAGCGCCGACAATTCAGCGCAAGACAATTCAGCGCAAAGACAATTCAGCGCAAGACAATTCAGCGCGAAAATACCAACAAAGAAGAAAGAACAAATCCAGAGGGAAGAGAGGCTTGCAACTGTTAGGTTAGGTTAGGTTAGATTAGGTTTCTAGTTTTTGAAATAAAATCTTAATTTTAACAATTCTAACAAATTTTGTTTCTTTAAATAAAATTTTAATAATTATACTCCTTTGAATTTTATCTCCGATTTGTCACTCCTTCGTTATGTCACTCCTTCGTTACGGTATTTATGTCACTCCTTTGTTATGTCACTCCTTTGAAATGTCACTCCTTCGATACAGACCCAATTTAGCATATATATAAATATACAAATTTTTCTCTTTTTTTATTTATTGCGATTTATTTTTATTATTTTTAACTAAACTTTTAACTGTACTGACTTGCGCTGAATTGTCGGCGCTGAATTGTCTTGCGCTGAATTGTCTTTGCGCTGAATTGTCGGCGCTGAATTGTCCTGCGCTGAATTGTCGGTGCTCCAATCAAAGGCTTTTCGCCTCATCAATTTCCCGCCTCTTACTGATTGTCTTCAATCTCTCTCTCTTCGCCGCAATGTTGCTTCTCTCTCTCTTTACTATCGCTATTATAACGGACATTGCTCTTCTGAACTCTCTAACTGTATGCCTCCTCCTTTATGAAGAGCACGCAGTACCAGACTTTGTACACTTTCTCATTCCTTTTCTGTCCAACTTTCTAATGCAAGGGTTGCTGCAATGAAGGTGGGGGCTTTGGGGGAGAAGGGAGGATGACCTCCCCCAAAAGAAGTAACCTTAACCTAAGAGAGGGAGAGAAAGGAGAAGGAGGAGGGTCTTTGGGGGAGAAGTGGGATGTCCTCACCCCACAAAGGGAAACCTAACCTAAGCCTTAACCTAAGAGAGAGGGGTGTTAGCCTGGCTCCAGTCAGACGCATAATGAGCGTCCAGGGCCCCAGCATCTGTTATATAGAGGGTCGTGAGTTGCCAGATACCATTTATTTATTTATATATGGAGAGGTTACCAGAGAGTATTATATATTTATTTATATAAGGAGGGTTACCAGATACCACCATTTTAATTATTTATATATAGGTGAGTTGTCAGAGAGCACTACTTATTTTAATTTTTATTTAGATGAGTTGCCAGATACTCTACATACTTTAATTATGTTCAGGCGTACCTTATTAGGGTGAGTTGCCAGACAGCACCACTTATATATGCAGAGTTACCAGACAGCACGATTTAATTTAATTAATTATTTATTAAAGGCAAGAGAGACGTTCTCCCTAATTTGCTCGAACTAAACACATTATTTATTTAATTAAAAATAAAAGAAAAATGTCTGCAAAATAACAGCACACACTTTTTATGTATAAAAGAAAAACAATTATTTTAACTAACTTCTTCGAAAGTGTCTATTTACTTTTGTCATTCCTCTGTGTCTTCTCAATACAGTTAACTAAGCGAAAGCTTTACACTGCCCACAATAGACGAATCCCAATATTTAAAAGAAATTCACTTGACAATTAATCCGAAATAAATAAAAAACCAAATTGACCAAAGAAAATAACAGTACACTTTATATATACTTTTATATTATTTTAATTAACAAAAAAAGAAAAACCATTAATCGAAAATGAATGAAAAAAACAAATAGCAGAAAATACAAGCAAAAAATAACAATACACACTTTAAACGCGGTGTGTATATATATATATATATATATATATATATATATATATATATATATTAAAATACCATCTAAATTTGTTCAAAAGATGTGTACTATTTTGCTACACAAATAAAATACAAATTTTAGTGGTAGATTCCGTACCATGTTTCCATGTTATACTGTAGGTCTAAGGTGGAGTGAAAAACATAGATTACATTCAAACATACGCTCCCCGTGTACTCTTTTATGTATACTGTAGGTCTAAGGTGGAGTGAAAAACATATATTACATTCAAACATAAGCCCCAGTGTACTCTTTTGTGTATACTGTAGGTCTAAGGTAGAGTGAGAAACATAGATTATTGATTTTAACCTCAAATTAATTATATTATTTTTTTATAAAGAAAATTCCGCGAAAGCAAAGTTAATTCTCCTTAAATTTGCTCGAGCTAATTATTTAAACGAATACCAATATTAACAATAAAAGAAATACAATTAATCCGAAATGAATGAAGAAAATAAATGATATAGAAAATACAAGCAAAAAATATCAATAAACACTTTATATATATATATATATATATATATATATACACATATATATATATACTGTATATATATATATATTATATATATATATATATATATATATATCAGTGGCGTGCGGTGATTTTTCGTCAAGGGGAAGCAATTCAAGCAAAAACAACAAAGATTATATAAAATAAAAATAAAACTTTAAAATACTCGTATATAATAAAAACAAAACACATATAATCATCTACTTACTTTACTTATAGGTTAATTCTATTCTTCTTTCTTTTTTATTAAATATATCTATTATTTCTTCGTAAAAGGCATCGGTTTTCATATCCTTAAGAAGCTTTTTCTCAATTGAGATTAAAGCTAAACTTGCAAGCCTTTCTTCCCTTTGCACATTTCTAGCGTAGTTATGTATTCGCTTTAAATGAGAGAACGACAGCAGACAGCATATATAAGTTGCCAGATATTTCAAGAAAATTAACTATAAGATCTGGAGAGCGAAATCTAAATTGCTTCCTTTTTGACATAGGGAAGGATAAAATAACGATAAATATATATTCTTTTTCGCTTAACATGGCCATGGAATTTTTTAGTAGAAAAACTATATATGAAACTTGTTGTATTCGATAAATACTACATTATTAAACATTAAATGAGTTTTTAGAATGGAAAGAAACAATTTGTAACAGTAAAAAAAAAGCGAAAGTCATTGGGAAAAAGGATGCATTTCGTCAATTGTTGTCCAACTCGAGATTTTTTGCGTCGGCTTTCTTAAAGGTTCTTGCATGAACGGCAACCAATGTATATACTATGTATCCACCTGATTACCAATCAAATGCTATAAATAGTATAATAAAATGATTTTGTACAAATTATTAACACATATTGAACTGTTTAAATTTTAAAGTATAATACAGCATTTTCTTCTTTCTTTGAATAGGGAAGCATTGCTTCCCTTGCTTCCATGGACCGCACGCTACTGATATATATATATATATATATATATATATATATATATATATATATATATATCAGTAGCGTGCGGTCCATGGAAGCAAGGGAAGCAATGCTTCCCTATTCAAAGAAAGAAGAAAATGCTGTATTATACGCAGAATTCAGAGAGCGTTCTTACATCAAAATTACAGCAGCTAGAAAAATAATGGGAATCATCTGGAGAAGCTTCCGCAGCAGTAAAGCAAACATCATACGCAAATTATGGAAGAATATAGACCTGCCAATAAGTATAAATAAATAATTGAGTATTGTTCAGTACTCAAAAGCTCATACAGAAAACGAGACAATGCGAACATTGAAGCTATACAAATGGCTTTTACGTCTAAGATAGAGGAAACGGAAGGTGAAGACTTCTGGTCTCGACTCCAATCACTGAAACTCTACTCTCTCGAAAGAATGCGCGAGCGGTACACAATAATATACATATGGAAAATACTTGAGGGCTTTGTCCCTAACTTTAGAAATGAAATAGAAACAAACTGGAATGAGAGAAGAGGCAGATTTGTACGGTCCCAGCTACGGTGGCACAAGGGGCCATGAAAACGAGGATGGAAAATACCCTCAGAATAAGAGGCCCAAAACTTTTCACTGTCCTACCAAAAGAAGTGAGGCATCTCCAGCACACCGACCTGAGTAACTTCGAGAACCAGCTGATTCTAAGTAGCGTATCCGATGTTTTAAGCAATACAATTAAGCCTATTGCCGTAAGAGTTTTATAAAAAATTGTAACAATAACCCTTCTTTTCGTTGTAATGGACATCACATAATTTCACGCAGAACAAATACAAAAAATATGGACTCAAATTCGATTGACTGACTAATTCATTATGATGACTTTACCTTTGTATTAAACAGAACGGAGACATTTAATCTCCCTTATTATACGATTTGAAATAGCTCCAATAACTAAACCCCATTATTAACCTCTGCTTCTTAAGTTATCAACCTAATTTAACCCAGAGGGCACGCCTAGAATACTTGTTCAGTTGGCTGTTTGCGTAAATGTTCTCTTGTGTATATGTTACGCCCAAACAACGAAATCGCTCAGTGAGCGAAAAAAAACAGCCACAACGCGTTGTGGATGCACCTAAATGACCACACACCGATGTTAGATATTTTTTCGCTTCATGGCCGTTCTCAAACAACCGCAACGCGTTGTGGACGATTCGGATATGATTACAACGCGTTGTGGACGATTTGAAACGACCACACACCGATGTCTTTCATCAAACTCTATTTAAACACGACATATATTGAAATGATATAAACACGACGTATATTTATCGACGTATTCACCGATTAAAAAGCAAAGTTAAGCAGATATGCTAGAAAAAAGATAAAGTCCTTTAAAAATTATTATTAATAATTTTGCCGTAGGTTTCGATTAATTTTAAGCAACTTTAGAATGACACGTAAATGTAAAAATTAACCAACTGGTTAGGTTAATTGAATGCCAGGTTAGGTTAACTGAGTGCCCGGTTAGGGCAGAACAGAAAATGTTTACCAGAAAATGTTTACAGAAAATGTTTACCAGAAAAGGGCAATTTGTTTTATTTCATTTTGAGACAGATCGTAATAAATCTACTTGTTATTTTCTCCGAACACAAAAAAACTTTCGTCGTAACCATAATATATTACGTCGGAGTGAATTCTTTCACTGATCATTTTATAAGATAACCACCCCATACGAACATATGACAGTTTTTTCTTTAGAAGGGTATAGCTGTAAAAGTTAATAAAAAAATTAATTTATAATTTCGTTCTTCATTTCATTCTATATATTTATATACATCATACAACATGTTAACATTAATCAGAACTACACGAGAGTTAGTTTATGTAATCAATAAAATTATACTCTCTCTTGCTCTCTTTTTAACTTTCATAAGTAAAAGGGCTTATTTTAAATGAACTTCGACTTACATTCTGCAGCATTTTGCATAACATTTTTTTTCAGTTTCTTTTATATTTCAACGAATTATATCCAATACAAAATAACTTAAACCATCATGGCCTTAACTGAACCCCTAACCTAACTTAACTCGTCGACAGAATGCAGAGCATTGTGGCCAATGTAGTAACATCGCTTCCCGTCAATCAGCGAAGTTGAGCGACAATGGGTCTGGATAGTAAATTGCTGGGAGACCGTTCTCCAGAAATAAGTGAATAAGGTAACTTACTTGTTCATGAGCGTTGAAATCTCTACATTAGATTCTTGTACAGTAAATAAATTATATTTTATGTATAAACGTTTGCGTGCGTGAAATAATTAAGTGACTAAATTTTAAATTAAAGAGAAAATCTGGCACTTAAAACTCTGACTCATGGGTATAGCTTTTCATTCTTACATTCTCAACTCGCGTTATTTTACTAAATGGTAGACTTTAACAAGCATTTAGGTTGATGTATTCTTAGACATAAAGACATATTTTATTTGTATATTAATTAAATTGCACACAGCGTGGTTAAGAGACGTAGGCAATGCGAACACCTTTTCCCTATAAGCCAGATGAAGACACGGAGAGTCGAACCTCCGACCTCGGTGCACGATATGGAACGCAAGGCTTTTGAGGTACTTCTTGTCCTTGTTACTCCCTCTCTCTCATGTACACATTGCACATTGTATCCTGCTACTAATGCAGAAACGTTTTCCAAAATTGTTGTAAAAGAAGAATATGCAAAAGTGTAATAAAAAAACAGCTTCAGAATTCATTCACACCATGCGTACACTTATCTCGTGTACACAGTTAGTGGAAAATAAAACACCAGTGAAAATGTAGGCATACCCAAAATAACCTAAAGAAAGCAAGTATATATATATATATATATATATATATATATATATATATATATATTATGTTATATGTAAAAAAAATTTCTTACAACGTATTCTTTCATCTCTCCTGGGTTACTTCGTGGCCAGTGTTACAAAACCGTTTCCCGTAGAACCACAAAGTTAAACAACACTGGATCTGAATAGTAGTTGGCTGGGGACCGTCCTCCGCGACCAGATGATGTAGTGACCCGTGGTTCGGGTGCATGTAAAGCTACATATGGTTCCATCCGTCATACGACTTTAGATGTTGTGAAAGGGGTTGAACTAATCTAATCATTATTATTTTCAGCTCTCCCAAAGTCTTTTACAGAAATTCGTATTATACACGTGCTTTTTTTTTGTTTCGCCTGCAATGATTAAGAGAACTTTTAAAACAAAATACTTATATTTCCTCTGTTACCATAAGAATACAACGTAAGTGGAATATTATGGTCTATCATATATATATATATATATATATATAATATTTAGGAGAAATCCAATGACAAGGAGAAATGTAAATGCCATGAAAAGTCTTCTTTAATGCGCAACGTTTCGAGCAATACGCTCATCTTCAGGCTGTATAATAACAATGTGAAATTAAAATCAATAATTGAATGAAAAACAATTAGTTTTACTGATTTCAACTATAAGATGTCTTGTATTAAAACTCTCCTGTTCAGAGGATATAATTTGACCTCTAGTTTTACCTTACTTAATGATGAATTTAATAATCTAAGATCATACTTACCAATAATAGTTTCCTGTTCAATATGTAGATAAACTAATTAGATCCTTCTTAAATAATGTTTATAGCCCCCAACTTCCTTGTATTACAGTGCCGAAGGATATAAAATATTTCTTGGTACCTGAAATGGGTCCTTTGAATAAGGAATTTAAGCTTAAATTTACAAAGTTGTTAAGGAAATTTTTTTATCATACTGATTTCCGCATCATATTTATTAATAAAACGTCTTTAGGTAGCTTTTTCTCAGCGAAGGATCGAACCCCTGACTCGTTGCGTAGCGGTGTTGTATATTTATTTACCTGCCCTAGGTGTCTCCTTGGGAATTACATTGGCAGCACTGTTCGCTCTCTCAGGGCTAGATTTATTCGCATATGGGAATAAGTGGCCGAACAGGTAAAATCTTAAAAACTAAAGAAGTTTCTAGTATTCGGGAACACAGTATAAAATGTAAAATGATGTCACTTTAGACAATTTTAAAATTCTTGGTTGTAATACTTGTCCCAACTCACTTAGAATTTTGGAATCGCTTTACATTAAAACTTTGACCCCTACGCTAAATGTTGACTCATCAGCTGTCCCCCTAAATTTCTTATAATCCCTCCTCCTTCCCCAATTCCTTATAATCCCCCATCCCCAATCGCCCTCACCATCTTATGTTTCTCGTGTTGCCTCTGCTTAAATTAGTCTAGCCTCGGAAATTGCAGTGAAAGGTTAGTTAGTTTCATTATTCCAGTGTACTATTGTTAATTTTCCAGTGTATTAATTTCACATTTACTATATGTATTTAAAAATAGCTTCTTAATTTTATATGTAAATCTGTATAACTTAGAATTTAACCCTCTTTTTCAGTCTTTTAAAATTTGCCTTTATGAATAGGTTATAGAAATTTTCTTGTCTTGTTTTTCATTCAATTATTGATTTTAATTTCACATTGTTATTATACAGCCTGAAGATGAGCGTATTGCTCGAAAACGTTGCGCATTAAAGAAGACTTTTCATGGCATTTACATTTCTCCTTGTCATGGATTTCTCCTAAATATTAAATTGAAGCTCTGTAGAAGCAACCCGCATGATTATAATATATATATATAATAAATATATATTATATATATATATATAATATATATATATTATATATTATATTTTTTATTTATATATACAGATTTAACAAGATACACCGTTGATTGTGTGAAATTTCCATTTTATTTCGAAAGTGTAATTTAAAATATTACAACGAAGGGAAATCATACAATAATAATGTAATTTTAATTTTTAATGAAATCAGATTTGTAGGATTAAACAATTACATCGACAAAGGCATCAATACAATTTTCATCAAATATTATCGTCGACAAGCTCCAGTCATCTTGCCCAAAACCCGAATCCGCTCGTCTCAACATTGACGAGACATGGCTCATCAGAATTCAGGGGGTTCGTCCCCTGTAGGAGGACAAATATTATGGCGCAGCAGATCTGGTGATGCGTGTAAACGCACTATTTCGTGATGGGAAACCGTTCTCTGCTAACAGTCTATAGTTTCTCCGTCAATCATATCTGAAAAATGCACTCTAAAGGTAGGAAAAAAGAGATGATGAAACGGTTTAAATACATCACATGGTATTAATATATTTAATTTATTTTCCATGAAAATAAGACATCGTTTTTGCTTATGAGATGTATGTTTTTTATATAGAAATTAATAGCCCTGTTCAGTTTCATAAATAACAACGTAATTATAGTTTTAAAGACAAAAGTACCTTTGTATCTTTCGGGCGGGGTATCATCTGTGGAGAATGATTCGAGTCTATTCCGTCGCACTGGTTGGTTGTTCTGCAAGGTGTCGAGGTGTGTGGAGGCGCTCGATCCCCCCTCAAATACACGATTTGGGGCTCTGAAACATACAAGCTAATAATGTGAGTTTTCGTTACTATTAATACAATTTTTTATGGCAGCATAAATAACTGCTTTGGTATGCTGCTTACACAATTAAACGTATGATAATTATTATCAACATTTCTTTACTACCTGAATTTAAGATGTGACCTTTCAGGGCTCTGGAAATTTTTATTGTTCTGACCGTAAGTAGATAACAATGGGGCTTACTTCACTTAAAACCTTTCGAAAACGGGGACATATTTTAAATGTATGTATAAATCAACTTTATATCATGTTCCCTGATACAAAAGAATTTAGCAATATACGGAAGTTCAAGTCGGGGAATAGAATCATACATTAATAAGCTATAGTGACGTGGCCTAACACAAATTTTGATTAGTATATTGTTACTATATTGAGTTAATCGAATTTATACAATTATCGGATCAAGTAAAGATAATCCCTCCCAACAGAAAAAGGAGGGACTATCTTTACTTGATCATTTTTTGGGAGGGATCATCTTTACTTGGTAAAGTTGGTAATACCGCTTTACCGCAATACCGCTTTAATTAAAGTCTTTGGATCAAGTGAAGTTAAGCACCCCAACCTTTTTTAGTTAGCTTTATAAGGCTAACTAACGAAAATATCACGACCTAACCTAACCAATCGTCAAGGGCGTACAGTTGACCTAACGATTGGTTAGGTTAAGTCGTGATATTTTCGTTAGTTAGCCTTATAAAGCTAACTAAAAAAGGTTGGGGGTGCTCATCTTTACTTGATCCATTGTAATAAATGAATTTTAATAAATTTTGTTTTCAAATAAATCATTTTTTAAAAAAAGATTCTCTTAATTTTTACCCTTATGTCAGACTGCTTCATTTTACTTTCTGGGAGGGATTATCTTTACTTGGTCATTTTTGGGAGGGATTTGCTTTACTAGTGTGACCTGGGAGGGATTATCTTTACTTGATCCCAATTATCTAACTGAAACAATATGATGAGACTCACGTATGCATTATGTTAATCTGATTACTTCACTGAACTTAGCAGGTTTAACTAATAATGATTAATTTCGGTGCGAACCTTGAGCGTTTTTTGCTTCTCTTTACTCGACGCCTCCGCTTCGTAGGCTCTATGTCACCGTCAGTATTGCTCTCTTCAGCACTCAAGTCGGCAAAATAATTCATATCCTCGTCGGTACTGAAATAAGTGTAAGTTAAAATAGAGGTGTAATAGCCATACTTATACCGATTATACATAAATGTACCGTATGTCATTCGGGCCTTTTTAAACTGTTAGCTACGTGAAATGTAACATATCTCTCTCCTACATCACGAATTTAAATTAGATCAGTATGCAGGAATTAATATTTTTTTAAAAAGTAAATTTAAAAATTCTAGACTGATTTGTTGTCAATATACAATCAAAAACGTACGTTAGAATGAACATTCAATACAAAATGTATGCCCTGAATAATATCACAATTCAATACTCATCTACAATTTCATTGCTAAAGATATAAGTTTACCTAAGTACCGAAAAAACCATCCTACCTTTCTTTGTATCCATTGCTATGGAAAGCTGCCATGTTTTGCCAACAAACAATGATCTGACGTAAAGTATGGTTTCATTCGCCATGATATATATCAGGGAATTCTGATAATGGACTTACCCATACATCGTGGAGTATACCTACTTCCCCGCAGGAAAGAGTTCCGATAGGCATATATATATATATATATATATATATATATATATATATATACACACACATTCAACTGCAAAGAACACGCAGTATAAATAACGTAAAGAACGACGCTTGTATAGGAGATATTCCGCGCAAGACGAGAGAGAGAGAACGAAACAAATGAAAAAATGAGGTAACCACCCGGGAATCGAACCCGGGATCTTCCGATTGCCGGTCAGATGCGATACCATTACACCATGGGCCTCACTCTTCCAAATGCCGTAATTCTTCTACATACTCGCAGAAACCAATGCCCAAGGGGCACCTTCGATGCCTAACATTATATACATTCAACTGCAAAGAACACGCAGTATAAATAACGTAAGAACGACGCTTGTATAGGAGATATTCCGCGCAAGACGAGAGAGAGAGAACGAAACATGCGGGAGGTGCCCCCTTGGGGCATTGGTTTTCTGCGAGTATGTAGAAGAATTACGGCATTTGGAAGAGTGAGGCCCATGGTGTAATGGTATCGCATCTGACCGGCAATCGGAAGATCCCGGGTTCGATTCCCGGGTGGTTACCTCATTTTTTCATTTGTTTCGTTCTCTCTCGCTCGTCTTGCGCGGAATATCTCCTATACAAGCGTCGTTCTTTACGATATATATATATATATATATATATAGCTTAATAACAACTGCCCGAGGGTACGTTTTGGGTATATAACGCCTGTAACAACAATTACGAAACCGTATACATTGAATTCCCGGATTGAATAAGTCACTTCGTTTGAAGCTTGTCTGCTAAAGTATTCATATTTCAAAGACTGGTAAGTTTTATATTCACAACTAGATTTAGCTATCAACAGACAGTAAAGTTAAGATGTGTATTCGTATTCTCTCTTTTAAAATATAAATTAATAGCCGCGCAATAAAAAATATACTATTATATATATATATAATTGTATATTTAATGATGAACGTATTTCACATTCTTTCTCGAGAAAGTAAACGATATTTTATTTCGCTTTCGGTGAATTAAATATTTTACATACGATTTAATTTAACACTATAATATCTTTTCGTGTCAATTTCAGAACCATGGAGAATTATACACCTGAAAGTTGCTTGAAATTCACCGAATCGCAAGCATATCGTATAGGAATCTTGTTAAAGGAGTTGATGAAGACATCGAAGCGTTAATATAGTAAGAACGAACTGGCTCTTAGAAAACCATCCCCCCCATATTAATAAACTCGTTTTTAAAAGCGTATTCATTAGAACAATGCCCTTTTTATGAATGAATATATATATGGTAAATAGTTAAAGCCTTTCACAAAACGCGATATTCTTTGTTCCAATAAATATATCATAAAACCTGGCAACGATGAAGGTTGACGGTAGTCGAAGCTGCGGATGCAAATGAGCGGGAGAAAGACCCGTTATACGAACCAATCGTTAAATTAGCAAACAATGACAACGATTACATTGTTGAATTTTTAGCGGAAGACTTAGCAGTTATTGATGAATCAGAAAAAGCTGAATACGCTAAACGGCCCCCACGCGGAAGCATATTTGCCAGCTCCCCAGATGCGCTCCACATTATCGTAGGCGAGTTGGAACGCGATACCACTATCAGTCATATGGAGATTGAGGTGGTTGACCTTCCATTAGATTGTGGATCTAGTGACGAAATCCATCTTCAGAAGCCTGAGTAACTTTTTATATTTTTGGGTAATAATCACAAAGTGGACCTCCAAAATAAAAATACTGTGACATGGTTTTGTGTGGTATGCATAATATATCAATTTAGAATAGACGGGTAAGCGCTCTATCCAAAATTAGTATATTAGGATATGAACCATCATATATTAGTCGTTCCAAATTTTTGGGGACGAAAAATAACTGCGTAGGAATGCATTGTTGAAAATAAATAACGAAAAAAGTACCCAAATTTGCTAACTTTTCTAATCATTATTTATGCGCTCTACCAGCTCGTATTTTCCGGATATAATAATAATAATTAGATTAAGAAATTTTTCCTGTTGTAACTTTACTTTTCTAATTGCAATTATTCAAAACATACAGTAGAGTTGAACATTCACGAATTGAATTGCGATTAGAGTTTTTTCTTTTTTAGTGTTTTTCCATACTATGGAATATATATAATAATATATATATATACACACAGTGTGATATATATATATATATATATATATATATATAATATATACACACAGTATATATATATATATAATATATATATATATATATATATATATATATATACACACAGTATATATATATATATTATATATATAATATATATATTATATATATATTATATCGTAAAGAACGAGCTTGTATAGGAGAATATTCCGCGCAAGATGAGAGAGAAAGAACGAACAATGAAAAAATGAGGTAACCACCCGGGAAGGTGGCCGGGAGGTGCCCCTTTGGGGGCATTGGTTTCTGCGCGTATGTAGAAGAATTACGAATTTGATTGGGTGAGGCCAGTGGTGTAATGGTTATCACATCTGACCGGCAATCGGAAGATCCCGGGTTCGATTCCAGGGTGGTTACCTCATTTTTTCATTTGTTTCGTTCTTTCTCTCTCATCTTGCGCGTATATTCTCCTATACAAGCGCGTTCTTTACGTTAATTATACTGCGTGTTTGCAGTTAAAATGTATATAAGTACGGCATGCGGGAGGTGCCCCTTTGGGCATTGGTTTCTGCGCGTATGTAGAAGAATTACGACATTTGATTGGGTGAGGCCCGTGGTGTAATGGTTATCACATCTGACCGGCAATCGGAAGATCCCGGGTTCGATTCCCGGGTGGTTACCTCATTTTTTCATTTGTTTCGTTCTTTCTCTCTCATCTTGCGCGAATATTCTCCTATACAAGCGTCGTTCTTTACGTTAATTATTACTGCGTGTTTGCAGTTAATATATAATATAATATATATATATATATATATATACTACCGGTCAAAAGTTTATGTACACCCTGAAATATTCATAATTCAAATTTTGTTTAAAGTTTTTTATTTATTTAACTAAGTTATCATGACACAAATTCATGAGTACAAACATGGGAACTTAATAACAACAAATCAGGACAATTTACCAAAAGCAAAGTCTAAAT